>CM035171.1:22323740-23523740 GCA_020205615.1 Panax quinquefolius
GTAGGATTAAATTCAAAGAACGTGTTTAGTTAAAGTGTAATCTACGCACGAGGCAAGTTTCCTAACCCTACTTGTCATCATTATTGTTCAAGTTTATTATTTACCTCGAGTAAATTATCATTACTATTATTCAAGTTCAAATGTTATATTAAAGATTGATTATCTTTTCAAAGTATGATTCAGCTTATACAATAATTGTCCTATCAGATACTTTTCGAGATTATTATTCAAATCGAATATCATTATTGTTGAACCTTATTAGACTAGTGAACTTTATTGATTCAACTAGTCCTTAGTTGATGAACGCTCTAAATTTCGTAACCCTTATTGAATTATCCAAACCAAACTTCCTTTCAAAAGTGCGACTCAATGTCAAACCGAGATGAACAACCCCGCAGAAAGGGATTTACTTATGCTAGCAATAAGTAAGATATTGTGCAAGATGATGGTACTAAGGGTCGATCCCCTAAGTACGCAGTAGAAAGGTCCATAGTCTTACGATCGTTAAAGGTTTCAAGTATAACCCTTGATAACCTAGGACATAGTTCAAGGTCTTATGACCTCGTAAATCTTTTTCGATTCTTGTTATTCATTCTCGATTCAAAAGTCGAGCTTTTATTCAGATGTCTTGATTTACTCGCATGTTATTATATCGTTATTTCATTATTATACTTGTGGGCAATAGTGCTCACTCTCGCTTAATAATAACATTGCGCTTAAGAACGAAAAGAACCGATTAACCTTCCACTAGTAAAGGCAAGGGCAAAGTTAGCAAGTGATGAAGACTTGTTATTTTTATTAGATGATGTATTTATGTTTAAGACTCGAAAGTTAATGATGTTGTTTAAGACTTATTTGTTTATGATTCCGCATGTATGTTTAAGGTTAGTTTAAACCGGGATTGTATTATTATTATTCGGATGTCAGAACCCTTAAGGGGAAGATTTTATTTCTATCTATCGCATGGCTTGATTTATTATGGGTAGATAGATAGATGATATTTCAGATAAAGGAACACCAAATCCCGTGGAAATCAAGTACCCGATTTGGGGTGTCACAAGTTGGTATCAAAGTCAGAGGTTATGAACCTTAAGTGGGGGAACAACCTTAGTAGTAGCCTTATAGAAAGAAGATAGTGATGGAAAACTCTTATCGAAGTTATAAGAAATGAATTTTTGTAATTCATTCAAGATAATAAAAGACCTTATGTGTTTATGTGTTAAAGTATGTGCTAGATGATACGACTTAGTAACTAAAACTTAAAATTTTGTTGTCGATGTCGAATGTTGGAGAAGCTAGTCAAGTCGGGAGGAAGAACCCCTGTACCTATATAAGACCATCGAGGAGGAACCCCTGTACCTATAGCACCGACAGAGGAGGAGCCCCGAGACATTCATGTCGTTAGGGAGAGCAATGGTGCAATGAGGGAGTCATCTCCATCGATCACCATTGTCGGTCAGAGAGCATGAACCCTAGACCGATCTCGAGGAGGATCCCGAGGAGGAATTTGTCGAGGAAGAGGAAGAAGAGGAGTTACCACTTGGTACACCATTGATGCCGAGATGTATGACACGTTATACGCACCGTAACGTGGAGTTACTTAGACGAGGTCCGTGGATCTCGATCGAGTGAGCTATTATTTCAAGATATTACTTCAGAGGAGAAGGAGAGGGAGATTTGACTCTTCACTCACGATCGGGAAATGTAGAATGGGATTTGGTCCATGAGAAGGGTCAAACCAAGATAAGACCGAGGAGATAGAGAAAGTCAAGAAGGAATCAAGGAAACCTCCGAAAGGCCGAAAAATAGTAGAGGAAGGTCGGGTAAGAGAATCACGCCGAGTCGATCGTGCGTAAGAAGATGATGGTCGCAAAGAAGGCAAAGATTGGGGAGACATATTCTACACTTAACAAGGCAAATGAATGAGACCCAAGATCGAAGTTTTGAGGTACCCAATCCAATTCAAGGACTACCATTGTATACGATGGATCGCAGGACGATGTATCGCATCTTAGAAAGAGGAGCGTAGCAAGGCTAATCAAGACTTTAACCGACAAAGGATATGATTTGTTTAATTATGTGAAGAACTTAATTAGTTTTAGATGTAAATTTCGACGTGTTTATGAACGAAGGAATATTTTAATATTTTAAACTCGTGATTCTTTATTCCGTGATAGTTGATGTAAATAGCAAAGATGCTATCGCTTAATGTTAAAACTTTGATTTAAATGAAAATATATCAAGTTGTTTGAGATGATGTGTTAAATGAGTATGTTAAATTGTTAAGTAATGCCTTAACTATTTAGAGAAATAAATAAAGTTCTAATAAGCGCTTATTTAATGTAAAAATGCCGCCAAGGAGAAGACAACAACGCCAACCAACCCAGAAGAGTCAACCAATAATAACAATAATGCCAACGCTAATCCCGCTCAACAGCTTAGTTAACTTATCGACCGGAGCAATGAATAATCAACCTCAAGCTCCACCAAACACAACGCTTAAAGATTTCAAGGTGGGGACCGCCAGAGTTCAAAGGTTCCATGAACCCAATCGAGGCTCAAAACGGGTTATGGAGATGGAGAAGGTTTTCGACGCTGCTAGGTTAGAGAAGACCGTAAGACCGCTTTTACAACGTTTATGTCAAGTCCGAGGCTAGCTACCGTGGCAAGCAAACAAAGTGCGAGGAGGTGAAGGTGTAATTACGTGGGAGAGATTTAAAGAGATGTTTTTGAAATGTATTTCCCAACTAGTTCACGTAATCGCATGGAGGTTCAATTTCTCGAATCAAAGCAGTGGAAACATGAGCGTACACTGACTAAATGGCTAAATTCAACGAGTTAGCAAGGTTCGCCTGCACATCAAGTACACACCGACGAGAGAAAAGCCGAAGATTCGAACAAGGACTAAAGCCTGGGTGTATAAAAGAAAGTATCAATGTTTCAAGATAAACACATTTGCCGAGTATCGAAAAGGCCATCCTCGCCAAGGTGGAAGCGATGCAAGTGACCAAGTACAATCAAGATCAAAAAGAAGAAGAAGAGTGAAGGTGAAGGAAATAACAAGGCCAAAGGAAGTGGGCACAGAGGTGGAAATTTCAATCAAGAAAAGATGGAATGACAACTCATCATCTGGGGAATCAACAAGGTAATCAAGAAAAGAATCAAGCATGCCCGACTCATGGAAAGCCCATCCGGGAGTTTGTATGAAAGGAAAAAGAGTGTAAGCAATTGTGGTCGAAGGCCACATAGCACCAAACCTGCCCAAACCCAAAGAAGGGTGCTTGTTTTACTCAGGGTTCAAGGACCATCTCGGCAAGAGATCGTCCCAAGAAGGGATCGGAGGGTCGTGGATCAGAGGAAACCGGGAAATAATAAAGGAAATGCTTTTAACCATCACCGACCAACCGCAACAAACCCGATCGACCGCCTTGGACTTTCAACACGACGGTGCAAGATGCGCTCAATCTCGTGATGTGTGTCGTATCATTTCGATCAATAAAATTAATGCTTATGTTTTATTTGATTCAAAAGCTACTTGTTCCTTTATATCCCATGATTTTGCCAAGAATTTAGATTTGCCTAAGGATGAATCGATTACCCCATGAACATAGAAATTATGTAATAGAGAAATAATCCCTGTTAAGTACGCATATAAGAACTGTAGAGTGGATATTAAGGGTAATATCATGAACGAGATCTTATCCCTATTCGACTTGGGGAATTTGACGTTATATTGGGAATGGATCGTTATTCAATTACGGGTCAGAATTGATTGCCAAAGAAGCGATGAACCTTACGACCGCCAAAGGTCAGTGTTTTATGGTAAAGAAGTCGCCCAGACAAGCGAAGTTAGTCTCGGACGATGATGCAAAGCAAGAAGTTATTAAGACAAGGTCGTAGGATACTTAGCTTACATAGTCGACAATGAAAAAGAGAATCCAAGGTAGAAGAAATACCGACAGAGGGATTTCATCGACGTATTTCCGCACGATTTGCCGTGACTTCCACCGACAGAGAAGTAGATTTTTGGATCGATTGGGCGCCTGAATCGCTTCCAATATCGAAGGCACCATACCGAATGGCACCAAAGAGAGATGAAAGAACTAATGGTACAACTACAAGAATTATTGGACAAGAAGTACATTCAATCGAAAGAGCGATCGCCGTGGGGAGCGCCAGTGTTGTTTGTAGAAAAAGAAGGATGGATCGATGCGCGCTCGCATCGACTACAGAGAACCGAATAAGGTCACGATTAAGAATAGATATCCATTACCGAGGATCGACGATCCGCTTCGATCAATTAAAGGGAGCAAGATACTTTTCCAAGATAGACTTGAGAAGTGGTTATCATCAACTCAAGGTGAGGCCGAGGATGTACCAAGACAGCTGTATTCGTAACGCGATATGGTCACTACGAATTTTTAGTAATGTCGTTTGGTCTAACGTAATGCTCCCCGCAAAGATTATATGGACTAATGAATGGTGTGTTCAAGCCGCTTTTGGACAAATTTATGGTGGTATTTATAGATGACATTTTGGTATATTCCAAAACCAAAGAAGAACACGAAGAACATTTGAGATTAACATCGAAGTATCGAGAAGGGAGAAGTCAGACGCCAAGTTTTCAAATGCTAATTTTGGATCGAACGAAAGTACAATTTCTTGGTCACGTGATCGATAAAATGGAAATTTTCAGAGATCCATCTAAAGTCGAAGCCGTGATTAATCGGGATCACCGAGAACGCCGCCGAAAGTAAGAAGTTTTCGATCAAGCAGGATATTATAGAAGGTTCATACAAGACTTTTCCAAGATCGCAACTCTGCTAACTAATTTAACTCAAAAGTCGTGGAAATTTGTTCGACGGATAAGTGTGAGGAAAGTTTTCAAGAATCAAGAAGAGGTTGAGTACGGCACTGTGTTATCTCTTCCTGGATGATACATGAAATTTTGTTGTTTATAGTGATGCGTCGATAAAGGACTTGGGTCGTGTGTGTCGATGCAAACGGCAAAGTCATCGTGATGCATCACGACAATTGAAGGATTACGAGAAGGGATATCCCACCCATGACTTGGAGTTAGTCATAGCTTGTTTTTTGCTTTGAAAATTTGGAGGCACTATCTCTACGGGAGAGAAGTGTGAAATATATACGGACCACAAGAGTCTCAAATATATTTTCACGCGTAAGGATTTGAATATGCGCCAAAGAAGATGGTTGGAATTAATTAAGGATTACGATCGTGAGATTTTATACCATCCCGTAAAGAAAATGTGGTTGCCGACGCCTTAAGTAGAAAAGGGTCGTGGAGAAATTGATGATGTTGATCGCTTCAGAGGAGCTAATTTCGTAAATGGAGAAACTAGAGTTAGAGGTGAAGTATCCCATGGAAATTGATGAGAAGCTATTTCAGATGCAACTGTACAACCCTACCGGATAAAGTTAAGGAGGCTCACTTTCGTGGATTAAGAATGTAAAAAGGTGACAAAGAAGATATCCAAGGAACCGAACCGAGATTTAAGATGGATAAGGAAGGAAATATCGAGATTTGAGAGTAGAATTTGGGTACCGCCCAAGACAAGAGATTAAGGAAGATATTTTGAGCGAGGCTCATAGTTCACGATATTCGATTCACCCTCGGTAGTACCAAAATGTACCAAGATCTTCGACAACATTTTCGTGGCCAAATTTAAAACGAGATGTTGCAGTAACGTGTTGCCAAGTGTCTAACCTCGCCAAAAAGTGAAAGCGTAACATCGAGACCGAGTGGATTGCTACAACCGTTAGAGATCCCGTAATGGAAATGGGAACATATTACAATGGACTTCGTGGTTGGCCTTCCGACGACTCGTAAAGGCTACGACGCAAAGATGGGTTATCGCTGACCAATCGATTTAAATCCGCACACTTCCTTCCGATCAAAATCGATTCAACTTAGATCACTGGCAAGGCTATACGTAAAAGAAATTGTTTTGAGGCACGGAGTGCCCTAAGTGTCAATTGTTTCGATAGAGATCCCGCTTCACATCAAATTTTCGAAACGTCTTCAGAATGTATGGGTACGCAATTGCGAATGAGTACAAAAGATACCACCCTCAAATGCATTTGGACAGATGAGAGAGAACGATTCAAACATTAGAAGATATGCTAAGAGCCTGTGTGATGGACTTTAAAGGAAATTGGGATGATCACTCACCGTTAGTAGAGTTCTGGCCACAACAACAAGCTATCACGCTTAAGATAGTATGCCGCCACGGCGTTATACTACAGTAAAAGTGCGTAACTCCACTTTATCGGGATGAAGTCATGAAAGACAATCGCTAGGGCCGTAATTGGTACACAGACAGACAGCAGAAATAGTCAAAGTGATCCGAGCACGATCGGGTAGCAAGCTCAAGATCGACAGAAGAAATACACGATCCACATCGTAAAAATATCGAGTTTGAATCTGTAGTAGTTATGTTTTTCAAGGTCTCTCCTCGAAGGGAAGATCGTGTTCAAAAGAAAGGGAAATTGAGCCCAAGATTCATCGACCCTTTCAAGTATCGAGAAGAATCTGAGAAGTCGCAGACGAGGTAAAATTTTTACCTCCAAAGACTCGAGAATGTCCACAACGCTCTTCCATGTTTCGCAGTTACGACCCTACAAAGCCGATTACAAGCATGTAATTGAATACTTAACCCCTACATTTTGAGAAAGACTTATCTTACGTAAGAAATTCCTGCTCAAATTGTCAACGTAAAAGAACAAGTTCTCGTAAATAAAGTTATACCTTCGTTAAGGTAATTTTGAGGAACCACAACGTCAAGAAGCTACGTGGGAACTCAAGAGAATATGATGAAGAATTACCTCATTTATTTACTTAATTATGTGTAAGCGATTCTGGGGATGTAATCTTTGTAAGGGGGGGGAGAATGTAACGGGTCGAATTTATTGAAAGTCGTGATTCTCGGGGATGTAATCTTTTTAAAGGGGGAAAGATGTGATTTAACGAGATTTTTGTAATTTAATTTTAATATTTATCAATTAAATAAATATTTTTGATGATTTAATTATTAGATTAAATAATTAATTGATGCAATTGTGGTAGATTAATTTAATTATATGTGTTACATTTATTAAATTAATGTGGAGAAATTTTATTATCAAGTATGTGATTATGTGAGCTTATCAGATTAAAAGAAATATTTAATAAGCATGATGTTATTTTAATTAATTTAATTATTAATTAGAGAGTTAATAATTTGACATTATTTATTAATGAGAAAATTAAATATATGACTATGTGAATTTATGAGAAATTATTATATTTTATTTAAAGTAAATTAAATAAGATATATTGATTTATTTTATAAAGGAGTGTGACATTAATTAAACTATATGATAAAGGTTTTATTAAATTAAATGGTTTTGTAATCTATTAAAGCTAGCCAAACAAGGCCTTAGTAGGGAGTTGAGGCGCTTACCCATGTTTGGGTTAATCGACCATCACATACGTGCGCTGCTTTATTTTATTATACGACGCCTTCTTTTTCTCTTATTATTTTCTAAGTCCTGAAAAAATAGAGAGAGAGTTTGAGAAAGAGAGAAAAGAGAGAGAGTTAAGAGAAATCAGAGAGTGTGTAATCTAAGTGTAGTGAAGAAAGGATCATCTGATCACCTCTTCTAAATTATACTCTGGTAATTTCTCCTTCCCAATTTCTATTTTACGTTATTCGAGTTTTTATAAAAACGGCTTTCAAGCTTTTTTGTAAAGTCTCTCATGATGGGAAATTGTAAGTTAGATTATGTGTATATATAGGTTAAGATGTTATCAAATCATATTTAATTATATATATTTTGTAAACCATAACATCGGGTTTCATGAAAATACGTAGTATATGATTTCTACAAAATTACAGTAGTATGGGTTTTGGCCTTATGGCCTTATACGTGTATATTTCATGTGTTGATCGATATTATCCCTAAATTTTACACTCGTATATTATTATGCATGTTGATACTTAAGAGACCAAAGTTTAAATGAACTGGATTCGATGTTATAACGAATCCAGAGTGACAATTTTCATGTTTTATTTTCAAAACCTTCAAGAACATCAAAGTCAAGTGAAATTATATGCTTTAATTCTATGATTATGTGTTTAAATGGGTTAAAATCATTCTATAAATGTTGGGTTATGATTATATATGAATTATATCATATGGGTATGATTAAATTTGCAAGTAGAAATTAAGAAATTGGAAGAAATTGCATGTTCTCGCGATTTTCGTGAATCGCCATTTCAAAGTTCTGGTTGCTGCGCCACGCCACATGCTCAAGTTTCCTTATTTCAGCCAACAGCATACCGCAGCCAACCGCCACAAAGGTTTAAGTCTCAAGTCAAATCAAGAGTCGTAATCATAGGCCAACGCAAATAATACAAGACTATATATAAATAAAGAAGCCAAATACCACTCTCCGTAAAGTTCGTAAATGTAATTTTTTAAAATGATTAAGTCTAGCAATGTGTTAGTAATTTAATGTAATGAAATATAAAAACATGTTAGAAGTATAATGAGATGATAAAATAGATGTTTAACATGTAAATAACATAATTACATGTAGATTGAATTATTGAATACATAATTAAATTATTATTCATGAAGTGAAATTATGTGACAAGAATGTGATAATTGACTAAATATAGTCATAACCAAAGTTTAGACAAAAGAATAATCATTGATGATTAGTTGTTATAATTAATCGGTATTGTGAATGTGAATGGTATGTAGGATTAAATTCAAAGAACGTAGTTTAGTTAAAGTGTAATCTACGACGACGAGGCAAGTTTCCTAACCCTACTTGTCATTATTGTTCAAGTTTATTATTTACCTCGAGTAAATTATCATTACTATTATTCAAGTTCAAATGTTATATTAAAGATTGATTATCTTTTCAAAGTATGATTCAGCTTATACAATAATTGTCCTATTGTATACTTCTTGAGATTATTATTCAAATCGAATATCATTATTGTTGAACCTTATTAGACTAGTGAACTTTATCGATTCAACTAGTCCTTAGTTGATGAACGTTTCTAAATTTTAGAACCCTTATTGAATTATCCAAACCAAACTTCCTTTTGGTGCGGACTCGAATGTCAAACCGAGATGAACAACCTCGCAAAGGGATTTACTTATGCGTTAGCGTTAAGATATTGTGCACAAGATGGTACTAAGGGTCGATCCCCCTACGTACGTAGTAGAAAGGTCCATAGTCTTACGATCATAAAGGTTTCAAGTATAACCCTTGATAACCTAGGATATAGTTCAAGGTCTTACGACCCTCGTAAATCTTTTCGATTCTTGTTATTCATTCTCGATTCAAAAGTCGAGCTTTTATTCAGATGTCTTTGATTTACTCGCATGTTATTATATCGTTATTTCATTATTATACTTGTGGGCAATAGTGCTCACTCTTGCTTAATAATAACATTGCGCTTAAGAACTAAAGAACCCATTTAACCTTCCACTAGTAAAGGCAAGGGCAAAGTTAACAAGTGATGAAGACTTGTTATTTTTATTAGATGATGTATTTATGTTTAAGACTTGAGTTAATGATGTTGTTTAAGACTTATTTGTTTATGATTTCGCATGTGATGTTTAAGGTTAGTTTAACCGGGATTATATTATTATTATTATGGGTAGATAGATGTCAGAACCCCTTAAGGGAAGATTTTTTATTCTATCTATGCATGGTTTTGTGATTTATTACGGGTAGATAGATAGATGATATTTCAGACAAAGGAACACCAAATCTTGGTGATCGTGGAATTTAAGTACCTCAATGGATTTGGGGGTGAACTTATTCTCAACATTCTCGAATGTCATTTTCAGATACTACCACAAAACAAAGGTTAATTAACATATAATATATTATCCCTATACTCGACCGACCAATTAAATACCAAATAAACTTGGTAAGTCATACTAAATAAGGAATTTCGCTCTCTCCCTCCTAGTTCTAGTCTCACATCTTAGACATGGATCATATCCCTAAGCTTTGATACTAACCGTAACGCCCCCAAAATAGGTATACATCACCCATCTTGAGTCACAAATACATGGTACAAAATTCAAATACAATCTTAAATATACAACATGAGCTATGAGTTTTAATACAAACATTGTCTTCTAGACAAAAGATTAAAACTCAAAATAAGTCCTCAATACATTTATTAACACACTATTTCATGTAATAGTGAGGACTAATAATGTTATCCTTCCGACCATCACTCGCTCCACGACTAGTCCCTCGCCACGTTCTCATTTCTCAAGAGAATAAAGAAAGAAAGGGTGAGCTCAACTAGCCCAAGAAGAAATATTACGACTAAGATAAAGCGTAATAAATTATCTTTAGTCTTCAATAGTGTTAAACCGATACAATATAACAAACATCAAGTTTAACTGCAATGAACAAGCAATCCATTAAAAGAGTCAAGTAGAAAATAAAATCTACTATCTTATATGATTTAAAAGGTTTTTTATCACTTTTATCGCCGAGACTCATCTTAATAAATAATCCATATCATTGAATCACCCTCGCACTACTGGCCAAGGATATTCTTTAGTATCACAACCACAAATTATCTACGCACTACGGGCCAAGGATATTCGTGTATTCATTAATGGTCATGATCATGCCAACAACTATCCATCAACGCACTACTACCAATGAGGATTTTACCACATCATTTGTAACATTAATACCATGATTATACCGAATAATCCTCGGTCATAATCATACCAAGTCCATCTATGCACTACAAAGCCTGTGATGACTTTCAACATATTATAAACATGAGGATGATGACAATTCAATAAAACAAGTTCAAGAATAAATTTTAAAGATTTATAAGTTAATTCATCTTGAACTCAATAACGCCCAAATTGTCAACACGACATCTTTCAGGAGTAAAATTCAAGAATGCTCAAGAATATTTTAATGAAAAGATATCGATGAAGCGCAAATATCAAGGATATTCCACTAATTTCATGGAGTATATAAGTCAAAACTTTAACCAACTGAGTATAATAAAGAATGGAATAACAAAAGAAATCACCAGCATGCGATAATACCGCATGCATAAAAGTTATTCCAACAAAATAATAAATAATCTGAACTCAGTCACGTGCGTAAAACGCACGCATGTGATGTTCCAACAGTAATGATAAATAATGGAACCGTGTCATGCGCGAAAGTATGCATAAAGATGTTCCAATAGAATAATAAAGAACTAAACTGTGTCACGCAAAAGCATGCATGTGATGTTCCAACAGTAATAATAAAGAACTAATAATAATGTAAATCACCATGCATGCAGATTAAGATGTACACGTTATTCAACATAATGATAAAGAATGGAATAATGTAAGAATTTCACCAAGTATAGGTAGCTCACAGAGATAAAAAGTTATTCCAATGTAATAATAAAGAATGGAATAATGTAAGTTCTCTTCATGAATACTGAAGAAATAATACCCCTCACCTTAGAAAGAAGAGTATTGGATATAGAAGTAGTGAAGTAAGCGGAACATTTTCTTCACTCTCTCTATAGTTTCTCTTCTAGAAGTTTCAATGAATTCGTAAGAAATAATGAAGGAATGAGCTTCTATTTATGTAAGAATGGACTGCGATAAGTAACTAATTCATGAACTGGTCCGGATTGATTTACTTTAAACTGGACTGTCCATTTAAAACAAAATCGTTAAATAAAATATAATATATTCTATTTATAATCTAATAAAACGAATAATAACTTTATAAAAGTATTCTGCTTTTATATAAAAAGATTTTACTATGCAAAACACTATGCAACACTATTCATAATAAAATATAATATATTCTAATTATTGTCTAATAAAATAAATAACTTTATAAAAGTATTACGCTTTTATATAAAAAGATTTTACTATACAAAACACTACGCAGCACTATGCAACACTACGCATAATAAAATATAATATATTCTAATTATTGTCTAATAAAACAAATAACTTTATAAAAGTATTCTCGCTTTTATATAAAAAAGATTTTACTACGCAAAACACTACGCAAAGAATTATCAGAGTAATAATCGAACAATACCGAGTGACTTTCACGTAAGCATCAATAATCAATACCGTGTGCTACTATGCAACCACGCCAGACATCGTATTTTAACACAAGGTGTTTCAATAGTTAACGGTAAAACTTCCGCCGTTATTTTCATAAAGTATTTTTGTCGCTTTCTCAATCCGATAATAATTCCGCCAGGTCCACCAATGATTGTGCCAGTTGTACAAATATTCCCGTTAAAACGAATATTCCCTAACCAATCGAATATTATATAACAACTCATGTACTTTGCAAAATTTATAAATATTACCCACAACTATAACATTATATCAAATTTACTCCATAATATTCAAAAATAATATTTATAGAAAATTCATCTTTATTTATAAAAGTTGGGGTCTTACACTATAACATGTCACATATATGATTTCCAAAACAAACTAAAATAGCTTAATTAAAGAAACAAAAGATTAGGTTGGTAGAGTCCAACACAAATTAGATTTCATGATAAATTCTCTTTCCATAAAAGACTCTTGCTTGTTTTATTTCCATAAAAAGACTCTCATTCAAACTCATACTAATATTGTTTCCATATTAGGCCTTAAAATAAATTTCCAAAGAATGATGTCTTGAACTTAAAATCTTTTGGGCTAAAGAATCTTAATAATTTCCTATGTGATCCCTAATGCACTCTAGATCTAGTAGGAACCATTATAACACTTGAACCACTATTGGTCCTCCATGAAATCACTTCACCATATATGAATAGTTCTTCCTTTAAGTCCAAACTCGCTAGAAATCACTTCATGCAAAATATAATATTTCCATGCAAAGAGTAATGTTTATTTGCAAAGAATAATGTTTATTTTCATGCACAAAATATTGTTCTCATGCAAAATATATTATTTCCATACAAAGCATATTTATTATTTCCATGCAAATATATTAACTCCATACAAAACATATTATAATCATTAAAACATAAGCATATAAACCAACATTCTCCTCCTTTTTTTATTATGATAATATATATAATTATGTTCAACCCAATTCCTAGTTCAAATTTGTTAATAAAAAACAATTACATACATAATATATTGTTATCATTAAAATAATAGGTATATAAATTAATGTTCTCGACTTCACGATAAGTTGATAATGTTACAAATAAAATTGTTTTTAATGATTTCAGAAATGCTATAATAATCGAAAGCAAGAAGTAAGGTATAAAACCTCTACAATAAAGGATGAAAGAATAAAGATAAAGCTGAAAATATAGTTAGAGCCAAAACCCTACATATATCATTAGAATAATAATACCGATTAGTTACACTAACATTAACCCTATATGTTTTAGTTCTCATTTAAATTCAATTTGTCAACACAATTTAAATTTCGACTATGAATTAACATCACGCCACCAATCGTAAATCATAAGGCCATCACAAAGAATGTAACCTTTAAACACATCTTAAGAGTTAAACAAATAGTAAGTTAAAGTTTTTCTAAGTCATTATGTTGGGAGAATGCATATTATGATTTGATGTTTTAATGTATATGTAAGACCCCAACTTTTATAAATAAAGATGAATTTTCTATAAATATTATTTTGAATATTATGGAGTAAATTTGATATAATGTTATAGTTGTGGGTAATATTTATAAATTTTGCAAAAGTACGCAAGTTGTTATTGTCGAGGAATATTCGCTTTTAACAGGAATATTCGTGACAACCAAGACAATCATTGGTAAACCCACAAAATGTAATTATCATTTGATCGAGAAAATGACAAAAATACTTTATGAAAATAACGGCGGAAGTTTTCCTGTTAACTATTGAAACACCCGGTGTTAAAAAAAGAATACGCTGTGGTTGCATAAGTAAGACACCTGTATTGATTATTGATGCTTACGTGAGAAGTCACTCAAGATTGTTCAATTATTGTTACAAAGAATGATGCATAGTATTTTGCATAGTAAAATCTTTTTATATAAAATGTAATACTTTTATAAAGTTATTTGTTTTATTAGACAATAATTAGAATATTATTATATTTTATTACGCATAAGGTTGCATAATGTCTGTAGATAGTGTTTTCAGATAGTAAAATTTTTTATATAAAATGTAATACTTTTATAAAGTTATTTGTTTTATTAGAAAATAATTATAATATATTATATTTTATTATGAATAGTGTCAGATAGTTATCTCAGATAGTGTTTTGCATAGTAAATCTTTTTTATATAAAAATGTAATACTTTTATAAAGTTATTCGTTTTATTAGATTATAAATAGAATATATTATATTTTATATAAAAGATTTTGTTTTAAATCGACCGTCCGCTTAAAGTAAATCAATCCTGGACCGTTCATGAATTAGTTACTTATGTAATTCATTCTTCTATAAATAGAAGCTCATTCCTTCATTATTTCTTACTTAATTCAATGAAACTCTAGAGAGAGAAACTATAGAGAGAAAGAAGAAAAGTTTTCGCTACTTTACTACTTCTATATCCAGTACTTTCTTCTTTCTAAGGTAGGGGTATTATTTCTTTTCAGATTCACGAAGAGAACTTTCGTTATTCCATTCTTTATTATTCTCGTTGAATAACTCAGATACGCTGAGCTACCCTATACTTAGTGAAATTCTTCCGTTATTCCATTCTTTATCATTATGTTTGAATAACTCCGCTCATGCTAAGTACCGCATTTACGGTGATTTCGTTATTATTCCGCTTCTTTATTATTCTCGTTGAACATCTTATACGTGCTTTTACGCATGACCGTTCCGCTTCTTTATTATTCTATTAGAACATCATGTCTCATGCTTTTACACATGACCTGGTTCCATTATTTATCATTCTATGGAACATCCCATTCGTGCGTTTACGCATGACCTGGTTCCGTTATTTATTATTCTGTTAGAATAACCTGTCTGTGCGGTCTATCGCATGCCTGGTGATTTCTTTTGTTATTCCATTTTTTATTATACTCAGTTGGTTAAAGTTTTGACTTCTATACTCCATGAAATTAGTGGAATATCCTTGATATTTGCGCTTCATCCAGTATCTTTTCACAGAAATATTCTTCTGAGCATTCTTGAATTTTAATCCACAAAGCAGTATCATGTTGACAATTTGGACGTTATTGAGTTCAGGATGAATTAACTTATAAATCTTTAAAATTTATTCTTGAACTTATTTTATTGAATTGTCATCATCCTCATGTTTATAATACGTTGAAAGTCATATGTGGCCTGTAGTGCATAGATGGACTTGGTATGATTATGACCAAGGATTATTCGGTATAATCATGACCGTAATGTTACAAATGATGTGGTAAAAATCCTCATTAGTCGTAGTGCATCGATGGACGAGTTGTTGGCATGATCATGACCATTAATGAATACATGAATATCCTCGCCCGTAGGTGCATGGATAATTTGTGGTTGTGATACTAAAGAATATCCTCGGTCAGTGAGTGTGGGGTGATTCAATGATGTGGATTATTTATTGTCGAGTCTCGGGCCGATAAAAGTGATAAAAAATCTTTTAAATCATAAAAGATAGTAGATTTTTTTTCTACTCGACTCTTTTAATGGATTGATTGTTCAGCTGCAGCTTAAACTTGATATTTGTTATATTGTATCGCTTTTTAACTATATCAAGACTAAAGATAATTTATTCTCGCTTTATCTTAGTCATAATATTTCTTATTGGGCTAGTTGAGTTCACCCTTTTCTTTCTTTCACCGTTTCTCTTGTGAAATGAGAACGTAGCGAGGACTAGTCGGGGAACCCGAGTGACAATCTAGAGGATAAGATTAGTAGTCCTCACTATTCTCGTGAAATAGTGTTTTAATAAATGTATTGAGGACTTATTTTGAGTTTTAATGTTGTCTAGAAGACAATATTTGTATTAAAACTCACACTTCATGTCAGTATATTTAATATTGTATTTGAATTTTGTACCATGTATTTGGACGACTCAAGATGGGTGATGTATACCTATTTTGGGGGTGTCACAGTTGGTATCAAAGCTTAGGATATGATCCTGGCTAAGATGTGAGACTAGAACTAGGAGGGGAGAGGCGGGAATTCTTCGCTAAGTATGACCTACCTAAGTTTATTTGGTATTTAATTGGGCTCACGAGTATAAGGATAATGTGTTATATGTTAATTAACCTTTGTTTTGTGGCAGTATCTGAAAATAACATCCGAGAATGTTGAGAATAGCAATGGAGCACAGGAGACCGTTGAGTCTCCACAGATCAATAATCAGGATAATGTGCATCAGGAAGGTGATAATCCTCAGGCAAACAACAACACTGACCAGATGACAAACGATTGAATGTTCAGAGGTTTTATACAATTCATGCAACATCAGGCAAGAGCGGCTCCTGTCCAAAATGCAGGTGGAAACACTGGAAACTCTCGGACGGTCACCGCTAAACAGTTCAAGGAGCTGGGACCACCGGAGTTTATTGGAGAGACAAAACCACTTAAGGCGGAAGCATGGATAAAGCAGATCACCAAGATATTTGAAGTCTTGGGATGCTCCGAGGAGAAAAAGGTGCCATTTGCCACCTTTATGTTACGAGGAGAGGCAGATTACTGGTAGGAATCGGTAAAATGTACTCAACCTACTGCACTAAAGATGTCTTGGGAGAAGTTCCAAGAACTATTCAACGACAAGTACTTTCCCAAAAGTATTCGTCACATGAAAGAGGTAGAGTTCATCAAGTTGGAGCAGAATAACATGACCGTGTCGCTGTACGAAGCCAAGTTTGTCGAGTTGTCCCAGTTTGCATCCCACTTAGTTGATAATGAAGAGAGAGTGACGCAGATGTTTTTAAGAGGTTTGAAGCCGGAGATATGTCAATATCTTATTTCTCGTAAACTGTGTTTGTATTCAGATGCTATAAATAGAGCTCAGTTAGTGGAGCGCGAAAATGAGTCAACGCAACCAAAAGAGAGCAGCCGGCAAAATGATAATACTAGTGAGAGCAGTCATCGAAGCGGTGGCAACAAGCGTGGAGGGAATCAACAGGCCAGAAATGGTAACCACTTCGATGGTAATCAGGGCCATAACAACAAGAATGGACATTTCAAGAAGAGGAGATTCAACAATGATGGAAAGACGTCAGCACCAGCACCCGTTGTTAAGGAAGGAGAACGACCACCTATCATATGCTTCAAATGCGGAGCGGAGAGACACATCAGTCCAAACTGCTCGATGTCGTCCAAAACTTGTTATAATTATGGAAGAGAAGGTCACTTAGCTCGATTTTGTCATTCACCGAAGACAAGTTCAGCTAGGATGGAGGCACCAAAGGTCAGTCCCAAAAAATCAAAAGTGGTGGTAGTAAGGGAGGCGTTTGTTGTGACCTCCCGTAAAGCAAGGAACCCAACGAGGTCATCACGGGTAAGCTTATCATAAACTCTAAATAAGTCTATACCTTATTTGATATCTGGGTTCTACCCATTCTTTTATTTCTCCTACTTACGTTTCAACGATTAAACTTGACTCAAGATATAAGACTTTGACTTATCTGTGGAAACTCCGTTGGGAGAAACCTTCATTACATCCATCTGTTTATAAGTCTTGTTTGTTCAAATCTGCAGACCCTCACATTACCTTTTGATCTTATTTCATTGAAAATACTTGCATTTGATGTGATTCTAGGGATTGATTGGTTAACTACTCATCATGCATTTATATAAAGCAGAATACTTTTATAAAGTTATTTGTTTTATTAGACAATAATTAGAATATATTATATTTTACTATAAATAGTGTTGCATAAAATTATGTGCATAGTATTTTTGCATAGTAAAATCTTTTTATATAAAATATAATACTTTTATAAAGTTATTCGTTTTATTAGATTATAAATAGAATATATTATATTTTATTTAAAAGATTTTATTTTAAATCTGGACCGTCCGTTTAAAGTAAATCAATCTGGACCGTTCATGAATTAGTTACTATGCAGTCCATTCTTCTATAAATAGAAGCTCATTCCTTCATTATTTCTTACGAATTCACTGAAACTCTAGAGAGAGAAACTATAGAAAGAAAGAAGAAAAGTGTTCTGCTACTTCACTACTTCTATATCCAGTACTCTTCTTTCTAAGGTAGGGGGTATTATTTCTTTTGTATTCATGAAGAGAACTTCTGTTATTCCATTCTTTATTATTATGTTGGAATAACCTGTATACGCGGGCTACCCTATATTTGGTGAAATTCTTCTGTTATTCCATTCTTTATCATTATGTGGAATAACCTGGTGAATTTTACTCCACAAAGCAGTATCATGTTGACAATTTGGACGTTATTGAGTTCAGGATGAATTAACTTACAAATCTTTAAAATTTATTCTTGAACTTGTTTTATTGAATTGTCATCATCCTCATGTTTATAATATGTTGAAAGTCATATGTGGCCTCAGAGTATAGATGGACTTGGTATGTTTATGACTGAGGATTATTCTCGGTATAATTATGGACCGTAATGTTACAAATGATGTGGTAAAAATCCTCATTGGTAGTAGTGCATTGATGGGACGATTGTTGGCATGATCATGACCATTAATGAATACACGAATATCCTCGGCGTAATGCATGGATAATTTTCGGTCGTGATACTAAAGAATATCCTCGGCAGAAAGTAGTGCGGGGTGATTCAATGATGTGGATTATTTATTGTTTGAGTCTCAAATGATAAAAGTGATAAAAAACCTTTTAAATCATAAAAGATAGTAGATTTTATTTTTTACTTGACTCTTTTAATGGATTGATTGTTCCGCTGCAGTTAAACTTGATGTTTGTTATATTGTATCAGTTTAACACTATTGAAGACTAAAGATAATTTATTCTGCTTTATCTTAGTCATAATATTTCTTATTGGGCTAGTTGAGCTCACCCTTTCTTTCACTGTTCTCTTCAGGATATGAGAACGTAGTAGGGACTAGTCGGGGAACGGAGTTACGGTCCAGAGGATAGCATTAGTAGTCCTCATTATTCTGTGAAATAGTGTGTTAATAAATGTATTGAGGACTTATTTTGAGTTTTAATGTTGTCTAGAAGACAATGTTTGTATTAAAACTCACAGCTCATGTTGTATATTTAAGATTGTATTTGAATTTTGTACCATGTATTTGACGACTCAAGATGGGTGATGTATACCTATTTTGGGGGCGTCAAAGTATATGCTCATGATTATTTATAAAGTCCTTCAGGTAAGATATGTACAAGGACTTAGTGATAGATCAAATTTGTTAGGTTGATCTAAGCTCTTAACGTGTATCATTCCTTAATAGAATGTATAGATAGAAAGATCAAAGTTGTTAGGTTGATATTGAGATGTAATAGATAGGCTTTGAAGAAATCGGAGTGTATAAATCTGATCAACATTACAGAAGTCAAGGCAGAAACGTAGAGCTTCAAAGATCGTAGTGTGCCTGCCTTGAAGGGCCTCTTCGAAAATCGTAGAGTGGTCCCAACGTTTGCCGAGCCAACTCAACGATCGTAGTGTGCTAAAGGAAACGTAGAGTTTACAAGTCAACGATCGTAGAGTGCACTCGGAAACGTAGAGTTTACAACTCAAGCAAGCAAAGATCGTAGTGTGCAAAGACTTAAGAGAAATCGTAGTGCTCTTGGTTGATAGCATCAGACCAGGCACCAAGGCGACAAGTCACCACGATCTAAATCGTAGAGTATCATCTGTCTTGTGTCAGGAAACGTCGAGCCTCATAATTTGTGTGGAGATAGGTTCTAACAAAAGAGGAATGGATTCTAAATGCTGCAGTACTCACCAGTCCCAAAGTCATAAGAAATTTCCTTAGTATGCAATAAAGAAGCGTACTGAAGAAGCTAAGGAAAGTACCATTGGTAAGGGGGAAAACACCTTTTCAGGTGTTAGGTGAGAAAGCGATTTCTGCGATGTCGATGGGCCGTAATGCGATTGGAAGATGTGCAGAAATGTCTCCATCAAAGAACAGAAAAGTCAAATGCATTTAATGCTTCAACGGATGGATCCAACGGATAGTTTTCAAGATCACATATATGCAAATCAAGCAGATGAGTGAAACTCATGCAAGCATTGAACAAACAACGTGAACAACTCTCAAAGCTCAACTCTACGATCTGAGAAATTGCAAAGCTTGCTCAGCTACTCAGTTCTTTCGAACAAGTGCTTAAACAGCAACTGAGTAGCAACCATCAAGAACTCAACATCTATCAATCAACTGAAGAAGAGTACCAAGTCTGCTTTGGACTTGAAGAGTTCTAAATGAATCAGAAGAGAACCAAGTCTGCTGGACTTGAAGAGTTTAAGAGTGAACTAAGAAGTTCCTAGGCTGCTAGTCTAGAAGGAATCTGTGTGATTCTGAAGTTGTAAAAGACATCCTTAGTGGATTTCCTACTCGTTGAGTAAAAGAGTGGACTAGGAGCTTTGAGTGCTCAAAACCACTTAAAACGACTGTGTCTCTTACATTCATAATATAACTGTTATATCTGTTATTACTGCTATAACTGCCTCACTCTCATAACTCCAGTACTTTGCAAAAGAGATTAAAACAAACATAAATTCCGCTAAGTTTTAATCATCATTAACTAACAAGTTTAAAACGAAAAGATTTTTTAAATATCTATTCAACCCCCCCTTCTAGATAACTATTGTGCCTACTAGGAACTAACAATTGGTATCAAAGCAGGTTCTATTATACAGCTTACAAGCTTTAGTAGATCTAATGGCACACGTACCAAGCGAATCTAGAACTAGAGGAGGCAGCAAGCCACCAATGTGCAACAATGATAAATTTGAAAACTGGAAAGTCAGGATGCAAGCATACATGGACTCAATAGATGAAGATCTATTAGAGACTGTTCAAAATGGGCCATATATTCCAATGAAGCTTGCACCAACCACTGACGATCCAAAACAGAATACAAATCAAGGTTAAAGAAGAGTGGGATGTAAAATGAGAAGAGAGTTGTCAACTTGACAAAAAAGGCCAAGAACATCCCTGTTCTAATCCTTAGAAGACGATCTATTCGAAAACGTTGTCAGCGAAAAAAAAATGCAAGGAGGTTTGGGAAACTTTGTTGATTATACGAAGGAACCGAAGAAGTCGAGAAAACAAACAATCTCTCCTCGACACGCTAGTATGAGATGTTTGCTCGTGTTCAAGGAGAAAAGCGTGATCGCCACCCATGAGAGATTCAACGTTTCGCTCAACTCTCTACGAGCATATGGGAAGATCTATCCTAACAAAGATCTGATCATAAAGTTCATGAGAGCCCTACCGAGCAAGTGGGATGCCAAAACCACTGCTATAAGAGAGTCAAAGAATCTTCACGAGATGACAGTTCAACAACTATATGGCAATCTCCTGACATACGAACTGGAGCTGACTCAACGAGCTGAAACCATATCAGAAGGAAGAAGGAAGGATAAGGGTGTTGCTCTCAAGGAAACTGAAAGTGCATCAAAGGTTAACACTGAGATTGAATCTGATTATGATGAGGACGATGATAAAGACCTTGTTATGCTGGTGAAAAGATTAAGAAGGTTCATGCGTCAAGACAAACCCAGCAAGCCAAAGAAGGTCAGCAATTACAGCAGCCAGGAGCAAATGAATGATCTATGCTACAACTGCAAGAATCCTGGCCACTTCATTGCCAACTGCAACAAACCTCTAAGAGAAGAACTAAAGAAGAAAACACATGCAAAGAAGGAATACAAAGGCAACAAAAGGCCTCAAAAGAGAGACGAAGGCCTGGTAGCTGGAGGATCATGTAGTGATTCAGACAATGACTCCAATGCTGACTCCGGAGATGATGAAGAACCACAAATGGCTAATCTGTGCCTAATAGCCAAACATGCAAAGGATAAACAAAACCTCAACATACATAATGAAAAGAGCTCCACGATCACTACATGGTATCTGGACAGTGGATGCTCAAGGCACATGACCGGGAACAAAGCCCTTCTATCTAACTACATAGAGAAGGAGGGTCCCTCAGTCATCTTTGGAGACAACGGCTCGGGCAAGACAAGAGGATATGGCTCTGCTTTTGGCAAGTGCGATGATCGTTCAAAGAAAGTAGCATATGTGGAAGGTCTCCAACACAACCTTATAAGCATCAGTCAACTCTGCGACAAGGGTCATCAAGTAACATTCCTCAACAACCAATGTCAAGTCAGAGATTTGAATACATCTGCTGTAAAGCTAACCGGGACAAGAGAAGGAAATGTCTACACAGTGAATCTTGGTCAACTAAGCTCAGACGAGACAATATGTTTTTTGGCAAAAGCATCTAAAGAAATGAGCTGGCTATGGCATAGACGGTTGTCGCACTTAAACTTCAAAAGTATGTCCAAACTGGCATCAAAAGATCTCGTTGCTGGCCTACCTAAGTTCAACTTCGTAAAAGAGATGCCATGCAATGCCTGTCAGTTTAGAAAGCAAACCAGAAGCTCATTTAAGAGCAAAACTACCAACTCTATCGACAAGCCCCTGTAGTTGCTTCACATGGATCTATTTGGGCCAATCCCAACAACTAGTCTTGGAGGAAAAAGATGTTCTCTAGTTATAGTCGACGACTACACCAGATTCACATGGGTATTTTTCCTAACTTCAAAGGATGAATCGAGCTCCCAATTAATCAAGATATTTAGACTGGTGATGAACGAGAAAGGAGAGAAAATCAAGGCCATAAGGTGTGATCATGGCAGAGAATTCGACTTCTCAGAAATGGACCAGTTCTGCTCAGACAATGGCATCAGTCATAACTTTTTAGCTCCACGAACTCCTCAACAAAATAGAGTAGCTAAAAGAAAGAACATAACCTTGATAGAGGCTGGAAGAACTCTACTAGCAAAGACTCATCTCTGCTGAATACTTCAGGCGTATCGTCCAACAACGCATGCTACACTTGAGCGGATCACTAATACACTCTACGATCAAGAAGACGCCCTACGAGCTGTGGAAAGGAAGAAAGCCAAATGTCAGCTACTTTCATGTTTTTGGCTATGCATGCTACATTCTCAACAATGGAAAGCGAAGACTGACAAAAAATTTCATTTCAAGTCAAACGAAGGAATCTTTCTTGGATATGCCATAGACAGTAAGGCCTACAAAGTGTTCAACAAGAAGACACTGAGTGTTGAAGTCTCGATCCATATCATCTTTGATGAAACAGACTTAGACAACACAGTGCTTCAAGACACTACGACCGTTAGTGCAGACACTTCGAATGAAATCGTCGAGCTCAACACTACGATCGTAGTACCAGATAGTGTAATCATTGAGCAACAAAATGAGATCATAGAGAGGTCTATGCAAGACAATGAACCTCCACACTAAGAAGAAGAAATAGATCTTAAAGACTTAAGACAAGAAAGCATCAGGACAGATGTCCCAACCGGTAACAGATGGGCCAAAGATCACACTCAGGATCTAATCATTGGAGATCCGAGTGCTAGAGTCAAAACAAGAGCTGCCACTCAAAATGAATGCTTTTATCTAAGCTTTCTATCTCAAATAGAACCAAAGAAGATAGAGGATGATATGGAAGACTCTAGTTGGATAGAAGCTATGCAGGAAGAACTCAACCAATGTGAACGAAGCAAAGTATGGAGATTGGTACCAAGACCAAAGAGTCATCCTGTCATTGGAACCAAGTGGGTCTTCAGAAACAAAATTGATGAAGAGGGAGTTATAACCAGGAACAAGGCAAGATTAGTGGCAAAGGGATACTCTCAAGAAGAAGGCATTGACTACGATGAGACATTTGCACCTGTTGCCAGATTAGAAGTCATCAGAATCTTTCTTGCCTTTGCTACTCACATAAAGTTCAAAGTCTTTCAGATGGATGTCAAAAGTGCAATCCTAAATGGAGAACTCCAAGAAGAAGTGTATGTAGAGCAACCTCCAGGTTTCATCAATCCATCTCTTTCCAATTATGTTTATAGATTAGACAAAGCCTTATATGGTCTTAAACAAGCACCTAGAGCATGGTATGAAACACTAACTAACTTCTTAATTGAAAATGGGTTCACTAGAGGTAGAGTAGATACCACACTGTTTCTTAGAAAGCATAAAGACAAAGTCTTATTAGTTTAAATATATGTTGATGATATTCTTTTTGGTTCTACTAACGAAAAGTTATGCAAGAGATTCTCTAAGCTGATGCAGAGCAAGTTTAAAATGAGCATGATGGGTGAGCTGAATTTTTTCCTTGGACTGCAAGTAAAGCAGACTGATGAAGGAATTTTCATAAACCAAGCCAAGTACATCAAATACTTACTCAAGAAGTATGGCATGGAATCAGCCTCTCCCATGAAAACACCAATTGCTCCTGCAACTAAGCTTGACAAAGATGAAAAAGATGTTGATTTTGCAGGATGCAAAATAGATAGAAAGAGTACCAGTGGCACCTGTCAATTGCTAGGAAACAGACTTGTGTCCTAGTTTAGCAAAAAGCAAAACTCAGTGTCTACTTCAGACTTGCGAAATTTGAATACATTCTTTCTTTGGCGAACATCTTCTATGCTCGAGATCCTATGGATGAAAAATCAGCTAGCTGACTATGGGTTTGATTTCAAATCTATTCCCATTCACTGTGATAACACAAGTGCCATAGCAATAACTCATAATCCTGTTATGCATTCTAGGACTAAGCATATAGAGATAAGGTATCACTTCATTATGGATCATGTACAAAATGGAACTATATCTTTACAATATATCCCTACTGAAAATCAACTTGCTGATGTTTTTACAAAACCTCTAGATGAATCCAGATTTAATAAGTTAATAAGTGAGCTAGGCATGCTAAATCTACAACCATAAAATATATGCTCTAGATTGTGCTAACCATACTTGAATCTGAAAATTTGAACTCAAAATCGTAGACATGATCAAGGGAAGTCCACGATCGTAGTGCTGAAGAGACAAAACCACCTCAACGATCGTAGCAAAGACTAAACCATCGCAGAGCAGACTCAACGATGACAAAAGCCCCATCAACAAAGCAAGAATGCATCCTGTGATGATAAGCTTCAAAACACAGCAATCCCTCTGATAAGCGCCTCATAAACAAACCTAACCCTTGACTCACTCCAAGAGGTTGGCCCTTCCTGAGTTACCTTAAAAGAATGCTATGTCAAAAACTCATCACAAGGATCCGGTCAGACTCGACGATTGTAGATCAGACACGACGAATGATGGACAGACTCGATGATCGTAGATCAGACTCGACAAATGCAAAACACTCAATGATCACAAAACTACCTCAACGATCGTAGTCCTCCTTAAGGACACCTCAGCTCTGCAGGAGCCAAGGGCAAATCAGTACAATCTCTATCAGTCAAAATTGTAGAGCCACGCAAAAGACGACACATGTCCCACTAAGCAAAAAGGAGAGAGGGAAGTTGCAAGTACAAATTGAAATCATATTTTTTGATATCAGAAGTTCGAAAGATTATCTCTCTCATCCTCTCTCAAAACAAAAACCCTAAATCAGAAGAAAGTTCAGTCATATCTCACTTCCAACTACAAAATCAATGGCGGCATCCAGTGTTATCTCAGGCTACAGACTCTGTTTTGACGAGTTCAAAACAGCTCAACCCAAGTTCCACAAGACTCTGGCCTTACTGAAGAAGGCAGGTCTCGAAGAAGGCTTGAACACAGATACATTGATTTATCCCATGTTAGTGAAAGAGTTCTACAGGAATGGAGTATTTGAAAACGACATCATCACTACGAGAGTAAGGGATAAGGAAATCAAACTGAAGGCCGAAGACATCAACCTCGCCCTAGGTCTCAAAAATGAAGGGCATCCATTCTTAGATAGCGTAGACTTCCAAGAGGGACTTAGAAGAATGCATCACAAGAAACTCCCCTCTGTGAAAGGGTACAAGAAGAAGGAGTTCCCACAGAGGTATGAATTTCTAGCCGATATAGTTGGGAAATGTATATGCTACAAGAGCTCAGGTCATGACTATGTGAATGAAGTTCAACTTAAGCTTATGACTGCCATAAGTTATGGAATACAACTCAACTATAGAGCCATATTGCTCGATTGGATTGGTAAGTGGCTCGTCAACTCAAAGAAGTCAAAAAGCCCTCAGAAGATGCTATACGGGCGATTCATAAGTATCATTCTACAATTAGCCCTGGGTGACAAAATTGGGGATGAAGAAGGAGAAGCTATCAACCCAAATAGACGAATGACCCAGAAATTATTTGAAAATTGGAAGAGGAACCCAACTGAGTATGTTCGAATGATGACCTAGTCCAGTGGAAGAACTGGGGATCTGAAGGACTCAAGCCTTCCAGGAAACATGTCTGTGGTCAGGGAGATCGAAGAAGAAGAAGAAGAAACCAACAAAGAAGAACCCTCTGTCCTTACCAGAAAGAGCAAGGGCAAGAGGAAGCTAAAAACTAGACTGGTAGAAGAGCCTCAAGGATCTACCATCGATATATACTGTAGAGTCCAATCGATATAGAGACTACGAGGATGATAAGAAGAAAGAAAGCTGACAAGATGAAGCGAGATGAGGATCAGGCTACCATATCCCAGATCCTGAAGAAGAACAAAGTTGGTCATAAGTCCAAAAAGCCATCAGTCACCTCAATCGTAGAGTCTCTACTGTTCGTAGAGACCAGACCAAGCATGGCAGGCAAGGAAGTAGTTGCTTCAAACATAGTGGCTGTTGAACAGGACAACACTGAGGTTCAAGAAAGTCCTGAAGCTATGGCTAAGCCTAGTAAATCAAGGAAAAAACTGGTCAAGAAGTACATTCTTAAGAAGTTCTCGAGAAGGAAGACAAGAGCATGGTTGCCCAAGAGGACAGTGCTCCAGCTGAGGTGGAGATCCCTGAGATTCTCATGATAGAGAATACACCAGCTAAGGGGGAGATGCCTGAAGCTCAAGAAAATGCTCCAATTGAGGGGGAGTTTATGAGCTTACAAGAAGATGATCAAGTTGAAGGGGAGCCTCAAGATATATCCATGGCAGAAGAAGATGTCCCTGCCAGAAATGAAGATGAACCAGTAAAAGATCATCAAGAGCCCATTGAGATAATGGAATCCTCCAACGAAGACAGAGAAGAGGAAGAAGATGATGATGACCTTCAGATCACTGGTGTGGGCAGAGATGGGTATAGAAGCTATCTCTACAATCAGATGTTCTCATACCTACCCATGATGCCATATCATCAAGCCCAACTCCTAAACTCTTGGGATCACATGTTCTGGAGCTTCAAAGAGTATCCAGCCATCTCAATATTGGCTCATGGATTTCCAGGGAGATTCAACTTTGCCAAGAAATTGCTTACCAACAACTCTTCCTCAAAGGATAAACTTGAGGTACTGTCTATCCCAAACCTCTTCAGAGTTAATCACTTACCATCATCCTCATTTAGCTATTTTTATGAATTCCCACGATGGTTGGAAGTGATACTTCATCCACTAAATCAATTTCCGATTCACGAGAATCCCAAAATTAGAATGGACGAACCAAATGCGATCAACTTTATTTTTCTCCCATAAACCACCAACTCTACGATCCCTGACTCTAGTCCCATCGTAGAGTCCCAAATAGAAATCGTAGAGCCATATATTCCAAACATAGAAACTCAGGCCCCTCCATTAAACATACCATCCTCCTCCTCCAATGACTATTTTAGTCTTGATCTTGCTCTCTACACCCTGCAAGATCAATCCCAGAAAAGATCCCCTCCATTCAACAATCCTCAAACCAATGATACTCTTCCAAATCTGCCCACAAAAGATGACTTGAATGAAGTGTCCAAGAACATGGTCAAGAACATTGAAGAAAGCCTGGACACTCACTAAGACCTCATTCATCTCCGGCTGAATCAAATGATCTTCTGCCGCAAATAATATCCACGGCACTCTAAATGCCGAGCTTCTGAAAGAAGCGAGGAAATTATCCAAGAAATTCTTCAAAGCATGAAGGGATGTAGAGATGAGATTCATTTCGAGATAGCTACCAAGCAAAGAGCGGTTGTTCTTGAAATGCGAGAGAAATCAAGAAGTCCAAAATAAACTCATCTTTGGAGAACATCATAAACACGAAAGCTTGATCAAAGAATTCGGAAAGCTTATGTGAATCAGGAACAGCAGACTGACATTGTTCTCACTGCCCTCCGAAACAAAGAAGCTAGATCTGAAATCCAGATCAAGGAAAGTCGAGAGGACATTGCTCAAACACAAAGCCAACTAAACGAGCTTGTCCAAGGAGTAAATCGACTTTCTGCAGACATTCAAACCCTTGATGCTGACATAAAGGGGGAGAATAAAGGGAAAGGAGTTCAAGGAGCACAAGGAGATCAGGGCAGAGGCAGAGGAGGTCAAGGAAACCAAGAAAGGGGAAGAGGACAATTTTCACGAAGCCCTCCTGCAAGACAGTTCCACCAACAGACTCCACGATCAAGCAATCAGACTCAACGATCTGATCAGCAGGAAGTCTTAATGGCTCACCCTTTAAGAAGTCAAGGGCCAACTACCAGCTCACCAAATGTGACCACTACAGGCCTAAGAATGCCAATTGAAGATCCAGCATTCATGAATAGGCATGATCACAACCCGATAGTAAGTCCAAGTGAGCTGGAAGAGTTAGCCAGAAGGGATGAAGCTAGGAGGAAAAGAAGGGCTGAGGAGTATGCCAATCCTCTAAGGAAAAGGTCAAAGAAATAGAGATAAGTTGAAACTTTAAATTCTTATTGATGTAAAGCTAAACTGCAATATTTCTTGAACATCAATAAATTCATGTTTATTCTCTAAAAATTTCAGCTGCTCACTAAAATACTAAGTCATGTTTAAATTTCCTACAAATGCATCTAGACGCTAATAATCATGACAACAAATCTCCTTGGTTATGTCAACATCAAATAGGGGGAGATTGTTGGGAGAATGCATATTATGATTTGATGTTTTAATGTATATGCTCATGATTATTTGTAAATTCCTTCAAGTAAGATATGTACAAAGACTTAGTGATAGACCAAATTTGTTAGGTTGATCTAAGCTCTTAACGTGTATCATTCTTTAATAGAATGTATAGATAGAAAGATCAAAGCTGTTAGGTTGATCTTGAGATGTAATAGATAGCTTCAAGAAATCGAGTGTATAAATCGATCAACATTGAAGGTCAAGGCAGAAACATAGAGCTTCAAAGATCGTAGTGTACCTGCCTTGAAGGGCCTCTTCAAAAATCGTAGAGTGGTCCCAACGTTTGCCGAGCCAACTCAATGATCGTAGTGTGCTAAAGGAAACGTAGAGTTTACAAGTCAACGATCGTAGAGTGCTCTCAGAAACGTAGAGTTTACAACTCAAGCAAGCAAAGATTGTAGTGTGCAAAGACTTAAGAGAAATTGTAGTGTTCTCGGCTGATAGCATCAGACCAGGCACCAAGGCGACAAGTCACCACGATCTGAATCGTAGAGTATCATCTGTCTTGTGTCAGGAAACGTCGAGCCTCATAATTTGTGTGGAGATAGGTTCCAACAAAAGAGGAATGGATTCTAAACGCTGCAGTACTCACCAGTCTCAAAGTCATAAGAAATATTCTTAGTATGCAACAAAGAAGCATATTGAAGAAGCTAAGGAAAGTACCATTGGTAAGGGGGAAACACCTTTTCAGGTGTTAGGTGAGAAAGCCATCTTGAGTGTCCGTGGGCCAGAATGAAGTTCAGAAGATGTGCAGAAATGTCTCCATCAAAGAACAGAAAAGTCAAATGCATTTAATGCTTCAACGGATGGATCCAACGGATAGTTTTCAAGATCACATACATGCAAATCAAGTAGATGAGTGAAACTCATACAAGCATTGAACAAACAATGTGAACAACTCTTAAAGCTCAACTCTACGATCTGAGAAATTGCAAAGCTTGCTCAGTTACTCAGTTCTTTCGAACAAGTGCTTAAACAGCAACTGAGTAGCAACCATCAAGAACTCAACATCTATCAATCAACTGAAGAAGAGTACCAAGTCTGCTTGGACTTGAAGAGTTCTAAGAAGCGTAAAAGAACCAAGTTTCTTTGGACTTGAAGAGTTCAAGAGTGAACTAAGAAGTTCTAGATCATTTGGTCAGAAGGAATCTGTGTGATTCAGAAGTTGTAAAAGACATCCTTAGTGGATTTCCTACTCCTTGAGTAGAAGAGTGGACTAGGAGCTTAGAGTGCTCTGAACCACTTAAAACGTCTGTGTCTCTTACATTCATACTATAACTGTTATATCTTCCATAACTGCTATAACTGTCTCACTCTCATAACTTCACTACTTTGCAAAAGAGATTAAAACAAACATAAATTTCGCTATGTTTTAATCATCATTAACTAACAAGTTTAAAATAAAAAGATTTTTTAAATATCTATTCAACCCCCCCTTCTAGATAACTATTGTGCCTACTATGAACTAACACATTATCTTTTCAATTAAAAATCATCAAATACATGTTTACAATCTATTATTGAACTTCATTACATGTTTAACACATTATCATGCACCTTAGACAAGATTAGGCCAACACGTTATGGACTGAAACTAAAAAAAAACAAATTGTTTTTGCTCAGGGGAGGGTGCAGCTATGCTACCCCAAGCCTTGTCACTTAGGCAGTATGCTATTTGGTGCTTAACACACCTAGAATGCTCAGGCGTAGGCTTGTAGTTTACGCCTTTAAATGCAAAGTAGCATTTACATGTGAAGTCTGTGATGTAAAACCGCATGTGCTACTACGCCCATAGTTCATTCCCAATCAACCCAATTAAGAAGAAATTAACACACCCAGAACCTATAAATTTGTTAACAACATCTCTAAGCTTGCATATCATGATTCTAATAATATAAACATCTTACACAGTCAATTTTTAAAGATTAAAATCAAGTTTTTACTAGTTTTCTTCATATTCCAATATATTTAGCGAATACAAACACTACAAATTTATTTCTTGATCAAATCAATCCATTCGACTTGCATTCTCTTCGTATTCCAATATATTAACAATAACAATCATCAATTTATAAATTATATCATGAACTCCTAACCAATTTTAGTCTCAAACTAGACCAAAATACACATATTATCACATAACTCTAATTCTTCATCTTAAAACATTTTTATAGTTAATTTCTAAAAACTCAACTATAGATTATGACGCCCCCAAAATAGGTATACATCACCCATCTTGGGTCGCCAAAAAATACACTACTGACAACTCCATTTATATAAGCGTAAATGCAAAATCTGACGACTCATATATCTTGTGAGTTTCAATACAAATATTATTACGTATATAATACGACAATATTCATATTTAAATTATTACAATGCCATATAAAAGTACAAAGTGATAATTATATCAAGTCCCCGAAGGAACACGAGAAGATTTTTGTTCTCCTCATTCTAATGGAGTGCACCTTTGACGCTTCCATATTCTGATTCGCCTCACCCTATTGTTGTTCACCAAAATAAAATATCAAATGATGTATAAAACATGTCATACACATTTTAAGTTCTCAGTACAATTATTATGCCACACCGTTTCATAATTTGATTAGGCTTGTGACTAATTCAGTATCACCACTTTATACCCATGTTCTCCGCTAGTCCCAAATTTACACTTTTATTACACGAAAGGGTGGTGAAGTAAAGGGTGAGCACAAATAGCTTGAGAAAAGAATATCATGACTTAAGATAATTAAATTATCAATAGTCTTCATCAATAATAATTCAGATATTTAGAACGTATGGTAGAAGATAAAAGTTTCCAACCATAATAGCAGCGGAATCAACAATCCATTAGAAGAGTCAAGTAGAACATAATGTCTACTATCTCCTCTAGATTAAAAGTCCATCGTTAATATTTTATTCCTATAATAATCATCAACAGTTCTTGGTTATACCCAAGACAAAGAGAACTCTCATCGCCTGTCTTCACCTGAACCACCACAGATTATAATTAAATCACAATTCATATTTATAATCAAGTAAACCAACAGTCCAACTTTGCCCTACATGCCAAAGATATACAACCGTAAAACCAATAATGCTGAGACTCAGCTTAATAGTATCACGACCACGAATTATCCATGCACTACGGGCCAAGGATATTCGTGTTTTCAATTACGGTCATGATTATACCAAATAATCCATGGTCATAATCATACCAAGTCCATCAATGCACTACGGCCAAAGATGACTTTTACCACATCGTTTGTAACATTACGGTCCTGATTATACCGAATAATCTCTGGTCATAATCATACCAAGTCCATTTATGCACTACTGGCCATAGATAACTTTCAACACAATATAAGCATGAGAATGATGACAATGATATATATAATGAATAAGCATAAATCATCATAATAATAAGATAACATAGATCTTAGTGATTTTTCAACTTAATTATCTAGAGTCCAAATTGATAACATAATAATAGATGAAGCACAAACTATTAAGGATATTCTTATCCTTTCAAGACCTTTCATCATTTAATGACAAGCTGAAGAAACGAATAATAACATCTTACCATAATATGGAGTATGAAAGAAAAGCGATATCACTTTACCATAAAAATGATATTTTACCACAATAATGATATCCCTTACCTTAGCATGTGACTTGATTACGCTTTACGTGAAATTGATCATCTTAAACAATCTTGGCATTCCTTATCTACACTTGGAGTAATATTACACTCAATAGAAATACTCACAATATTATACTCACAATATTGAAGTAAAAGAATTCTATATTTTTAGTGTAGTGATCGTGTGTGTTTAGTTACTCAACCGAGAAACCTATTTATACTAAAAATTTAGTAAACAACTAGCACACCTGCTTTGACAAAATAACCAAATGAGGTATATAATAATGGTAGTGGAATTTATGGTCCCGCGGAGAAAATTAAATCAACTTGTACACGTTTTAACAAAATTTGTTCAATAATAGAGTTGTGGTCCATACTACTTTAGAAAAAAGTAGAGTGTCGGCAAGTCCTGTCAAACTTATTTTTGTAAAAAAAATAAATTGAACAACCATCTGTATATCATACTTATCTTTAATTAACACCCTTTTCAATCTTTGAACCATTATTCATAATTATTAACATAGACTCTCAATACTGCCAACTGGTTTAATTATATCATATAAAATAATATGAGTCACTGTGTAATAACTATTGTGGCAATTATTAAAATAAATACCGAGTGACTTCTTACGTGAGAATCAAATCAATACCTTACTTATAAACGGATCAACATCAAATCATATTTATCTCGAATAACATATAAACCAACTAATAATTCATTATTCATTTAAGTTGTCTTTATTTATCGCATAATATCATTATATTTAATAATGTTCATGTTTTAAAACTTAGAACAACATCCTTTAACGTCTAAAACATTACACGTTGCATACGTGCATACCCGACGTCCTCTGATTGCCTCTGAATGCACATCAGTCCCTAAAATATCCATTTTAGGCCTTGATCCAGACCTCGAATCTCAAAACATAAAGAATGAAAGTTTTAGGTCTACTCGTTATCTTTCCGAATCATCCTGAATCACCTCAATCAGAGTTCGTATGAAAAAAGTTATGTCCAATTTACTAAAGGACGTCCGGACAAATTTTGGCTTAACACTTGACCAGCGCCTAGGCGCCCAAATTTGGCCTTGGGCAAGCGCCTAGGCGCCCAAGAACAAATTCTAAGCGCCGAGCCTAGTGCCTAGGTGCTCGACCTTTGGCACTTAACTCTAATTTTCCAGATTTTGCAACTTTTGACACACATACTTCAAATCTTCATAACTTCTTCATCCGTTATCGGAATTAGTCCATTTTCGAAGCTATGGAAAGCTTATAACATTCTCTACAAAACCCCCATGATTTTATAATTTTTCAGATTCATTAATTATTCCAAAATTTGGCTATAAAGTCCCCCAAGACTAAGTTTTTCATCGCTTAACATGTTTTACAAAAACATTCATCACAACTTCAATTTAAATCATTTTTTTTCTTTTAAATTAGAATATTTCCATAACTTCTTAATCTATAGATCCTCATCCTCATACTTTACACATAAAATAACCATCAACACTTTTACAAGTTTGATTTAAGTCCTCAACATAACTTTTGTTCATCCTCAAACATATGCCCAACTTTTTGATCTTAAATTCTATTATGACATGGATTAAACATAAAATCTTTATCATATACTTTCTTATTACTTTGGATCCATCATGATCCCCTATAACCCAACTTTCAACAAATCAAACTCTTAGAAAAATTAAAGAGATGAAAAGTTTTGGTTTTACCTTTTTAGTTCTTATTGCTTCATAGTTTGCTTCATTTTTCATGCTTCTTATCTTGGTTCATCATCATCATCTTCTTCTTCATCATCATCTGTCTCTTTCCTTTCTCTCTTCTCTCTTTTCTCTCTTTTCATTTTACTGAAGTTGGCTACGGGAAGAGTATGAGAATGTTGAAAATTTGGCTACATAATGCCAACCCAAGCCCCCCCCCCCCCTTAATTCCTCTTTTTGTTTTTCTATCTTTCTTTTCCTTTTTTTCTTCCTTCCATTATTCATTTGTCTCCCACATGTTAGCCGCCCAATAATTATCCCACTTTCTCTCTTTATTTGCTCAGTTATCCGATTAATTGCTCATTTGACCATTTATTAATTTAACATTTTATAATTTTAAAAATAATAATCATAAATTAAATTAGATTTTTATTTTATAAAAGTCGGGGTTTTACATAGATGATATATAGTGGATTAAGAAACTCATTAACATTTTATAAACCAATTCTCTGACAATTTAATCCAAGAAAACCAACCTCCAGTGAAGAACTGAATCTCTTCTTATTAACATGTATACATGAATTTAATTCCTACAACTTAATTATAACAACATAGTATGATTTATACATACTCAAAAACATACTAAACAGATTTCTAAACCAATTCATCCATAAAAATTCAATTTTCAAAGAAAACTAAGAACACATAAACTAATGCTAAAAATTAGATGATTTACCTCTTGGTTCTTGTTTAGACTTCGTTAGATGATAGATATTTGCTTGCTAATGTTTCCCCCTTCTCTCTTGATACTCCAATTCTTCTCCACTCTCTCAATTTCCTTCCTCTATTTTTTTTTCTAGTTTAAGCCTTAGAACAAAATATGTAATATAGACCAACATTATGCATAGTATAAACTGATAAACGTGGGTTATCAGTTTATCCAAGCAAAAGTCTTTAGTTGTTGCACTAACCAAAACCCACAAGGCTTTGTTTGGTTTGGACACTAAAACTCCCCCCTTTAATTAATTTTTATAATACTTATATAATATGGTTCCATTGTCACACTTTTATTTAGTCAATTTTTATCAAGTCAAATTTACACTTATCTAATAATTATAATTATATTTATAATTTCATTATAATTATATTTATGCTTACCAAATTATTTCACATCTAATTTAATTATTAAATTAAACTAGAACATCACCACTACACAACATTAATATTATCAAACAATTTATTTAATTTAATTATTTCATTAAATATTAAATAATTTATTTAATTTAATTATTTTATTAAATTAAATCTTTAGTCCATAAAATCATTATTCATTAATTTAATTATTATAACACACTCTAACTAAATTAATGCACATTAATTCCATCAAATATTAATTTATCTCAATAAATAAATCAACTCAAATATTTATTTAACCCAATAAATATTTTTAAATTACATATAAAATTCTCATTCGTTACATCCTTCACTCCTTAAAAGGATTCTGTCCCCAGAATCACGACTCAATAAATTCATTCGTTACATTACTTATTGGTACTATGTACAACAAGGTTGTAGGATTTGAAGTCTTCACTGATATGTATGAAGGGGATCCTTCTTTAGGAAAAGTAGTTCAGGAAGTACGAGATGGTCAGCGATGTGACTTTGTCTTACATAATGGGTATTTGTTTCGAGGACTCCAGTTATGTATTCCCGATTGTTTACTTAGGCAACAAATAGTAAGAAAACTTCACAACGAATGCCACTTCGGACGAGATAAGACCTTGGCCTTAATAACAGCTGACTATTATTGGCCGAAGGTCTACAGCGATGTGGCTCACTATTGAAGGGGTGTTATGTTTGTCAGAAGTCAAAAGGAGTTCTTACCAATGCAGGATTGTACACTCCTTTACCTGTTCCTGAAAGACCTTGGTGTGATGTTAGTATGGATTTTGTTTTGGGTCTACCCCGAACTCAGAGAGCTTCAGATTCTACTATGGTTGTGGTTGATCGATTCTCTAAGATGGATCATTTATTCCTTGTTGAAAGACAATGGATGCTAATCGGATCGCTCACCTTTACTTTCGAGAGATTGTACGTTTGCATGGCATTCCCCAATCTATTACCACTAATCATGGTAAGTTTATGAGTAATTTTTGGAGAAGTCTGTGGGAAAAGCTCGGGACACAATTGAACTTTAGCAGTGTCATCTATCATCCTCAAACAGAAGGGCATACCAAAGTGGTGAACCGAAGCCTGGGTAATCTTTTAAGGTGTTTGGCCGGAAGTGAACCGAAGCAATGGGATCGGGCGCTTCCTCGGGCAGAGTTTGCTTACAAACGTTCGAAAAATCATACTACTGACATGAGTCCTTTTGAGATAGTTGGTGGTCAGAACCCTTATGAGGTCCTAGATTTGGTTCAAATTCCTCGAATTGGCCGAGTGTACCCAAAAGCGGAAGAAATGGCAGATCATCTCCTGGTTATCCATGATCAGGTGTACAAATCCATTACAAAAAGCAATGCTAAATATAAGGATCGGGTTGACAGTCATCGTCGTCAAGTTGTTTTTAAAGTTGGTGATTTTTTTTTTGCCGTACTTACTCGAGAGCGTTTTCCTGTTGGTGATTATAATAAACTTAAGGATTGAAAAATTGGTCCTTGTGAGATTTTGCAGCGAATCAATAACAATTTTTATCAACTGCACATTCCTAGTCATCTGCGGATTTTGAACGTTTTCAACGTGAAGCATTTGAGCCCTTGTTTTGAAGCGGTTCTTCGATAAAGCTGTGAACTCAAAACAATTCTTTCCAACACTGGGGTGGTGATGCAAGAGAAGTGCGAGGACAGAAGAATTTGAAGCTGCCGGAAAACATGTTGATGGCCTTAGAATATGAGTTGGATGATAAATCGCCATGAGACGAGGAGGTTATTAACGCCTTCGGCTTCGGACTAGAGGATTAGCTTCGGGAGATTAGACATCTTCGGATTTGTGGCATCCTGACTTCGGGAGTTCGACAGATTAGTTTATTTGCTATTATTCTTATTTAGCTTTTTTATGGTAATAGAGTAATTTCCATAAATATAGGAAGTTTGTTAGGATTTTATTTCCATATTTCTAGAAGGATTTTGTTTCCGTAATTTTAGGATTTCTGTTATGATTTGGGCAACTTGGGCAGAAATTTTTGTTAAGCTATAAGACCCGACTTGTGGGTTGAATTTCATAACTTTTGATTTTGATAAATATAAATTCAAGCATTAAAAAAGTTTCTCTGTGTTTTCTGGTGAATCTCTTGTTCCTTTACCTGTGAATTTATTTGTTACTTAGCCCGCAAGATAATCGTTATCCCGCCCGGCGTCATATTTGGAAAGGGCAGATGCTATTATCAAATGTCAAGGCCTGCTCACTGCTTCAGGAGGCATGGCAACCTTCCTTGGCTTTCCTAGTCTTGTATTCCATTTGCATAACTATAAACAAATGAAAGCCATATTATTCGTGTGCTGAAGTTACCTTTTACTGATTAGGTAGTCAATATGGAGTGGGGAAACTTTTGGTCATCTCATTTTCCCAGAACATCTTATGATATCGATTTAGATGCTGATAGCCCAAACTCGAATGATAAGGTAAAATTATTTTTCTGTTCAGGTCTCTATAAAGATCAGGTACAATTTTTTTGGCCAAAATTTTCTCTCTTCCCCACCCCCCACCCCCCACCCCCAAAAAAACGGTAAAACAACATGTTCTTGATTTTGCCAAAGGGGTTTAAGAAAATGATATCAGGAATGTATTTAGGTGATATTGTAAGAAGAGTAATTCTTATAATGTCAACCAAGTCGGATATTTTTGGACCTGTATCTTCTAAGCTATCAAACCCCTTTATTTTGAGGTAATTTTATTCTCTCTCGTTCTCCCTCCCTCTCTCACACATGCACACACAGACACCTTCAATCATGTGTGTTCCTTTGTCACTTTTCACTTTTAGAGCATCTGTTGTCAGAATTTTAAAATGTACTTTCTGAGGTTAAACTTTTTTACTAAAAGATACATACCTGGATATTCAAATATGATAATCCAGTATAATATCATGCTTTGGTATCATGTGAAGGTTGAACATTATTTCATTGTTTCGTCAAAATAATTTCTGGACACCATTGATGGCTGCTATGCATGAGGATAATACCCCCAACTTGAGGGAAGTAGCCAATATTTTGAAAGACGTCTTGGAGGTAGATTTATGGTTGCCATTCCCTTATAGTAAACCTTGTTCTGAGCATCGGGATCTCTTCTTATTTGTGTTGGGCTGCCGATTGGCAGCTGCTGGCATTGTTGGAATCTTGAAGAAGATTGGCTGGGAGGGGAGTGGCCGCATCACAGGTGAAAATAGTATTAAGATGAGAAGAACAGTTGTGGCGGTCGAGTGGGGTTTGTATACAAGCTATACCATATTCAGAGAGTACTTAAATGAGGCCATTGCCGAAATTTTAGGAGAATTGATATCCCCTTATGTTATTCTGAAGGCCATGGAAGTTGGATCAGGTATCGGAACAGCTCTTCTTGCAGCCTCTTATTCAACCCCCTGTGTAGATACAGTACAGTTGCTATAAATATATAATATAAATATATATCCCCTGTAAATTGTAAATATCATTTTCTTCTGTTCTTCTTAGTATATATAGAAGGGAAGGTTGCATATATTGTACATGCTAGTAGAAGGTTACTGCTGTTAATAATTTTCACTATTTATTTCTTCTGTATGTTCTATTCATTTTTAAATTATATAATTTATGTGATTAATTCAGTTTTCTGGCTCAGTTAGGAAGGGACAGTTTAATGGATTATAATCTAATTCGGTCAATTCTGTTATTGTCCATTGTTTTTCTGGAAGTTTGATCCTTTTTAATGAACTACTTAGTTGTTACTCTTTTTTTTTTCTGGTTTGGATGTTATAATCTCAGGAAAGCGCATCTCCAAAAGCTAGCATATCAACCCGCACAAAGTTGGCCATATAACCAATGTGGGACTAGCCCCTCCTCCCATAAGCTAGTAGTAATGGGATCATGCAAGGCAACTAAACTTCCACACCGACACTAGGTAGCCGTTTCCTTTTAGTGATATTGACCCGACAAACACTACCTACTAATATTTTAATCTAGCCTCAATGTTTCTGTTTAAGAGGAAGTCCATGGATTGCAATTATTAAATTTGAAGATGAACTGATATTTTTCACATGAAAATTTAATATTTTCACATGATTTCTCTCACATGAATAATGAGTGAGTGCGGAAATATCAGTTTTCAAATAAAGTGTGTAATTAACTTCATTGCATTTCATCGTAACGCAAATTTATTTACTTCTTTGATTTTAATATAAATCTACATACAAAAGAGAGTAAAAAGAATCATCATAAACTTAGGCTCATGCCAACGATTCAGGTAGGTAGTACCAATATATTCATACCATCACTTGCATTCTGTAAAGACAACACCACCATAGCTGGTGGGTGGTGGGTGGTGGGTGGGGGTGGTGGGGTGGTGGGGGGGTGTGGGGGGGGGGGGGAATACAGCATAAAAGAAAGCAATCCTATAATCTCTCTCCTCAAGCAAGAGAGCACGCACATATTTAGCCAAAACTTCCCATCTGAAAAGCTAAGGAGTAGGCTTGTATAACTTCTCCACCATCTTCCTGTATTCTGCAGAAGCCAAAAAAGAACAGCTATTTAGAAACCTTTACATTACAATTAGCTTGTGGAAAAAAACCCATACAAAAACAGCTACCTTCTTGATTTTCCCAAAGTGCGGCGGCTTGGTTGTTCAAAGGCGAGCTTGTGTTCGGTTCTAGATTAAATAACATAGAGAACTGATAAGTAAGAAATTCAAAAGAAACAATGCTGCTATTCTCAAACCATCAAATGGATCGTCCAAAGATTTTAAAGAACAAAATCCAAAAGAAAAAAAATAGATGCTTGATTAAGAAATCCAAAAGAGAAAAGAAATGCTTGAACCCACAAACCCTCAAACAGTCCAAATATTTTCCAAAACTAATAACAATTAAATGTTAAATCACAAATGAAGTACCTCCAAGAAGACTCTGGATAGAAATCAGTATAGTCCTTACATCATAAGCAGATGACCATTTATCCTACAAGTTTAAACAAACCCACTTTTTAGATCGCGACAGCTAAAAAAACAATGCTTATTGTAAAAGCGTTGAGATCAGTTCTAAAATCACCTGAAGAATGTCCAAGCATATATTACCATAGACATCCACATTGGGATGAAAACAACCGGTCTCGAATTTCACCTTCGGAGGCTTGAACGGGTAATCAGTCGGAAAAGAAAGCGATAGCTTATATTCTGTTCCTTCAAAGACAGTATCTTTGCTCCCAGTAATTGTTCCTTTCCAACAGAACATGTTGTCTTCCTCGGGAAATGCAGAAATTCCAGAATCACCACTCATCTGAACGCACATATAAAACAACAGAGGAACCCAACAACAAATCAATATACTAAACATTTGCATGGTTCATTTTATTTAGTATAGACAGATGAATTACAAGACAAAAATAAAATAAAGTAACACAATAGATTTGCAGTTCTTACCATTAGAGCCATCAATTCTGACTGCAGCCTATTCCAAATAAACAAAGCCACAAAAAGTGAAATCAGAAAATCCTACTAACCAAAAGATAATACTATAAAAAGATGAAAATTCCCCACTATCTATTTGTACATGCACATCAAATTAAGCCTAAAGAGGATAAAGCTTAATCGAAAAAGTTGCATATCTAAAAAATACTAGAAATTCTGAACAATCATAAAAAAAATCAACAGTCACACAATTTAACACAAATTAGAATACAATAAATAGCCACAATCAGAAACACTCGACCTCTACCGAAAGGAACAGGGTTTAGAAAATGCAAAAAACAAAAGATAGGCCAATTCAACGAAAAACCCAGATCAATAAATTAAAATTCAAACAATTACATTTTATAGTACATTTGAAAACATAATTACAAGAAAAGTGCACTCATTAAATATTTACATAATTAATATTTTTAAAATTTTATTTTCATTATTAGTACATATTTATGCTTCCTTTAATTATGGGATGTGTTTTAATTTCTTGATGACATGGCAATTCAGTTTTTTTTTTTTAAAAAAAAAAACTGATTTCGCGTTTTTTTGGGGATTGTGTTCATTTTAAATTTTTTTTCTTCCGTATGTCTTCTTTTTCTATTTGGAAACCCTTATTTGTTGTTTTGTTTACTTTCTAAACAAAACCTTATTCTTCTTCTTCTCTGTGTTTCTGTCGATTTTTCGGGGTAGATTTATGTTGTCGACGTTTGATTTTTTCTTCGTGATTGTCGTATTTTGCTTCAGATCTAATTATTCTCAAGTTTTTTGGTTTGTTCCTATTTATCGGTACCACATTTTCTGACTTCTTTCTCTCTTTTTTAGTGATGGTCTCCACGAGGAAAGCGTGGAGGAATGGGGGTTAAGAAAGGCGATAGGAAGAGGAAAAAGAGTTTGGAAGATAATTATTTGGAGGATTGAAGTTATACGTAATGGTGAAGGATAGTAGTCAAAGTCTTCTAAGCGGGGAAGAGGTTATTGTTGAAATCGGATGTTGATGATAAGAATATTGGGAGACATTCGAGGAAGAAAGCGAAATCAATGGTTTATATTGATTAGATTTTGAAGGATTCTCTTTGAAAAAGTTGTCAAAGAGGATAAAGTTGAGGCTCATGGCGGGAAAATGGTTCTGGCAATGAAACATTTGAAGGTTTGTAAATTTTTTAAAATTATATTTTTTAGTTGTTTTTGGTTTTTTATGTTTTTATTTTATGCATGTTGGTGTTTTGGTTTGTATTGTTTTTTTTTTGTTGTTGGTAGTATTATTGATGTTGAATTTGTTGTTTGATAAAATCATTGTTTCCATTCAGTGTATTTTACGAAACACATTATATTATGTTTTAAGTTTTGTTCGATTTGTTGTTGTTAAAATTTTTGTTTTCATTCATATTTTAGTATACGATCTGAGTATATTTTGGTTGGTCCTTAAAGTTTCTTTTTGTGATCATCTGAGGTTGTTATTTGTTGTAGTTACACATTAATTGTTAGTTGGTTACCTTCCTTTATATGTTTGGCGATTTTTGTAATAGTTGTGAAAATGTATCATATTTTATTAGAGTTTGTGTTGTTTTAAGGATTGTTCAAATTGTTATTGTTTAAATCCTTTGTTTTCATTTTATTTTAGTATCGAGATACTATTAGATTTATTTTTGGTTACTACATTACATTTTGTTATTATTTAGATTTATAATATCTTTGGTAACTTGCTATTTTATTTTTTGTTACCAATATTGAAATGATTGAAGCGATGATCTATACTTGTTAACATGCATTTTGTTTGATAGAAGTAACATAATAAGTGTTATCTGGTTACCTTTCTTTGTTTGTTTAGGCTGATTTACGTAATAGTTGTTAAATTGTATAATATTTCATTAGAGTTTGTGTTATTTTAAGGATTGTTCAAATTGTTCTTGTTTAAATCACTTTGTTTTCATTCTATTTGAGTCTCGAGATACTATTAGATTTTTTTGGTTACTAGATTACATTTTTGTTATTATTTAGATTTATAATATCTTTGGTAACTTGATATTTTATTTTTGTTACCAATATTGAAATGATTTGAAAGCTAACGATACTATAATTGTTAATATGTATTTTGTTTGATGAAGTAACTTTCTTAATTGTTATTTGGTTACCTTCCTTTATATGTTTGAAGGCTGATTTTTGTAATAGTTTTTAAAATGTATAATATTTCATTAGAGTTTGTGTTGTTTTAAGGAATTTTCAAAATGTTATTGTTTAAATCATTGTTTTCATTATATTTGAGTATCGATTACTATTATATTTATTTTTGTTAAATACTTTAGATTATTGTTATTATTTAGATTTATATTATGCATGTAACTTGTTATTTTATTTGTTGTTACCAACATGCGAATGATTGGAAATTCTTGATATCATTCTTGTTAACATGTATTTTATTCAATAGACTAGGAGATCGATGATTGTTGATGATTTTTATTTAAAAATTATAATTAATTTTAGTTATGATCATTCTTTGAAATTGTTTTGGTTATCATTGATATTGTTCATTTAAAAGTTTTTGGTTTAAAGTTTTAATGTAGTTTTTAATTTGGTTAATGTGTTTTTAATGTAAGTTTTGCATTTTGATTTGGGATCTATACATGAGGAGAATAGCAGAAATTTTTTTACGCAAAAGTAATTTATTGGTGTGATATGGATGTTCTAATATTATCAAGAACAAATTATGCGAGTCTGATTGAAAAAGTTTAGGTTGACATGTTTTGGAAAATTTTTAGAGTTTGGCGATACAAATGTTTTCTGATTATTCATCGAGGGCTTTGATTAGGGAAGTTTATCAAAGGGATGATGGGGAGTTAATGGTTTTTATTTGGTGAGAGGCGGGTAAGGTTTGGATTGCGAATTTTCTTTGATTCTGGATTGAATTGGCTAGGAAATGAAAATATTGATGGTTTTAAGGGATTGAAAACTTGTTGGTGGAGAAGTTTTTTGGTGATGAGGTTGTCACCGATTTCTTATTAGCAAGAGATATATAGGGCGTTATTTTTGATGATGATGATGAGGCGGTTAGGATGTCCATTATTTTTTTGGTTTTAATTTCATTCTAGCTTAGTTTAAATGATTATCTTGATCGAACTTTGTTCGACTTTTTGTCTTATGGGGATATTGAAAGTTATCCATGGGGTAAATTTGCATTTCAACAGAGAAAAATTCTTTATCCATTGCGGTCGAGGTCGTATAAGGAAGGGTAAGCACGGTGGGGTGATTTACAATTTTTATAGGGATGGTCGTTGTAAATCTTACAAACTTAATGGATTGCCTTATGTGTTTCAAGTTTTTTGTTTGAAACAATACCTACTTTGAAAGTCGGAGGATTTTGTGTTGATGACCATCTTTGCGAGTTGAGATTATTTAGATGGAGGGAGTTAGGAAAGCCTCCCAAAATGAGAAATTGAATGACCTTGTTTTTGGATGCAGTCGGGGTATGTTGGTTTCCATTTGCTTTATATTTGGTTTCTTTTTATATTTATATTGGTTTTGTTTTTTTTTTGTCTTTGTTTTGCTTATGTTTTATATTTAATTTTTTGACATGGTATATTTGTTGTTATTATTATTTTTAGGTTGATCGTTAGAATATTGTTCCTACGGTTGATGAAAAGGTTCGGTTGGGGTTAGGGGATTTCCATTTTTTAATGGAAATGATATTATTTGAACAAAATTTCTTATGTTAAAGTTGACTCATCAAGGAAGTTTAATGATATTGGGTTTTCTATTTCTGATGTGGAAGAAGTTATTGATAAACGGGTAAAACCTTTAGAAGGTAAGATGATGGAGATGAAAAAAGATATTGAGAATTTGGGTGTTGAGTTAAAAGACCAACTGCAAGTGTTTCAAATGCAGATTTGCATGGATATAAAAAAGATGATTAGAAAGTTGGTCAATGGTCAGTCTAGTTATAGCAAACATAAAAATGTTTTTTTTTTGTTGATGATGATGATGATGATGATGATGATGATGATGATGATGATGATGATGATGATGATGATGATGATGATGATGATGATGATGATGATGATGATGATGATGATGATGATGTTGGTGATGGTGATGGTGATGGTGATGATGATGATGGTGTTCTTTAATAATGATGATGTTGATGATCTTTGATGGTTACTGCTGCTTTGATGATGATGTTGGTAATATTAAAGGGAGTGTTGATCCTCTGTTAGAGTTGTTGTTGGAAATCGATTATGAGGAAGAGGATGATGTGAGGTTTACATTTATTTAAGTTTTCATTTTATTTTTCATGATTATTAAGTAAATGCTTACTTCTTTTTTTTTTTATTTATGATTCAAAGCAAGAATGTTGGTTTAAATTATTACGGGAAAGAGATAGTTGTTTATACTCTAGAGGGGTTAAAATTCATGTTGACGATGAAAAGGTTAATCATTTTTTTAAAATGTTATTTTTTTAACGTTGTTATATTTATAAAGCTATTTTTTTTTTAATAGGTGAGAAGATGGATGATGTTCTAGCTTTGATATTTTAAGTCGATCTAGTGGAAAGAAAATTGTTGTTTTACCCCCATTGAGGTTTGTTATTATTTTTTATCGACAATTTAATTAATTTGTTGTATTAGTTAGTTTCTTTATAGTGTTTATGTTTGTATTGATCAAAATTTTTTTTTTGTGTCATGTATTGTAAAACATTACGGGGTAATAAATTGAAGGATCGAACACTACATACTTGATGAGATGGTGTTTCTGACTCGAGTTTAATTGATGTTTTGAAGTTGAAAAATCTCTGCTGCAAGACCGATTGGCGGGCAGATTCGCCTTTATTGCGAAAGTCTTTTTTTTTGAAAGTCCTTTTACTTCAAAGTTTGGTTCTCTGGTGGTTACCTCTTGAGATGTGGATGTTCGTCAATTACCCCCAGATCTATCAGCATTTCCAGATATCTGTATGTGTATTCCTTCAAAAGTTGAAGATGTTCTTTTTGAGCAGTGGTTTAAGATTGGATTAAATAACCGGAAAAGGTATGTATATTGGAGTATAATATATTTTCATTATGTTTTTTAGTAGGATATAAAATAATTTCCTTGGTTTTTGCATTGTGTTACTGTTTTGAAGGATTGAAAAGTTTTTAGGGTATGATGACAAAATTGAGCCTTCATTTGATTTGGAGTGCGTGTCAATAGCTTCAAAAATGTGGTTTTACAAGCTTAAGACCCCAGGCCAGTGGCTTGATGATGATGTGAGTTTTTTTTTACCTTTGAATACATGTTTGTTAGTTTCGGTAACCTTATTGAATTATATTGGTAACTATTTGAATATTTATTGGAAACTATTATGTTACATTATTGTTTTATTTTTTCTCTGTTTAACTCGATTTTTATTTTCTTTTTAATTTTTGTTGTTGACACATCAACATATGCTTGTATTACATTAAGTAAAGTGGCTAAGCTTTTCGAACCAAATTCAAATAAGGGTTCTGACAACAATGATTGTTGGTTCCATATCAAATTGACCAATTTATTTGAGAAATATTGTAATAGAAATTGTGATAAGAATCATTGTTGGACTCTGGTGATATATAGTGAGTACATTCATGGGTATCTTATGGAAATCGACACACCACAGGTTAACGTCGATTTTGTTATGTTTCAATTCATATATCGACTCACGGTCATTGGTTCTGCTTGTGCTTGGCGTGCATCATGAGTATTTGTGGTTTATAATTCTCTTGACGGGATAGGAATGTTATGCTTGCACAAATATTATGGATGTGTCTTGGCCGTACATCTTTATTCTCCCCATAATTTTGTCTAGTTGCGGGTTTTGGAAGAATAGAAGCGGATATTGATTTCAATAGTGTTCATCTGCATGACAAAGGAGAACTATGATATCATTGAGCTAGAATTTGCGGAGAGGTATTAGGAACAAATTGAAGGTAAGTTTCAATTACTTATATTTGTTGATTTTGTATATATAATGAAATCTGTTTTGATTTGTGTTATATATTTATTTTTTTTATTGATTGCTTGGAATGTTTACCATTTGTTTTGCGGCACATTTCATTCATCGGATGATATCTGAAATGCAAAACCATTTAGATACTTCAATCATGAGGAGGCTATGTGTCGACTTGTTTAATCATGCGAGGAACAAACATTTAGTTGGATATGAATCATTTCGAGAATATCGGCAGATTAGCTCTTGAAGACTAGTATGATTATGAATCTTGATATAGTTCTTGGTTGTGGAAATTCGTTGTAAATATTACGATTTGGCGTGGTTATTTGTTGTGGAATATTATGTAATTATTATGATGGTTGAATGATGTATTTATGTTTACTAGTGGAAGTATGAGTATGTTTTGTTGGTTCACATTGTTGTTATTTTTTTTTTATTTAATTTTTGTTCTTATTCATTAACATTTTTATTCATAAATGCTGAGTTGGTTTCTAAATGTTGATATGATGTTATCTATTTGAATTGGTATTGGTATCCAATTAGTATGGATAATATATTGTAAAAAACATTAAAAACATTAATAATGTTTATACATGTAATGTGTATTCAAACCGATGACAATGAGATATATTACATTGACCCATTTAAATTTATTTTTTGTTAGCATTTCTAATGTTATTTAAAGTGATTTTATGTTTGCAAAAAACAACATTTAAGCGTGGCGATTGGTTCTAAAGCGTGTAAAGAGAGTTTCCATTTATCGTAATCATGTTTACAAAGGTTAGGTGGGTTCAAAACCAAACAAGTAAATAACAACAATGTGGAAGTGGAGGAAAAAGCTAAGCGAAACTTAATTAATGTTTCAACTTACTGAGACTTGAATAGTAAAAGCAGAGACCTAATTTGCTATACTTCCCAACAATAGAAAATGAGTAGAATTGAATAATCAATCAAAAGAAAATGTTTAGGGAATTAGTATGGATAATTATTTTATGTAATTTTATTTTATTTAACATAAATGCGGTTGGTAGTCGACATTTCATTTCTGAGGTAACTATTTTAGTTTTAAATAATAACCAAAATATACATAAATATATCGGTAACATTTTATTTTATTTGTAATTAGAACTACTTGTTTTTTAAAGATATTAATTAGAATAAAAACATTTTAAAAAGGTGTCGGTCATAACATGAAACTATATCACATTTACACACTTTATTTTATGTTTTTTTTCATTTTTTATGGTAGTGATGGTTCGATAACAACATATATTATTTATAATAAACATTATTTGAGGTTTATGAAACATTTATATTAATTTAAAAATACTCTTTTAATTAATTTTAGTAATTTTATAGTTTTTTAACATAGATGCAGTTAGTATCAAAATTTCATTCTGGTATTTATTTTAGTTTTAGATAGTAACCAAATATTACTTTTATAGTTTTTTAACATTATGCAGATAGTAGCCATAATTTAATTTACTGGTATCTATTATAATAAACATTTTTTGTGGTTTACCAAATAGTTATATTATTTAAAATTAATATATTAATTTAATTGTTAGTACTTTGCAAAATTTTTTCATTTTACACTTGGTATACAAAATTGCATTTCACAATTATGAGTTGTAGTTTTAGGTTGTAAAAAAAATATATATCAATAAATATATTATACATTTGTTGATTTGAAGATATAATTTCTTATTGTCGAAAAAGAAATTAATGAAAAATAAACATATTTCAATATTATGCAATATATAAATTTTATTTATTTAATCGATAAAATGATTACAATATGAATGTATATTTAGCAACCTCGGTAATCATCAATTAATGCATTACAAAATTTTTTGGTTAAAAATGAAATATATTACAACGTTTTCGGCTCCAAAATTTGTGGATTATTGCGTATTTTTTTTTTGTTGTGTCCTTTTTGTTTGCATAAATACGCATTTATTACGAATGGTATTTTCGGACACATCGTCTTTGTACCTTCGATCTTTGGTCGTCGACTTGTCTTCTTGTATTTGGTGGTTTGACACATATGTTTTTAATCTCATCGGAACATTTCAATTCTCTTTGTCGTCGATGGCATGGATGGAAATTTGAATATGTGTCCATCAAAGTTTTTTTGAATAGTATTTTGAGCAAAAATCATATGACTCATATTAGTTTTTGCTAATACTTAATGACGTGTGAGCAAGGCATTTCATGGTATTGAAATTTACGGCGTATGCGTGTCTTTTTCCCGTATCACGATAAATTGCTTGGTGACATCATAAGCGGTAAAAATCACTAGAGTGCGATGTCTCGACCTCTGACAAATTTTAATAGTTTAGTTAGTATGTATAATAATTAATTTTTTTAAAAAAAATATATAGAATATTTAAAGTTATATGTATTGTTAGTAACTTTTACGGTTTATCTTGGTAACGATAATTCATATCGTGGTTTCATATAAATGTTAATGATATTTTTTTCAAAAAATAATGCGATAACAATTTATGGGCTTTATGGGTGACCTTAAGTTTCTTTGACTTCGTTGATATTATCTTGCTGATCTTCTCTAAATTTGTCGTGGATAGATTTGTGAATGTTGATATTCTTTGTTGTTTGTTTGTGAAATACCACCTTTGAACCATCTGGCGTAGGCATTCGATCATCGATGTTGGAAGATCTCTAATTCCCTTGATTGCATGGTTAATAGACTCGGTGGTGTTTGAAGTCATTGTTGAATACTAACTTACGGTTCCATGCGACCTCGTGCACTTTTTTAGCTTAACTTCTTCCTCCGGATATGTTCTTATTCTAGTATCAATTGCATCGAGTTGACCCGTATGTATGTTGAATTCTTACATAGTGTAAGCCTACAAAATTGCGTTGTATGCTTTTTTTATCTCTTCTCCTTTCTTTTTGAATACATTTTTAATATTTTTGAGAATATGGTAGGTCGTGAAGCCGTGCGTGACATCGAGGAAACACAGTTAAGTCCCTTGATAATTGCTTCGTATGCATGCGAAGCGATGCAGCATCCTTCTCAACACCACAAGCATTTCTCAAATTGATGAAAAACCATCTCCATGATGATTCATTTTCCTTTGTCGACAAGCTGCAAAAAGCAATCGGTATGATGTTCTGTTTGCATCTTGTGTGCTTCTTATAAGCGGTGTACCCCGTGGTTTGATTGTATGAATGTCCCATCAACTACTGATGATTGGGAAACAATGTTGCCAAGCTTGATGGATGCTCTATTGCGAAGAAGAGATATTTGAATCGACCATTTTTTCCAACTCAATGATGTGATGGATCTGAAATGAATTTTAAAGTAAGGTTAATGTAATTATATACAATAATTATTGTCGGTTGTAGATATGATTACTATGTGTATTACTTTTGCTTTATAATAACTTATATTTTTATGTCTTTATAGTGTTTAGATGGTATCTAAAATGATGTTTAATAGTTTGATTCATTTATATATTTTGTTTTACGTAAAAATCAGATTTAGTTTTATTGATTAAAAATAGGTAGTAGCCGTATATATGTATTTGTAAGTGTCTAAACTTCTTACTTTGAGTAACAAAATAAATTTGAAACATTTAATAAATAGTTTGCGATTGCTGCTACTGGATTAGTTTTTTTGCAACATATGCTGACGAGAAGGGATCGAGTGTAGTCGTGTGGATTTCCTCTTACTTTTTGCATTGCTTTTTCCTTTGATCTCCATGCTTTTTGGTAGGAGATGGACACGTTATACTCTCGTCATCATGTCTTCCCTGATGTCGGGTTGGTGTGTAAACTTTCTTTAAGTTAGTTAGTTTATGCTTAATGCACTCACTTAACCATCTCCTTTATTTGCTTATGTCTGTGATCTCCAAGCAATATGTTTGAAGAACAAGTGTGTACATCATTAAATTCTCTTACCTTGAACATAGTTGTTTTTAGAAACTTTGATGCTCTTAGTTTCCACTTGCAATTTCCATTGTCTAGGCATACGAACAAAATCTCGACCACTTGTTCTTTCGACCTTGTGTTGTCTGTTTAGCACTTATGGAATGTAACCTTATTGCTTGTGAAAGGATTTTCTTGTTTATGTAAGTTTGATGTATTTTGACTTGAACTTATTTGGATCTGAAATGACCTCATCACATTGTCTTTGCGGTGTTTGATATGTTTTGCTTTTCATTTGTTTCTTTGTCGATTACTTCAATTGCGGTACTTTCGACATATTGTGATTCATTTTGGTCTTCTTGTGTTGCCAGCGAACCAAATTCATAATTCCAACATGTCGATCTCATTGGCGTTTTACCTTGCACTATATATTCTTCTTCATTTATCACGTTACGGAAGCTTGTAGTCCCTCGATGATTTGTTCATAATCGTAATTAGTGGAAATTTGACATGATCATTCGATCTTCTGAGACTTCCATATAGAATCTTAAGGTTGCTTCATTTGTCACCTTGATTGGAGGAATGTTGCTTTTAATCGAAATTTGATTGCCGATTAGTTTGTGTTGTAGTCAGTTTAATGCGATACATATCATGTTGTGCATTTACGTGAATGAAACAGTTTGAAGGTCTTTAGTAAGTAGGTAACCCGAAATTTGTATATTAGCTCTTTGTCGGTCCACGTTTAGTTGAAGTAAATTACAATTGGAAGCATTTCCATTTATGCGAATCTTGAAAGCGATAACATTCACACAATAATGTAATTAGTATCCAAATCTTTATATGAATGTTTCCAAATATTTGTATGCGTAATGAATTATGAATATTACATTTCTCAAACTATCTTGTAACTTATATAATCATATATACACTATTAAGATACTAAAAGCAACTTTATTAAGTAACAAAGTATCAATTATTATGCATCAATTTGCTTTCGGTTTGTTTATAAACAAATCACAATTTAAAATGCCCTTAAGATGAAATACTATATATTAAACAATAAAAACAAGTAATCAAATATTTATATGAAGGTTGCTAAATTTTGATATAAATGCTTACAAATTATGCATTTGTAACAAATAGTATTCGATTAGAAATTAAAAAAGCATTTTATTGGTTACCAAATTAACATTATTATTGGTAACGAGAATACGATTTTTGTATATACATTATTGTGAAGCAATGTTTTCATTCATTCCATATCAAAACACAAATTATAATGTCCCTAAAAATGTAATACCAAATATTAAACACTAAAAACAATAAATCAAACATTTTTATATAATTGTGGCCAAATTGTTGTATAAATGACTCCAAATTTTGCATTTGTAACCAATAGTATTTGGCTACTGAAATTACAAAAGTTATTAACTCGGTTACCAATTTAACATTATTTGGTAACAAAATATAGGTTATTAGTATATTTATGCTTTGTAAAGTAATCTTTTCATTGCTTTCATATCAAAACACAAATTATAATGTGCTGAAAATGAAATACCAAATATTAAACACTAAAAACAAGGAATCTAAATATTTTTATATGAATGTGGCCAAATTGTAATACAAATGACTCCAAAATTGGCATTTGTAACCAATAGGTTATGGATAATGAAATTAAAAAAACCTATTTAATTGGTTACCAAACTAACCTTATTCAGTAACCAAAATATAAATTATTGGTTTTTTTTGTAATGTAAAGTAATGTTTTCATTGCTTCCATATCCAAAACACAAATTATAAAGTCCTTGAAAATGAAATACCAAATATTAATCACTAAAAACAAGGAATCTAAATTTTTTTATATGAATGTGGCCAAATTGTTATACAAATGACTCCAAAATTGCCATTTGTAACCAATAGTATTTGTATACTGATATTGCAAATGTTTTCTACTCGGTTACCAATTTAACATTATTTAGTAACCAAATTATAAGTTATTGGTATTTTTGTTACTGTAAACGAGCAAAACACAAATTATAATGTCCCTCAAATTGAAAAAATAAATATTAAACACTAAAACAAGGAATCCAAATATTTATAATAATGTTTCCAAAGTTTTATATAAATGTTTTCAAAATTGGCATTTATAACCAATAGTTTTTGTCTACTGAAATTACAAAAAACTATTTAATTGGTTACCAAACTAACATTATTCAGTAACCAAATTATAAGATATTGGTATCTTTTTTATTGTAAATTAATTTTTTCATTGCTTCCATATTAAAAACAAAAATTATAATGTTGTATATTTTGAACACTTAAAACAAGGTAAACAAATCTTCATATTAATGTCCCCAAAACTTTGTATGCGTATCAAAATTGTAGTGAACAACAAATATTTTTTGTTATAAATATTTCCCCTGAAGTTGATTTCGTAGGTAACAAAACATGATTTCAATTTATATATATTAACTGATTCTTACCTTTGTATTCAGTATCCAGATTCGGTTTTCAATCTTTGTTTATATATCTTCTTTTCGGTTTAGAAACCTACGATCGGTTTTGTGCGTATCGATTTACGATTCTCTGTCTTCGCTTCTCAGGTGCTTGAAACCATGCCGTCGTTTTATGTACATTTCTTATCGATTGATCTTATCTTGAAGATGATCAATCAGTTGTAGATGATGATTATCTGTAGAAATTTCGGATTTGGTCTGAAAGTAGAAGTATTCGTTTTTTTTTCGTTGAATTTTGGTGTTGTTTTTAGTATATGGCGGCGTGAATAGTGGAGTAGTTTTCTCCTTAAAGTAAGGTGTTTGTATTTCAGTTGATTTGGTTTATATGACGTGGATTGCACTAATATTGGTATTAATTTATATTATTGCATTATTAATATAATTAATTAATTGGTGCACTATTATTGTAATATCTTTCTAATACTTGTATACTTATGTAAAATATATATATATATATATATATATATATATATATATATATAGGAGAGTAATTATAGTATACATTTTCTTAGCATGATGAGGAAGTTTCCACGGAAAAAAAAAAGAGGCATGGTCTTTTGTGCCTATTTGACGCTACTCCACAAAACCTTTCGCTCAAAGAATCCATTCAATCCAAAAATTTACTCAAATTGTTACTATTTCTCAATTCGTTTACGGACTATGATATCATCAAACTAAGATCTATTTTTTTGCCTTGCATTTTCTCTCTCCCTTTATATCTTTAAATCAAAGAGTTTAGATATCCGAGCTTGAAGATTTTCGACGATTAACCGTAAATTTCTTTAGTGTATCTGATGCAATTGGTAATCAAACTTCATGTAGTTGGTTACCAAATTATTTGATAAGGTAACCAATTCAGTTTTATTAGTTTACTAATATATTTTGAATGTGATGCAGTTGGTAACCAAAATTTATACAGTTGGTTACTAAACCTTCCGATAAGCTAACCAATTTAGTTTATTAGGTTACTAATTTATTTTGGATGTGATGCAGTTGGTAACCAAATTTCATATAGTTGGTTACCAAACCATTTGATAAGGTAACCAATTCGGTTTTATTTGATTACCAATTTTATTTTAAATGTGATGCGATTCTTAGTCAAAATTCAGTATAAAGGTAACCATTTCAATTTTGTGGGTAACCAAATCGTCAAAAGAAATTGAGAATAGAAACTCCGTGACGATGTGGTGGTGAATAGTGATGGTGGCGGAATGGTATAGAGAGGAGGATGATGAACATTAGCTCCTTCATAATTTTTTTTTTTAATTTTCTTATTTTGATTTGAATTTTGAAACATGGATTTGAAATTGTTGTTAGAGACAAGATTTGAATTTGAATTTGAATTTGAATTATTAGTTATCCTTGATTTTAGGTTTCCTTATTAATGTGAATTGTACTATTTTTGTAATAATTACATTCTTTTTGTAATTATTTAGTTGATGCATTTTTCTTGTAATTACTTTCTATTTGTTGTATACTTATGTAAAGGACCCAAAAAATAAGTTATGGAGTTTATTATTGTAGACCATATAAAGTTGGGCTTTTTTGGCCCGGTCCGTGATAGCCCGACCCGTGGGTGGTTTGGCCCGTCCGTAAAATAATTTTTTTAAATAAACAAAAATAATAATACTTGTGAGGATTGAACACAACACCTTCAAGTTGTTAAATAAGGATTCAATCCAACTGAACTACAACAACAACTTGTTCTAATATGCATCTAAATAAAAGTACAAAAAATAAAAAAAACAACCGTTTAAACAAAATTTACAATATCTAGTTTTAATTTGTTTGTCTTTTTAAATGAGTTAAATTTGAATCATAATTAAAAATATTCAATTTAAATGATTTAAAATTTAATTTTATCCAATACAGCAATACATAAGTTTCTCAAACATCAATATCATTTATAAAAAAAAAATCTCCATTTAACTTTAAAAATTATAATGAAAAATATATTTATTTAACTCTAAATAATATAAAATTTTGAGATTAATAGAAATTTTAGATAGTTTTACTACATTTACTACTCCATATTGATTAAAATTAAATATATTTATATTAATCCTAAATTTAATCATATTATATATTTATTTTAAAAATTAAAATAACTCTTTTTATCAGTCGGATGTTGTAATAAATTATATTGTTACTAACTGTTGTAATAACAATCAAGATGAACAATAATAAATTGATTGATTTCGATTTGTTTGGGGATAAAAATAACTCTCTTCTTTTTTTTTTCTTTTCTATTCTTTTTTTTGGGAACCAAAAATAGTTCTCTCTTAATGTTCAGAAAAGACAAGAAACAATTGATTCAAGGAATACCTGGTAAGCCCTGTAGGCAAAATGCACACCTTGAAGCAGAAGGGCTTCTTGTACAGATTCCCTTTCTGAATAACCGGAAGGACTCAAGCTCTACAGTAACCTCATATTTTTATTGTTCTACTCTACTCTTTTTATCAGTCGGTATTTTTATTGTTCATCTTGATTGTTATTATCTACTTGAATTAAATTGACAAATTATGTAGCATGACTTAGCATAAAAAAAAAAAGGAAGAAGTCCGCGGGCTGGCCCGGCCTGGCCCAACCCAGGCCACGAGCCTCATAATTCTAGTCCAAGAAAAGCTAGGCCATTTTAGCCTGGCCCAAATTTGGCTGGTTGCTTTCTTACCGCTTACGTTTAGGTGGCCATAATTAAAGTCTTGATCGTAAAAAATCGAACCGATATCGAAAAAACCAAATAAGTACCGAACTGAAAAACTCGGAAAATCAAGAACCGGTACCGGTACCGAATAATTGATTTCGATCTTTGGTTCTAAGATAAAAGCTCAGACCGGTTTTTTTTTGGTTCGATTTCTTTATATACCGCAATAATTAAATAATTTTTTTTATATTAATTTTTTTCGATTTTCGGTTTTTTGCTTATTATTATTACTATATAGGATTTTATATGGTTGCTGTAGAAAGACAAACGCATAATAGAGAACGAATGATGGCCGAATCTTTGAGGGCGACGGAGTCAGGTGCCAACAGCGGTAAAGATGTATGAGCCCAGACTTGGCTTAAATCCAATACATTATTTGTAATATTAATCTTGTGAGCCTTTCTGAATTCCAGAAAGGGTGCAGTGGTGTTTCTATCTCATGACCACTTCTCTGTTTGGATGCCAATCCTGATTGACAATGTTGTCTAGTTTTTTCTATGGTAACGATAAGAGTTATGAAAAGTATAAAAAAAAAATTCGTTTTTTTTTTTGATTTTTCGGTATTTACCGAATTCAAAATTTTCATTAAGAGTCTTAGAAAAGTATAAAAACCGAAAAATGAGATTCAAAAAAAACCGAAGATCGCTTGCATCGATTTCAATGGGATTCGATAAAAAACCAAAAAAACCAAATTTTTTAAACACCCCTAGGCCCGCCCCGTTTGCCACCTCTAGCTTACAATGTTATGGGTAGGGATGCGGCTTGGGTCGGGCAATTCGTGGGTTATTTGAGCTTGTCCATGATTTTATGGTTAGGAGTGAGTATTCGGTTATAATCGAACCAAATTATCTATTCAGTTATAACCGAATAGACAATTTTATACAATTTTACTATCCAAAATATATAATAACCGAATAATCGAAACCCGAATAACTGAATTATACTATTAAGTTAATAACCAAAATATGAACTTAATTTATAAAACAAAAAATTTCATTTTAAAGTTCACACTAAAATTTTCAAACAATATTTAACCACAATCCCCAACCATAATAATTCATAAACTATTTTAATAATTTCAAATTAACAATACATAATCCATATGAAAAAAATCTATAAATTCTAATTAAAAATAGTATTTTATTTTTTAAGTTTCTAATTAGGTTAATCGGTTACCCGAATAGTCTAATTTTTTAATCCAAAATTAAAACTGAATTGTAAAATATAATAATAATAATAATAATAATAATAATAATAATAATAATAATAATAATAATAATAATAATAATAATAATAAATGGTGTGACTCCCAGTTCGGACTGTAAATCAAAATATCATCAAAGTAGACTCCCACACACTTCCCCATGAAAGGTCGCAATACCAGCTGCATGAACCTCATAAATGTACTAGGAGCATTGAAAAGGCCGAAGGGAGTAACCATCCACTCATATAACCTATATTGAGTTTTGAACGCCATCTTCCATTCATCTCCAGGCCTTACTCTTATTTGTTGGTAACCACTCTTCAGATCAATCTTTGAGAAAACTTTTGCTCCAGAAAATTGATCTAGCATATCGTCTAGGCGAGGTATCGAAAATTTGTATTTCATTGTAATCTTGTTGATTGCTCTGCTGTCAATGCACATTCGCCAAGATCTATCCTTCTTCTACATTAACAGTACTGGTACTGCACATAGGCTCATACTTTCATGGATGTAGACCTTTTCCATTAAATTCACTACCTGTATATGTAGCTCTTCGGACTCTTTGGGATTGAGTCTGTATGTCGGCTTGTTCGATAAACTAGACCCTGGAACAAGATCTATTTGGTGTTGAATGTCCCTCGTCGGTGGCAGTCCAGGTGGAAGCTCTTCGGGCGTTAGATAAGCAAACTCCGATAGCAACTTCTGCACATCGACCGATACTTATAGGTTTCTTTTTGTCAAGTTGTTCCCACAAGGGAGCAGATCATACATTACACCTTCACGATCGACCTCTCTGTTAGGAATCTAGACATAGATGAGAGGTTCGGGTTTCCGACTGCCGGAGCCGAACTACTTTCTTTTTGCCGAGGTGCCAACACAACCTTCTTCCCTTTTATACTAAGGCTGCGTTTGTGAGTTTTGAAGGAAGGGATGGGAAGGGAAAGTACAAGAATGTTAGGTTTGTGAGAATTTTAGACGCAATCAAATTTGTACAAAACAGCGGAAGCATGGAAAAATCAGATTTAAAATTCTTTACAAACCAATTACCCGGATCATCCTTTATACATATTATTAATTAAAGCGAAAGATAAGAAGTTATGGAATCATACCCTTGTAGATTAAAGTTTCTACAGGTACGAGTTAAACTTTTAATTCTTTGTGATCTACTTGAATCTTCGGGATTGATTCCTTCCTTTGATCAACATTAGCCACCCAAGTGTTTAGCCTCTAGAGGTGATCCACCAAGAAAGAAGGATTATTCAAGAAAGAGGGTGGTTGGCTAAACTCTAATTTTTCTATCTCTGTAGAAAAAAGGAGTACTCTCCAACAATTGGAATTACGGATATCTAGTATAAGACTCCTTTTATATAGATATTAGTCAACCCTTCTAATCTAATTAGAAATAGGATTTTAATTAATTAATTAATTAATTAATTAATTAAGCTCCCTAATCTTATTAGGGATAATTAATTAAACTCTTTTAATTAATTTATCTCCTAATCTTATTAGGAATAAATGAGAGTACTTATATTAAATTAATTCTCAAACTTGTTTAGAAATTAAAATAATAATAATTTTAATAATATTAATAAGACTCCTCTTATTAATTTATATTTAATATTTGCAAAATATTAAATAATAAATATTAAGCTATTTAATTTATTCTATCACCATCGATTAAATTAAATAAACTTAACGTATTATTACGATTATGTCATTAACTTCTTAAATAATTATTCTTCCTTTAATGATGTGACCCTTTAGGTTCTCCATATTAAACCTGTTGTGAATAAATCAATTAGAACAATTATAATCTTATTTAAATAAATAAATTAAACTAATAATCTATTTAAATAAATAATATTTATTATATAATAAGGATAAGCCTCCTTAGCACCTTAGCGATCAACAACTTTCTAGATAATATAAATTTCAACATTAATCATCAAAAAACTTTTGACACTACAAGAAAATCGGCTAATCCCGATGGAACTAAGTTCGACGGACTGTATTCAGTCGGTAATAATATATTTTCGACGAAAGAATCTGTCGAACATAATTCCGTCAGAAATAGTTTATTTCCGAGAAAAATTCGTCAGAAATATAATGCCTCATCTGGCGCCAAGTTTCCCGCCAACGCGAAACTTAAGTTCGACGAAATTATGGTTATTTCCGAGGGACTTGTCGTCGAGGATAACGTAATTCTGAGGGACGTATGTCCGACAGATAGTCCGTTGAAACTATCTTATAAAACCTAATCATCTAATTCAGGCGTCTCCCCGTATTCTCTCACTTTCATATATCTCATCTCAGTCTCTCATCTCTCACTCTCATCTCAGTCTCTCTTCTCTCTCTCATCTCCGGCGCCCACCTGCCACCCACCAACACCTCTACCGCCGACCAGCCATGCGCCCCCTTCTCGATTAGTTCTCTGTCCCCAACCGCCAGGCGCCACCAACCACCACCTCCAGTTGCCACCCACCACCACCTCCAGCCGCCGACCACCACCACCACCACCACCACCACCATCTCATTTCTCTGTCTTCCTCTTGTTGCCACCAAGAGCCACCTCCAGCTGCCACCCATTTTCAATTCCAGCCGCCGACCACCACCACACGCCAGACAATTTATTAGCTCCAAAAGGTATGAGTTCAAATATTGTTTCATTTTGATGATGATGTACACAATCAGTAGATCGAATAATTTTTATATTGTATGTATATATTGATTTGAGGCTGAAAATTGGTAAATTCCTTAATTGGTTACTATATGTTCATCAATTTGGCTTTGGCAATTGGATTTGAGGCTGAAAATTGGTAGGGTTAAAAATTTGTTATATATTTGACTGAAATTTGGATTTGAGGCTGAAATTTGGGACTAAAAATTGGTATATATTTTGATTGAGAATGGATAATTATGCAGTATATATTATTTGCATTGTTTATGTAATTTAATAGTTTCCAATATTGAATTTTACTGATTTTAGGACTGTTTTTAATTTTGATATATTTATTCTTATTGTTTATGTTTTTTTTAATTAAGGCTAGCTTGTTAACTCTCTCTCTCTCTCTCTCTCTCTCTCTCTCACACACACACACACACACACACACACACACACACACATATATATATATATATATATATATATATACGGATGACTAATGATTTATATTTTTGATTCTATCAACAAATGGTGGCGATAGTGAGTGGTCGACGATGATTGAACAAATGCATACATACACCGATTTCCATACGAGAGCAAAAGCGTGTTCACCTCACTTAGATGACGATACTTTTACTAGTTTATAGTTCATTTGTATTCATGTTATTATAGAACATTTGTATATATTTTAGTATCTAATTGAGTTTGTATAAGTATTGTAGAACATTTGTATGTATTGTAGTGTCTAATTGCGTTTGTATAAGTATTGTAAATTATATTGTTTATTATTTATGGAACATTAACTTATATTTGTAATTGGTTAGCTTATAATACGTTTTGGCGGATATTTGAATGTGAATGATAATGAGTTGAAGATTACGTTTTAGTACTACGTTGCATATTTGAATGTGAGATACATGTTTATATTACTGTGTATTGGGTTATGACAGGTTACAGGTACATTAATGGGTTTAAACACCTGAAAAATGAACTTTTAAAATCTGTATTAAAAAAAATAGTTAATTCCGACGGAATATGGTATTTCCGATGGAACTTCCCTCAGATTTAACAAATAAACATTTTTTTTATAAATAGCGAAATATTCTAATTTTCAGTCGGAGATAAGTTATATTCGACGGAACATGTCCTTCGAAAATACGTTATCTACGACGCAATTTCTGTCGGAGTTAATAATGAGTCATTTTTTAATAAATACTGGATTATTTAAATTTTTAGTCAAAAATAGGATAATTCCGAGGGAATATGTCCATCGGAAATATGGTATATTATACCGAACGAAAAGTTTCGTCCTATATATTCTGTCGAAGCTAGATTATGTGGGACGAAAATCCATCGGCGTTAATTTCGTCGAAGATAATAAATATCCGACGGAATTTTTAACGGAACTTATCTTCGACGCGAATATATACGACCGAATTTCTAACGGAGATTTTCGTCGGAAACAAGGTATTTTCGACTGAATAGGCTTAGGTCCGAATGAATATTCAGTCGAAAGTAAGCTTTTTTCTTGTAGTGTAAGTAAATAGTTTCTGTTCAATTCAATCATTCCACCATACAATGTCCCAATTAAATATAAGACATGGAATTACTGTCAAACCTTATTTTATTTAATTATATGTATTTCGATTCCCAAATGTACAACTCTGAATAAATACAAATTAGAACTCATTTCTAATTTCATTCCACATTGACCAAGGATTCTTGGGTTGTCATTTATCTAATCACATAGGATATTTCTCTTCTTTTACTAGAAGTGGTAGATTCTTTATTGATAATTCATTATCTACATATATAACTTATAACACTCAAGCATACCCTTTGATATACCCTAAGGGTCTTAAGGAAAAAGTTAAAGTATAATTCATTATACACAAGATACTATGATGATATCAAGTCTAAGACTCACTTGTACTACTATCACTACAGGAATTCCTATTGGCAGACAAGTAAAACTCCATTAGGTATTTCTTAGCGAACCACGTTCAGTGAACTTATTCTCTAATAAGCACCTACATACTTGCTTTAGTGTCTCCACACAAATGATCATGAGATCAATCATCCTCATCCAATGAGCAAGAAACGTATGTACCAATCTATCCAGATTCACTAATCTCCTTTTTAGTAATCCATTTATTGAGAATATTTTAGTTTTTAACCTATCTAAGAATTTAGATATCATTAACTTGATTTCACCATGATTCTAAAGTATTGCTTAAAACTATGGTTTTATCACATATTATTAAAACAGCACCATGTACATAATTAAATCTCTTTAGTAAATAAATATTTTTATTAATAAATAAATAAGATTGTTTACAAAAAATATATTTTATCATCATACATGATTGGCTTGTATGCATACTACTTTCAAAGAATGGAAGGGAGATGAAGGGATTATAATTTTCCCTTGTCATGTTTTTGAGTTTTAAAAAGGAAGGGAAGGGATGTGATAGTTATTATATTTTCCTTGTTTGTAAGTTTAGAAGGAGGGAAGGGAAGGAAAAATAATTTTATTTTTAAACTACACTATTACTATATTACCCTTATATATAAATATAATAAATTTATGATAACAATGCCTAGTTATTAAATTATTTTGTTCAGTCTTTTTTATTTGTATTAGTTCGAGTAATTAGGATGGTAAAGATTCTAACATGGGGGTGGGATGGTAAAGACTTTGTATATATATATATATATATATATATATCTACTTTATAAATATAATATGGTCCCAAATACTAATGTGGGGTGGGATGGCGTGGGTATTAATTTCTGCTTATCGTAATGATGTCCAGGTGTAGATTTTAAAATCAAGCTTAGGAGTGAACATTTGGTTAATAATCGAACCGAACACACTTTTCAGTTATAACCGAAAATTGAATTTACACTATTTCGAATATCCGAACAACTACCCGAACTACATGATAACCGAATAACTGAATAACCGAACTAATTATTCGGTTAATAATCGAATTTCATAAAATGCAAGATATTTTGTGTGGTAACAAAGAGATCAACCTTAAAATAAAAATACAAAAAGAGCCTTATAAAGGGGATATGGAAAAAGTAAATAGATAAATAAAAAATATTCGCAACAAACATGAAAAAATAGAGGTAGACCCTCTGCCCTTTTTGTCCAGAACTCATCACCAAGAAGCAAAGCTAGAAACTCCAAAACATATCGTGGGTTGATCTCTTTCAAGGAGTCATGTCAATTGGATAACTCCCCAAAACCCTAAGAAATGATGTGAACTCTTGAACTTCGGCCAGTGCGTTTTGAGCCCTAACGTCCACCATTGATGCCTCAAAATCTACATAGAATAAGGCGAAGGCAGACACTACAGTTAAAATTAGCCATCCACAGGCGCTAGAACCGAGATCGGAAGAAGGTTATCAGCCGCTGGCACCTCCGACGACATGGTGCACTTGGGCTTTAACCCGTTTCCCTCCGATGGTCAGTGATGAGATAAGAAGAAGTAGAGCAGTGAAGAGATTCAGTCCAGCCATTACTCAACCTTTTTTTTTCTCTCTCCAAACAATTGTAGAAAGATAAATAAAGTGAGATTTAAGCAAAACTGCCCTCTTTTTGCTAACCTACAAATACTAGAACAGTGTAGTCATCAAGAGTCAAAAGTCTTATTTTAAAGTGTTGTTCGGTTATTCGGTTAAACTGAATAACCCAAAAGTAATACCCGTACAAACTAACTAAAAATCATAAAAAAATTCGGATATAACCGAAATATTAAAAATAACCGAATTGTCAGAAAATTTCGGTTAAAATATTTTGGTTCGGTTCGCTAATTCGGTTATACCCGTTTTTTGCTTAGTCCTAATCAAGCTGCTCACGGTTGATGGTAGATTGAAGCTTACAATTTAGGACATTGGTATTAATTTATCATAGACTTTGACGTGGGGGTGGGGTGGGGTGGGGTGGGGTGGGTTAGGGTGGGGGCGTTGGAGAAAAGAGAAAAAAATTATTTCAAAAATTGAGAGTTATAATAATTAGTGATAAGATTGTCAGACTATTTATTTTGAAAGGTTATTTTTGGTAATGTAAAATATTTCAATTTTCATCCTTTCTCATCCCTCCAAATCGTCCCACTTTTGAGGGGGGAGTTTTGAGCAAAAAAATGAAATTAATTTTACTTCCAAATCTTTTCCCTTCCTTCCTAAAAAAATTCACAAACATGGGATTTGGAGGTATTTTAATTATTTTCCCTTCCATTCCATTCCCCTCAAATAAAAACTTATGAACACAGTGTAAGGGAGTTCGTATTCTTCTGACCATCATAAATGACACTTCAGTCATATTGCCAAGGTCGTCTTAACAACATATGATATGCGTCCATTGACACCCCATCTCACCAAGCGTTATAAAAGTATTTTTTATCGATTAAAAATGTCATTAAGCATTTTCTATCATTTGTTATCTCATTGCCTTTATTACACCATGATAACTTATATGGTTTGGGATTTCGATATGTTTTTAACTGTAATTTCTGGACAGCTTCTTTCGATACTATATTTTCAAATATGCCACTATCAATGATCATCTTGCAGACCTTATCTTCCACTGTGCAAGTTATATGAAAGATATTGGTTCTAAACCAATCATCTCTCGAATCACCCTTAGGGGTCAATAGATTCTTACGAATGACTAAAGTCTCTTGCCCATCACCATATAACATCTCATTTTCATCATATTCATCAAATACGGGCTCTCCTAACTCTTTTGTCTTATCGACCATATCTTCTTCAATCAAAAGGTTCTTGCCCTTCTAACTGGCAGGTTTTCTACTCTCATTCGCTCTATGCCCTTTTTTGCCACATCTTAAACATCGAGTAGTAGGGTTGAGATTACTTTGAGGTTGTTACGGTGAAGAACAGGGTTGTTGCCGGGGTGTTGGTCTACTGCTTGTATTGCTCCTCATCACTGGTCACATGTTTTGTTGTTTTTCAACATTAAGTGCTCATTGGTATGCCTCAGAAATAGTCCATAGTGAAATGTAGACTGAGGGAATCTTGTAGGGACTGCCTTAAACCACCCAAATATTGTGCCACTAACTGTTCCTTCGATTTTGACAGATCATTACGGGCTATCAATTGGTAGAAATCTTCTGTATATATATTCATCAACTGACCTAGTTTCCTGCCTTAATAAGTGCAGTAACTTGAATAAAGATTGACTATACCCAAAAGGAAGAAAAGGGCCTTTCATATTTTTCTTCATCTTTTTCCAATCCATGATTTTAGACCTACCATGTCTCTCTCGTGATCGCTTTAACTTCTCCCACCAAGTAGATTCCCTACCCTTGAGTTTGATAGCAACCAGTTTTACCTTGATACTATTTGGAACTTCCTTGTACTCAAAAATACGTTCAACTTCATTCATTCAATCGATGAATCCCTTGGCTTGCAACGTACTTAAAAAATTCGGTAGCTCTACCTTAAAAACCCAGTCTCGATGACGATCATCTCTACCACGTTATTCCCAGAATTGATTCCTATTGTGATAAGGATTTTCAAAACTGGACTCAGAATCGTAATTCAACTCTTCATGATTACTAAGATTTTGTGCCCCTAGACATTGGGTTAACTCTGCAACTTGTTTCTGTAAATCCTTAATCATCACGTCGTAAACGTTACGATCACATTGCGAATTTTGAATGATTTGGCCGAATTAGACAAAGTCGCCAGTTGGTATGTTTCTCAATGGATGTACCAACTCATCTAAATTTTGATGGTTTTCACAATATAACCCAATATGTGACCCCGTAAAATTGGTCTGGAACCTAAGATTCATAGAGTTCGGGGGCTTGCTTAAGCGAGGGAAAGGTGTTAGGCACCCCCCAACTTTCGAGAAAACACGGCTACCACATCTGTTTGATTTCCTAAGCATGAAGTATGTGTGTGTGTGTGTGTGTGTGATTTCTGAGAAAGCTTTTGATATTTATTTGACTTATGTTAAGTGCCTTGATTTTAAGGGTTGTTCTAAGCCTTATTTTAACCAATGAGCGGCGTTATTTTGAAAGTATTGTTGAACATCTTTGGACCTATGCACGAAGGATTTGATTTAAAAAAAAGTTTATTTTTAGACAAAGTATATTGAAATCAGGTTTTAGAAAACAAGGTTTTCAAATCATTTGCCAAATAGGAATCAAAGTCCTGTGATACTTTCAATTATTAACCATAAGTTTGTCTATCTCCGAAGCGCTTTATTTTTATACAAGATCTTTGTGATTTTGGTTTAAAAATCGTTTTGAGTGATAATGCATGAAAGCAAAGCATCAAAAAGGGTCGAGCCATCTCTGGGCATGAAAGTCATCTCGATATACCCGAGCACCCGCAATCACCATTTTTTACACCAGAGGAGACCTTAAATCCGATCTCTCGGGACGAGGCCCTTGACATCGCTTTAAGGTCCAATATTACATATACAACAATTTGCGCGATTTAATATTACATTATAAACAGAAAGTTCATCGTGAGAATCTAGTCGAGATCTGATTATTAGATATTAACCCTGGGATTCCTAGGCTCACATTAGTATGTTTGAATATATATATATATATATATATATATATATATATATAATGTATCCTAAACCTGCTATTAGGTGATTTATCGATTGAAATCCCTATCACGGGTAGTTAAGACCTCCTCACCTCTAGATATAGATTTAAGGTTCTATAGAGTGACCAAAATCGATTAGAAATATTAAAAAAATGACTAGATCTAAGTCGATCTAGCATAGAGGTTCGTGCTTTGAAGCTCTTGAACCGATTAAGGGCTAGATCCGGCTAGATCTAGGTAGATCTAGTCAAAGGATTTTGTTTTTAACCATATATGCACAAAATAATTGTTAAACTAAGTAGATCTACCGACTAACAAACAATATATATTCAAAAAAACAATTCTAATTATAGATTAACGCTATATGAAATAGAACTAGTAGTTATAACAATATTTTCAAACGAAATGACCAAAGATTTGCTTTTTTCTCCTTGGGGGATGTCAAAAAAAGTCGATCGGGACACAAATCTATGCTCTAGTACTCTATACGGATGAGATATACTATATATATATGATGAAAAAAAACTCAAATCTAGTATTATAATGTTAAACCTAAGGGTTTCTTACTCTAGAAATGACTTTCTCTCTCTAACTTCTTTTTTTTTTTCAAATGAGTTGTTGATGGCCTGTTGTAGACCTCGGGGTCAGCCGCCTTAGGTAAATCTGCGGCTAGCCGTAGGTGGACCTACCAAGCCTAGTGGGCCACACTATCTCAAAATTCGTTCATTTGGTCGTCAATCCGGGAAAAGTTGAGATTCGTACCCAAATATCCTAGAAAGCTTCTGGTAAAGGTTGCAAAATGAGGTTGAGTCTGATTGATTATGAGTCTGGAAAGATTAAATAATTAGTTGAAAGGTATCTTCCAGTTCCCGAATGTAGTCAACTAGCTCGTCTTAGGTAATTCACAGTTCGGGGATTGCTGTGGTGGCTTCTTATGACCTCGTCCTCAGCTTTACGACTCTCGTTCAGAGCATGCTTTGTTTTGATGTTGTTGCATTTTGATTTCTCCACGGGGTTGTCTCCGGGGTGAACTTATGCCTTTTCCTTACCTCGGGGTTGTCTCTGAGGTGAAATTATGCTTTTACCCTCCTATAATGTTAGTCAACGAAAAGCGAAATTTCTAGTGTTTACACTTGGGAGCAGAAGAATTAGGCTTAGAGAATAAAATTGGAACGAAAGTGAGAAAAAAGAGGATTGAGTAATGAACTTCTAAGTAGCTTAATCATTTCGTTAGATATGGCTAAATGTCCTTATCATGCCTATTTAATTAACACCTCCTACTTTAAGCAGACTGACTCAACAACCCAATTTCTACTCTCCTAATGTATATTACATACAGTTATTATATATTCCAGTATTTTCATTCTATATGCAGACATATATATTACTTATACACTTACATATTGTAATTCTATAATTACCAATATATAAAATTGTATTTATATGAATACCATTATATATATTACCAATAAATACATAATTTGGTAATTTACACATTTATAATTATGTATAAAACCATCCCATTAATTATGGAATTAATTCATAATAAAGTTAACACTTTTAGTATAACGAACCATTACTTCAAATATTTGATTGATTAATTATTTTAAATAACTCATTTAATTTATATAATTAATATTATATAATTAAATTAGATTTGCTCCTTCCTTCCATAAATTGTTCCAAAATAATTTATTTAACATATACATAAGAATTAAATAATAATTTAATTTACTAATTTGACACCAATATTTATATATTATATATTGGTCCTTCAAAACGTACTCAATTATATTTACTTGGAGTAATATCATAGATTAAGCCATTAATCATATTACATTTAATTATTGTAACATAGTACCATTTCTCATGAAATTAAATAAATTTCTTTATTCCATTAATTAAAGTCAATATATTAATTTTCTCATCTCATGTGAGACCCCAAATTTTATGAATAAAGATTTAATTTTCTCAATATATATTTTTTTTGAATATTATGGTGTGAATTTGAGATAGTGTTATAGTTGTGGGTAATATTTACAAATTTTGCAAAAGTAAGCAAGTGGTTATATAATATTAGATTGGTGGGAAATATTAAATGCATTGACCAAGACAATCATTGGTGGAATCCATTAACGGAAGTATTGTCAGTAGTAAGAAAAGCATGTAATTATTTTTTTATAAAAATAACGACGAAAGTATTGTTACCGTTAAAAACCGTTGAACTACCCGGTAGTAAAAGTACAAAGAATACTGGCGTGGTTGCATAGTCGCATCACACGTATTGATTATTGATGCTTACGTAAGAAGTCACCGCTTATACTCAATTATTCTTCTGCGATGAGTTGTTGCATCATATCTCTCATATTATTGATTCAATTATTGTCACAGTATCATCTGTATAATATGTTATATTATTAAATTAATAATTGAGACGACAAAGTTATTCATATTATTATTTGCAATATTGACAATGTCAAGAAGTTCTGTCAAGGAGAGGTTTGGTCACCTAATTGCGTGTCAATAAGGAGAAATCATTATCAGAAAACCCCCTCTTTCCTGGGATCGACCTGGTTGTTAAATATTGTGAGTAATAATATTAATAATGAATAAGTTCGTGTTAATTAAAGATGAAATTGATAATTCCATTGTGTGGGAATTATTAGTGTTAGTGAAAATCGACATTTATTTCGATAATAATTGATGTTTGGAGGTTATATTGACCAATCGAGTAATTAACCGGATAAATGAGCAATTAATTGCTATTAATTCACATGATTATAACTATTTGTTCACATGTGTGTACTATTAATTCACATTCTTGGTCTATTAGGGGAGGTAGTGCAAGATTGATAATACTTGCATGACTAAGTTAAAAATGGAGGTATAGATGGAGGTACTATACTGTAATTTATATTTTCACATGTCTAGAACTATTGATTCACATGATTTACTATTGATTCATATGATTTACTATTAGGGGAGGTGGTGCAAGTTTGATAATACTTGCAGGACTAAATTAAAAATGAAGAAAAAGAGGGAGGTGTTATACTTTAATATTTTGAGCCCCAAAACGTGCAATTATTGAAACTATATTTTCCTATAAATAGAAGCTCATTCTTCCTTCATTTCTCACCAATTTACTAAAGCTATAGAGCAATTATTATAGAGAGAAATTATAGAGAAAGAAGAAGAGAAAGTCTGCTACCTCACTATTCGAAGATCGATCTTTTTTTGAGGTAAGGGTATTATTTCTTTCGTATTCATGAAGAGAGCTTCTATTATTCCATTCTTTATTATTATGTTGGAATAACACAATACATCAAGATACCGCATACATGGTGAAATTCTTCGTTATTCCATTCTTTATTATTATATTGGAATAATATGTCTACATGTGAAATACCGCATACATGGTGAAATTCTTCATTATTCCATTCTTTATTATTATGTTGGAATAACTTTTATACATCTGCAATAAGTACCGCATACATGAAGAAATTCTTACATTATTCCATTCTTTATTATTCGTTGGAATATCACATGCATGCGGACATACATGACACGGTTCCATTCTTTATTATTCTATTGGAATATCATGTCTGTGCAGATTACGCATGACCTGGTTCCATTCTTTATTATTCTGTTGGAATATCCTGTCTGTGCGTATTACGCATGACCTGGTTCCATTATATATTATTCCGTTGGAATAACCTGTATGTGCGATCTATCGCATACCTGGTGAATTCTTCTGTTATCCCATTCTTTATTATTCTGTTGGAATAACTTGTCTATGTGGATTACCGCATGCATAGTGAATGATCCTTCGTATTCATTCTTTATTAAATTATGGAAATGATCTGTCTACGTGAATTACCGCATGGCGGGTGAAAATCCATTTATAGTTTCGTATATTCTATTATACTCATATGAGATATCATTTCTTTTGTACTCGTCATGGAATATCATTTTCTTTGGTATTTTTTTACGAGTTACTATTCACAGGTTACTATTCACCCAATTACTATTCACTCTAGTATTATTCACTCGGGTATTCGGGGCACTTTTCGTGTCGGAGTACTATTCACAAGTTACTATTCACGAGTTACTATTCACCCAAATTACTATTCACTGAATATTATTCACACCGGATATTTGGGGTACTTTTCATGTCGAGGGTACTATTCACGAGATACTATTCTCAAGTACTATTCATTGTGGTACTATTTACTCGAAAATATATTTCTTTTTCACGTCAAATTATTTTGGTACATGAATATTATTCTTGAATTTTACTCCACAAAGCAAGATCATGTTGACAATTTGGACGTTATTGATTTACGGATAAATTAACTTATAAATCTTTAAAATTTATCCTTGAACTTGTTTTATTGAATTATTATGTCATTGTCATCATCCTCACGCTGCTTATATTGTGATTAAAGTCATCTTTGGCTTACGTGCATAGATGGACTTGGTATGATTATGACCGAGGATTATTCGGTAAGATAATCACTTAAGTAATGTAACGAATGATGTGGTAAAAGTCCTCATTGTCCTGTAGTTCATTGATGGACAGTTGTTGGTATGATTATGACCAGAGATTATTCGGTATAATCATGACCATTGATGATTACATAATTATCCTTGGACGTGGTGCAGGGATGATTCAATTTTATTTATTAAGCTGAGTCTCAGCGATAAAGTTGATGAAAAACTTTTTAAATCATAGAAGATAGTAGATTTTATGATCTACTTGACTCTTCTAATGGATTGCTTATTCCGCTGCAGTTGTTGTTCTAACAATTGTTGTCTATTATATTCTATCAGTTGTTATACTGTTGAAGGCTAAGGATAATTTATTCTGCATTATCTTAGTCATAATATTTCTTACTGGGCTAGTTGAGCTCACCCTTTTCTTTCATTGTTCTCTTCAGGAAATGAGAATATAGTTGGGATGAATCGGGAAATGGAGTAATGGTCCAGGATAAGTGTCTTTAGTAGTCCTCACTATTCTGTGAAATAGTGTGATAATAATTGTAATGAGGACTCCATTGAGAGTGGATATTGTCTAGAAGGCAATATTCTTGTTTAAACTCTCAGCTATGTTTTGTCGTATATTACCCGGGCAGTTGTATAATTAAGTTTGTATTTGATTTATGTACCATGTATTTGGCGACTCAAGATGGGTGATGTATACATTTTAGGGGGCGCCACGGTTGGTATCAAAGCTTAGGATATGATCCCGATTGAGATGTGAGATAAGAACTAGGAGGGAGAGCGGGGAATTCCTTCGTCGATTATGACCTACCTAAGTTTATTTGGTATTTAATTGGTCGGTCGAGTATAGGGATAATATGTGATATGTTAATTAACCCTTGTTTTGTGACATGTGTTTAAAAATGGCATCTGAAAATGTTGAGATCAGCAATGAAGCACATGAGACCGTTGAGTCACCAACGATCAATACCCAGGATAATGTGCAACAGGAAGACAATAATCATCAGGTAAATAACAACACCGATCAGATGATGAACGATGGGATGTTCAGAGGCTTTATGCATTTCATGCAACATCAGGTAAGAGAGACTCTTGTTCAAAATATAGGTGGAAATAATGGCAACCCATGGTCGGTCACCGCTAAGCAGTTCAAGGAGCTGGGACCACCGAAGTTTTTGGGAAAGCCAAAACCACTTAAGGCGGAGACGTGGTTAAAGCAGATTGTGAGACCCCATATTTTTTTAAAAAAATAAATATTTAATTTTCTCGAAATAAATTTTTATTTTTTTATATATTATGGAGTGGATTTGATATAATGTTATAGTTGTGGGTAGTATTTATAAATTTTGCAAAGTATGCAAGTTGTTATAAAATATTAATTTGGTCGGGGAATATTCTTTTTGTCGAGAAATATCCGTACGACGACACAATCATTGGTGGACCCCACAACGGAAGTATTGTCGTAGTTAGAAAACGACAGAATTATCTTTTTATAAAAATAACGACGAAAGTGTTATCGTTAAAACTGTTGAACTAAGCAGGTAGTAAAAGAATACGATGTCTGGCGTGGTTGCATAGTAGCACACAGTATTGATTATTAATTCTTACGTAAGAAGTCACTCAGTTATACTCAATTATTGCTACAGTAATTGTTACATCATATCTCTCATATTATTGATTCAAGTATTGTCACAGTATCATCTGCATAATATGTTATTTTATTAAATCAATAATTGAGACGACAAAGTTATTCATATTATTAAATTGCAATATTTACAATGTCTAGAAGTTCTGTCAAGGAGAGGTTTGGTCACCTAATTGCGCGCCAATAGGGAGAAATCCTTATTGGAAAGCCCCCTCTTTCTTGGGAACGACCTGGTTGATAAATATTGTGAGTTATAATATTAATGATGAATGTTATTAAAATTGAAGTTGTGTTCGGAGTTGAATTTGGAGACGCAGACGTGATATTTGAGTCCGGAACGATGAAATTAGTAAAAATAGTCTATAAACACAAAATTTTCCGGAATTCACTATTTGGTCAAAAAGTCAACAGTTGACTTTTTCGGGAAAAGTCAAACTTCGAAATTTCAAAATTTATATTTTTGATAAAAATGGTTTCATTGTGTTGGAATTATTTGTGTTAGTAAAAATCGACAATTATTTCGATAATAACTGATGTCTGGAGGTTATATTGACCAATCGGGTATTTAACTGGATAAATGAGCAATTGATTACTATTAGGGGAGTTGGTGCAAGATTGATAATACTTGCATGACTAAGTTAAAAATGGAGGTATAGATGGAGGTACTATACTGTAATTCATATTTTCACATATCTAGAACTATTGATTCACATAATTTACTATTGAATCACATTATTTACTATTAGGGGAGGTGGTGCAAGTTTGATAATACTTCCATGACTAAATTAAAAATAAAGGAAAAGTTGGAGGTATTGTACTGTAATTTTTTGAGCCCCAAAACGTGTAATTATCGAAACTATATTTTTCTATAAATAGAAGCTCATTCTTCCTTCATTTCTCACCAATTCACAAAAGATTTAGAGCGATTATTATAGAGAGAAATTATAGAAAGAAGAAGAGAAGTCTGCTACCTCACTACTCCAATATCTAGTTTCTTCTAAGGTAGGGGATATTATTTGTTGTACTCGTAGGGAGTATTATTTCTTTCTTATCCATGAAGAGAACTTCTGTTATTCCATTCTTTATTATTCTGTTGGAATAACCTTTGATATCTGTGAGCTACCCTATACTTGGTGAAATTCTTACATTGTTCAATTCTTGATCATTACATTGGAACATCTCGCTCATGCGTTTCTCCTTGGGACTGGTTAAAATCTTTATTATTTTGTTGGAATATCCTGCTCATGCATTTTCTTTGGGACCGATTAAAATCTTTATTATTATTACATTGGAATATCCTGTTTGTGCGTTTCATGGGACTGATTCCGTCTTTATTATTTTGTTGGAATATATCACATGCATGCGTTTCTTACGGACCGATTCCGTTATTTATTATTATTCGTTGGAATAATTTTTTTGTGCTGATCTATCGCATGCACGGTGATTTCTTTTGTTATTCCATTCCTTATTATACTCGGTTGGTTAAAGTTTTGACTTCTATACTCCATGAAATTAGTGGAATATCCTTGATATTTGCGCTTCATCCAAAGATCTATTCATGGAAATATTCTTACGAGCATTCTTGAATTTTACTCTACAAAGCGAAGATCATGTTGACAATTTGGACGTTATTAGTTCCTAGATAAATTAATTCTTGAACTTGTTTTATTGAATTCTTATATCATTGTCATCATCCTCATGTTTATATTTTGTTGAAAGTCAACTCTGGCCTATAGTGCATAGATGGACTTGGTATGATTATGACCAGGGATTATTTGGTGTAATCATAACCGTAATGTTACAAATGATGTGGAAAAAAGTCCTCATTGGCCCGTAGTGCATTGATGGACAGTTGTTGGCATGATCATGACCATTATTGAATACACAAATATTCTTGGCCCGTAGTGCATGGATAATTGTGATCGTGATACTAAAGAATATCCTTAGCTAGTAGTGCGGGGTGATTCGATGATGTGGATTATTTATTTGTCGAGTCCCAAATGATAAAAGTGATGAAAAACTTTTAAATCATAAAAGATAGTAGATTTTATTCTCTACTTGACTCTTTTAATGGATTGCTTGTTCCATTGCAGTTAAACTTGATGGTTGTTATATTGTATCAGTTTAACACTGTTGAAGGCTAACGATAATATATTCTGCATTATCTTAGTCATAATATTTCCTACTGGGCTAGTTGAGCTCACCCTTTTACTTTTATTGTTCTCTTCAGGAAATGAAAACGTAGCAGGGACTAGTCGGGGAACGGAGTGACAGACCAGATGATAGCATTAGTAGTCCTCACTATTAAGTGAAATAGTGGAAAATAAATGTAATAATATTGAATTTGAGTTTGTATATTGTCTAGACGACAATATTTGTATTAAAACTCACAGCTTATGTTTTGTCGTACTTTACACGACAGTTGTATAATTAAGTTGTATTTGTATTCTGTACCATGTATTTGACGACTCAGAATAGGTGATGTATACCTATTTTGGGGGCGTCACGTAGATCACCAAGATATTTGATGTCTTAGGATGCTCCGAGGAGCAAAAGGTTCCTTTGCCACCTTTATGTTGCGTAAAGAGGCAGATTACTGGTGGGAATCTATAAAATGTACCCAGCCTGATGCACTCAAGATGTCTTGGGAGAAGTTTCAAGAACTGTTCAACGACAAGTACTTTCCCGAAAGTATTCGTCACATGAAGGAGGTAGAGTTCATCAAGCTGGAACAAAACAATATGACTGTATCGCAGTACGAGGCTAAGTTTGCGGAGTTATCCCGGTTTGCATCCCATTTGGTCGATAATGAGGAACGAATGACGCGAATGTTTCTAAGAGGTTTGAAACCCGATATACGTCAATACCTCATTTCTCACAAACTTTGTTTATATTCAGATGTTGTGAATAGGGCTCAGTTATTGGACCGCGATAATGAGTCAGCACAACCAAAAGTCAATGACCAACAACAGGATAATAATTGTACCGGTGGAAACGGCCATCGGAACAACGATAACCATCATGGAGGAAATTATTATGCCAGAAATGGTAACCACTTCGGTGGTAATCATGGCCAAGATAATATGAGTGGAAATTTCAGGAAGAGAAGGTTCAACAAAGATGGAAAGATAGCAGCACCAACACCCGTTTTCAAGGAAGGAGAACGACCACCAATTGTATGCTTCAAATGCGGAGGGGAGGGACATATCAGTCCAAAGTGCATGATGCAGTCCAAAGCATGTTATAATTGTGGAAAAGAAGGTCACCTTGCCTGATTTTGTCATGCACCAAAGTCAAGTCCAGCTGGGACGGTGGCACCAAAGGTGGATACGGACAAAATAAAGTCGGTGGTTGTGACACCCCCAAATCCTGGTACTTTATTTTCTCAAGACTTGGTGTTCACTTAATCAAAACATTCATTTCATATTACCCAATTATAATAAATTGAATAATAAAAACCTGCCCATACAAGATAAAACTTAAATAAAAATCTCACAGGTTATCTAACCTTTAACAACAATCATTCAAATGCGGAAAATAAAATAAACTTCATTACAATCTTTAAATCACAATCTAAAAGTAAACTATTAAAACTATTACAAGTCTTCAGTACTTGTTCATCTTTCCTTTTCCCTTACTGGTGCTAGGTACGTCACCAGTTTCAACTTTAGCTGTAAGAAATTTTACAGACAAGAGTGAGCAAACAAAGCCCACTTGAAATAACAATAAATAAATCTTTAAACTTTTACATCAATTACCAACATTAGGCTCAATAGAACTGAACAATATATTCTATTAACTTTCTGAAAATTATAACATTCTTCGAGGGTCTAATGACCACGAATCATGTCCTGATTATAAGTAATCTTTCAACTTTAACTTTAACAAAATCGTAAGACTATAAGGACTCCACGCATTACTGGGGGATCAACCCTTCGTACAATGTATTGTGCACAACCATTTCAACGCTAAGCGTAAACCTCTATTAAAAGAGTTGTTCATCTCAATTATTTAGAATACAAGTCCGCACCAAAGTAAGTTTAGTTTGGATACATTACTGAGAGGTAATTTAGAATTAATTCAGAATCAACTAAGGATTAGTTGATTACAAAAGAAATCTTGTATGCTATGGAATAATCATAACCGAATTGATATTTGTAAATTAACATTATGCTTTAGGAATAATCTAATAGCATAAGCATTGAATAATCATAACATTCAAGGTCATTGAGAATTTGGGTACTAAACATTCATATTGAATAGTAATTTGAACGATAGAGTTGTTCAATACTAGAATATTAAAATAGAACAACTCGCATGCTAAATCACAAGTTACATATTAAAGACCTTGCTCAATAATAAAATATAAGGTTTGGAATACTTGTATTCTCATGAACCAATAGATACAAGAGCTTTATCAATAATAAACAATCTAACTCTACGAAAGTGTAAAGTTAGCGACTTGTATAATTGAAATGGAATTAAAAGCAATAATGTGCTCAACGAAATTAAACTTGTACAACGAAGTTTTAGAGTTAGAAAACCCGCCTTTAGCACAAGCTAAACCTTACAACTTGAATCAATACCCTATACGTATGTCATCATGACATAATTAGTCATTACCAACATTCTATATCTATATAAACAAAATATATACATCATGTAGGTTAAATTACCAATTCACATAATCAAACTACGTTAATACTAATTAACTCTTGATAACATGCTCATTCATAGTTTAATATTACTGAAATCATCATTTAACATTCATATTATTATTACATAACATTTATTTTCAAAATTTGTATACTTAAACAAAAGCTGTCGAAACTCTCGCTCGCTTTAACTCAAGGTCATGCTAGGCCACGATTTACTACACGTGGGTTCATATTTCTTGTCTTTGAGTTAGCGATCTTGACTTCAGTCACGAGGCCATTTGTCAAGGCCATATATAGTAAGCCAAGGTCATGCTAACGACGAGAGTTGTATCTTTGGGCACACAAGCATAGGCCAGAGTCGTAATCCGGCGACCAAACTTGGCAACAGCATGAATAAAAGCCAAATTGGCCTAAATGCTCGAATCTAATAGACTGATTATCTTGTAATTTACATATAAACTTCGTATAAACATATTGTGAAGACTTCTAACATGTTTCTTCTCATAAAATAACTTAAACATCAAATATACAACACCCAATTTCAACGTTTTTGGCAAAAACTCCATTGTTGACATTTTTTTATGAAAACCAACACTGTGATTTTGTTTTTTTAATCAAAACAGAAATTTCAAAACATCATAGTTATGGTTATACATACTCTATCAATTTTTATAATCAATTTATCAATTTAACAACTAATAAAACCTTAATTTCTATTTTAAACTGAGCCATGTTCATATATATATTTTTCATGTAAACACTATAATATATTTTCTTCACAATTTGCATACATACATGAATTAATTTCTCTATAATCACATACAAATTCATGAAACAACCTTTTACAAACAATTATTATACTAAACTATATACATATCAACAATTCCTCTTTTACAAATATTTTATAGAGACTTTTTGGGAAGGGAAAAACTAAACTTTTAAAGAAAGATATTGAGTTCCTACCTTTGATTAAAAAGATGATATTCTTTTGATTATCAAGCTTCTTCTTCTTCAATCTCTAGCCTTTCTTCCTCTCTTCTCTTCTTCTTCTCTTCTTCTTCCTCTGAGTTTTTCTTTTCTTCTCTCTAACCTCTCTCCTCTATTCTTACATACTTAGGATATAACGTATAAGATATAATATATATTTATTATATGATATAAATATAAACTTATAACTGATATCAGTTATTTGAGTTTTGAAAATCAAAAGCCATAAGGCTTGTTTGGCTAGGCTTAATAAAATAACCCATTAACCATTACACCTTGTTTGGTAAACTTAATTAAAATAAATGGATTAATCCTTATACCTTGTTTCCACGTCATCATCCTCATCTTCACCATTGTGACCAAGCTGGTGACTCAAAATGGCGATAGTTGTTCCCAAACTACACGAATGTCATGAGGCTCCTCCTCTATAGGCATTTGAGGTCCCTCCTCCCTAACTTTTTGGATTCTCCGACATTAGTCAATCTGACAACAAAGTTTAAAAGTTTTAATTATTAATCATTACTATTCAACACTCACGATTACATAATTTAAAATCACATAAGCACATAAGTGTTTTATTACTTCTTTCTTAAAACTCGATAAGAGTTATCTCCACTATCTTTTCAAAGGTTACTTCCTAAGGCTTTTCCCCCCACCTAAGGTTCATCACCTAAGGCTTTGATACCAACCTGTGACACCCCCAAATCCTGGTACTTCATTTCCTCAAGACTTGGTGTTCACTTAATCAAAACATTCATTTCTCACTACCCAATTATAATAAATTGAATAATAAAAACCTGCCCATACAGGATAAAACTTAAATAAAAATCTCCCAGGTTATCTAACCTTTAACAACAATCATTCAAATGCGGAAAATAAAATAAACTTCATTACAATCTTTAAATCACAATCTAAAAGTAAACTATCAAAACTATTCAAGTCTTCAGTACTTGTTCATCTTTCATTTTCCCTTACTGGTGCTAGGTACGTCACCAGTTTCAACTTTAGCTGTAAGAAATTTTACAGGCAAGAGTGAGCAAACAAGGCCCACTTGAAATAACAATAAATAAATCTTTAAACTATTACATCAATTGCCAACATTAGGCTCAATAGAACTGAACAATATATTCTATTAACTTTCTGAAAATTATAACATTCATCGAGGGTCTAATGACCACGAATCATGTCCATGATTATAAGTAATCTTTCAACTTTAACTTTAACAATCATAAGACTATAAGAACTCCACGTCTTGGGGATCAACCCTTCGATAAATGTATTGTGCACAACCATTTCAACGCTAAGCATAAACCTCTATTAAAAGAGTTGTTCATCTCAAAGATTTAGAATACAAGTCCGCACTAAAGTAAGTTTGGTTTGGATACATTACAGGTAATTTAGAGATTAACAGAATCAACTAAGGATTAGTTGATTACAAAAGAAATAAATTGTATGCTATGGAATAATCATAACTGAATTGATATTTGTAAATTAACATTATGCTTTAGGAATAATCTAATAGCATAAGCATTGAATAATCATAACATTCAAGGTTATTGAGAATTTGGGTACTAAACATGCATATTGAAACGTAATTTGAACGATAGAGTTGTTCAATACTAGAATATTAAAATAGAACAACTCGCATGCTAAATCATAAGTTACATATTAAAGAACTTGCTCAATAATAAAATATAAGGTTTGGAATACTTGTATTCTCATGAACCAATAGATACAAGAGCTTTATCAATAATAAGGAAATCTAACTCTACGAAAGTATAAAGTTAGCAACTTGTATAATTGAAATGGAATTAAAAGCAATAATGTGCTCAACGAAATTAAACTTGTACAACGAAGTTTTAGAGTTAGAAAACTTGCCTTTAACACAAGCTAAACCTTACAACTTGAATTAATACCCTATACATATGTCATCATGACATAATTATTCATTACCAACATTCTATATCTATATAAACAAAATATATACATCATGTAGGTTAAATTACCAATTCACATAATCAAACTATGTTAATACTAATTAACTCTTGATAACATGCTCATTCATAGTTTAATACTACTCAAATCATCATTTAACATTCATATTATTAACACATAACATTTATTTTCAAAATTTGTATACTTAAACAAAAGCTGCTGTAACTCATCGCTAACTTTCATGACTGCATACGGCTACGATTTACACTAGGGTTCGCTGATCATGCACAGAGAGTCAAGGCTATGACTTCGGGAATCATGAGCCATTTGTTGTACGTGTTGTGGTGGCGCCGTGCATAAGAATATGAGAGTTATCTTCTTGGGCGTAGCGCCAGAGTCCGTAATCCGAAATCAAACTGACGAACTCTAAGAATAAAGATGAACAAAAGCCAAATTGGCTTAAAAGCTCGAATCTAATAGACTGATTATCATGTAATTTACGTATAAACTTCATATAAACATATTGTGAAGACTTCTAACATGTTTCTACTCATAAAATAACTTAAACATCAAATATACAACACCCAATTTCAACGTTTTTGGTAAAAACTCCATTGTTGACATTTTTTTATGAAAACCAACACTGTGATTTTGTTTTTCAATCAAAACAGAAATTTCAAAACATCATAGTTATGGTTATACATACTCTATCAATTTCTATAATCAATTTATCAATTTAACAACTAATAAAACCTTAATTTCTATTTTAAACTAAGCCATGTTCATATATATATTTTTCATGTAAACACTTTAATATATTTTCTTCACAATTTGCATACATACATGACTTAATTTCTCTATAATCACATACAATTCATGAAACAACCTTTTACAAACAATTATTATACTAAACTATATACATATCAACAATTCCTCTTTTACAAATATTTTATAGAGACTTTTTGGGAAGAGAAAAACTAAACTTTTAAAGAAAGATATTGAGTTCCTACCTTTGATTAAGAAGATGATATCCTTTTGATTATCAAGCTTCTTCTTCTTCAATCTCTAGCCTTTCTTTCCTCTCTTCTCTTCTTCTTCTCTTCTTCTTCCTCTGAGTTTTTCTTTTCTTCTCTCTAACCTTTCTCCTCTATTCTTATGTACTTAGGATATAACGTATAAGATATAATATATATTTATTATATGATATAAATATAAACTTATAACTGATATCAGTTATTTGAGTTTTGAAAATCAAAAGCCATAAGGCTTGTTTGGCTAGGCTTAATTTAATAACCCATTAACCCTTACACCTTGTTTGGTAAACTTAATTAAAACAAATGGATTAATCCTTATAACTTGTTTGCTAAAACATCATTAGATTAAAGACTTAATATGCATTAAGATTTGTTTGGCCAAAACTAAATTAAAGTCTTTTAATTTATTTTAATAACTCCTTTATAGCAAGGTTATTAGTCACACTTTTATTTAATTAATTAATCAATTAAAATATTAATCTATTAAATTACTTTAACACATAAATCATTATCACAAAACTATAATTTCTTTATAATTATAATTTTATTCGACCAACTAATATTTTAAATTACCATTTCCCATTTAAAATATTATAATTTATTTAAATCACTATAAGCTCTCTAGCTTACTTATTAAATTAAATTGGTATATAAACTCATAACAATTAATTTTCTTAGCTCCTTAATTATTTATTCAACAAATAATTAACTAAATCATATCAACTCAAATTGTTATATAATTCAATAAATATTTAATATTGCAAATAAATATTTAATATTTAATTATTTATTCAATAAATAATTAACTAAATTACATCAACTCAAATTGAACAATTATTTATTCAACAATAAACATAATCCATTAAATACTTATATAAATCAATAAATATTTAATATTACACTTTAAAATTCTGGAATGTTACAGTGGTTTCAGGAAGAGCGTTTTTCGTGACTTCTCAAAAAGTGAGTAACCCGAATGAAGTTAGCACGGGTTAGTTAATTATAAATTCTTGTGAAGTCTAAACCTTATTAGATACCGGTTCTACCCATTCTTTTATCTCTCTTGCTTGCGCTCAACATTTAAATTTAACTAATGAGAAATTAGACTTTGACTTATCGGTTGAAACTCCGTTAGTAGAAACCTTCATTTCATGTGATATCCAAGTCTTGGATGAGAGTCACAGTTTTTAAATGATATTTCTATCGTTAATAAATTTCCTGACGTATTCTCGAAGAACTTCCTGGCCTACCCCAGAACGTGAAATCGAATTTTGTATTGACCCCAGTACAAAACCCATTTCTAAAACCCTTAAATATTTCTTCAACCAAAACGAACGTATAATGCGCCAAAGACGTTGGCTCGAGCTGTTGAAGATTACGACCATACCATTCAATATCATCATTGAAGAGAGAACATGGTAGCTGACGTGTTGAGTAGAAGATCGTATGCATTTACGAGTGCGATGTTGTTAACATAAAAATCCATTTCGTATAACTTACAAATGATGAAGATAGAGTTAAAGACTCTAGGGACCCACGTGAAGATAACAAATATACGATTAGAATCGACTTTAATCGATAAAGTTAAAGCCGCTCAAGCTACTTACCCGAATCTGATGAATGTGAAGAAGAAGGTTCAAGAAGGCGTTATCTCAACCCTCGATTTAATTGGCCCATTTGAAATCCTCGATCGAATAGGAACTGTGGCCTATAAACTCGCTTTACCGCCAAGTATGTCGGGTGTTCATAACGTTTTTCGCGTATAGATGTTACGTAACTATGTGGACGACCCGAACCACATTATTGAATTAGAACTAGATGAGATAGCAGAAGATTTAACGTATGATGAGATACGTGTTAAAATCTTGGATAAGAAGGATCATATTCGACACTCAAAGTTTATACCTCAAGAGTTGGAATATGAAATGAAGTCAAGGTATCCTCATCTCTACGGCATACCAGGTACGTACGTAAATTTCAAGGGAAAAATTTCATAAAGAGTGAAGATTTAATTTTCTCGAAATATTTTTTTTGAATATTATGGTGTGGATTTGAGATTGTGTTATAGTTGTGGGTAATATTTATAAATTTTGCAAAGTAAGCAAGTGGTTATATAATATTCGATTGGTCGAGGAATATTCATTTTAACAGGAAATATTCATTCGACGACACAATCATTGGTGGACCCCACAACGGAAGTATTGCCGTAGTAAGAAAATGACAAAATTATCTTTTTATAAAAATAATGGCGAAAGTGTTACCGTTAAAACTATTGAACTACCCGGTAGTAAAAGTACAGTAATACACGTGGTTGCATAGTAGCACACGGTATTGATTTTTGATATTTACGTAAGAAATCACTCAGTTATACTCAATTATTGCTGCAGTAGTTGTTGCATCATATCTCTCATATTATTGATTCAATTATTGTCACAGTATCATCTGTATAATATGTTATATTATTAAATCAATAATTGAGACGGCAAAGTTATTGATATTATTATTTGCAATATTGACAATGTCTAGATGTTTTGTCAAGGAGAGGTTTGGTCACCTAATTGCGCGCCAATAAGGAGAAATACTTAGCGGAAAGCCCCTTCTTTCCTGGGATCGATCTGGTTGTTAAATATTGTGAGTTATAATATTAATGATGAATAAGTTCGTGTTAATTAAAGATGAAATTGATAATTCCATTTTGTGGGAATTATTAGTGTTAGTGGAAATCGACATTTATTTCGATAATAATTGATGTCTGAAGGTTATATTGATCAATCGGGTAATTAACCGAATAAATGAGCAATTAATTGCTATTAATTCACATGATTATAACTCTTTGTTCACATGTGTGTACTATTGTGACGCCTCCAAAATAGGTATACAACACCCATTCTGAGTCGCCAAATATATGATACAGAAAGTAAACTACAAACTTCAATAATACAATTGTCGTGCAAAATAAGACAACACATACTGTGAGTTTAAATACAAATATTGTCTTCTAGACAATATCAACACTCAAATAAATCCTCATTACAATTATTCAAACACTATTTTACAGAAATAGTGAGGACTGCTAAAACATCTTTTTAGAACCATCACTCCATACCCCGACTAGATCCTGCTATGTTCTCACCTCCTGAGAAGAAAAATAGAACAAAAAGGAAAATGGTGAGCACAACTAGCCCAGTAAAGAATATTATGACTAAGATAATATACAACAAATTATCATTAGTCCTCAATAGGGAAAAATTTTGATAGAATATAATAGACAACAAGTTTTAGATCAACAACTGCAGCGGAAACAACAATCCATTAGAAGAGTCAAGTAGAGAATGAGTTCTACTACCTTCTAAGATTTAAAATTTCATCATCAATGTTTTATCCCTGTAACAACAATCAATATACATCTTTATTCAAATATTCATCTTTGCACTACAGGCCAAAGATATTCATTTGTATCACCAGTTGGTCATTTACATCTCAACACCTGTTCATCTTTGCACTACGGGCCAAAGATATTCATCAGTTAATCATTCATCTTTGCACTCTGTGCCAAAGATATTCAAAGTAATATCATCATTTAGGACTGAGAATGATGAAAAATATTTTAAAGAAAACGAATCCAGTGAGACAGAAGGACAAATATTAAGGATTCGTATAACAGTTTATCCAAGATCAATAATTCTTCATAATAACCAATTATGAAGCAGAATTCAAAAATAACGATAAAAACATGGATACAATCAAAGATAGTAACCATAATAGACATCTGGGATGAAAAAGAGAAAATTTCATTTTTCGGTGAATAGTGCCGTATTCGTGAATAGTACCGTATTCGTGTATAGTGCCATATACGTGAATAGTGCCGTATACGTGAATAGTAATCCCTACACAAAAAGGTATAAATTCCACAATAAAATCATACTTCGTGAACAATACTCGTGAATAGTACCGTATTCGTGAATAATGCCGTATACGTGAATAGTACCGTATATGTCAATAGTAACCCCGACACAAAAAGTTCTAAATTTGATAAAAGTTCAGATCAATACTTCGGCATAATGATATTAAAAGAAATAATATCATATATGAAGAAAATAACATCCCTTACCTCAAAGAAACAGTACTTCGGAATGAAATATCGGATATGATACTGAATGAAACTTGTACTGAAAAATAATTCTCAAAGTATCTAAATACTCACAAAATACGCTCGATAATATAAAGAGAGAAAAGAGAGAAAACTTGTTTCTGGTGTGATTTTTAATTCTAACTTAGCCCTCTATTTATAGGAAAATCTTATCACGCCGAAGCAGACTTAACCTGCTACCTGATGACTTTACCTGCTACTATTGCCACCCACCACATTTGAAATTCAATTGAGCACATTTCTCACCAACCAATTCTAGAATTTTTCAAAATGTTTTCTCATTTAAACAATAATCAGAAACTTTAATAATTCATAGGAAATAGCCCGTTTATCAGAAAAATACGAATTTTATGTCCATTCCACACGAAATCGAATTCTCTACAACTTTGCAAAAGAAAGGTTTTCCAAATTCCAAACCAAAAATATCCGAAATCCACAAACGGATGATTTTTAATACCTTCAATCTGACAAAATACTGATAAAACATCTCAGCATTAATTCTTTCATTAATAACCATATAAAATAAATAAATTCATCATTTATCCACATCAAATAAATATTTTCTTATCATATGAATTGTGAGACCCCAGATTTTATCAATAAAGATTTATTCGTACAACGGCTCAATCAGTGGTGGACCCCACAACAGAATTATTGTCGGATTGAGAAAACGACAAAAATATTTTATTGAAATAACGACGGAAGTTTTACCGTTGATACTGTTGAACTACTTTCATTAGTAAAAAGTACGATGTCGTGTGGTTGCATAGTAGCACACCGGTATTGATTATTGATGCTTATGTGAGAAGTCACCAATTTGATTCCATTATTGTCGATTAATAATATGAATTATTATAGCGATAATGACGTTTTGTTTTATTCGTATTATTAACGTAATAAAGCGAAACATCTTTTATATAAAATGAATACTTTATTAAAGTTATTCTATAAATAGAATATATTATATTTTATTATGCATAGTGTTGCATAGTGTTTTGCATAGTGTTGCATAGTGTTTACATAGTAAAATGTTTTTATATAAATAGAATATATTATATTTTATTTAAAAGATTTTGCTTTAAATATGGGCCGTCAGATTAAAGTAAATCAATCTGGACCGTTCATGGATTAATTACTATGCATTCTATTTTCCTATAAATAGAAGCTCATTCCTTCATTATTTTCTTACGAATTCACTGAAACTCTGTAGAGAGAAATTATAGAGAGAAGCTATAGAGAAAATCTATAGAGAGAAAGAAGAAGAGTATTCGGTACTTCACTACTTTGATATCCGATTGTCTTTTACTACGGTAAGGGTATTATTTTGTTGATCCGTAAGGGGGATATTATTCTTTTGTATTCAAAAGAGAACTTACATTATTCCATTCATTATTATTCATTGGAATAACTTTTGTAAAAGTGGTATACCCTATACATAACTCCGATCATGCATACCCTATACTTGGTGAAATCCTTATATTATTCCATTCTTATTTATTACATTGGAATAACTCGTATATCGCGGAATCCCCTATACTTGGTGATCTTCTTTCATTATTCCATTCTTTATTATTACATTGGAATATCCTGTTTGTGTGTTTTACAGGACACAGTTCCATTGTTTATTATTCGCATTTATTATTACTCGTTGGAATACCTGTCTGCGTGTGTTTTTACAGGACGGGTTCCATTGTTTATTATTCAACATTTATTATTACGGTTGGATCATCCGCTTGTGAATTTCACGACTGGTTCCGTTATTATTATTTCATTGGAATAACTCCATACATGCAAATACCGCATGCGTGGTGATTTCTTTTGTTATTCCATTCTTTATTATACCCGGTTGGTTAAAACTTTGACTTCTATACTCCATGAAATTAGTAGAATATCCTTGATATTTGCGTTTCATCCGAAGATCTTTTCATGGAAATATTCTTCCGATCATTCTTGAATTTTACTCTACAAAGCAAAGTATCTTGTTGACAATTTGGACGTTCTTAATTCTCGGATAAAATAAATCTTGAACTTGTTTTATTGAATTATTATGTCATTGTCATCATCCTCATGTTATATTATGTTATCTTTGGCTTACGTGCATAGATGAACTTAGTATGATTTATGACGAGGATCATTCGGTATAATCATGGCTTGATATAAATGATGTGATAAAAAAGTCCTCGGTGGTCTGTAATGCGGTGATGGATAGTTTTTGGTATGATTATGACCGGGGTGATTCAAGATAGTCATGACCATTGATGATTTAATGAAAATTCTTGACCGTGGTGATACGAGGATTATTAGATGTGGTGGAATATTTATTAAAAGTCGAGTCTCGGCTATAATGGTGATGAAAAACCTTTAAAATCATAAAAGATAGTAGACTTTATTTTCTACTTGACCCTTTTAATGGATTGCATATTCGCTATGCATTAAACCGGATTTGTTTATTGTATTTTATCGGTTTAACACTTGTTAAAGGCTAATGATAATTTATTGCGCATTATCTTAGTCATAATATTTCTCATGGGCTAGTTGAGCTCACCTTTCTTTTCACCGTTCTCTTCGTGAAATGAGAATATATTTGGGGACGAGTTGGGGAAGCGAGTGATGGTCCTGAAGATAGCATTAGTAGTCCTCACTATTACGTGAAATAGTGTGATAATAATTGTAATGAGGACTCTTGAGTATGGATATTGTCTAAATGACAATATTCCTATTAGAACTCTCGGTTTATGTATTGTCGTATGTTACACTGACGGATGTATAATTAAGTTTGTATTGGATTTATGTACCATATAAGTGGTGACCCAAGATGGGTGACGTATACCTAATTTTGGGGGCGTCACGGTTAGTATCGAGAGGTTAGGGATATGATCCACAGCTGAAAGATGCGAGATAAGAACTAGGAGGAAGACGGGAATTCCTTCGCTAGTATGATCTACCTAAGTTTATTTGTTATTTAATTGGTCGGTCAGAGTATAGGGATAATATTTGATATATTAATTAACCCTTGTGTTGTGGCAGTGTTTGGAAATAGCAGCTGAAAATATTCACAATGGAGTGAATGTGACCGTTGTGACACCTTTAATCACCAATCAGGTTAATGCAGTGTCAGACGAGGAATAAATTAGAGATATCCACGTAGTGAATGAAGAACTAATTGTTACACCCGAGCTAGTTGCAGAGGTAACAGCTGAGAGTGAGGAAGAAGAAGAAGAAGAGGAACCTGAGGAGAATTGGTTAGAAGAAGTTTATGATCAAAACTTAGAATTAAAAAATCGTGTTCGTGAGCTAGAAGAACAGGTTGAAGAACGGCAAACGGTCGTGGAACAAAGGGATACAACAATTCAAAATTGGGTTACCCGATATGTGATGCTCGAACAAAATCACGCTTTGGCAGGGTGTAAGATATTAAAGTTGGAATCGAGAATTTAAAATCAAAGATCGGTGAAAGAAGAAACAATCGAACGAAGGAGAATAGGCGATGCATGGGTAAAAGCTGCACAACGCGTTGATAGTGTAGAAAAAGACGTCCGATCCAATAAAGCCAAAATAGATGAAATGGACTTTGCTTTTTGGACAGCAATTGGGAGAACCCAACATCGAATTCGGAATTACCCTGTGTATAGCGGTCAACCCGAATTTGATATGGATCGGAGAATAATGATTCAAATCATGGATCAGGAATGTGAAGAAGCACTTAAGGGTGGAATGTACCCTATAGTAAAGTCAAACTCGGTAATTTAAGCGAGAGCGTTTGTCGAGAAACTCGAACGAAGTTATTACGGGTAAATTAATTATAAATTATTACGAAGTCTATACTTTATTCAATACAAGTTCTACCAACTCTTTTATTCTACCTAGTTGTGTTCAATGTTTAAATTTGACTCCGGAGAAGTTAGACTTTAACTTATTGGTTGAAACTTCGTTAGTAGAAGCCTTCGTTACCGCTACTAATTTTAAATCTTGTTTGATTCAAATAAACACTTTCACGTTACCTGTCAATCTTATCTTTTTGAAAATACTTGCCTTTGATGTGATTTTAGGAATCAATTGATTAACTACTCATCATGCTTTTCGTAAGGTTGTTAGCTTTTATATTCATATCCAACCTGTTGTGCGAATTCAAGTAACTAAACTACTAAAGTCAATTATTGTCACATCAAGCCATAAGTAAAGATCCCCGAACCTTTCGTTGTTGACTTCCTTGTGTGGAATGCACCAAAGCCAGGCTTTCTGTAGGCGACATCGTGAATGAAGATGGCAAGTTTATAAGTATCATTGTGAGGTGCTATCTAGGTTAAGGGATAGAAGTCACAGTTGGTATCAATGTGACGTACTATCCAAGTCTTGGATGAGAGTCACAGTTTTGAATGATATTTTTATTATTAATAAATTTCCTGGTGTATTCTTGAAGACTTCCTAGCCTACCCTAGAACGTGAAATTGAATTTTGTATTGACCCCAGTACAAAAACCCATTTCTTAAACCCTCAAATATTTCCTCAACTAAAAGGATCTATTTACGAGGATTATGATGAAAGTCATAATAAAAGCATTGGACTAATGAAAATCATGGGTATATGAAGTATTAGTAAGTTTTATGATGAGTTATGTTGGTTAGTATGTGAAAACATGAAAGTTTCTTAGAAATCACAAAGAGTTGAAAATCAGATTTTGGTAAAAAACGTAACATGAAATTCAATTGACCATATCTCCTATTATATTTTGAATTTTTGAGTGTGGTAAAGTCCTAGAGTTAGATCTATGAGTTACTTAACTAATCCAAGTGGAATTACTGGAAAAGGTGTTGTAGATTTTTGTGTGGACTGATTTTAGCAAAGGAGTGCAAAGCTGCAAAAACCGAAAAAGTTGTTGCCATGATTTTAGAGGGGCTATTTTGGCCACTTAAATTATGAGAAAAATTCTGGCCTTTTGGGACATGAAGGTATATGGTATAAAGTACCTCCTGTCCAAAAATGAGCTCATTCTGACTTAAAATGAGCAAGTTATGACTATTTCAATATTTAGGTTTTTAAATCGATTTAAAAACGCTATAACTGATAGGAGTTCTATAACTCAGATGACCATGAAATTTAAACTGGAAGCTCACATTAACATGTGTAAGGTCCTGCCAAGATTTGGGAATTTTTGGAGTTAAACTTGAGGTAGCTAATTTCTTAAGGAATTAATTAGAAATTGATTTTTGAAAAATAGTAAATGAATTTTAAAAATTCGAGAAAAATATATTTTTATTATGGGACTATATTATGCTAAATCCCAGAAAAGAAATATTTTTGGGACTGATTTAGTATTTTTCATGAAAATAGTTTAGTTACGAACATATGAGTTAAATATGTTATGTGAAGTAACAAAATTGGAAAATAGGATTTTTATGCGCTAGAGAATCCTATATAGAGTATATGCATATTTTTGAGGATTTGATAATTGGTGATGATATCTTATGAGTATGGCATTTTGAATGATTAAATGCATTATATGGTAAAGCGTAAACAATTGAGATAAATTGTTTATAAATTTAAGAAGTGATTAAAATATTGTTATAATATTAATGATATTAGATTATGAGATTATTAAGTGATTGATAACATGGGGATATTCTTGAATCCGGATAAATTATATTATAAATGTTTAATATTTATCCTTTATCTCATTTGATTGATTCTTTATATCATTATTCTCATGTTTATATTATGTTGAAAGTCATCTACATGGCCCATGTAGTGCATAGATGGACTTGGTATGATTATGACCTGTGGATTGTTGGGTATAATCATAACCAGTAATTGAAAACACAATTATCTTTGGTCAGTAGTGCATGGATGATTTGTGGTCGTGATCTTAATGAATACCTGATTATCTTTGGTAGTAGTGTATTGGATAATTTGTGGTCGTGATACTAATGAATACACGATTATCTTTGGTAGTAGTGCATGGATAATTTGTGGTCGTGATACTAATGAATACACGATTATCTTTGGCCGTAGTGCATGGATAATTTGTGGTCGTGATCTTAATGAATACACGATTATCTTTGGCCGTAGTGCATGGATAATTCGTGGTCGTGATACTTAATGAATATCCTTGGCACGTAGTGCGGGGATGATTCGATGATATGGATTAATTATTGAAATGAGTCTCAAAGAATGAAATATTAATTCATGGATGTGGTAAAAGTCATCTTTGGTAGTAGTGCATTGATAGACTTGGTATGATTATGACCACGGATTATTCGGTATAATCGTGGATCGTAATTGAAAACACGAATATCCTTAGCCAAGAAGTGCATGAATAATTCATGGTTGTGATACTATTGTCGAGTCTCAAAGATTATTGGTTTTACTGGTTGTATATCTTTTGGCTGTCAGCAAAGATGAATGAATTAATGAATATCTTTTGGTAGGATTGCAAAGATGAATTTAATGTTTTCAATGATAAAGGTATTCAAGGTATCCTCACCTCTTTATTATACCGTAATCGTACCCTAATTTCGAGGGCAAAATTCCATAAGGAGGGGAGATTGTGAGACCCAGATTTTATCAATAAAGATTTAAATTTTGTCGAAATAATTTTTAATATTATGGTGTGAATTTGAGATAATATTATAGTTGTGGGTAGTATTTATAAATTTTGCAAAGTATGCAAGTGGTTATATTATATTCGATTGGTGGGGAATATTCGGTTTAGCGGGGAATATTCGTACAACGGCTCAATCGGTGGTGGACCCTAGCGTAATTATTATCGGATTGAGAAAAGCGACAAAAATATTTTATTAAAATAACGACGGAAGTTTTCTGGTTGATCATTGTTAAACTACTCATTAGTAAAAGTATAAAGAATACGTGTGGTTGCATAGTAAATACACGATATTGATTATTGATGCTTATGTGAGAAGTCACTTCGGTTTGATTCCATTATTGTCGATTAATAATATGAATTATTATAAGCGATAATGACGTTTTGTTTTATTCGTATTATTAACGTAATAAAATGTAAACATCTTTTTATATAAAATGTAATACTTTATTAAAGTTATTCTATAAATAGAATATATTATATTTTATTATGCATAGTGTTGCATAGTGTTTGCATATAGTAAAATGTTTTATATAAATAGAATATATTATATTTTATTTAAAAGATTTTGCTTTAAATATGGGCCGTCAGATTAAAGTAAATCAATCAACGGGACCGATTCATGGATTAATTACTATGCATTCTATTTTCCTATAATAAATAGAAACTCATTCCTTCATTATTTTCTTTACGAATTCAATTGAAACTCTAGAGAGAGAAATTATAGAGAGAAGCTATAGAGAGAAAATCTATAGAGAGAAAGAAGAAGAGTATTACGGTACTTCACTACTTTGATATCCAAAGGTGTCTTTTACGGTAAGGGGTATTATTTGTTGTACCGTAAGGGATATTATTCTTTTGTATTCAAAAGAGAACTTACATTATTCCATTCATTATTATTACATTGGAATAACTTTTGTAAAAGTGGTATACCCTATACATAACTTCGTATACGCATGACATACCCTATACTTGGTGAAATCCTTATATTATTCCATTCTTATTTATTACATTGGAATAACTTTTGTATCTGTGGAATCCCCTATACTTGGTGATCTTCTTACATTATTCCATTCTTTATTATTACATTGGAATATCACATGCATGTGTTTTACAGGACACGGGTTCCATTGTTTATTATTCCGCATTTATTATTACATTTGGAATATCACATGTCGTGTGTTTTACAGGACACTGGTTCCATTGTTTATTATTCAAAGCATTTATTATTCTCGGTTGGATCATCACCGATTGTGAATTTCACCGACCTGGTTCCGTTATTATTATTATTCTGTTGGAATAACTTTGCATCATGCAATACCGCATGCATGGTGATTTCTTTTGTTATTCCATTCTTTATTATACCCAAATTGGTTAAAACTTTGACTTCTATACTCCATGAAATTAGTAGAATATCCTTGATATTTGCGTTTCATCCAAAGATCTTTTCATGGAAATATTCTTCCGATCATTCTTGAATTTTACTCTACAAAACAAAGATATCTTGTTGACAATTTGGACGTTATTAATTCTCGGATAAAATAATTCTTGAACTTGTTTTATTGAATTATTATGTCATCATCATCATCCTCATGTTATATTATGTTATCTTTGGCTTACGTGCATAGATGAACTTAGTATGATTATGACCGAGGATCATTCGGTATAATCATGGCTTGATATAAATGATGTGATAAAAGTCCTCGATTGGCTTTGTAATGCGGTGATGGATAGTTTTGGTATGATTATGACCGGGGTGATTCGGTATAGTCATGACCATTGATGATTTAATGAAAATTCTTGACCGTGGTACAGGGATGATTAGATGTGGTGGAATATTTATTAAAGCTGAGTCTCAGCTATAACAGTGATGAAAAACCTTTAAAATCATAAAAGATAGTAGACTTTATTTTCTACTTGACTCTTTTAATGGATTGCATATTCCGCTGCAGTTAAACTGGTTGTCTATTGTATTTTATCAGTTTAACACTGTTGAAGGCTAATGATAATTTATTCTTCATTATCTTAGTCATAATATTTCTTCTTTTGGGCTAGTTGAGCTCACCCTTTCTTTCACCGTTCTCTTGTGAAATGAGAATATAAATTTGGGACGAGTTGGGGAAAGCGAGTGATGGTCCTGAAGATAGCATTAGTAGTCCTCACTATTACGTGAAATAGTGTGACAATAATTGTAATGAGGACTCCTTGAGTATGGATATTGTCTAAATGATAATATTCCTATTAGAACTCTCGGTTTACGTGATTGTCGTATGTTATACCGACGGATGTATAATTAAGTTTGTATTTGGATTTATGTACCATGTAAGTGGCGACCCAAGATGGGTGACGTATTCCTAATTTTGGGGGCGTCACATGAATCAATAATTAATTATTCACAAATAATATTACGAGAATCACAATTATGACAACGAGGCCGTTTCGAGGAAAGAGGGGCTTTCAATAAGGATTTCTCCTCATCGACGCCAGCAATTAGGTGACCAAACCTCTCCTTGATGAGAACTTTCTAGACATTGTCAATAATTCTATCTAATAATATTATTCAAATAATATGAATTATTACTCGATAATGGGAAATACTATGCAATGACAATTATTGAAACAACAATAATATAAAATATCAACGCAATGAATTATTGAATCAATAAAATAAAATATTGAAGCATTGATTCTTTGTAACAATTATTGAGTAGTGCCTTCTTATGTAAGAATCAATAATTCAACAATACTGCAATACTGTCTGCAGCATCTTGCAACCAACGCCAGACATCGTATTTTAACCACCAGGTAATCCAACAATGTTAACGGTAACAATTACACCGTTATTTATAAAAACTCAAACTTTGTCGTTTTCCTCATCCGAAAGTTATTCTGTTATGGGACCCACAAATGACTGCGTCGTCGTACGGATATTCCTGACAAAAAGAATATTCCATGACCAAACGAATATTCCCCGACAACAATGAATATTTTATAACCACTTGCTTATTTTACAAAATTTTCACATTTCACCCATAACCAAAGCATTATATCAAATTAATCCTTATTAATTTAGAATAATAATCGGAGAAAAATTCAATATTATTTAAAAAAATTGGGGTCTTACAACTATTGATTCACATTCTTGTACTATTAGGGAAGGTGGTGCAAGATTTATAATACTTGCATGACTAAGTTAAAAATAGAGGTATAGATGGAGGTACTATACTATAATTCGTATTTTCACATGTCTAGAACTATTGATTCACATGGTTTAATATTGATTCACATAATTTACTATTAGGGGAGGTGGTGCAAGTTTGATAATACTTGCAGGACTAAATTAAAAATCAAGAAAAAGAGGGAGGTATTATACTGTAATATTTCGAGCCCCAAAATGTGCAATTATTGAAACTATATTTTCTTATAAATAGAAGCTCATTCTTCCTTCATTTCTCACCAATTCACTAAAGCTATAGAGAAATTATTATAGAGAGAAAGAAGAAGAGAAGTATGCTACCTCACTATTCTAGTATCCAGTCTTCTTTTGAGGTAAGGGGTATTATTTCTTTCATATTCATGAGAGAGAGCTTACATTATTCCATTCTTTATTATTATGTTGAATAACATGTGTCATCAAATACCGCATACATGGTGAAATTCTTCCGTTATTCCATCCTTTATTATTATGTTGGAATAACTCCATCACATGTGAAATACCGCATACATGGTGAAATTCTTACATTATTCCATTCTTTATTATTATGTTGGAATAACTTTGTCATCTGCCAAGTACCACATACATGGTGAAATTCTTTCATTATTCCATTCTTTATTATTCATTGGAATATCATGTCTGCATGCGGATTACGCATGACACGGTTCCATTCTTTATTATTCTATTAGAATATCACATGCATACGTATTATGCATGACTCGGTTCCATTATTTATTATTATGTTAGAATAACTCACATGCATGCGGTCTATCGCATGCCTGGTGAATTCTTCTGTTATTCCATTCTTTATTATTCTGTTGGAATAACCTGTCTATGTGGATTATCGCATATATGGTGAATGATCCTTCATATCCATTCTTTATTAAATTATGGAAATGATCTGTCTACGTGGATTACCGTATGGCGGGTGAAAATCCATTTGTAGTTTCGTATATTCTATTATACTCATATGAGATATCATTTTTTTTGTACTCGTCATGGAATATCATTATCTTTGGTATTTTTTTTACGAGTTACTATTCATGGATTACTATTCACCCAGTTACTATTCACTCTAGTATTATTCACTCGGGTATTCGGTGCACTTTTCATTTCAGAGTACTATTCATAAGTTACTACTATTCACCCAAATTACTATTCACTCGAATATTATTCACTCGGGTATTTTGGGTACTTTTCATGTCGGGGTACTATTCACGAGGTACTATTCTCAAAGTACTATTCACAGGATACTATTTACCCAAAAAATATACTCCCTCCGTCATTATTTGATCTTTTTATTCTAAGTCCTTATACAATTGATCAATTCTTTATAAGGACCGTACAAATCATACATGGTATAAATATATACTAAGCTCATTCATCATCAAATTAATCATGCAGACTCTGAAAATAATGTTTCTTTCTCAATTTCTTTCTTTTCATCTATTAAAGAATCAACCTCGCTCATTAGTGTATTTACTAAATCTTTTAAATATGCATTCTTTTCTTTTAGTTTTTCCTTTTCTTGTTTTAAAACATTATAATCATAAAGAGATACCTCATTAGATTCACCTTCAAGTCCCATGAAGCAAACTTGTGCTAGTTCGTTATTTGCATTAATTTCTACTTCAGAATCCTCATCATCGCTCTAAGTTACTAGGGTTTGTTCATGTTATTTTCTTTATAGCTTGGTTTCCCTTTATTCTTTAGTTTAAAGTAATCTTTCTTGAAATGGTCTGGACGTTCACACTAAAAGCATGTCTCTTCGGTTTGCTTAATTCCTTTGAGTTTATTTGAGTTAAAAGTATTTCTTCATTTGTTATTTCTTTGTAGCAGTCCTTTGAGTCTTGAAATCATAGCTATTTCATCATCCAAATCATCTTCAAGTTCTTCTTCCTTTCCTGAAGTAAGATTTAACACTTTCTTACGAGGGGTTTCCTCCTCATCATCATATATTTTTAATTGATGTTCACATTCTTCTAATTCACCAAAGAGAGTTAAAGTATCCTTAAAAGAAATATTGGGAGAATCTTGAAGAGTAGTAACTTTAGAAGCAAACCTCTTAGGCATATGCCGAAGCAATTTGTGATTGATTTCATTTTGTGCAATAAATTTGTCAAAAAGTTTCAAAGAATTCATAAGGACTAGAAATCGTGTTTGAGCCATTTTGATAGTTTCATCTTTTTCTAGTTTGAAATTTTCATAATTGTGTATCAGCATACTTAACTTGACTTCTTTTACTTTTGAAGTACCATTATGATTCACAACTAAAGTATCCCATATCTCCTTAGCCGTGTTGTATAAGGAAACTTTATCTATCTCAGTTTACACCATGCCGCTAAGTAGTGTGTTCATAACCTTTGAATCATATGAGACCATGTAGGTTTCGGTGGATTCCATCTCCAATAATGTATTTGGAGTGCAATTATCTTTCGTGGGAATAACTGGTCCATTCTCCATGACCAACCATTCCCAAGGATCTCTCTTAAGATAGATCCTCATGCGTAATTTTTAGAAATGTAATTTTCAGCTCCATACAACAGTGGATGTCTATTGGTTGATTGGGCTTGTTGAAAGTTGTTCTCAAATTGTGCCATTTAGAATTTTAATTCCCTACAAGTCACCTTTAAGACAAAGATAAGTAGAGTCAAACTCTGATACCAAATGAAATTTAGATATGCACACTTAGAAGGGGGGTTGAATAAGTGTGGAAACAAACAGTGTATAATTTTTGTAACTTAAAAATGAATGTAGGAAGTTGTTTCTCGAAAATGAGCTTACTGGATAATTAATAAACCTTTATTCAATAACTACATATTTTCATAGTCAAAATTTAATAATTAATTCTTTATTTGATGAAAATCCTAATGTTAATTTATTAATCAAATTCAAAGTTTTGTGTGATAATTATAATACGAAAAAGTAATCACAAGAACACAAAGAAGTCTTACGTGGGTCAGCCCCTTATCCTCTATTCTAGTGGCCTAATGCACGTCTAATACTAACCAGTATTGGAGACTTTTTATTTATTACTTTAAATTACTTGAATATTATATTCCCTTTAGCACTTTTGCTACTTGTGCACCAATGCACTCCTAAGAACTTATGCTTCCTTGAACCTGTTTGTAGAATTCCCTAATCCACACTGGATTAGAACCCTTTAGACTAAACTTAGTCTTCACAGAATTATAATTAGAAATATTATGATCAAAGTAATTAATTAATTCACAATGCAAGACTTATCTAAATTTGCAATGATCACAATAATAGAAGAGATATTATCTATTTTAATTCAAACGTATAAACTAAAAATTATCAGAACATTTGATGCCCAGCAGAAAAGAATTTTCAGAATCAATAGAATCAATATTTCTAGGTATATATTGTTGGTTATGCTCCAAAATCTATAGTTTTGACAAAGTCCTATATCATCTATTTTGAAAACATTCTTTGTGTATATTAGTAAATGTTGGCTTGGGTTTAGTAACTTGGTTGTGTAAAAGGAATGGGCTCGCGTACATGAGGACGACTAAGGAATTGGGCTAGGCCAAGCTTGGTTCTTGGACTTTTGGTCAGAAAACCTTAATGCATGTGTGCGCACGATACGCCCAATACGGGGAGGGTCCGATCCCATTAATCATTGTTTGCTTGCAGGTGCCTGTGTAGCCATCGTTTTGCTTAAATCTCTTTTATTTCTTTTTATATTAAGCCTAAATACCCTAGCCGTTTTCATCATTAATCCCTAACGTAAACCTTATTTACGTTTTCTGTAACTCCCAATCCAATGTTCGTTAACGTAAAACCCAACTTAATGCCAACGTTCTCTTTACCGTTTTATTCCCAACATTATGTTTTTCCAACGTTCTTCTTCTTGTATATATACTACTTCGGTTTTCAGAGAATAGGCGCTACATACACACAATTATCTACTTCTTCTCCTCCGTAATAGTCTATTTTCTATACTCTATAAACTGTTAATTGAGTAATCCACAAAGACAAGTCCACAACTTTCTTCTGTGAGTACACACAATTGAAGGCTTTGCCGTTGAATCCTGGAGGGTGAACGCCAAGAAACTCGTCTGTACGGAAGGTTATAACCAGTGAGGGCAGAATCACTTTTTAGGACAGTAGCTTTGCTACGCCTCGGCTCTCTTCGGTTTCCAGCTAAGTTGTTTCGATTTTATTTGGCAATTAGTCTTGTTAATTGTACTAATATTCCAACAATCTAAAAAGTGATTAACAGTTATTAATAAGATAATGAAATCTGCCTTAGACTTATCTAAAATTGAATGTTTTGATGGATCTAATTTTAATAAATGGTCTGAAGATATATTGTTTTATTTGGAGACCATGAATTTGGAATATGTGTTATATATGGATGCTCCTGCTGTTACTTCTGTTAATGATGTTACTCCTGCTGCTATTGAGATTGTTGAAAAATTGGATTATGATAAGTCTGCAAAAGGAGATTATGTTAAGGATAATCGTACATGTCGTAGATATTTGTTGCACTATTTGTCTAATTCATTGTTTGAGATATATTATCCGTATGAAAGTTCCAAGAAGATTTGGGAAGCTTTAAAATCTAAGTATGATGTTGAAAACTCCGGACTTAAGAAATATGTTGCGGGAAAATTTCTAGATTTTAAGATGCAAGATGGAAAATCAATAATAGATCAAGTTCATACATACCAAACAATTGTGGGGGAAGTTATTGGGGACTGAATGAAAATATGTGAGAATTTTCAAGTTGCTGTACTTATCAAAAAATTACCACCCTCGTGGAAAGATTATAAGATGAATCTTAAACATGAAACTAAAGATTTCACTATGCAGGAATTAGTGGCACACATCCATATTGAAGAACAAAACAGGGCTAAAGAAAGGGGAGACGTAGTTCCAACTCATACCGTCAAAGCTAATCTCGTAGAACAAAAGCCACAATGGAAGAGCCAAAATTATCAGTCCAAAAACCACAAAGGGAAAAATCAAAAATCAATGGGAAGAAAGGATAATAGGTTCAATAATTCCAATCAAATTCAGAAACCTTTCACTAAAGGTCCTTGCTTCGTATGTGGCAAACCTGGCCATATTGCTATGAAGTGTCACTTTCACAAGGGGCGAGATAACAAAAATAATAACTCTCAGCCTAAGCCCCAAGCAAACTTAGTTGAATCCGATGACATTATTGTTGTTGTTATCTCGGAAGTTAACCTTGTTGAAAACTTCATGGAATGGGTAGTAGATATCGGGGCCACTAGACACATTTGTGCGAATAGAGACGTAATTCTCAACTACAAAAATGTGACTAATGGAGAAAAAGTGTTTATGGGGGATTCTCGAGCCACCAATGTTGCGGGAAAAGGAAAAGTCTTACTAAAATTAACTTCTGGAAAAACAATTGCCCTACAAGATATACTTCATGTGCCCGATATTCGTAGGAATCTTTTGTCCGGGTCTTTGTTGAACAAAGCTGGCATTAAACTTGTGTTTGAGTCTGATAAACTTGTACTTACTCGTAATGGGAAATTTGTTGGGAAAGGTTTTTGTAATGGGGGTTTATTTGTACTTGATGCTTCTGCTGAATTGAATAATAAGAATGCTTTTTTTGCTTATATTGTTGAATCTTTGGATATGTGGCATGCTAGATTAGGACATATAAACGTTGCTTCTATTAAAAAATTGAGACAACTTGAACTTATACATAATCTTGCAAATACCGAGTTTAATAAATGTGAAATTTGTTTAGAAGCAAAACTGCTAAGAAACCTTTTAAAATTGTTGAAAGACAAACTGAACTACTTGAGTTAATTCACAGTGATCTAGCTGATTTTAAAAATACTTCGAGTAGAGGTGGTAAGAAATATTATATTTCTTTTGTGGATGCTATGTCTAGATATACTCATATTTATCTACTTTCCTCTAAAGATGAAGCAGAAGAAATGTTTATTAAATATAAAGCTGAAGTTGAAAATCAGTTAGAAAGAAAAATTAAAAGACGTAGGTCTGATCGTGGAGGTGAATATGATTTGGGAAGTCTTAAAAAAATTTGTGAACTAAATGGAATTATACATGAAACTTCTCCTCCTTATTCTCCACAGTCCAATGGAGTTGAAGAAAGAAAAAATAGAACACTTAAAGATATGATGAATGCTATGTTAATTAGTTCTGGTTTACCTTCTAATATGTGAGGAGAAGTTTGTCTTTCTGCAAATCATATTTTAAATAGAGTTCCACATAAAAAGATAGACTCTACACCATATCATTTATGGAAGAAACATGCACCTAATTTGGGGTATCTTAAAGTGTGGGGGTGTCTAGCTAAAGTAGTTATACCGGAATTTAAAAGGAATAAAATTGGACCTAAAATAATGGATTGCATTTTTATTGGATATGCTTCTAATAGTGTTGCTTATAGATTTTTTGTAATTAAAGATGCAACTAATAATTATCAAAATAATTCAATTTTGAAAACAAAAGATGCAGAATTTTTTGAAAATATATTTCAAATGAAAATAAGAGATGAGGGCAATCCTTCTTCTAGTGAACATGTTAAAAGGAAAGATAAAGAACCTGTACCTGCAACTACTAGAAGTAAAAGGCAACGTTTTGAGAAAACTTTTGGTCCAGATTTTATAACTGCTTTTATAACTAAAAATGACCCTAAAACTTATGAAGAAGCAATAAAATCTATTGATGCAAATTTTTAGAAGGATGCTATTAATAGTGAACTAGATTCTATTATGTCTAACCATACATGGGAACTAGTTAATTTGCCTAGAGGATGTAAATCTATTGGATGTAAATGGGTGTTTAAAAAGAAGTTAAAAGCTGATGGGTCTACTGATAAATATAAGGCAAGACTTGTAGCAAAAGGGTTTACTCAAAAAGAAGGTTTTGATTTTTTTGACACCTACTCACCAGTAAGTAAACTAGCAACTATAAGAATTTTAATTGCTTTGGCTTCTATTCATAAATTGGTAATCTACCAAATGGACGTTAAAACCCTTTTTGAATGGAGAGTTAAATGAAGAAATATATATGAGTCAACCTGAAAGGTTTGTTGCTCCAGGTGAAGAACATAAGGTGTGTAGACTTGTAAAATCTTTGTATGGTTTGAAACAAGCGCCACAACAATGGAATGACAAATTTAATAAAACTCTCTTGTCTAATAATTTTGTGACAAATAAATCTGATAGTTGTGTTTATAGTAGATTCAATGAATATTTTTATCTTCTAAATTTGAGATGAAAGATTTAGGAGAAGCGGATTTGATTCTTGGCATGAAAATAAATAAACATGAAAATGGTTTAGTTTTATCATAGTCTCATTATGTGGAAAATATTCTTAAGAAATTTAATTACTTTAATGAAGAGCCATTAGGAACCCCTTATGACTCTAGTGTGCATTTAAAGAAAAATAAAGGGAATGATATTGCACAAATTGAATATGCTAGAATCATTGGTACTGTAATGTATTTAATGAACTGTAATCGATCTGATATTGCATATGTCATTAGTAGACTTAGCAGATATACACATAATCCTTCACAAGATCATTGGAATGAATTGTCACGAATAATGAGGTATTTAAAAGGAACAGTTAATGTAGGTGTACATTTCACTGTTCATCCTAGTGTTTTAGAAGGATATTGTGATGCTAATTGGGTATCTGATAATGATGAAACAAACTCCACTAGTGGTTATGTGTTTATTTTAGGTGCAGGAGCTGTTTCTTGGAAATCTGCTAAATAAACTTGTTGTGACGCCCCCAAAATAGGTCCATTCCATCCAACCCATTCTGAGTCGCCAAATACATGGTACAGAAAATAACTACAACTTTATTACAACAATTGTCGTGCAAAATACAACAACACATATGTTGTGAGTTTTGATACTAAAATATACCAACTGTGACTCTGGACACCAACTTGGATAACACGTCACCATGACAGCTTACATAAAGGTACAGTCAAAAACTGTTTTAGAAATTAAAACCTTTGAAAAGTGCTCAAGGAAACCTTCGTACATGGGAGGCCATGCGTCTAAGTTATTATAGATATCATATGCCCACAAAATTATCCTTGGTTCAACCTAATAGAAATTCAAAGAAAAATGAGAAGATTACTATCATATTCTTCCCAATGGTGTGTCTTCTCTTGACATATCATTATCTCCACCGTCTCTAATTGAGAATTATACTTCAACCAAACTCCAAGATTATATAGGTAGTGCTCGTATATATACTCAGTAAGTGGATGAGCACAACCATGCCTTATGATGACACGAGGTTGTATGTCATTAGACATCTTGTATGATAGTAACAAAACACCCTTCCAACGTTGGGTTTGCCTCACCCTAGTTGATTCACCAAATATAACTACAAAATGATGACCACCGTTCTATTCCCCTATTACCCCCGCTCTACCAAGCTACACTCGTATTACCTGAAAAAGGAATTGTGAAGCAAAATGGTGAGCACAACTAGCTCAGTAAAGAATATTATGACTAAAGATAAATAAATTATCAATAGTCTTCATCAAGAATAAATCGTAGATTTAGAACATATGGTAGATGATAAAACTTTTCAACCATAGTGCAGCGTGAACAAGCAATCCATTAGAAGAGTCAAATAGACCATAAAGTCTATTATCTTCTCCATGTTAAAAGTCCACCAACAATGTTTTATCCTGTAACATTAATCAACAATTTCGCCCACAATCACATGTATAACTCATAATCGTAATTGTTGTTCTAAATTTTTTTTCATCCAGACAAAGATAATTTTCATCACCGAAACATCAAAGATCATGGTTATACCAAATCACAATTCATGTTCATAATCATACTAATAAATTCATCTTGCACTACGGGCCAAAGATATTCATCAATGCATTCATCTTTGCACTACGGGCCAAAGATATTCATCAATAATTCATCTTTGCACTACGGGCCAAAGATATTCATCAATAAGTCATCTTTGTACTATGGGCCAAAGATATTCATATCTCAAAGAAATATATAATCATTTCGTAATTTATATAAACAATAATTATAACCATGTTGATCAATTCACCTTTGCACTTAAGTTAAAGATATTCAATTATAAATTCAATGGTCATGCGATCATACTACCACAATTCAACTTTTCACTCATCGGCCAAAGAGAACCCCTAATCATGATCATACCAATAATCTACCCATCTTTACACTCCAGTGACAGAGAATTTCAACATCGGGGTTATAAAAATATTATATATGATAATAAAATCAATATAATCAATACATAGTTTTAATTTCAAGAGTAAGATTCATAAATCAACTATAATTTGGTTAGAAAAAGAAACCAATTTTGTAGTGAATAGTACCCGTGAATAGTAACTCATGAATAAGAACTTGTGAATAAGAACTCATGAATAAGAAATCCGTCGTGAATAGTAACTCGTGAATAGTAACTCATGAATAAGAAACCATACATGAAAAAGTTCCAAATTTGATAAAAGTTCAAACCAATATTTCAACATAATGATATTGAAGAAATAATATCACTTACGAAGAAAATAACATCCCTTTCAATCCCTTTAAAATCCCTTACTATCCCTTACCTCAAAAAAAATAAAGATTTTGATTGGAATAACGTTTGAATCTAACTTGCACAGATATAAGCAACACTCAAGATATCAAAATACTCATAAGAATACACTCGATAATATAGAGAGAATAGAGAGAAAACTTCAGTTTTTCGGTGTGATTTTCAATTCTAACCTAAGCACCCTATTTACGGAAAATGCTTAGAAACACCAAAGCGTAAAATTTAATAAAATATTATTATATTTATATAAATTTCCTACGTACACCAAGAATCTGAATTCAGCATGCATTCAACACCAGTGGGGCCCACCAACAATATAAAAAAGGTTTTTCTTAATAAAAATTATTAAAACTTCAAAAATCAATTATTCCGGAACTTCAATAATTCATAATAAATAGCCCTTTATCAGAAAATTCGAATCTTGCGAATTTTTATAGGAAATTCAATTCTCTACAACTTTGCAGAAGAAAGTTTTTCCAAATTCCAAACAGAAATTGACCAAATCCCACATACGGACTATTTTACAGGCTATAATCAAATTTCAGTCAAGAAATGGGGTCCACCGACACACAAAACATGTGTTAATCATTTAATGCAACAAAAATACTCTTCCTCCTCATATACTCATATATCACACATTCATTGTAAAAATATCGTCATTATTATATTATAATAATATAATAAAATCTTATTTTATCAGAAAAGATAAAATATCGATTTTCAACAATTGTCACTTTAAAAATTTTCTCCATCTATATCCACATAAAATGAATATTTTCCTCATCATATAAATCAATAATTAATTATTCACAAATAATATTATGTAATCACAATAATGACAACCAGCAGCTTCCTGTGAAAGAGGGGCTTTCAATAAGAATTTCTCTTCATGGCGCATGCAATTACGTGACCAAACCTCTCCTTAGATGTAACTTTCTAGAAATTGCCAATAATATTTTCTAATAATATTATTCAGATAATATGAATTATTGCTTCGATAATAGAAAATAATGTAGTGACAAGTTATTGAAACAAAAGTAATATAAAATATCAACGCAAAGAATTATTGAATCAATAAAATAAAATAATGAACAAGAATTCATCGTAAATAATTATCGAGTAGTGCCGTCTTCACGTAAGAATCAATAATTAGTGCAATACTGGTGTAGCATCGCGGCAACAACGCCAGACATCGTGTGTTTTAACCATCGGGTATTTCAACAAGATAATTCAGAATAACGACGCTGTATTATTTATAAACAACTTATACTTGTCGCTTTCTTCATCCAATCGCTCAGTTATGGGCCCACACAAGGTCAAGGCTGGCCGCATTTAATATTCCCCGACAGCAAGAATATTCTCTAACAACAATGAGTATTTTATAACCACTTGCTTATTTTAAAAAAAAATTCATATATCACCCTTAACTTTAAACTTTTATCAATTTAACCATTTTACTGAATAGTAATTATAAGAAAAAATTGAATACTTTTATTTCATAAAATTCGGGGTCTTACAATCTCCCATCCTTATGAAATTTTGTTCTCGAAATTTAAGTACCTGGTATTTCAAAGAGTAGAGAATACCTTGCTTTCATTTCAGATTCCATCTTTCCTGTTATCATGATTTCTCCATTGCTCATCTCCTATATTTCAGATATCATTCTAGAATACAGCTTCAAAAACAAAGGTTAATTTAACAAATTAACATATCACATAATATCCCGATATTATGACTAACCAACAAATAAGCTTAGGTAGGACACACTAGCGAAGGATTTACTCATCTCTCCCCTCCTAGTTCTAATCCCGATCTCCGCCAGAGATCATATCCCTAAGCTCTGATACCAACTGTGACGCCCCCAAAATCGGTCCATTCCATCCAACCCATTCTGAGTCACCAAATACATGGTACAGAAAACAACTACAACTTTATTACAACAATTGTCGTGCAAAATACAACAACACATATGTTGTGAGTTTTGATACTAAAATATACCAACCGTGACTCAGACACCAACTTGGATAACACGTCACCATGATAGACTTACATAAAGGTACGGTCAAAAACTATTTTAGAAATTAAAACCTTTGGGAAGTGCTCAAGGAAACCTTCGCATACATGGGAGGCCATGCGCTCAAGTTATTATAGATATCATATGCCCACAAAATTATCCTTGGTCAATCTAATAGACCCCTAAAGAAAAAACGAGAAGATTACTATCATATTCTTCCCAATGGTGTGTCTTCTCTTGACATATCATTATCTTCACCGTCTCTAATTGAGAATTATACTTCAACCAAACTCCAAGATTATATAGGTAGTGCTCGTATATATACTTAGCAAGTGGATGAGCACAACCATGTTTATGATGACAACTTATACTTGTCGTTTTCTTCATCCAATCGCTTTCCATTATGGGGCCCACACAAAGTGTCGCTACTGTCGCATTTAATATTCCCCAACAAAGAAGAATATTCCACGACCAAACGAATATTCTCCGACAACAATGAGTATTTTATAACCACTTGCTTATTTTAAAAAAAAAAATCATATATCACCCTTAACTTTAAACTTTTATCAATTTAACCATTTTACTTAATAGTAATTATAATAAAAAATTGAATACTTTTATTTCATAAAATTCGGGGTCTTACACTTGTACTACTAGGTCTACTATAGAATCTGAATTTATTGTTTTAGAATTGGCAGGTACAGAAGCAGAGTGGATAAGGAATTTATTAGCTGATATACCATTGTGGTATAAGCTAATTCCTTCTATTTTCTGCATTGTGATTCTTAAACAGCTAGTGGCAGGGCAATGAACCATGTTTATAATGGAAAACAGAGACATATTCACTTGAGGCATAATATTGTAGATGGACTGATCAGTAACGAGGTTATTTCCATGGAATTTGTGAGGTCTGAAAAGAACCTAGCGGATCCGCTTACTAAGGGATTGAGTAAAAAGGTAGTCCAAGAAGCATCCAGAGGGATGGGACTATTGCCAACATCTTGAGTAAATAATATATGATGGAAACCCAACCCATGTGATTGGAGATCCCATGAATTGGGTTCAATGGGTAACAACAAGTTTTGTAATTATTTAATTAAAGCACTATAATTATTTATATTTCTTCATGTGTGTATGTTGTGACGCCCCCAAAATAGGTATACATCACCCATCTTGAATCGCCAAATACATGGTACAAAATACAAATACAAACTAATTATACAACAGTCGTGTAAAATACGACAAAACATATGATGTGAGTTTTAATACAAATATTGTCATCTAGACAATATACACACTCAATGTTCCCCGACTAGCCCCAGCTACGTTCTCATTTCCTGAAGAGAACAATGAAAGAAAGGGTGATCTCAACTAACCCAGTAAGAAATATTATGACTAAGATAATGCAGAATAAATTATCGTTAGCCTTCAACAAATGTTGTTAAAGCGATACAATATAACAAACATCAAGTTTAAGCTCATAATGAACAAGCAATCCATTAGAAGAGTCAAGTAGAGAATAAAGTCTACTATCTTCTATGATTTAAAAGGTTTTTCATCACTTTTATCGCTGAGACTCAGCTCAATAAATAATCCACATCATCAAATCATCCCTGCACTACAGGCCAAGGATATTCTTTAGTATCACGACCACGAATTATCCATGCACTACGGACCAAAGATAATCGTGTTTTCATCAACGGTCCTGATCATGCCATAAAATAATTCATCTTTGCACCTTGGCCAAGAGAATCCATAGCCATAAATCAAACCAAAAATCGTCCATCAATGCATTACAGGCCAATGAGGACTTTTTCCACATCATTTGTAACATTACGGTCATGATTATATCGAATAATCCCTGGTCATAATCATACCAAGTCCATCTATGCACTATAGGCCACAGATGACTTTCAACATAATATAAACATGAGGATGATGACAATGACATAATAATTCAATAAAACAAGTTCAAAAATTAATTTATCCAGAACTAATAACCGACCAAATTGTCAACATGATACTTCTTTGTAGAGTAAAATTCAAGAATGCTCAGAAGAATATTTCCATGAAAAGATACTGGATGAAGCGCAAATATCAAGGATATTCCACTAATTTCATGGAGTATAGAAGTCAAAACTTTAACCAACTGAGTATAATAAAGAAAAGAATAACAAAAGAAATCACCTGGCATGTGATAGACCACACACGCATAAAAGTTATTCCAATAGAATAATAAATAACGGAATTCAAGTCGTGCAGAACGCACGGATAGGATATTCCAACAAAATAATAAATAATGGAACCAAAGTTATGCGTAAATGCACAGATGTGATATTCCAATGTAATAATAAACCACGTAACCCAGTCGTATAAACGCATGCATGTGATGTTCCAACAAAATAATAAACAATAGAATCAAAGTCGTGCAGAACGCATACGCACAAGATGTTCCAATGTAATAATAAATAACAGAACTGTGTCAATGCATAACGCATGTAAAGGATGTTCCAATGTAATAATAAAAATGGAATAATAGAAGAATTTCACCATGTATGCGGTACTTCAGACAGATAAAAGTTATTCCAACATAATGATAAAGAATGGAATATGTAAGAATTTCACCGTGTATGCGGTACTTCAGATAGATAAAAGTTATTCCAACATAATGCTAAAGAATGGAATAATGTAATAATTTTACCAAGTATAGGGTAGCCAACAGATACAAAAGTTATTCCAATGTAATAATAAAGAATGAAATAATGTAAGTTCTCTTCATGAATAAGAAAGAAATAATACCCTTACTTAGTATAACAAATAATATCCCTTACCTTAAGAAGAAAAATCTTTGGATATAGGAGTAAGCAAGCAGCAGAATACTTTTCTTCTTTTCTCTATAGTTTCTCTCACTAGAGTTTCAAAGTGAATTAAGTAAGAAATAATGAATGAATGAGCTTCTATTTATAGGAAAATGGACTGCATAGTAACTAATTCATGAACGGTCCAGATTGATTTACTTTTAAACGGACGGTCTAGATTTAAAACAAAATCTTTTAAATAAATAATAATATATTCTATTTATAATCTAATAAAACAAATAACTTTATAAAAGTATTCAGTTTTATATAAAAAGATTTTACTATGCAAAACACTATGCATAATAAAATATAATATATTCTAATTATTGTCTAATAAAATAAATAACTTTATAAAAGTATTCTGCTTTTATATATAAAAGATATTACTATGCAAAATATAATACATAATAGAATATAATATATTCTATTTATAGTCTAATAAAAACGAATAACTTTATAAAAGTATTTAGTTTTATATAAAAACTTTTACATTTTATTACATTAATAATACTAATAAAACAAAACCGAGTGACTTATCACGTAAGCATCAATAATCAATACAGTGTGTGCTACTATGCAAACCACGCCAGACATCGTATTTTTTACTAATGAAAGTAGTTCAACAAAGATTAATTCGTAAAACTTCCGCCGTTATTTTCATAAAATATTTTTGTCATTTTCTCAATCCGACAATAATTCCGTTGTGGGGTGCACCAAAGATTGTGCCGTTGGACGAATATTCCCTGATAAAACGAATATTACCCGACCAATCGAATATTATATAACAACTTGCATACTTTACAAAATTTATAAATACTACCCACAACTATAACATTATATCAAATTCACACCATAATATTCAAAAAATAATTTCGAGAAAATTAAATATTTATTCATAAAATCTGGGGTCTCACATATGTGGTGTGTGACGCCACCAAAATAGGTATACAACACCCATTCTGAGTCGCCAAATACATGGTACAGAAACAACTAAAACTTTATTAATACAATTGCCGTGCAAAATACGACAACACTTAAACGGTGAGTTTAAATACAAATATTGTCATCTAGACAATATCCACACTCAAATAAGTCCTCATTACAATTATTAATACACTATTTTACAGAATAGTGAGGACTACTAGAATAACTTCTAGAACCATCATTCCATACCCCGACTAGTACTCGCAACATTCTCGCCTCCTGAGAAGAAAAATGGAACAACAAGGAAAAGGGTGAGCTCAACTAGCCCAGTAAAGAACATTATGACTAAGATAATATAAAATAAATTATCGTTAGTCCTCAATAGGGAAAAATCTAATAGAATACAATAGACAACAAGTTTTAAATCAATATTCGCAGAGGAAATAATAATTCATTAGAAGAGTTAAGTAGAGAATGAAATCTACTATCTTCTATATATGAATTTAAAAGTTCATCGCTCATCTTTTATCCCCTGTAACATCAATCAATATATATCTCGAATCAAATATTCATCTTTGCACTACAGCCAAAGATATTCATCGATTAATTGGTCATGTTCATCTAAACACCTGTTCATCTTTGCACTACGGGCCAAAGATATTCATCAGAAATCATTCATCTTTGCACTACAGGCATGCCAAAGATATTCAGTTATATCATCATTTAGAACGGAGGATGATGAAAAATATTTTAAAAAAAATGAATCCAGTGAAACAAAAGAACAAGTATTAAGGATTCGTACTTTAAATAATCCAAGTTCAAAAATACTTTATAAATAACCAGAGTGGAGTAAAATTCAAGAATGAAGACCAAAACATAGATCCAATCAAAGATAGGAACTATAACAGACAATCTTGGACATAGAAAAGAAAATTTAATTTTTCTGTGAATAGTGTCGTATTCGTGAATAGTGCCGTATACGTGAATAGTAATTCCGACACCAAAAGATAGAAATTTCACAAAAAACATCATCATACTTCGTGAATAGTAACTCATGAATAGTAACTCGTGAATAGTAACTCGTGAATAGTAACTCATGAATAGTAACTCATGAATAGTAACCCCGACATAAAAAGTTCCAAATTTGATAAAAAGTTTCCACCAATATTTCGGCATAATGATATTGAATAAATAATATCATTTTCGAATAAAATAACATCCCTTACCTCGTAAAAAATAGTACTTGATGTGGGAATACAAGATCTAGTCTTTGAAGGAACTTGCAGACAGAGTATAGCAATACTCAAAGTATTAGAATACTTACAAAAATACGCTCGATATAATAGAGAGAGAAAGAGAGAGAAGATTTCAGTTTCTGGTGTGATTTTCAATTCTAACCTAAGCACCCTATTTATAGGAAAATGCATAGAACACCAAAATAGAAAATTTTATATAATATTAATATATATATCAAATTTTCCTATGCACACAAATCTGGTCCAAACTTCAGCCACACATGTGCCAAAAATAATAAAAACGTTTTTCTTAATAAAAATAATTAAAACTTCCAAAAAAAAATTATTTCGGAACTTTAGAACTTCTATAATTCAAAATAAATAGCCCTTTTATCAGAAAATCCGAATCTCGCGACTTTTTATAGGAAATTCAATTCTCTACAACTTTGTAGAAGAAATTGACCGAAATCCACATACGGACGATTTTACAGGCTATAATCAAATTTCCGTCAAGAAATGGGCCCACATACATGTTTAACATGTTTTAAACAACTTTTGTAACAAAAATACTCTTCCTCCTCATATACTCGTATATCCCACATTCATTATAAAAAAATATCATCATTATTATATTATAATAATATAATAAAATATTATTTTATCAGAAAAGATAAAATATCAATTTTTTAACAATTGTTACTTTAAAAATTTTCTCCATCTATATCCACATAAAATCAATATTTTCCTCATCATATAAATCAATAATTAATTATTCACAAATAATATTACATAATCATAAGATCGGGCAACTGCACTGCTCCTGTGAAGAGGGGCTTTCAATAAGAATTTCTCCTTCTTGGCGCCGCAATTAGGTGACCAAACCTCTCTTTAATGTAACTTTCTAGACATTGCCAATAATGTTATCTAATAATATTATTAGGATAATATGAATTATTGCTTCGATAATAAAAAAATATTTGCAGTAGTGACAATTATTGAAACAAATGTAATATAAAATATCAACGCAAAGCAATTATTGAATCAATAAAATAAAATATCGAACAAGAATTCATCGTAATAATTATCGAGTAGTGCCTTCTTCACGTAAGAATCAATAATTGGTGCAATACCGCTGGTGCCATTGCTGCAACAACGCGCCAGACATCGTGTTTTAACCACCGGGTATTCCAACAAGTGTTAATTCAGAATAACTACGCCAAGTTATTTATAAATAACTTATACTTGTCATTTTCTTTATCCAATCGCTTTCAGTTATGGGGCCCAAAAGGTCGCTTGGCCGCATTTAATATTCCCGACAAAGAAGAATATTCCACGACCAAACGAATATTCCCGACAACAATGAATATTTTATAACCACCGCTTATTTTAAAAATATTCGCAAGATTTTACCCATAACTAACCACATTAATCAATTCAACCCTTACTATTTTAAAATGATAAATAGAGGAAATTAAATTTCATTTATTAATAATTTGGGGTCTCAACCTCCCCTGCTTATGAAATTTCGTCCTCAAAATTGACGTACGTACCTGGTGTTTCGAAAAGATGAGGATACCTCGCTTTCATTTCCGTTTCCGACTCCCAGGTCATTTCCTCAATAGCATGGTTTCTCAACAAAACCTTAACTTGTGGTATAACCTTAGTGCGTAGGACATGTTCTTTCCTATCCAAGATCTTGACAGGTACCTCCTCGTACGTTAAATCTTCGGCTATCTCGTCTGGTTCTAACTCAATAACATGGTTCGGGTCTTTCACATATTTAAGAAGCACGGATACTTGAAAAACATTATGAACACGAGACATACTTGGAGGTAACACGAGTCTATAGGCCACATTTCCTACTCTTTTAAGAATCTGAAATGGACCAATAAATCGTGGATTGAGCTTTCCTCTCTTCCCGAATCTTGTAACTCCCATCCATGGAGCCACACGCAACAATACATGATCCCTAATACTAAACTCCACGTCCTTTCGATGAAGATCCGCATAACTCTTTTGTCAATCCTGTGCCGTTTGTATACGTTGTCGAATTGTTTGGATCTTCTCTGTAGTCATTCGTACCAACTCTGGTCCCAACAACGTTGCTTCTCCTACCTCATCCCAACATACTGAAGAGCGACACTTTCGTCCATACAATGCTTCGAATGGAGCCACACCTATACTTGCCTGATAACTGTTGTTGTAGGAAAATTCCACCAATGGTAAATACTTATCCCAACTCCCTTTGAAGTCTAGGACACAGAGTCTTAATAGATCTTCAAGGGTTTGAATAGTCCTCTCCGATTGTCCGTCCGTTTAAGGATGGTATGCCGAACTGAATCGTAAATCCGTGCCCATAGCTTTTTGCAAGCTAACCCAAAATCTTGAAGTGAATCTTGGGTCACGATCCGAAACTATGGATACTGGCATGCCATGCAACTTCAAAATCTCATTCACATACATACTAGCAAGACGTTCAAGGGAATAAGTCTCCCGTATCGGCAAGAAATGAGCAGACTTGGTTAATCTATCAATAATAACCCAAATAGCATGTATGCCTTGAGATACCGTGGAAAGACCCGTAACGAAATCCATGGTAATGTGTTCCCACTTCCATTTCAGAATCTCAAGTGGTTGCAATGGACCCTTTGGCACTTGATGCTCCGCCTTTACACGTTGACAAGTTAAACAAATCGAGATAAACTTTGCAATCTCTCTCTTCATATTTTTCCACCAAAATGTATGTTGAAGATCACGATACATTTTGGTACTTCCAGGATGGATTGCAAATGGTGTATTGTGTGCCTCCATCATGATCTTGTACTTCAAATCAGGATCGTTAGGAACATAAAGTCTGGAGTGGACTCGAAGTATTCCTTCTTCATCGATTCTTGCTTCGAATAGCACCTTCTTGCACTTTCTTCTTCATACGCATCACTCCGGTTCTACGGGCTCGAGCAACTTTAACTTTATCGATTAAAGTTGGTTTTATGCGCGATACTTGACATCATCGCACTCATTCCTCGTGATATGATCTTCTACTCAACGCGTCCGCCTACCACGCTTGCTTTCCAGATGGTATTGAATAGTGTGGTCATAATCTTTCAACAACTCGAGCCAACGTCGTTGCAGCATGTTGAGTTCTTTTGAGTGAAGAAATATTTGAGGCTTTTATGGTCCGAATATATCTCCACTTTCTCCCCATATAGATAGTGCCTCCAGATCTTTAGCATGAAAACGATCTGCACGCCAACTCTAGATCATAAGAAGGATAATTCCTCTCATATTCTTTAAGTTGTCTCGAGGCATAAAGCTATGACTTTCCCACGCCAGATGAGAACACATCCTAACCCTTTGCTCGAAGCATCGTCAGAGATAACAAATCCATCCGCATCGATGGTATTGTCATAACAGTGCCGAAATGAGTCTCCTCTTGAGATCTTGGAAACTCTTCTCGCATTCCTCGCTCCATACTTAATTTTGTATCTTTACGAGTCGGTGAGTTAATCTGAGTAGCGATTCTAGAAAATCCTTCCACTTAATCTTTGATAATAACCAAATTAAGCCCGTAAAGCTACGACTTTTGGCCACCGTCTTTGGTTGCTCCCAACTTTATATTTCTTCAATCTTTGCCCGGTCAACAGATACTCCATGTTTTGACACCACATGCCCTAGGAATGCTACTTCCTCAAGCCAGAACTCACATTTCTTCAACTTAGCATATAGCTTGTTTTCACGCAGCCTTTAGAGTACCAGCTTCAAATGGTGCTCATGGTCTTCTGACTTTTTGAATATATGAGGATGTCATCAATAAAGACAACAACGAATCGATCCAAATAATCCTTGAATACTTGGGCTCATCATATCCATGAAAGTCGGGAGCATTAGTCAATCCAAAAGACATGACTAGGAATTCATAATGCCCGCATCGAGTTTCAAGGCGATCTTGAAATATCCTCGCTTTTAACCTTCAATTGATGATATCCGTAATCTAAAATCGATCTATGAAAAGAATTGTGCTCCTCAGTAATCGGGTCAAACAGTCAACAATACGAGGTAGCGGATACCTATTCTTAATAGTGACATGGTTTAATTTTCGTAATCGATACAAAAGTCGCATACTCCCGTCTTTCTTCTTTACAAATAAAACAGAGCACCCCAAGGAGATGTACTAGATTTAATAAAATCGATGTCCAACAACTCCTCGTAGTTGGACCTTTAACTCTCAAGTTCAATAGAGCCATTCGATATGGGGTTTTAGAAATGGGCTTTGTGCAGTTCAAGATCAATAAAGAATTCAAGTTCACGTTCGGGGTAGACCAAGGAAGTTCTTTAGAAATACGTCAGAAAGTCAATAACAACAGGAATATTATTCAAATCTGACGTGTCTTTATTCAAATCCATAACATGGGCTAAGAAAGCTTGACATCCGTTTTTTAATACACGAATAGCTTTATGACTTGATATGACAGTGATTGATTTTAATGGTTTAGTTGCTTGAATTCTAACAATAGGTTGATTAGGAATATGAAAACTAACAACCTTACGAAAACAATCAATTTTGGCATGATGAGTAGTTAACCAATCAATCCCTAAAATCACATCAAAACAAAGTATCTTTAAAGAGATAAGGTCAACAGGCAATGTGATGGTGCCAACTTGGACCAAACAAGATTTATAAACAGTAGATGTGATGAAAGTTTCTCCTAACGGAGTTTCCACAGATAGGTCAAAGTCTAATTTCTCCGGAGTCAAGTTTAAATGTTGAGCACAAGTAGGAGAGATAAATGAATGGGTAGAACCGGTATCTAATAAGGTATAAACTTCGCAAGAGTTTATGATTAGCTTACCCGTGATCACCTCGTTTGGGTTCCTCGCATGTTGACCAGTCACGACAAACGCTCTTCCAGGAACCGTTGACTTTGACTTTTCTGGGACAGCCTTTTGAGTCACCATCCCCGCTGGACTTGGTTTTGCTACAGTGCAATCTCGAGCGATATGCCCTTCCTTTCCACAGTTATAACATACCTTGAACTGTTGTGAACAATTTAGGTTGATGTGTCCCTCTTTTCCACATTTATAGCGTACGACCGGTGGTCGTTCTCCTCCCTTAAAACCAGTTGTTGCTGGTGCTGACGTCTTCGTATTGTCATTGTTGAATCTCCTCTTTTTAAAATCTCCCCCCGACTCGCTTCTTCTATTTTCATGGCCACGATTACCACCAGAGTGGTTACCACTTTTGTCTGAATGTTTTCCTCCCCATTTGGTTTTCATTGTTCGATGATCGCCGCCACGGTATGACCTCGTTGCGGTCCTTTCGTTGAACGTACTCATTATCTCGCTTCTAATAATCGAGCCTCATTGACAACATCCGAATATAAAGAAAATTTATGAGAGATAAGATATTCGTCAATCTCGGGTTTTAAACCTCTCGAAACATCCTCGTCATTCGTTCCTCATTCTCTACTAAATGAGGTGCAAACTGGATAACTCGCGAACTTCGCCTCGTATTGGGACACCGCCATGTTGTTTTGTTCTAGTCTAATAAACTCTACCTCCTTCATATGGCGAATACTTTCGGAAAGTATTTTCGTTGAAATGTTTTTCAAACGTTTCCCCAAGACACATACCGAAAAGCAGAGGGTCGGGTCCGCTTTCACGACTCCCACTAGTAGTCCGCTTTCACCACGGAACATAAAGGTGGCGAATAGAACCTTTTGTTCCTCCGCATCCCAAGACATCGAATATCTTGGTAATTTGCTTGACCCACGTTTCGCCTTGATGATCATGGTCGGATCCAAAATTTGGTGGTCCCAACTCTTTGAATCTTTGGTCAGTGATAAGCGCGCATCGCTATCATTTCCACCAGATTCGCATACACGAGTCTCCCTCATCTCGGTTTTGCATGAATGCAAAAAAAGCTCCTAAACATCCCGCTGTTCATCGATGCGCTTTCGGTGGTGTTGTTTACGGGAGGAATATTTCCTTCTATTGCACACGCCCCTAGGTGATGATTAAAGGTGTTTCACTGGCCTCATTAACTCCACTGTTAATATTCTCGGTTGCCATTCTTAAATATCGCCATAAAACAAGGGTTAATTAAACAATTTAATATATCACATCACATATTAACCATATGCTTAATCTGACCAACAAATAAGCTTAGGTATGACACACTAGCGAAGGATTACTCTGCCTCCCTCCTAGTATTATTCCCGATCTCCGCCAGAGATCATATCCCTAAGCTCGATATTAATTGTGACGCCCCCAAAATAGGTATACAACACCCATTCTCGAGTCGCTAAATACATGGTATGTAAACAACTAAAACTTTATTAATACAACTGCAGGCAAAAATACGACAACACTTAAACTGTGAGTTTAAATACAAATATTGTCATCTAGACAATATCCACACTCAAATAAGTCCTCATTACAATTATTAATACACTATTTTATAGAATAGTGAGGACTACTAGAACAACTTCTAGAACCATCATTCCATACCCTGACTAGTACTCGCTACATTCTCGCCTCCTGAGAAGAAAAATGGAACAACAAGGAAAAGGGTGAGCTCAACTATCCCAGTAAAGAACATTATGACTAACATAATATAAAACAAATTATCGTTAGTCCTCAACAGGGAAAAATCTAATAGAATACAATAGACAACAAGTTTTAAATCAATATTCGTAGCGAAAATAATAATTCATTAGAAGAGTTAAGTAGAGAATGAAATCTACTATCAAATATATGAATTTAAAAGTTCATCATCTATCTTTTATCCCTGTAACATCAATCAATATATATCTGGAATCAAATATTCATCTTTGCACTACAGGCCAAAGATATTCATCAGTTGGTCATGTTCATCTAAACACTGTTCATCTTTGCACTACGGGCCAAAGATATTCATCGAAATCACTCATCTTTGCACTACAAAGCCAAAGATATTTCAGTTATATCATCATTTAGGACGGAGGATGATGAAAATATTTTAAAAAAAAACGAATCCAAATTGAAACAAAAGAACAAGTATTAAGGATTCGTACTTTTAAATAATCCAAGTTCAAAAATACTTTATAAATAACCGAGTGGAGTAAAATTCAAGAATGAAGACAAAAACATAGATCCAATCAAAAGATAGGAACTATAATAGATAATCTTGGACATAGAAAAGAAATTTTAATTTTTTGAATAGTGAATAGTGTAGTGTCAGATTCGTGAATAGTGCCAGTATACGTGAATAGTAAATCAGACACCAAAAGATAGAAATTTCACAAAAAAACATCATCACGCTTCGTGAATAGTACTCGTGAATAGTAACTCGTGAATAGTAACTCATAAATAGTAACTTGTGAATAGTAACTCATGAATAGTAATCCCGACATGAAAAGTTCCAAATTTGATAAAAAAAAGTTTTCACCAATATTTCGGCATAATGATATTGAATAAATAATATCATTTTCGAATAAAATAACATCCCTTACCTCAGAAAAATAGTACTTCTGATGGGAATACAAGATCTAGTGCTGAAGGAACTTGCACCGTATAGCAATACTCAAAGTACTAGAATACTCACAAAAATACGCTCGATATAATAGAGAGAGAAAGAGAGAGAAGATTTCAGTTTCTGGTGTGATTTTCAATTCTAACCTAAGCACCCTATTTATAGGAAAATGCTTATAACACCAAAATAGAAAATTTTACATAATATTAATATATATATCAAATTTTCCTACGCACACAAATCTGGTCTAAACTTCAGCCACACATGTGCCAAAAACAATAAAAATGTTTTTCTTAATAAAAATAATTAAAACTTCCAAAAATCAATTATTTCGGAACTTCAGAACTTCTATAATTCATAATAAATAGCCCTTTTATCAGAAAATTCGAATCTCGCGAATTTTTATAGGAAATTCAATTCTCTACAACTTTGCAGAAGAAAGGTTTTCCAAATTCCAAATAAAATTGGACCAGAAATCCACATACGAGGAGCGATTTTATAAAGCTATAATCAAATTTTAGTCAAAAAATGGGCCCACATACATGTTTAACATGTTTTAAACAACTTTTGCAACAAAAATACTCTTCCTCCTCATATACTCATATATCTCACATTCATTGTAAAAAAATATCATCATTATTATATTATAATAATATAATAAAATATTATTTTATCAGAAAAGATAAAATATCGATTTTTTAACAATTGTCACTTTAAAAATTTTCTCCATCTATATCCACATAAAATCAATATTTTCCTCATCATATAAATCAATAATTAATTATTCACATATAATATTACAGAATCACAGTACTGGCAACCAGGCCGTTCCCGGGAAAGAGTGGGCTTTCCAATAAGAATTTCTCCTCACTGGCGCGCAATTAGGTGACCAAACATCTCCTTAGACAAAATTTTCTAGACATTGTCAATAATGTTATTTAATAATATTATTCAGATAATATGAATTATTACTTCGATAATGGAAAATACTATGTAGTGACAATTATTGAAACAACAGTAATATAAAATATCAACGCAACAATTATTGAATCAATAAAATAAAATATCAATAATAACTCATCGTAACAATTATTGAGTAGTGTCTTTTACGTAAGAATCAATAATTGGTGCAATACGGTGCTTCTTGTGCAACAACGCAGACATCGTGGTTTTAACCAACGGGTATTCCAACAAAGGTGTTAATCTGTGAATAACTACTGCTGTTATTTCTAAACAACTTATACTTGTCGCTTTTTTCATCCAATCGTTTTTTCATTATGGGCCCACACAAGGTCGCGCCATCGCATTTAATATTCCCTATTGACAAAGAAGAATATTCCACGACCAAACGAATATTCCCCGACAACAATGAATATTTTATAACCACCTGCTTATTTTAAAAATATTCGCGCATTTTACCCATAACTAACCACATTAATCAATTCAACCTTTACTATTTCAAAATGATAAATAGAGGAAATTAAATTTTATTTATTAATAATTTGGGATCTTACATGGTGCTTACTTACAAATTGTGATAGAATGAATCATTTAGATTCTTAATGAAACTCACAGCCCTGAAGGGTGGTGTATGTCAGTATAAACTTGATGAGTTCACCTATATAAAGGTGAAAGTATAGGTCACTTCCTATGAGAGTCTTTGGCAAACTCTCTAGAGCCTTTATGAAAATCTGGGATATGGCGCATAGCCTAGAACGCGCCCAACCGCGAACTTGTGTGGATTAAGGATTTTTAGATATGTGTGCTAGTTCAAATGATTGTATCATAGATAATAGGTTCAAGGATATATTTCACCTATAATCTACAATCATGAGCTTGTTCCACTAAGTGTCGATTCAAACCACAAGGTATCGACGTTATGTATATAAAATCCATTGCCCTTCTCACTTCCTTTTAATCTTTCTCTCTTTGATAATTTTGGATCATGTGGGGGATTATTGGTTATGCTCCAAAATCTATAGTTTTGACAAAGTCTTATATCATCTATTTTGAAAACATTCTTTGTGTATATTAGTAAGTGTTGGCTTGGGTTTAGTAACTTGGTTGTGTAAAAGGGATGGGCTCGCGCACATGAGGACGACTAAGGAATTGGGCTAGGCCAAGCTTGGTTCTTGGACTTTCGATCAGAAAACCTTAGTGTGTGTGTGTGTGCGCACGATACGCCCGCGCAGGGGGGTGCCGATCCGGTCAATTGTGTCTTGCGGGTGCACCCAGGTAGGCCACTCTTTTGCTTAAATCCCTTTTAGTTCTTTTTATATTAAGCCAACATACCCTAGCCGTTTTCATCATTAATCCACAAAGTAAACCTTATTTACGTTTTCTGTAACTCCTAATCCAACGTTCGTTAACGTAAAACCCAACTTAATGCCAACGTTCTCTTTACCATTTTATTCTCAACGTTACGTTTTCCAGCGTTCTTCTTCTTGTATATATACAGCTTCGGTTCTTCAGAGAATAAGCGCACCATACACATAGTTATCTACTTCTTCTCCTCTGTAATAGTCTGTTTTCTATACTCTGTAAACTGTTAATTGAGCAATCCACAAAGACAAGTCCACAGTTTTCTTCTGCGAGTACACGCAATTGAAGGCTTTGTCGTTGAATCCTGGAGGGTGAACGCCAAGAAACTCGTCTGTACCTAAGGCTATATAACCAGTGAGGGCGGAATCACTTTTTAGGACAGTAGCTTTGCTACGCCTCGACTTTCTTTGGTTTCCAGCTAAGTTGTTCCGATTTTATTTGACAATTAATCTTGTTAATTCTGCTAATATTCCAACATATATATGCTTGTAGTGAATAATATTGAATTCTCATGCATTCGGTGGTCTAAAAACAGTTCAAGCCAAAACCTTTTTATATATAATAAAACCAATAGTACCAATAGTACCTTTAAGCCATATAAGGAAATAAGTTACTACCAATAGTACCTTCAAGTCATGACCTTTTGGGTGAGCCTGTGGTGGACTAAGATGACCCAAGAAGATACTATTGGGCCAGTGGTTTGAGGCCTTATTTTGATGGATTTGATTCGATTCGGACTTGGGATTTGACCCGAGATTTGTTCCGGACTCGGGATTTGACCCGGATTGTTACAACTTTTTAGGACAGTAGCTTTGCTACGCCTCAGCTTTCTTTGATATCCAGCTAAGTTGTTCCGATTTTATTTGACAATTAATCTTATTAATTGTGCTAATATTCCAACATATATATGCTTGTAGTGAATAATATTGAATTCTTATGCATCCGGTGGTCTAAAAACAGTTCAAGCCAAAACCTTTTTATATATAATAAAACCTTTTTCCCGTTGGAAATAACAAATGAATCAGCCTTGAAATTTTAGTCCTTATTTTAGAAATGTTAGAGCAAGGATATTAAAATAATATAAAATTGATTATCCATTCAAAAAGTATCAACAGCTATTAACGATCATGAACATTGATTAGTCTATTAGACCTTTGCATGTATTATATCTATGCATACCATGCTTTATGATATATACCAGTAAAGAATTTCCATCAATTCTAAACGATCAATCAATTATAATTAATTACAAGTCACTATTAAAAGTGTTGAAAGACAAACTGAACTACTTGAGTTAATTCACAGTGATCTAGCTGATTTTAAAAATACTTCGAGTAGAGGTGATAAGAAATATTATATTTCTTTTGTGGATGATATGTCTAGATATACTCGAATTTATCTACCTTCCTCTAAAGATGAAGCAGAAGAAATGTTTATTAAATATAAAGCTGAAGTTGAAAATCAGTTAGAAAGAAAAATTAAAAGACTTAGGTCTGATCGTGGAGGTGAATATGATTAGGAAAGTCTTAAAAAATTTTGTGAACTAAATGAAATTATACATGAAACTTCTCCTTATTCTCCATAGTCCAATAGAGTTACAGAAAGAAAAAATAGAACACTTAGAGATATAATGAATGTTATGTTAATTAGTTCTGGTTTACCTTCTAATATATGGGGAGAAGCTTGCCTAGGAGTGATCATTCGGTTATAACCGAACCGAATAAGCTATTCGGTTATAACCGAAAATCGAATTATTGATATTTCTACTATCCGAACAACTAACCGAAATTTGAAAATAATCGAATTACCGAATTGTAATTTTGGGTATTCGGGTAAAAACCGAACCAACATCCAACATAAATTAACTGTTAAGTGTTAACTCATAACTGTCCAACAAATTAACTGTTAACTGTCCAACAAAGTAACTATCCAGCAGCAAAATAACTTAAAACAAGCCAACAAAGTAATCATCCTTAAAACCTTAACAAAGTTTATGACTTGAACAAAGCAGCTAGCAGCCTAGCACCCTACATGGCTACATCTACAATAATATATTCTACTAGCAGGCAATAACTACTCAGCAGTTGTGCTTGTGCAAGAGCCAACAACCAAGATTCAAGAGCCAACAGTACAACAACATGCAACAAGAAGTCAGCGACATCCACAGCCATGAGCCAACAGCAACAGGCAAACCTGTAAACCTGTAACAGGTAAATTGTGCAACATCTGTAAGCAACTTGACCAGTCAACTCTTGCCCAGTTTTACTGACATAAACCTGAAGAAAAAAGAAATATCATCATAAGTAGTATTGCAGTAACAGGAGACCTGCATAGAACTAACTAAAATAAAATTGTCAGCCCAAGGCAGAGCACGACAATGGGCAAACAAATTAGTATAGCAATATATACATGTATAAGCAAAGTAAACAAACTATTGAAAGCGGAATTCCACGTTCACTACACGTAACTTCACATGGATCTATATAGAATAGAAATAAAGGTAAGCAATTTGAAGCTCATAGGAGCAGTTACCTATAACAAAACAAGACAATATCACTATCAAAAATCCAATTCAAAAAGGAAAACCAAAAATGATTTCTTTCTAGAAACATTTCCTTCTCTCAACTCTTCCTGCTGGCATTGACAGCCACAAAAAGGCTTAAACATACCAAAAACTGTTATTATGACTATTTCAGTTCAGCTAATAGCAAATCAACTTACATACCTTTCTAATGGCTTCTAAAATCAAATCAATGACTGTAACTTGAGATGGGTCACAGAGAAATCTAGTTTTGTCACAGAGTAAAAAATATATAGTGAAAACAAGCTTAATAACTTAAATGGACAAACTAGTTCAAGGAAATACATGACTGTAACTTGAGATATCAAATAATTAATTAACCTTCACCAGTTCATGATATCAAATTTTGAATCTAACCAAGTGAAAGTAAAAGAAACCAACAATATCTCCACAGCATCTTTGCAATTTGACAATCAAATAAACAGCCACATGGAACAGATAAAACCCCTGACATGCAAAGACTGTAGCTCTCAAAATTGGTTTATTTATATGTATATAATATGTATCTGGAAAATAGTTGTTTACAAGGATAGACCCCTAACATGTAAAGACTGTAGCTTTCTGCAATAAATTGTGCTTCATAGTTCATACTCATAGCATAACACCAAATCACCAATACACCAAATCACCAATACAAAACAAGTCAACCAACCACCAAAACTCAGATACTCAGATGGCAACCAACCAACCAATAAGTCAACAACCAAAATGCAGTTTAGATTTTACAGTCAGTTCAGAACTTCAGATGGCTTAAAATGCAGACATTTTGTAAAAACAAATCATTTTACTCACAACAAACGTGAATTAAAATCACAACAAACATGGCTACAAGTATCACAACAAACGTGAATTAAAAAATAATGGCTTTCTTTACTCATTTCACAAAAAATGCAGACAAAAACGTGAATTTTGTAAACTTTTCTTTACTCATTTCATTCTTCCACTCAAAAATCACAACAAACGTGCAGACAAAAACCATAGAAGGAAAAAAGCACCACCAAAATTATGCCATCAGGGTAAGTCGAGAACATACCAAGTTCTTAGAGTCTTAGAGACTTAGATTTAGAAAGACAGTGACTCAGTGAGACGGCGAGTCGGCGACGACGAGAGGCGCGAAGAGACCGACAGTGACCAGTGATTCAGTGAGGGTCGAGACGACAGGCGGAGGCCGCGCCGGAGACTGAGACGGGGAGAGCCGGAGAGGTGGAGGCCGCGCCGGAGATTGAGACTCGAGAGTCGATCGAGAAGGCAAGAGGCTGAGAAGTGATCGAGATCAGATCTGGCGAGTGTTGAGCGGGTTAGGGCAAAACGGGGGAAAACTCACATGGTGAATAATGAAGTAGAAATGTAGAATAGAAGTTCAAGTTATACATATTATAATATGATTAATAAATTAATAATTAATTTTTTTAATTATTAAATTTCGGTTATTCGGGTATCCGAATAACCTATTTTTGAGAACCGGAATCAAAATCGAATATTGAATAATAATTCGGATATAACCAAAATTCCAAAAAAAAATCGAAATAATTGATTCGATCGATTCTAATTGATTTTTATCCGCTTTTTGCTTTCACTTAAAAGCTTGCGCTTTTACGCAAATCATATTTTAAATAGAGTTCCACATAAAAAGATAGACTCTACACCATATCATTTATGAAAGAAACATGGACCTAATTTGGGGTATCTTAAAGTGTGGGGGTGTTTAGTTAAAGTAGTTATACCGAAATTTAAAAAGAATAAAATTGGACCTAAAACAATAGATTGCATTTTTATTGGATATGTTTCTAATAGTGTTGCTTATAGATTTTTGGTAATTAAAGATGCAACTAATAATTATCAAAATAATTCAATTTTGAAAACAAAAGATGGAGAATTTTTTGAAAATATATTTCCAATGAAAATAAGAGATGAGGTCAATCCTTCTTCTAGTGAACATGTTAAAAGGAAAGATAAAGAACCTGTACCTGCATCTACTAGAAGTAAAAGGCAACGTTTTGATAAAACTTTTGATCCAGATTTTATAACTGCTTTTATAACTGAAGATGACCCTAAACCTTATGAAGAAACAATAAAATCTATTGATGCAAATTTTTGGAAGGATGCTATTAATAGTGAATTAGATTCTATTATGTCTAACCATACATGGGAACTAGTTAATTTTTCTAGAGGATGTAAACCTATTGGATGTAAATGGGTGCTTAAAAACAAGTTAAAAGCTGATGGGTCTATTGATAAATATAAGGCAAGACTTGTAGCAAAAGGGTTTACTCAAAAAGAAGGTTTTGATTTTTTTGACACCTACTCACCAGTAAGTAAACTAGCAACTATAAGAATTTTAATTGCTTTGGCTTCTATTCATAAATTGGTAATCTACCAAATGGACGTTAAAACCCTTTTTGAATGGAGAGTTAAATGAAGAAATATATATGAGTCAACCTGAAAGGTTTGTTGCTCCAGGTGAAGAACATAAGGTGTGTAGACTTGTAAAATCTTTGTATGGTTTAAAACAAGCGCCACAACAATGGAATGACAAATTTAATAAAACTCTCTTGTCTAATAATTTTGTGACAAATAAATCTGATAGTTGTCTTTATAGTAGATTCAATGAATATTGTGGTGTGATTATTTGTTTATATGTGGATGACTTGCTAATATTTTGTATTGATGAGAAAGTTGTGAAACTACTAAAGATTTTTTATCTTCTAAATTTGACATGAAAGATTTAGGAGAAGCGGATTTGATTCTTGGCATGAAAATAAATAAACATGCAAATGGTTTAATTTTATCACAGTCTCATTATGTGAAAAATATTCTTAAGAAATTTAATTTCTTTAATGAAGAGCCATTAGGAACCCCTTATGACTCTAGTGTGCATTTAAAGAAAAATAAAGGGAATGATATTGCACAAATTGAATATGCTAGAATCATTTGTACTGTAATGTATTTAATGAACTGTACTCGACCTGATATTGCATATGCCATTAGTAGACTTAGCAGATATACACATAATCATTCACAAGATCATTGGAATGCATTGTCACGACTAATGAGGTATTTAAAAGGAATAGTTAATGTAGGTGTACATTTCACTGGTCATCCTAGTGTTTTAGAAGGATATTGTGATGCTAATTGGGTATCTGATAATGATGAAACAAACTCCACTAGTGGTTATGTGTTTATTTTAGGTGCAGGAGCTGTTTCTTAGAAATCTGCTAAATAAACTTGTACTACTAGATCTACTATGGAATCTAAATTTATTGCTTTAGAATTGGCAGGTACAGAAGTAGAGTGGATAAGGAATTTATTAGCTGATATACCATTGTGGTATAAGCTAATTCCTTCTATTTTTCTGCATTGTGATTCTCAAGCAGCTAGTGGCAAGGCAATGAACCATGTTTATAATGGAAAATAGAGACATATTCACTTGAGGCATAATATTGCACGAGGACTGATCAGTAACGGAGTTATTTCTATGGAATTTGTGAGGTCTGAAAAGAACCTAGCGGATCCGCTTACTAAGGGATTGAGAAAAAAGGTAGTCCAAGAAGCATCCAGAGGGATGGGACTATTGCAAACATCTTGAGTAAATAATATATGATGGAAACCCAACCCATGTGATTGGAGATCCCATGAATTGGGATCAATGGGTAACAACAAGTCATGTAATTATTTATATTTCTCCCTCTGTGTATGTGGTGCTTACTGACAAATTGTGACAGGATGAATGTGAGACCCCAGATTTTATCAATAAAGATTTAAATTTTGTCGAAATAATTTTTAATATTATGGTGTGAATTTGAGATAATATTATAGTTGTGGGTAGTATTTATAAATTTTTGCAAAGTATGCAAGTGGTTATATTATATTCGATTGGTCGGGGAATATTCGGTTTAGCGAGGAATATTCGCATAACAATGACTCAATCATTGGTGGACCCCACAACAGAATTATTGTCGGATTGAGAAAACGACAAAAATATTTTATTGAAATAACGGCGGAAGTTTTACCGTTGATACTGTTGAACTACTCGGTAGTAAAAGTACAGTAATACGTGTGGTTGCATAGTAGCACACGGTATTGATTATTGATGCTTATGTGAGAAGTCACCGGTTTGATTCCATTATGTCGATTAATAATATGAATTATTATAAGCGATAATGACGTTTTGTTTTATTCAGTATTATTAACGTAATAAAAGCGAAACATCTTTTATATAAAATGAATACTTTATTAAAGTTATTCTATAAATAGAATATATTATATTTTATTATGCATAGTGTTGCATAGTATTTTTGCATAGTGTTGCATAATAGTGTTTGCATAGTAAAATGTTTTTATATAAATAGAATATATTATATTTTATTTAAAAGATTTTGCTTTAAATATGGACCGTCAGATTAAAGTAAATCAATCTGGACTGATTCATGGATTAATTACTATGCATTCTATTTTCCTATAAATAGAAGCTCATTCCTTCATTATTTTCTTACGAATTCTTTGAAACTCAGAGAGAGAAATTATAGAGAGAAGCTATAGAGAGAAAATCTATAGAGAGAAAAGAAGAAGAGTATACGGTACTTCTTCACTTTGATATCCAAAGTGTCTTTTACGGTAAGGGTATATTATTTGTTGTACCCGTAAGGGATATTATTCGTTTGTATTCATGAAGAGAACCTCTGTTATTCCATTCATTATTATTACATTGGAATAACTTTTGTAAAAGTGGTATACCCTATACATAACTCAGATATATAAGGCATACAATACCTATACTTGGTGAAATCCTTATGTTATTCCATCCTTATTTATTCATTGGAATAACTCAGACTGTGGAATCCCCTATACTTGGTGATCTTCTTCTCATTATTCCATTCTTTATTATTACATTGGAATATCACATGCGTGTGTTTTACAGGAGGACCTGGTTCCATTGTTTATTATTCCGCATTTATTATTACATTTGGAATATCACGTCGTGTGTTTTACACGGACTGGTTCCATTGTTTATTATTCAAAGCATTTATTATTACATTGGATCATCAGCCGATTGTGAATTTCACGACTGGACCGTTTCGTTATTATTATTACATTGGAATAACTGCATACATCGGCAATCGCATGCATGGTGATTTCTTTTGTTATTCCATTCTTTATTATACCCGAGTGAGGTTAAAACTTTGACTTCTATACTCCATGAAATTAGTAGAATATCCTTGATATTTGCGTTTCATCCGAAGATCTTTTCATGGAAATATTCTTACGATCATTCTTGAATTTTACTCTACAAAAGCGATATCTTGTTGACAATTTGGACGTTACTAATTCTCGGATAAAATAATTCTTGAACTTGTTTTATTGAATTATTATGTCATCATCATCATCCTCATGTTATATTATGTTATCTTTGGCTTACGATGCGTAGATGAACTTAGTATGATTATGACCGAGGATCATTCGGTATAATCACGGCTTGTTATAAATGATGTGATAAAAGTCCTCAAATTGGGCCTGTAATGCGATGATGGATAGTTTTGGTATGATTATGACGGGGGTGATTCGGTATAGTCATGACCATTGATAATTTGATGAAAATCCTTGACCGTGGTACGGGGATGATTAGATGTGGTGGTTTATTTATTATTGTCGAGTCTCAAATGATAAAAAATTGATGAAAACCTTTAAAACCTAAAAGATAGTAGACTTTATTCTCTACTTGACTCTTTTAATGGATTGCATATTCATTGCATTGATTAAAGCTGGTTGTCTATTGTATTTTATCGGTTTTTAACATTGTTGAAGGCTAATGATAATTTATTACGCATTATCTTAGTCATAATATTTCTTCTTTGGGCTAGTTGAGCTCACCTTTTTCTTTCATTCTCTTGTGAAATGAGAACATATTTTGGGACGAGTCGGGGAGCGGAGTAATGGTCCGAGAGGATAGCATTAGTAGTCCTCACTATTACGTGAAATAGTGTGATAATAGTTGTAATGAGGACTCCTTTTGAGTTTGTATAATATCTAGTAGACAATATTTGTATTCAAACTCACAGTTTATGTCGTATTGTATACGACAGAGATAGGTTAGTAAGTTGTATTTGAATTTATGTACCATGTAAGTGGCGACCAAGATGGGTGACGTATACCCAATTTTTGGAGGCGCCAGTTAGTATCGAGCTTAGGGATATGATCCCCGGCTAAGATCTTGAGATAAGAACTAGGAGGGGAGAGGCGGGGAATTCCTTCGCTAGTATGACCTACCTAAGTTTATTTGGTATTTGATTGGTCGGTCAGAGTATAGTGATAATATGTTGCATGTCAATTAACCCTTATTTTGTGGCGGTGTTTGAAAATGGCATCCGAGAATGTTGAGAATAGCAATGGAGCACGAGAGTATTGATTCTCCACGGATCAATAATTAGGACAATGTGCAAGCGGATGGCGATAATCCTCCTGTAAACAACAACACCGATCAATTGATGAATGATGATGACGTTTAAAAAAGGTTTTAGAATTCATGCAACATCAAAGTAAAGCGACTCTCATCCAAAACGTAGGTGGAAACACGAAAAACTCTCGGCGGTCAACGCTAAACAATTCAAGGAGGCTGGGACCAACGGAGTTTAAAGGAGAGCCAAAACCACTTTGGCGGAAGCATGGATAAAGCAGATTACCAAGATATTTGATGTCTTGGGATGCTCCGAGGAGCAAAAGGTTCCTTTACGCCTTTTATGTTGCGCGGAGAGGCGATTCTTGGTGGGAATCGGTAAAAGCGTACTCAACTCTTGCAGATGAAGATATCTTGGGAGAAGTTCGAGGAGTTGTTCAACGACAAATACTTTCTGAAAGTATTCGCCCACATGAAGGAGGTGGAGTTTATCAAGTTGGAACAAAACAATATGGCCGTGTCGCAATACGAGGCAAAATTTGCGGAGTTATCACGATTCGTCCCACTTGGTGGATAATGAAGAGAGAATGGCGCGAATGTTTTTAAGAGGTTTGAAGCGGAGATACGTCAACATCTTATTTCTCATAAACCGTGTTTGTATTAGGATGTTGTAAATAGGGCTCGATTAGTGGAGCGCGATAACGAGTCAATGAACTAAAAGAAGCGGTGGCAAAATTATAATACCGGTGAGAGTAGTCATCGAAGCGGTGACAACAAGCGTGGAGGGAATCAACGGGCGGATATGGTAACCACTTCGGTGGTAATCGAGGTCAAAGCAATAAGAATGGACATTTCAAGAAAAGAGATTCAACAATGATGGAAAGGCGTCGACCAAAGACCCGTTGTTAAGGAAGGAGAAAGACCACCTATCATATGCTTCAAATGCGGAGGAAAGGGACACATCGATCTAAGCTAGCGCCATGCCAGTCAAAGCATGTTATAATTGTGGAAGAGAAGGTCACTTAGCTCGATTTTGTCGTTTCAAGAAGACAAATTCAACTAGGATGGAGGCACCAAAGGTGTCCCCGGAAACCAAAGCCGTAGTTTAAGAGAAAGCGTTTTTCCTCGTGACGAGGAACCCGAATAAAATTATCACGGGTAAGTTAATCATAAGCTCTTGCGAAGTCTATACCGTGTTAGATACCGATTCTACCCACTCTTTTATTTCACCTAGTTGTGTTCAACGTTTGAATTTGACTCAGAAGAAGTTAAACTTTGACTTATTTGGTTGAAACTTCGTTAGTAGGAGCCTTCGTTATCGCTTACTATTTTTAAATCTTGTTTAATTCAAATAAACATTTTCACGTTACCTGTCAATCTTATCTTTTTAAAAATATTTGCCTTTGATGTGATTTTCGGAATCAATTGGTTAGCTACTCATCATGCTTTTCGTAAGGTTGTTAGCTTTTATATTTATAACAACCCTGTTATACGAATTCAAAGTAACCAAACCCTAAAGTTAATCATTGTCATATCAAGCCATAAGTAAAGAGCCCCGAACCTTTCGTTGTTGACTTCCTTGTGTGGAATGCAAAAGCCGGACTTTACATAGGCAACAACATCGTGAATGAAGATGGCAAGTTTATAGGTATCATTGTGAGGTCTTTATCTAGGTTAAGGGATAGAAGTCACGGTTGGTATCAATGTGATGTACTATCCAAGTCTTGGATGAGAGTCACAGATTTTGAATGATATTTCTATTATTAATAAATTTCTGGCGTATTCTTGAAGACTTCTTAGCCTACTTAGGCGTGAAATCGAATTTTGTATTGACCCAAAGACAAAACCCATTTCTTAAACCCTCAAATATTTAAATCAACTAAAAGGATGCATTTACGAGGATTATGATGAAAGTCATAATAAAAGCATTGGACTAATGAAAATCATGGGTATATGAAGTATTAGTAAGTGTTATGATGAGTTATGTGGTTATTATGTGAAAACATGAAAGTTTCTTAGAAATCACAAAGGGTTAAAAAATCAGATTTTGGTAAAAACGTAACATGAAATTCAATTGACCATATCTCCTATTATATTTTGAATTTTTGAATGTGGTCAAGTCCTAGAGTTAGATCTATGAGTTACCTAACTAATCCAAGTGGAATTAATGGAAAAGGTGTTGTAGATTTTTGTGTGGACTGATTTTAGCAAAGGAGTGCAAAGCTGCAAAAACCGAAAAAAGCTGCTGCCATGATTTTAGAGGGGCTGTTTCGGCCACTTAAATTATGAAAAAAATTCTGGACTTTTGGGAAATAAAGTTATATGGTATAAAGTACCTCCTGTCCAAAAATGAGCTCATTCTGAGTTAAAATGAGCAAGTTATGATTATTTCAATATTTAGGTTTTTTCGACGAAAAACGCTATAACCGGAGTTCTATAACTCCGATGACCATGAAATTTAAACTGGAAGCTCACGCTAACATGGGTAAGGTCCTGTCAAGATTTGGGAATTTTTGGAGTTAAACTTGAGGTAGCTAATTTCTTAAGAAATTAATTAGAAATTGATTTTTGAAAAATAGTAAATGAATTTTAAAAATTCCGAGAAAAATATATTTTCATCATGGGACTATATTATGCTAAATCCCAGAAAAGAAATATTTTTGGGACTGATGTGGTATTTTTCATGAAAATAGTTTAGTTACGAACATATGAGTTAAATATGTTATGTGAAGTAACAAAGTGAAAAATAGGATTTTATGGCTAGAGAATCCTATATAGAGTATATGCATATTTTTTGAGAGATTTGATAATTGGTGATGATATCTTATGAGTATGACATTTTTGAATGATTAAATGCATTATATGGTAAAGCGTAAATAATTAAGATAAATTGTTTATAAATTTAAGAAGTGATTAAAATATTGTTATAATATTAATGATATTAGATTATGAGATTATTAAGTGATTGATAACATGGGGATATTCTTGAATCTGGATAAATTATATTATAAATGTTTAATATTTATCCTTTATCTCATTTGATTGATTCTTTATATCATTATCCTCATTGCTTATATTATGTTGAAAGTAAATACATTTTGTAGTGCATAGATGAACTTGGTATGATTATTATGACCGAGGATTGTTGGTATAATCATAACAGTAATTGAAAACACAATTATCTTTGGTAGTAGTGCATGGATAATTTGTGGTCGTGATACTTAATGAATACACAATTATCTTTGGTAGTAGTGCATGGATAATTTGTGGTCGTGATCTTAATGAATACACAATTATCTTTGGTAGTAGTGCATGGATAATTTGTGGTAATGATACTAATGAATACACGATTATCTTTGGTAGTAGTGTACGATTATCTTTAGTAGTAGTGCATGGATAATTTGTGGTCGTGATCTTAATGAATACACAATTATCTTTGGTAGTAGTGCATGGATAATTTGTGGTAGTGATCTTAATGAATACACAATTATCTTTGGTAGTAGTGCATGGATAATTTGTGGTCGTGATATCTTAATGAATACACAATTATCTTTGCCAGTAGTGCATGGATAATTTGTGGTCGTGATACTTAATGAATACACGATTATCTTTGGTAGTAGTGCATGGATAATTTGTGGTCGTGATATCTTAATGAATACACGATTATCTTTGGTAGTAGTGCATGGATAATTCGTGGTCGTGATATCTAATGAATATCCTTGGCACGTAGTGCGGGGATGATTCGATGATATGGATTAATTATTGAAATTTGAGTCTCAAAGAATGAAATATTAATTCATGGATGTGGTAAAAGTCATCTTTGGTAGTAGTGCATTGATAGACTTGGTATGATTATGACCACGGATTATTCGGTATAATCATGATAGTAATTGAAAACACGAATATCCTTAGCGAGGTGGTGCATGAATAATTCATGGTTGTGATACTATTAAGTCGAGTCTCGGTATTATTGGTTTTTATAGTTGTATATCTTTGGTTTTGTAGTGCAAAGATGAATTGTTAATGAATATCTTTGGTACGGATTGCAAAGATGAATTTAATGTTTTCAACGATAAAGGTATTCAAGGTATCCTCACCTCTTTATCATACAGTGTATCGTACCTAATTTTGAGGCGAAATTCTATAAGGAGGGAGATTGTGAGACCCAGATTTTATCAATAAAGATTTAAATTTTGTCGAAATAATTTTTAATATTATGGTGTGAATTTGAGATAATATTATAGTTGTGGGTAGTATTTATAAATTTTGCAAAGTATGCAAGTGGTTATATTATATTCGATTGGGTGGGAATATTCGGTTTAGCGAGGGAATATTAAATACAACTACTCAATCATTGGTGGACCCTACAATGTAATTATTGCCGGATCGAGAGAAAGCGACAAAAATATTTTATTGAAATAACGACGGAAGTTTTACCGTTGATACTATTGAACTACTTTCGGTAGTAGTAAAGTACGATGTCGTGTGGTTGCATAAGAAGTAGCATTTATATATCGATTATTGATGCTTATGTGAGAAGTCACTCGGTTTGATTCCATTATTGTCGATTAATAATATGAATTATTATAGCGATAATGACGTTTTGTTTTATTCAGTATTATTAACGTAATAAAAAGCGAAACATCTTTTATATAAAAATGAATACTTTATTAAAGTTATTCTATAAATAGAATATATTATATTTTATTATGCATAGTGTTATATAGTGTTTTCAGATAAAGTGTTGCATAGTGTTTGCATAGTAAAATGTTTTTATATAAATAGAATATATTATATTTTATTTAAAAGATTTTGCTTTAAATATGGACCGTCGATTAAAGTAAATCAATCTGACCGATTCATGGATTAATTACTATGCATTCTATTTTCCTATAAATAGAAGCTCATTCCTTCATTATTTTCTTTTAATTCTTTGAAACTCTAGAGAGAGAAATTATAGAGAGAAGCTATAGAGAGAAAATCTATATAGAGAGAAAGAAGAAGAGTATACGTACTTCACTACTTTGATATCCAAATTGTCTTTTACGGTAAGGGGTATTATTTTTGTTGTGCCGTAAGGGATATTATTCGTTTGTATTCATGAAGAGAACCTCATTATTCCATTCATTATTATTACATTGGAATAACTTTGTAAAAGTGGTATACCCTATACATAACTTGTATATGCGGCATACCCTATACTTGGTGAAATCTTTATGTTATTCCATCCTTATTTATTCATTGGAATAACTTTTGTATCTGTGAATCCCCTATACTTGGTGATCTTCTTACATTATTCCATTCTTTATTATTACGTTGGAATATCTCGTCATGTGTTTTACAGGACCGGTTCCATTGTTTATTATTCCGCATTTATTATTACATTGGAATATCACATGCGTGTGTTTTACACCGGACTGGTTCCATTGTTTATTATTCAAAGCATTTATTATTACGTTGGATCATCCTGCTTGATTGTGAATTTCACCGACATTTGGTTCCGTTATTATTATTCTGTTGGAATAACATACATGCGCAATCCGCATGCGTGGTGATTTCTTTTGTTATTCCATTCTTTATTATACCCAAGTGAGGTTAAAACTTTGACTTCTATACTCCATGAAATTAGTAGAATATCCTTGATATTTGCGTTTCATCCAAAGATATCTTTTCATGGAAATATTCTTCCGATCATTCTTGAATTTTACTCTACAAAAGCAGTATCTTGTTGACAATTTGGACGTTATTAATTCTCGGATAAAATAATTCTTGAACTTGTTTTATTGAATTATTATGTCATTATCATCATCCTCATGATATATTATGTTATCTTTGGCTTACGTGCATAGATGAACTTAGTATGATTATGACCGAGGATCATTCGGTATAATCATGGCTTGTTATAAATGATGTGATAAAAGTCCTCGGTGGCACATGAATACGATGATGGATAGTTTTTGGTATGATTATGACCGGGGTGATTCGGTATAGTCATGACCATTGATAATTTGATGAAAATCCTTGACCGTGGTAGTACGTGGATGATTAGATGTGGTGGTTTATTTATTAAAATTTGAGTCTCGTGATAAAAAATTGATGAAAACCTTTTAAAACCTAAAAGATAGTAGATTTTATTTTCTACTTGACTCTTTTAATGGATTGCATATTCACCGCAGATTAAACTGGTTGTCTATTGTATTTTATCGGTTTAACCTGTTGTTGAAGGCTAATGATAATTTATTCGCATTATCTTAGTCATAATATTTCTTCTTGGGCTAGTTGAGCTCACCCTTTCTTTCACTTTTTTCTTCTTGAAATGAGAACATAAATTTGGGACAAGTCGGGAGCGGAGTAATGGTCCGAGAGGATAGCATTAGTAGTCCCTCACTATTACGTGAAATAGTGTGATAATAGTTGTAATGAGGACTCCTTTTGAGTTTGTATAATATCTAGTAGACAATATTTGTATTCAAACTTACAGTTTATGTCGTATTGTACACAACAGATAGGTTAGTAAGTTGTATTTGAATTTATGTACCATGTAAGTGGCGACCTAAGATGGGTGACGTATACCTAATTTGGGGGCGTCACAATGAATCATTTAGATTCTTAATGAAACTCACAGCCCTAAAGGGTGGTGTATGTCAGTATAAACTTGATGAGTTCACCTATATAAAGGTGGAAGTATAGGCCGCTTCCTATGAGAGTCTTTGGCAAACTCTCTAGAGCCTTTATGAAAATCAGGATATGTCGATGGCTACAGAAACGCGCATAAATCAGCGGACTTGTGTGGATTCAGGATTTTAAGATATGTGTGCTAGTTCAAATGATTGTATCATAGATAATAGGTTCAAGAATATAGTTCACCTATAATCTACAATCATGAGCTTGTTCCACTAAGTGTCGATTCAAACCCACAAGGTATCGACGTTATGTATCTAAAATCGATTGCCCTTCTCACTTCCTTTTAATTTTTCTCTCTTTGATAATTTTGGATCATGTGGGGGATTGTTGGTTATGCTCCAAAATCTATAGTTTTGACAAAGTCCCATATCATCTATTTTGAAAACATTCTTTGTGTATATTAGTAAGTGTATGTTGGCTTGGGTTTAGTAACTTGGTTGTGTAAAAGGGATGGGCTCGCGCACATGAGGACGACTAAGGAATTGGGCTAGACCAAGCTTGGTTCTTGGACTTTAGGTCAAAAAACTTTAGTGCGTGTGTGCGCACGATACGCCCGCGCAGGGGGGTGCTGATCCGGAAAATTGTGCCTTGCGGGTGAACCCAGGTAGCCCACTGTTTTGCTTAAATCCCTTTTCTTTTTATATTAAGCCTAAATACCCTAGCCGTTTTCATCATTAATCCCCAACGTAAACCTTATTTACGTTTTCTATAACTCCCAATCCAACTTAATGCCAACGTTCTCTTTACCGTTTTATTCCCAACGTTACGTTTTTCCAACGTTCTTCTTCTTGTATATATATTGCTTCGGTTTTTCAGAGAATAGGCGCACCATACACACAATTATCTACTTCTCCTCCTCTGTAATAGTCTGTTTTCTATACTCTGTAATTTGTTAATTAGGCAATCCACAAAGACAAATCCACAGTTTTCTTCTGCAGTACATGATTGAAGGCTTCTTAGTTGAATCTCGGAGGTGAACGCTTGAAAACTCGTCTGCATAGAATGTTATAACCCGGTGAGGCGGAATCACTTTTAGATGATAATTTTGCTACGCCTTGACTTTCTTCGGTTTCCAGCTAAGTTATTCCAATTTTATTTGACAATTAACCTTGTTAATTCTGCTAATATTCCAACATATATATGCTTGTAGTGAATAATATTGAATTCTTATGCATTCGGTGGTTTAAAAACAATTCAAGCCAAAACCTTTTTCCCGTTGGAAATAACAAAGGAATCAGCCTTGAAATTTTAGTCGTTATTTTAGAAATGTTAGAGCAAGGATATAAAAAAAATATAAAATTGTTTATCCATTCAAAAAGTATCAACAGCTATTAACGATCATGAACACTGATTAGTCTATAGTCTATTAGACCTTAGCATGTATTATATCTATGCATACCATGCTTTATGATATATACCAGTAAAGAATTTCCATCAATTCTAAACGATCAATCAATTATAATTAATTACAAGTCACTATTAAAGTAATGTGAATTGACTTTTCTATTAACTCCCCACTGATGTTAAGGCTTAACTTATGGTGAAATCAAATTAGAAGTTCGGATAAAAATCTTCAAACAGACTTGATCGCCTTGTACATGGAATCTGTTAACAGCTTTGATTAAGGTAATACCAATAAATGACTTTTGGCTTATGGAAATTATCTTAATAATTTTAGATTTCAAGGAATTCAAATACATATCTTTTTGACCTACATAATGTATTATTACCTTATATCTCTTTCAAACGGGATGATAATTTAAAATTTTGGAATATTTAAATAATTAATATTAAATACTTTCAATCTCATTTTAAATCCTCATTTGATTTTACTATCACTTTCATAAAAATGCAATGCAAATGACCTAGTCTTGAATTGAGAATAAATTAATACAGAGATCTTACACTGTTTTCTAGTGATTCAATTTTTCTTCAAGATTCTTTATGGTTACATCCACAAGTAATCTGTTTTTGCATCAGATATCTTGAAATTGCATCAATATAAGTTAGAGTGATAAAAAGTTCATCATCAAAACATAAGGATGGAGTGTGACCAAATCAACATTATTGTTGATTAGTTGCTTCATATTCACATTAATTAGTTTACATTTGATATGATGAAATAAAACATATTTTTATATTATGTTGGATGTGCAATATATTACTACTGTATGTGTTGTTGGGATAAAGTAGGTTATAGATACAAAAATAGGGTTTAAAAAAACCTAGAAAATGCAATTTTTAAAAAGTTAGTTAAAAGATCCCAGTTAATCTCGACGGAATATAATATTCCTGACGGAAATTACGTCGAGATTATAGTCTATCAATTTTTAAAAAAATTCCTATTTCTAACAAAATAAATGAATATTTTTAAGGGATATTCGGTCGAAATTAACTTACCTTAACGTCGACGCAATAATGACGACAAAAATGTTCGTCGAAAATAGACTATTTTCGACAAAAAATTAGTCGGAATTATTATGTCTATTTTAGTTATTTTCGACCGAATTTTCAACGGAATTAATCCCGACGCCTGTATATCCGACTGAATAATATGTCAGAAATAGACTAATTTCAACGGAATAGAACCATTTCCAACGGAATAGTCCGTCGGAATTAAATCTTTTTCTTGTAGTGTACGTCACAATATATACCATTTTCCAGTATTAGTAATGTGTTTATTTTCTTGGCACTTTTAATTAGCCTTAAAGATGATCAGTAATTTGTTCACTAAACTATATATTTTGCCCTCCAACTAGTCGGTTAATTTCAAAGTAGCCCACTACCAAAATGAACAATTGCCTCCTTATAGTTGCTACTTATTAGGGTCAATTATGTTTCTTGAATTGATTTTTACTCAATTTCGAGTCACTTGCCTCCTTTGTGATTAATACAATTATTAGACTACGGTTTGAGTCAGTACCAGACCAGTTTAGTCCGCATAATTCCTTACTCCATTGGAATAGGAAATCATTGATAATCATGCTACCAAGGAAAATGAATAGGAAATTACAAAGGAACTTGTCTAAAAGAAGATGACATTAATGAGCTACATACATTGTTGAAAAGGTCAAGTACAGAACAAGGAGGATTACTTTGGCAGAGTCTATACGTTTGTACTAATAAGATTTTGCTCAATTCCAATAAGGTTCCTTCTCCAATGGTCCGTCCTTACAATTGTCAATAATGGCAGGCAAGTCTTTTAGACAAAATTAAACACGAATGAATGCTAGTTAATGAGCTACATATATGGTTGAAAAGACCATGTACATAACAAGTTGTTATTATTAATATATCAGCACTTCAGCAGATTCTGATATGTTAGGAAGACAATTCAAAGGAAAAGAAGAAGGAAGAAAATGAGTCTCTATTTAAAATGTGTTAGAAATGTGATATTATGATGATGAAAAACAGAGATGATAATGTGGAATATACAATGATAATCAAATTATGATGTTAAATTTGAAATATTGCATTCTTTTATACTGTCATTAATAAAAATGGAACACTTTTTGTGGAATAATTTATTTTTTTTAACACTTTTCTTGGAACGGAGCAAGTCACTACTTAATTAACTACTCTCTCAATTTCTAAATATGTGACGTTTAAGGTTTTTGCACAGGGATTAAGGAAGTTAAAACTCCTAAAATTACTCCATTAAAATTACTATGTATTACCAAAAACTCCCTTGCATAAATAAATGAAAAGCTAAATTGTAGGTGATAAAAATGAGAGAGACGTATTGTTAGATGATAGAGAAAATATAAGAATTAAAGGGCAAGATATTAAAAAAGAGAAAAAAAAATAGCTTTGAAAAATTAGGAGAGAATTAAAGAGAGTATTAAATGTTTAGGGGTAATTAAGAAAATAATGTAACCAATTCTCCTCAAAATCTTAGAACTTCATATATTTAGGAACAAAAGAACTATTCCTTAATATAGGTCGTTTTAGAGAGAAATATTTTTGTTCCTAAATATAAGTTGTTTGAGAATTTCAAGTAAGCATTAATTGCTTAGTTTCCAATATTACCACAAGTAATAAATATAACATTGTTTTTGTCACTATTTTTTGACCAATAAATAATACTCTCTTTTTTTAATACAAGGACAATATAGACAATTGATACTCCCTCCGTCCCTAATTATTTGACGTTTTAGAATTTTTTATTTGTCCCTAATTATTTGACGTTTGTTCAAATCTAGGAGAATTAACGATAATTTTTTCAAAATTACCCCTCATTATCTCTCCTTATCCCAATAAAACTCTCCTTACTCCAACAAAAGATTTAAGGGTATTATAGACAATTGAGTACTATATTTAATGTTTTCCAATCATTATCTTAATTTTTTTTGTCAACTTCTAAAACGTCAAATAATTAGAGACGGAGGGAGTAGTATATTTAATGTTTTACAATCATTTTTTTAATACTTGTGTATAACTCTAAAACGACCTATATTAAAGAACGGAGGGAGTATTTATTAAGGAATGGAGTTCAAAAGAGGACACTAAATGCTACTCAATCACTTATTATGATTAAGCCCACCCAACAAAAAAGATGAATTATTTACGCAGAGGAAGAATCTAACATATTAATTACTCCCTTGTTATAACCTTCAATTTTCACAAAGAGTATTCATTTGTAAAATTTATAAATATTAAGGATGCATTTTTTGTTTTATATTTACCTCTAAAATTAGTAGTAGTTTTATAAATATTAATAGTAGTTTTATAAATATTAATACTTTTCAGTAGTAGTTTTATAAATATTTATAAATATTAATACTTTTCAGTTTTGAACTTTTGAATAAACTCGTAGTAGACTAAAAAACCCAAAAAATACTATTTAGATAATATATTGGGCCCTGATACTCAAGACTTGATCTAATTTATTACACGTTCATTATGCTCTATAGAAATAATTGAAATGTGAGTGAATTTATTTTTATTTATTTATTTGTCTTGCCTTATAAGTTATAAGTCCCAAAATCCCTACTAGTCCAAGTAGTATCTTTGACATTGTTTTAAAAATGTGACTATTGATTCTGATTAATCTTTCTGATTATAATCAGTTTTAAAAAATAGTTTCTGGTTAGTAAATAAAAATATTTAAATTAGTAATAAGTAAAAAATATTTGGTATAAAAATTTGTTAATCACTTATTTCATGTGTAAATTACTAAAAATAAATGTTTTGAAAAATAAATATGGGTATTTATTGGAATTATTAAAATAAATAGGGATAGCTTTTTAATATATTTGGTCAAAACTGATTATTAGATTTGGTAAATAATCAGAAGCTCCAAATTGGAGCTTATGATTATTTTCATAAAACGTGATTATAAACAGTTTTAAAATAAGTTTGTCAAATACTTTTTGTTTCTTGAACATGCTTATAAGCGATCCCAAATACTCTCTAAATATAACAAGACTTGCTTAGTTGCTTGTAGGGCTGCAAACGAACTGAACCGAATCGAACTCGAACTGAACTCGAACACTCTTAGTCAAACTTAAACATGTTCGAGTAACTTGATCGAACCAACTACTATATACTCTTAGTCAAACGCGAATATGATCGAGTTTGCGAACGTTCACGAACAAAACTTGTTCACGAACACCAAACTTGTTCGTTAATATAAACTTAGAACTATGAAGCAAAAAACAGTTAAATAAACACTAAAAATGTCTTTTTTTAAGAGCAAGTAATTCAATAAAAAACTAGATCAAATATTACAATCATCATTCTTAGAATAGGATATAATCATATAAATATAATATATATCATATTATCAATTGATATATAAGTCTTATATCACACTATATAAGAATTATTTAGGAATAAGATATAATACATATATACATATATATATATATATATATATATATATATATATATTACATTAGTAGTAATGGATTAGTGGTCAATATTATTATTTATTACATAATTAGTATAGAATAAATGAATAATAGTCTCCATCTATTTCATAAAAATAGTCTTATTTAAGATTTTTATAATAAAAAATATGAAATTGTAAAATTTTAAGATGTTAAATAATGTGAATTTAATTGATTTAGATTAATTCAATATCTAATAGACTAATATTGTTAACCTTGAAAATTTGAAATGTATTAATACCAAATACTTTCTTCGTTCATCCTGTTTCTAAAATATAAGTAATAAACCCGATCAAGTATGAATTTTCAAAGTCGATAGGAAATATTTTTAATTCAAAAGGGATGTGATAATTAACTTTTGAATACAATAAATTTTGAGAATTACCTTATAAAAAGTTTTTAATTTTATAATTATATTGTTTAAAACTAAATAAATTAACTATGTTTCTAAGATCAAATGCTTAAAAGTCAAAGCTATTTAGAAACTTTGTTTGCATTTTTTCAAAACCTTTTTGCTTATTCTAATTTAAAATAATAACTCATTTAGATTTCATGCAAACGTCACTGTGACATATTGTTTAATTGGATTATTAAATACTACTTTTTATCCTGAATATGATTACTTAATTGTATAATTAATAAATCAAAGTTTGTCAATTACTCTCTCTCACTGTCTCACATATACACTGTAAGTCTGTAAGACTAAATATATTAAAAAACTGGTAAAATCAAGTTTGCACTTTTAATTACATAATTAAAAGTTGATGTATGTAATATACAATATTAATTGTACAATGATTATTACTCTATTACTGAAATCTCGATACATTGATGACTTGATTTCTCTAATCTCTATATCGGTTTGACAATTTTAATAACTCATGTAAATGTAAGCAACTTTATTGTATCATTCATTAATTAATGTCAAATTTTCATTGCATAATGATTAATGACTTTATTTATCATGTGCTTCATGACTTGGGTTATAATTTATTAAATTATTAGGTATGTAAATTATAATAATCCAACAATCATTGTTAAAAAATTTATGAAAATATTAAATTATTTTAATTAAATTAGAATTTAGTAGTGAAGAAGTAGACATTATTATTTATTAATTATTTAATAAAAATGTTTATTTATAATCAATTATTAAAAAAATAAAAAGAAGTTTCGGTAATAAAAAAATTGTTACAAATTTAACAATTATTGATAAGACAAACTTTAGAATTTAATATGAAATAACAAATTATTTATATTCAGAATTTTGGAAACAATTTAAACATGTAAGAAATTGAACTACTCGAACCGATCTTGAACTTATCGAACCGAATAGAACTTGAACTGTTCGCAAACAAAGACGAACCGAACCTCATAGTTCGCGAATTGAAAAATCGAACGTAACACTATGTACAAACTCGACTAGACTAAGCGAGCAGTACCGCAGGTGTGGCTTTTGCTGATGGTGATGCGATCTCATTTCTCATCATTTATGCTTTTTGGCTCTCCCCTATTGAGAGGAGTAAGACTTTAGAAGAAGAAAATTTGTAATACATATATATATATATATATATATATATATATATAAAAGACGGATCTAAAACATACTTTTTAAATAGTATAACTCTCTTAAATATCACACCTCTCTTAAAATTACGTCGTTTTGGAGATTCGTTTAAAAAATAAGTGTAAGACCCCAGCTTTTATAAATAAAGATGAATTTTTCTATAAATATTATTTTTGAATATTATGGAATAAATTTGATATAATGTTATAGTTGTGGGTAATATTTATAAATTTTGCAAAGTATGCAAGTTGTTATAAAATATTCGTTTAATTGGGGAATATTCTTTTTGTTAGGAATATTAAATACAATGGCTCAATCATTGGTGGACCCCACAATGAAATTATTGTCGGATTGAGAAAATGACAAAAATATTTTATAAAAATACTTGGCGGAGGTGTTCTGAATTAAAAGCTGTTGAACTACCGTTGGTAAAAGTACGATGTCTGGCGTAGTCAGACAAGTAGTATACGGTATTGATTATTGATGCTTACGTGAGAAGTCACTCAATTTATGCTCAATTATTACTTCTGATAATTCTTTGCATCATATCTCTTATATTATTGATTCAATTATTGTCACGATATCATACGTATAATATGTTATAGTATTAAATCAATAATTGAGACGACAAGTTATAAATGATTAATAATTATTGAAAGATTAAATATGTGTTGATGAAAAAAAATGATTTGTGGTAAGTTTGATTAGTTTATGGGGGCTCATATGTCATCATCTAAGAGTCTCTTCTTACAATAGTATTTACCTTCGTCGATAGTAATTACCTTCGTCGATAGTAATTACCCTTGTGAATAGTATTTACCTTCAATCGATAGTAATTACCTTCGTCGATAGTAATTACCCTTGTGAATAGTATTTACCTTTCGTCAATAGTAATTACCTTCGTCGATAGTAATTACCCTTGTGAATAGTATTTACCTTCGTCGATAGTATTTACCTTCGTTAATAGTAATTACCTTTACGGACGTCGAACCACTTGTCGTTTCACATTACGAGCGTCGAACCACTTGTCGTTTCACATTACTGGCGTCAAACCGATTCGTCGAGCCACTTGCCTTTTCACTGCGGCGGTCTTTAAGCTAGAAATCTTCTATAAATAGAGGCCTAGGGCTTCATTATTTTCACGAATTCATTCAAGCTATATAGAGAGAAAGTATAGAGAGAATAAGAGAGAAAGAAGAAGAGTATTTTGTTCTTACACTGCTTTGCGATATTCAATCTCCTACCAAATGTAAAGGGTGTTATTCTTTCTTATTCATGAAGAGAACATGTTGTTATTCCATTGCTTATTATTACATTGGAATAACTTTTGTATAAGTGGTTTACCCTATACTTGGTGACATTCTTCTATTATTACATTGGAACATCACATGCATGTGTTTTACACCGGACTGGTTAAAATCTTTATTATTATTACATTTGGAACATCACATGCTCATGTGTTTTACAGGACTGGTTAAAATCTTTATTATTACATTGGAACATCACATGCGTGTGTTTTTACACTGGGACTGGTTAAAATCTTTATTATTACATTGGAATATCCTATCTCATGTGTTTTTACCGGATCCGGGTTCCATCTTTATTATTACATTGGAACATCCATGCGATTGTGAATTTCACGACTGGTTCCGTTATTTATTATTACATTGGAATATAACATGCATGCGATCTATCGCATGCATGGTGATTTCTTTTGTTATTCCATTCTTTATTATACCCGGTTTGGTTAAAACTTTGACTTCTATACTCCATGAAATTAGTAGAATATCCTTGATATTTGCGTTTCATCCGATATCTTTTCATGGAAATATTCTTACGATCATTCTTGAATTTTACTCTACAAAAAAACGATATCGTGTTGACAATTTGGGACGTTAATAATTCTGGATAAAATAATTCTTGAACTTGTTTTATTGAATTCTTATATCATTGTCATCATCCTCGTATTTATATTTTTTTTGAAAGTCATACGTGGCACAGTAGTGCATAGATGGACTTGGTATGATTATTGACGAGAGATTATTGGTGTAATCATGGTAGTAATATTACAAATGATGTGATAAAAATCCTCGGTGGCCTTAGTGCATTGATGATGGACGATTGTTGGCATGATCATGACCATTAATGAATACACAAATATTCTTGGCGCGTAGTGCATGAATAATTGTGGTCGTGATACTAAAGAATATCCTTGGTAGTAGTGCGGGGGTGATTCGATGATGTGAAATATTTATTAAAGTGAGTCTCATTTATAAGCGATGATGAAAAACCTTTTAAAACCTAAAAGATAGTAGACTTTATTTTCTACTTGACTCTTTTAATGGATTGCGTATTCATTTGCATTAACCGGTTATCTATTGTATTTTATCGGTTTAACATTATTGAAGACTATTGATAATTTATTACGCATTATCTTAGTCATAATATTTCTTCTTGGGCTAGTTGAGCTCACCCTTTCTTTCTTTGTTCTCTTGAGGAAATGATAATATAAATTTGGGGACGAGTCTGGGAAGCAGTGATGGTCACGAAGATAGCATTAGTAGTCCTCACTATTATTCGTAAAATAGTGTGATAATAAGCTGTAATGAGGACTTTTTATTTGAGTTTGTATAATATCTAGTAGAAGCGATATTTGTATTTAAACTCACGGTTTTATGTAAATATTGCATACACGACGAGTTATGTTAATAAGTTGTTTTTAAATTACATACCATGTAAGTGTCGACCCAAGATGGGTGATGTATACCTAATTTTGGGGGTGTCACGCGGTTGGTATCGAGCTTAGGATATGATCCCTGGCTAAGATGTGAGAATAGTACTAGGAGGAGGGAGAGGCGGGGAATACCTTCGGCTAGTATGACCTACCTAAGTTTATGTGATATTTTATTGGTTGGTGGAAGAAGATAGGGATAATTTGTTACATGTCAATTAACCTTTTGTTTTGTGGCGATGTTCGAAAATGACATCCGAGAATGTTGAGAATAGCAATGGAGCGCTTGAGCGATTGTTGATTCACCACATATCAATAATCGAGGATAATGTGCATCGGGAGGCGCGACAATCCTCATGCAAACAACAACCTTGACCAAATGACGAATGATCAAATGTTCGGAGGCTTTATGCAATTTATGCTGACAATGAAGAGAGCGACTCTGTCCCAAAGCGTAGGTGGAAACACGGAAAACTCTCGGTGATCACCGCTAAACAATTTAAGGATTTGGGACCACGAGGTTAAGGAGAAAGCAAAACCACTTTGGCGGAAGCATGGATAAAGCAGATTACCAAGATATTTGATGTCTTGGGATGCTCGAGAGAAAAGGTTCCCTTTCACGCCTTTATGTTCTTGCGAGAGGCGGATTCTTGGTGGGAATCGGTAAAAGCGTACTCAACCGGTGCATCTTGAAGATATCTTGGGAGAAGTTGAGGGAGGCATTCAACGACAAATACTTTCTGAAAGTATTCGCCACATGAAGGAGGTGGAGTTTATCAAGTTGGAACAAAACAATATGGCCAGTGTCGCATGATACGAGGCAAAATTTGCGGAGTTATCACGGTCAAGGCGTCCACTTGGTGGATAATAAATGAAGAGAGAATGGCGCGAATGTTTTTAAGAGGTTTGAAAGCGGGAGATACGTCAACATCTTATTTCTCATAAACCGTGTTTGTATTGAGATGTTGTAAATAGGGCTCGATTAGTGGAAGCGCGATAATGAGTCAAGCGAACTAAAAAAGAAGCGGTAAGCAAAATTATAATACGGTGAGAATAGTCATCGAGGCGGTGACAACAAGCGTGGAGGAATCAATGCAGGCGAGATATGGTAACCACTTGGTGGTAATCGGAACAAAACAATAAGAATGGACATTTCAAGAAAAGGAGATTCAACAATGATGGAAAAAGCGTCGACCAAAGGCACCCATTGTTAAGGAAGGAGAAAGACCACCTATCATATGCTTCAAATGCTTCAAATGAGGAGAGAGGACACATCGATCAAAGCTGCGTCATGCCATCCAAAGCATGTTATAATTATGGAAGAGAAGGTCACTTAGCTCGATTTTGTCGTTCATCAGAAGACAAATTAACTAGGATGGAGGCACCAAAGGCCATCCGAGAAAATTTCAAAGCCAGTAGTCTGAGGAGAGCATTTGTTGTGACCTCCCAAAGAGCAAGAATCCGAATGAGGTCATCACGGGTAAGCTTATCATAAACTCTAATGAAGTCTATACTTTATTTGATCTGGGTTCTACCCATTTCTTTTATTTCTCCTACTTGCGCTCATCGATTAAATTTGACTCAGGAGAAATTAGACTTTGACTTATCTGTGGAAACTCCGTTGGGAGAAACCTTCATTACATCCATTGTTTATAAGTCTTGTTTGGTTCAAATCGGTACCCTCACATTACTGTCGATCTTATTTCATTAAAAATACTTGCATTTGGCGTGATTCTAAGGATTGATTGGTTAACTACTTATCATGCAAAAATTGATTGTTTTTCGTAAGGTTGTTAGCTTTCATATTCCTAATCAACCTATTATGCGAATTCAAACGACCAAACCATTAAAATCAATCACGGTCATCTCAAGCCATAAAGCTATTCGTTTATTGAAAAGCGGATGTCAAGCTTTCTTAGCTCATATCCTGATTTAAAATAAAAATAAATCGGTTTTAAGCGATATTCCTATTGTTAATAAATTTCTGACGTATTCCCAGAAGAACTTCTGGCCTACCCCAGGCGTGAAATTGAATTTTGTATCGACCTTGAACCCGGTACAAAACCTATTTCCAAAGCCCCATATCGAATGGCTCTATTGAACTTGAGGAGTTAAAGACCCAACCGCAGGAATTGTTAGACATTGGCTTTATTCGTCCCTAGTACTTCTCCTTGGGGTGCTCTCTATTCATTGCGTGAAGAAGAAAGATGGGAGTATGCGACTTTGTATTGATTATCGGGAGTTGAATCACGTCACCATCAAAAATAGGTATCCATTGCCACGTATTGATGACTGTTTGACCCGATTGCAAGGAGCCAAATTCTTTTCAAAGATTGATCTTCGTTAGGATATCACCAATTGAAGATTAGAACCGTGACATTCCAAAGCGGCTTTCGGAGAACTCGATGCGGGCATTATGAATTCTAGTCATGTCCTTTGGATTGACTAATGCTCCTCGCCGCCTTCATGGATATGATGAACCAAGTATTCAAGGAATATTTAGATCACTTTGTGGTCGTCTTTATTGATGACATCCTTATTTATTCCAAAAGCCGTGAAGATCATGAGCAACACTTGAGGTCGACACTCCAAAAGCCGTGAATATAAGCTTTATGCCAAGTTGAAGAAATGCGAGTTCGGCTTGAAGAAGTAGCATTCCTTGGGCACGTGGTATCAAGTCATGGAATATCTGTTGACCCAATGAAAGATTGAAGCTATTCAAAGTCGGGAACAACCTAAATCGATGGCCGAAGTCACGTAGCTTTCTCGGTTTAATTTGGTTATTATCGGAGATTCGTGGAAGAATTTTCTCGAATCGCTATTCCATCGACTTCGGTGACTCGGAAAGATACAAAGTTCGGTTGGAGCGAAGAATGTGAGAAGAGTTTTCAAGAACTCAAGAGGAGACTTATTTCAAAGACTGTTACGACAATACCATCCGCTCGGAGGATTTGTCATCTCTGAGTGATGCTTGGCAAAGGGTTGGGATGTGTTCTCATGCAACATGGAAAAGTAATAGCTTTATGCCTCGCGACAACTCAAAGAATATGAGAGGAATTATCCTACTCATGATCTAGAGTTAGCATTGTTATCTTTACACTTAAAATTTGGAGGCATTACTTGTATGGGGAGAAAGTGGAGATCTTTACGGATCATAAAAGCCTCAAATATTTCTTCACTCAAAAGGAACTCAACATGAGACAACGACGTTGGCTTGAACTGATTGAAAGATTATGATCATACCATCCAATACCATCCTGGAAAAGCGAGCGTGGTAGGCGGCGCATTGAGTAGAAAATCATATGCAATCACGAAAGTGCGATATTGTCAATATGAGCCCATTTTGTGTGACTTGCAAAGGATGGAGATAGAATTAAAGACTCTCGGGGACGCGTGTGATGATAGCGAGTATCTGAGTAGAAGCCGACTTTAATTGATAAAGTTAAAGTCGCTCAAGCTACTGACACGGAGGCGTCGCGTATGAGGAAGAAAGTGCAAGAAGGTGCTATATCAGGAAGCAAGAATCGATGAAGAAGGAATACTTGAGTCAACTCCGGACTTTGTGTTCTAACGACCCTGATTTAAAGTATAATATCATGATGGAGGCACACAACACACCATTTGCAATCCATCCTGGGAGTACCAAAATGTATCATGATATTCGTCATACATTTTGGTGGAGCAATATGAAGAGAGAGATAACGTTGTTTATCTCAAGGTGTCTAACTTGTCAACGAGTTAAAGCGGAGCATCAAGTACCAAAAGGTCCATTGCAACCACTTGAAATTCCAGAATGGAAGTGGGAGCACATTACCATGGATTTCGTTACCGGTCTTCCTAAGGTTTCTCAAGGCATTGATGCGATTTGGGTCATTGTTGATAGGTTGACCAAGTCTGCTCATTTCTTACCGATACGAGAAACTTATACACTTGAACGTCTTGCTCGTATGTACATAAGCGAGATTGTAAGGCTGCATGGTATCTGCGGTATCCATAGTTTACGATCGAGACCCAAGATTCACTTCACGATTTTGGGTTAGTTTGCAAAAAGCTATGAGCGCAGACTTACGATTTAGTTTCGGCATATCATCCTCGAGACGGACGGACAATCGGAGAGGACTATTAAAACTCTTGAAGATCTATTAAGACTACGTGTCCTTGATTTCAAGGGAGTTGGGACAAGTTCTTACCATTGGTGGAGTTTTCCTACAACAGCAGTTATCAAGCAAGTATTGGCATGGCTCCATTCAAGCGTTGTATGGAAGAAAGTGTCGTTCAAAGTATCTTTGGGATGAGGTGGGTGAAGCAACGTTGTTGGGGCTGGGAGTTGAATACGTATGACTACGGAAAAGATTCAAACGATCAAACAACGTATAAAAACCTCACAAAATCGACAAAAGAGTTATCTTTGATCTTCATCGAAAGGGCGTGGAATTCGATATAGGAGATCATGTGTTGTTAAGAGTTGCTCCATGGAAAGGAGTTACAATATTTGGAAAGAGAGGAAAACTTAACCCTCGATTCATCGGTCCATTTTAATCCTCGATCGAGTAGGGCGTGGCCTATAGACTTCGCTTTTCTGTAAATATGTCTCGTGTTCATAACGTTTTTCACATATCTATGTTACGTAAATATGTGAAAGACCCGAACCATATTATTGAGTTAGAGCAGGACGAAATAGCGGAAGATTTGGACGTATGAAGAGGTTCTGTTCAAATTTTGGATAAGAAGGAACATATTCTACGCTCAAGGTTATACCTCAAGTCAAAGTTTTGTGGAGGAACCACGATGTTGAGGAAATGACTTGGGAGTTAGAATCTGAAATGAAATCAAGGTATCCTTACCTCTTCGACATACCAGGTTCGTACCCTAATTTCGAGGGCGAAATTTCATAAGAAGGGGAGGTTGTAAGACCCCAGCTTTTATAAATAAAGATGAATTTTCTATAAATATTATTTTTGAATATTATGGAATAAATTTGATATAATGTTATAGTTGTGGGTAATATTTATAAATTTTGCAAAGTATGCAAGTTGTTATAAAATATTCGTTTGGTGGGGAATATTCTTTTTGTTAGGGAATATTAAATGCAATGATGGCTCAATCATTGGTGGACCCCACAATGTAATTATTGTCGGATTGAGAAAATGACAAAAATATTTTATAAAAATAGCGGAGGAGGTATTCTGAGTTAAAAGCGTTGAACTACCTACGGTGGTAAAAGTACGATGTCTGGCGTAGTTGCGTATAGTAGCACTGCGGTATTGATTATTGATCTTACGTGAGAAGTCACTCACTATGCTCAATTATTACTACTACGATGAATTCACGCATCATATCTCTTATATTATTGATTCAATTATTGTCAAAGATTATCATCGTATAATATGTTATAGTATTAAATCAATAATTGAGGCGACAAGTTATAAATGATTAATAATTATTGAAAGATTAAATATGTGTTGATGAAAAAAAATGATTTGTGGTAAGTTTGATTAGTTTATGGGGGGCTCATATGTCATCATCTAAGAGTCTCTTCGTCGATAGTATTTACCTTAAATCAATAGTAATTACCTTCAATCAATAGTAATTACCCTTGTGAATAGTATTTACCTTCGTCAATAGTAATTACCTTCAATCGATAAGTAATTACCCTTGTGAATAGTATTTACCTTCGTCGATAGTAATTACCTTCGTCGATAGTAATTACCCTTGTGAATAGTATTTACCTTCGTCGATAGTATTTACCTTCGTTAATTGTAATTACCTTTACCAGACGTCGAACCACTTGTCGTTTCACATTACAGGCGTCGAACCACTTGTCGTTTCACATTACAGGCGTCAAACCAGTCGTCAAGCCACTTGCCTTTTCACACGGCGGTGCTAAGCTAGAAATCTTCTATAAATAGAGGCTAGGGCTTCATTATTTTTCACTTAATTCATTCAAGCTATAGAGAGAAAGTATATAGAGAATAAGAGAGAAAGAAGAAGAGTATTTTGTTCTTACTACCTTTGCTGCAGTATTCAATCTCCTACCAAATGTAAAGGGTGTTATTCTTTCTTATTCATGAAGAAGAAGCATTGTTATTCCATTGCTTATTATTTCATTGGAATAACTTTTATATAAGTGGTTTACCCTATACTTGGTGACATTCTTCTTATTATTTACATTGGAACATCACATGCGTGTGTTTTACACCCGGACTGGTTAAAATCTTTATTATTATTACATTTGGAACATCACATGCGTGTGTTTTACAGGACTGGTTAAAATCTTTATTATTCTCGTTGGAACATCACATGCATGTGTTTTAACAGGACTCGGTTAAAATCTTTATTATTCTGTTGGAATATCCTATCTGTGTGTTTTACACCGGATGCGGTTCCATCTTTATTATTACATTGGAACATCGCTTAGGTGTGAATTTCACGACTTTGGTTCCGTTATTTATTATTACATTGGAATAACACATGCATGCGATCTATCGCGTGCGTGGTGATTTCTTTTGTTATTCCATTCTTTATTATACCGGGTTGGTTAAAACTTTGACTTCTATACTCCATGAAATTAGTAGAATATCCTCGATATTTGCGTTTCATCCAAAGATCTTTTCATGGAAATATTCTTCCGATCATTCTTGAATTTTACTCTATAAAACAAAGATCGTGTTGACAATTTGGGCGTTAATAATTCCCGGATAAAATAATTCTTGAACTTGTTTTATTGAATTCTTATATCATTGTCATCATCCTCATGTTTATATTTTTTGAAAGTCAATACATGGCACCGTAGTGCATAGATGGACTTGGTATGATTATGACCGAGAGAGATTATTCGGTGTAATCATGGTAGTAATGTTACAAATGATGTGATAAAAATCCTCGGTAGTAGTAGTGCATTGATGGACGATTGTTGGCATGATCATGACCATTAATGAATACACAAATATTCTTGGCCCGTAGTGCATGAATAATTGTGGTCGTGATACTAAAGAATATCTTGGTAGTAGTGCGAGGGGTGATTCGATGATGTGAAATATTTATTAAAGTTGAGTCTCCATTTATAAACGATGATGAAAAACCTTTTAAAACCTAAAAGATAGTAGACTTTATTTTCTACTTGACTCTTTTTAATGGATTACAGTATTAAGCTGCAGATTAAAGCTGGTTGTCTATTGTATTTTATCTGTTTAACATTATTCAAGACTATTGATAATTTATTCGCATTATCTTAGTCATAATATTTCTTCTTTGCTAATTGAGTTCACCCTTTCTTTCACCTTTGTTTCTCTTGGGAAATGATAATATAAATTTGGGACGAGTCGGGAAGCGAGTGATGGTCACGAAGATAGCATTAGTAGTCCTCACTAATACGTAAAATAGTGTTATAATAAGCTGTAATGAGGACTTTTTATTTGAGTTTGTATAATATCTAGTAGAGCGATATTTGTATTTAAACTCTACGATTTATGTCGTATTATACCTACGGCAGTTATGTTAATAAGTTGTTTTTAAATTACACTATGTATGTAAGTATAAACCCAAGATGGGTGGTGATGTATACCTAATTTTGGGCGTCATGATAAGTCAATTACCATGAGTGACATTTTTGTAAATAAAAGGAAGCAAGTGGGACCACTCTCTTTTGATATTATTTTGTTTTTTAAAAGAATCTCCAAAACAATTGGGACCACTCTTATATATATATATATGGGGTTCCATCCACAGAAACCGGTTCTTCTTCATGGAAAGCAACCCTTTTTAGCATGTTAAAATTTAAATTTTAAGTAAAAAAAAAAAATTCGCCAAAAGGGGTTGGTCCACAAAGAACAGGATTCTTGTGGATGGAACTATCTATATATATATATATATATATATATATATATATATATATATATAAAGCATACCTTTTAAATAATATACTTCTCTTAAAACTACGTCGTTTTGGAGATTATTTTAAAAAAACAAAATATTATTAAAAGAGATTAGTCTCACTTGTTTTTTTTTTATTTACAAAAATATTGTCCGTGGTCCCATTGGTTTTTTAAAAATATCTACAAAACGATATGGTTTTAATAAATGTATTTTATTTAAGAGGTATGCTTTAGATCCTAGAAACTTCTGCGCACCCACTCATTTGACTAAGAAGATTACAGTCTTGTCCTTCTTTGTTTAATTTATTTCTCCTCTGAATTTTCTTCCTGACCTGCGTAATGATCTATTGGTACAAACTAGGGAAAGAACGAAGAAATATCCTCATCCTTTATCCTATATATAAATTATTTAGTGCACATTTATACATAGAAATTGTCCATCCTCCATCCTAAATATAAGTGTAAGAAATAGGTAAACAAAGAAATTGCCCATATAACACGCGCACGCACACACTTACAGATGACTATACAGTTGGTGTTTTGGATGATAATAGTATTTGTGATCATCCAAGACGCATCCGCACAAGAAGAATATCCCCAAGCAATGCCTGGATGTCAACCAAAATGCGGCGACATTACCATTCCATACCCATTTGGGATTGGAGACAATTGCTCAGGCCACCACAATTTCACATTAACTTGCAACAGCTCTTATACTCCACCAAGACCTTTCCTAGGTGACATCAGTATGGATGTACTGCAAATTTCAATAAATGCAGGCACTATTCGCGTCAGGAATCTGCTTATCCAAGACCAGAGATTCACTACTGTTATGAAATGGAGTACATACTGGAAATGCGACGACAGACTGCTGCCCAAAACTAATAATCATCGCTCCTTCGGCTTGTACTGTGGAGAAAACGCTGAATGTTCAAGATCAGAAGGATTGTGTTCAAGACCATCAGGATTGTGTTATTGTCAATACGGCTATTATGGAAACCCATATATGCCTAATGGTTGTCGAGGTAAGATTCTGCCGTTAAGTAATATATACTCCCTGCCTCCCAAAATAAGTATAAGATACTTTTCAAAGTTAAATATTTTAAAACTAATGTGATTTATTTTACTTCATAAACTCTTGATAGTTTTTTTTACATGGGTATGTCAATTTTAAATGGATTTGCACATCTATTTTATATTTTAATTAAAAGAGATTAAAAAATATGTTTATTAAAGGATATGAAAAAAATAAATGCTTTCTTGGAGCTTTGTCACTATTTTTTTTATCTTTTGTAATCTCTTTTTTATCTAGGGCTATAAACGGACATATCCGAATCCGGATACAGTGATATTCGTATTTCTATTCGAAAAAAAAAATATTTTATTCGTATTCGTATCTTATATTCAACGGGTTTCTTAAGCTATCATTCGAATTCAATATTCAAAAAACTATGCGAATACGAATATTATCTATTTCTGAATGACCATCAAATTCATTGGCATAATAAATTGAGTATTAGAGAATAAATAAATAAAAATTAAAATTATTATTGTAATATTAATATAACATAACACAATCATTAACCATGTGATTTAATTTTAAATTAAATAATTACTCTATTTAATAAAATATTATTATAGAAAATATTAAAAATATAATAATTTCACAATAAGATCACCCTTTATTTGCACGGAATTATGAGTGTGGTTGACCAACTAATATTCAAAAATATTTTTAATATAATGTCTAATATACCCTTCAAGCTATAAAGTTTAATATATCCACTAAATATAAATTTGCATGTTATAATTTTTACTTAACTTGATCTAATTAATTAAATTATGAATTTGTGCATTAATAAATAACATATTTCTCAAAAATAATTAATATTTATTTTATCAAGAATATAAAGTCATACACTTTTTGCAAATTAAATTTCTTAAAGATTAAAAGTTACTTAATATACATTTAAATATATATTTTTTAATTAAAAAGTAAAATTTTAATAAGCATAAAAGTAAATATTAACATAAATATAATTTTATTTTTCCAAATATTAAAATTTACGTAAAACAAACTTATTATTACGTAATCTAACCTTATTATTCATATTAAAAATATTAAAAAGTATATTAATTATTTTTCTCATATATTAAACTAAATATAAGTCACACCTAAACATAATTATTTACAAAGTAAAAATGACAAATGTTGTTACTCAAAAAGATATATTAAAAGAAAAATCTTTTTTACAAAGAGATAGTAATAAATATTAGTATATTTTTTTTTATTAAATATTGCATAAAAAACAACGTCAATCTGTATATTAAAAAGCATGTAATCAAAATCATAAACATCCCAACTTTTAACATATACTCAATAAAATTTAACATATAAAAATAATAATACAAAACTAAGAATTCAAATAATAATTTTTGTTGTTAAACACCAAAAACTAAACTATCAACATACTCAATCACTAATTAGAATAGATCCATTAATAATTTAATTTAAATATTTTAATATTTGTATCACTTTATCCAAAAAATATGTGTTAATTAAACTAAATTAGTTTTTTATAAGTTACCAACGATTTAAATTATGAGATAGTCTTAATTACAAATAAAACTATAATTAAAATGTATTGTATTAAAAAAGGATAATTAAACACATATATATTATTTATGAATTAAAATTTGATAACATACAAGGGTAAATATGTAACTTTATATATTTAGTCAACCCTAAAAACTTTTAGGGATACTAACTGTTTTACTTGAAAAATTAGAGGGGATGTGAGTGTTATTATGGTTATCTAGAGGGGGTGTCACTGTATTTTACTATAATAATAATAATAATAAGTTAATTTGATATTCAAAAACATGTTTTAATGATCATCATACATTTAAAATAAATAAAAAATTAAAAATAATTTATTTTAAAAATAAATCCATGTGAAAGCACGGGACACTTAGAGAGTGTTTGATAAAAATTGAATAAATCTGAATCTGAATCTGAATGAGTTGAATCTGAATAAAAAAACATGTTTGATAATTAACATGTCTGAAACATCTGAATGACATAATTTTATTATTTTACCTTTCTGAAAAAATTCAAAGTTGTTGTAAATTTATTTAATATTACTTAATATAATAGTTAATATTTTTTAAATTTTATTTAGCTGCTCATTCAACCATTTAGCCAAAAAAATCTGACTTAGCCATTCAGTTCAATCATCAGACCGATTCAGTCGTTCAGACGATTTTTTCCCAAAACAAATGCACTTAATGACTGACTGATTCAGCCATTTAGATGAATTCAACCCTAAACAAACAACCCCTTAAGTAATTAAATATATAATAAAACAAAACGCATATATGCCTAATGGTTTGGATTCTGTCGTTCAAGAGATGGAAATTCAAATGCATATATGCCTACTGGTTGTTAAGGTACGATAATTTCTAGTTTTCAAAATATATGATCAAGATTGATTTTAAGGTTAATATGAAATATTTGTAAATTTTGTATTATACATATTATATTAATTTTTAAATATTTTTAAGTGTCTTTCATTTTACTTCATTAACTCTTAGTAGTATTTTTTACACAGTTATATTAATTTTGAATTTAAAAATATTTTAAATCAACTTGCACATTTCAATTTAAAAAGTTGACAATTATGCTACATTTTGGTGCATTTCAATTTTCAAATCCTGCACATATAACTTCTAGTTGGTAACCAAGTTCACTACTTGGTCTTTAATAATGTTTTTTATTTTATTTTTTTGGGTCAGATATTGACGAGTGCTAGATCCGATATGAAAACGAAACAATACAATCCCGTTATTACGATAATTCAAATATTGGACGTAACATTTGTAATTCCCATGGGTGTAACAATGTGCCAGGAAGTTACCACTGCTCTTGCTCCCGTGGGTACAAGTTAGCTCTTGGAGGACATTGGTGCTACCCTGACAACAAAACTCGGAATGCTATTATAGGTAATGACTCAAAAACTATCCGTTTAATATTTGTGGCTCAAAATTATCAAAATCAACACTTGCCTCCTTATAATTGTTGGTTAAAGTATTGGAAGGCTTTGATATCAATGTTAGACATTTATGTAAAAATGTGTGTAGCATCAAGTTTTAGGTTGTAAAACTTTAGAGGATTGTTATAAGCCCATTATTATTCATATAGTGGAGATTCAGAGTATAACCCGTAATTTTTTCAATTTTTTTAAGGGTTTTTTATGTTAAATCCTATGATGGTTTATCTCGTATTAGAGAAATAATACGAGATAAATATTTACAATTTGATTATTTTATTATTTGATTTACGTTGTCTTAATTTCCAATTTTTGGTATCATATAAATATTTACAAACTTATATTTGGTCGAGTAATTATTCACAAGTGAAACCGATTGAATCCTAAAACTTGATCTACTAGTAATCCCATAACAGAATTACGTATATTACGAATAGTCGGTACAGAGTTGTAACAAGCAACATATTTGACTTAATTAAGGAAACTTTTCTATAATGAAATATGAGAGAGAATTAAGTGTAGGAAAATTAGCACCAAATAATAATCTGTTGGGATGTATATTTCTATTAGGAATATACAATCCAAATCCCAACATAAATTATAGCTTACTACTCATGACTTAATTAAGGAAACTTTTCTATAATGAAACCCAACTTAATTTGTACTCTATCAACTCTTATTGGGTTATCCATGATCCATACACAAATGGATGTACTTGACCCACAAGACCGATATATATGGGTCAATTACTAACACGGTCAAACCTAGAATGCTAGACAAGGCTTGACTTCTTTACTATTAAAGGGATATGAATCTTTAAAATATTGATGGATAATAATCTATTTTTCTAGGTTAACCAAATAACCTACTTTGCCCTAATGAGCATTTTAGTAATGCAGGTACTTGGAGCGGTATTGGAGGGCTACTTTTACTTGGTATAGTATGTTGGTTGTACAAATTACTACAAAGAAGAAAAGAAAAAAAAGCTCAAAAAGAAGTTCTTCAAGAAGAATGGTGGTTTGCTATTACAACAACAGATATCTTCAAGTGAATGAAAAACAAAATATTTACTTCAAAGGAGTTGGACAAGGCAACCGACCACTACAATGAGGATCGAATCCTTGGTCGAGGAGGCCAAGGTACTGTGTACAAGGGAATGTTGACTGATGGAAGAATAGTAGCAGTTAAAAAGTCCAAAATAGAAGATGAAAGTGAACTTGAGCCCTTCATTAATGAGGTTGTAATATTATCAAAAATTGACCAAAGAAATATAGTCAAATTACATGGATGTTGTTTGGAGACGGAAGTTCCACTACTGGTTTATGAATTCATCCCCAATGGAACCCTTTTTCAGTATATTCATGAACAAAATGAAGACTTCCCACTTTCCTGGGATGTGCGCATACGTGTTGCTAAAGAAGTTGCAGGAGCTCTTTTCTATCTGCACTCATCAGCTTCCATACCAATTTATCATCGAGATATCAAGTCCACAAACATACTTTTTGATGAAAAGTATAGGGCAAAAGTGGCTGATTTTGGGACTTCGAGATCAACTACTATTGATCAAACTCACTTTACGACACGAGTACAAGGGACCTTTGGATACTTGGACCCTGAATACTTTCAGTCAAGCCAATTTACAGATAAAAGTGATGTTTATAGCTTTGGGTAGTTCTTGTCGAGCTTTTAACCGGTCAAAAACCAATCTTATCAGATAAATCAGAAGACGAAGGACGAAGTCTAGCAACATTTTTTATATTGGCAATGGAACAACATCGTTTATTTGATATTCTTGATCCTCGAGTGATGAAAGACGGTAGGAAAGAAGAGATTTTGGGGTTGGCTAAACTTGCGCATAGATGCTTGAATTTGAACGGTAGAAGAAGGCCTACAATGAGACAAGTTGTAGTGGAGTTGGAAGGAATTACACTGCCTATTGGAACAGCCTCTTCTCACCAACATTATGACGAGGTTGAATATGCTGCAGCTGAATTGATGGGGCCTAGGGAAACTACTTCAACTTTTATGGAACCTTCTACAATTAATAGTATCTCAATAGAGGTCGAGCCTCTGCTACATGCCCCTTCATAAATTCTTTTATTATCAAAATCATTTGATGTTGTTGTCTCTATTGATTGCAGTAGCAAAATACAGAAAAAGGAACAATGTAGACAAGCCAAATAATTTAAGTACTTATGATGAAACAATTATGTTATTTCCATTCTAATATTTATAGTCTTTCAATGTAACACCTCAGTCCCACATCGAAAGATAGGAGAAAATTTGTCTGTATATAAGGAATTAAGTAACTACCAATAATACTTTCAAGTCACGACCTTTGAGGCTGCCATGGCTAAGATTGACCAAGATGAAGATATCTTATTCGTACCAATAGTTTTGGCTTTAGGCCTTATTTTGATGAATTTGATTCGATTCAGATTTGACCCCGGTTGTTTCATTCAATGTACTATTTGTTTATCAGTTATTATATAACTTGTAAAGAGCACCAATTTTCGGTTTATCTCCACGTATTTAACCGTGCATAACTACTAGAATAAACTATGGCAAAAACAGAAATCAATAAAGGAAATTAATGATAAGAACACGAGACATACCCGCATTTTTAATTTCAATATTATGCATAATTTGTTTTGGGCTTCTGAGTTTTGGCTCATCAAATTTGTTATGTTGGTTAGAAATATAATTAATAAATTAAAAATATTAGAAAATAAATAAAATAAAAGACAATAGAATTAAAGTTCCAACCAGATTATGACAAGGAAATAATTTTGATATTTGAAATTTGTTTTTAAATTAGAACAGAGGATAATAATAGTAATAAATAATATTATGGACATTAAAGATGAAAGAAAGAACACGATTTTGGGTTTTAATTTCAGAGATTATGATCTCTTTTCTTGTTATACGTAATGAATGTTTGTTACAACTTTACAAAGGTACGTATTGTTTGAAATTTAAAATGCAAGATAACTATACCTCCTAACATTGTTATAGCCACTGTTTGGATTGTTTAGTATTTAGAAATTAGTTTTGATTTGGGTATGTAATTGGGATAGAATTATTTATTATGTTATTAGGGTTTAGTTTTGATTTGGGTTTGAAATTGGGATTGGAATATGAAATTGAGATTATTGGCTTGAAATTGGGTTTATTTTTTATAGATAAATGTTGAAATTGAGATGAAATTGTTGTTTATGAAATTGAGATTATTTTTGATATTTTGCTGGAATTTAAACTGGTGGCCTCTCCTTAATTGTTGATATGTGCTATTTTTAATTGTTTATTATGTTGGAATCTGAAATTGAGATTATTGAAATTATTGATTTGAAATTTGGTTTATTTTTGATATATTACTGTTGAAATTGAGATGAAGTTGTTGAAATTGAGATTATTTTGACATGTAGTTGCAGTAATATATTTTGATACGTTGTTGAAATTGGAAAACAATAATAGCAGCTTATTTGTTGTAGTGAGAATTATTTCCGACGAAAATTTCCGTGGAAATTATAGAAGGTAAAAAATAAATCAATACTTAACTATAAATACATTAAATTAAATTAGTTTAAATATATTAACATATAAATAAAATAATTAATATAACATAAAATAATTCAATAAGTTTAAAAAATAATTTAATATATTATAATACAAAATTAAATACTAGGAAAATTAAATAAATTATATAATATAATATAATACACTATAAAACAAAATAAAATAATAATAAATTAAAATAACAAAAATTTAATTTAATAAAGTAAAATGAATTTAATTTAATTTAATAACATAAATTAAATTTAATAAATTATATAATATAATATAAAAAATAAATAAAATAAAATAAATTTAAATAAATTTATTTTAATAAATTTAATAAAATAAAATAAATTAAAAAAATTATTTAATATAATATACTACAAAATAAAATAAAATAAATCCAAAACTAAAATAAAATAAACCGAGTAGCATTTACTTAGTTTATCATTGGAAAAATAAACTAAATAGTATTTGCTTAGTTTTCCACAATTACATTAAAATATCCCAAAAAAAATAAAATCAAAGCTAATAAAATAAATTAACATAAATTAAAATAATATAACATAATTGAAATAAATTTACATAAAATAAAATAATAAACTAAGTAGCATTTTCTTAGTTTTCTACAATTAAAATTAACTGAATAAGTAGTCTCTATATTCAATAAATAAAATAAAATACAATAAACCTGAGTAGCATTTACTTAATTTTCAATTGGTAAAATAAACAAAGTAGCATTTGTTTAGTTTTCCACAATCTTCAATAATACTCTATGTTAAATCTTTAATACACTCAATAGATCGTTTAGTTTGACACTATCCTCAAAAAAGTCAATAGTTATAATCAATTACGACTATACATTTTATAGTACATATATCATTCCATTAACCTGCAAATACGTCACTTTAGTCAGAAATGGGTTAGGGTTGTTCGACGATGATAGCCAGTAAGGTGCATGAACTTAAGTTGTCATCCATAAGGTACTATGCAACTTACCAACTAACCCATTGTGAAGAAAGCATTAATTGCCTCGACTTTCTTCATAATCTGTCCTCGCAACCGTATTTTGAGACATTTATAAGTTCCCCTTCCCCACTTATGCTCTGTTTCTGAGTTTTAAAATGGACAGAAAAGAAAAGAAATGGACGGAATATAAAACCTCAACTTTTTGAATAAAGATGAATTTTCTATAAATATTATTTTTGAATATTATGGAGTGAAATTGATATAATGTTATAGTTGTGGGTAATATTTATAAATTTTGCAAAAAGTACGAAGTTGTTATATAATATTCGATTGGGGGAATATTCGTTTTAACAGAAATATTCGCATAACAAGACAATCATTGGTGGACCCTAATAATGTAATTATCATTTGATCGGATTGAAAACGACAAAAATACTTTTTATGAAAATAACGACGGAAGTTTTACTGTTAATCTGTCAAACACCTTGTTGTTAAAAATGCGATAGAATACGCGTGGTTGCATAGTAGCACACAGATTAATTATTGATGCTTACGTGATAAGTCACTCAGCTTTTGTTGGTATTATTAATGTAATAATACAAAAATCTTTTTATATAAAATGTAATACTTTTATAAAGTTATTCTATAAATAGAATATATTATATTCTATTACGACAAGTGTTGCATATAGTGTTCAGATAAGATTTCGATAGTAAAATCTTTTTATATAAAACATAATACTTTTATAAAGTTATCTGCTTTTATTAGAAAATAATTAGAATATATTATATTTTATTATGCATGTGTTCAGATAGTACTGCATATAGTGTTTGCATAGTAAAATCTTTTATAAAGTTATTCGTTTTATTAGATTATAAATAGAATATATTATATTTTATTTAAAAGATTTTGCTTTTAAATATGAATAGTCGATTAAAGTAAATCAATCTGGACCATTCATGAGTTAGTTACTACGCAAATTCCATTTTTCTATAAAATAAGCTCATTCCTTCATTATTTCTTATTTAATTTCATCAAACTCTCAGAGAGATAAACTATAGAGAAAGAAGAAAAATATTCTCGCTACTTCACTACTCATATATCCAAAGACTCTTCTTCTTAAGGTAGGGAATATTATTTGTTGTACTCGTAAGGGGTATTATTTCTTTTGTATTCATGAAGAGAACTTCGTTATTCCATTCTTTATTATTCATTGGAATAACTCGTATACGTGGATACCCTATACTTGGTGAAATTCTTTCGCTATTCCATTCTTTATTATTCTCGTTGAATATCCTGTCACATGCTTTTACGCATGACCCGATTTCGATTCTTTATTATTCTCGGTTGAACATCTTGTCTATGCTTTACGCATTTACATTCTGGTTTCGTTTCTTTATTATTCGCTGGAACATCCCTGCCTATACATGCTTTACGCCGGGATTCTTGGTTCCATTATTTATTATGCTCCAACTTTTTGAATAAAGATGAATTTTCTATAAATATTATTTTTGAATATTATGGAGTGAAATTGATATAATGTTATAGTTGTGGGTAATATTTATAAATTTTGCAAAAGCACGCAAGTTGTTATATAATATTTGATTGGCCTGGGGAATATTCGTTTTAACAGGAATATTCGCATAACGACACAATCATCAGTGGACCTCACAATGTAATTATTATTCGGATCGAGAAAACGATAAAAATACTTTATGAAAATAACGGCGGAAGTTTTACCGTTAGCTGCTGAAACACCGGTGTTAAAGTAGTATACGAAGAATACGCGTGGTCGCATAGTAGTAATACCGGTATTAATTATTGATGCTTACGTGATAAGTCACTCGCTTTTGTTGGTATTATTAATGTAATAATCTGTAAATTTTTTAATATAAAATGTAATACTTTTATAAAGTTATTCTATAAATAGAATATATTATATTCTATTACGTATAAAGTGTCTGCATAGTATTTTGTATAGTAAAATTTTTTATATAAAATGTAATACTTTTATAAAGTTATCTGCATTTTATTAGACAATAATTATAATATATTATATTTTATTATGCATAGTGTTTTGCATAGTGTCTGATAGTGTTTTCATAGTAAAATCTTTTATAAAGTTATTCGTTTTATTAGATTATAAATAGAATATATTATATTTTATTTAAAAGATTTTACTTTAAATATGGACCGTCAGATTAAAAGTAAATCAATCTAGACTGCTTACATGTTAGTTAATTCTTATGCTGATCCATTTTTCTATAAATAGAAGCTCATTCCTTCATTATTTCTTACTTAATTCAATCAAAACTCTAGAGATAAATTATAGAGAGAAAGAAGAAAAGTATTCGCTACTTCACTACTCATATATCCAAGACTTTTCTTCTTAAGGTAGGGAATATTATTTGTCAGTACTCGTAAGGGGTATTATTTCTTTTGTATTCATGAAGAGAACTTCTGTTATTCCATTCTTTATTATTCTATTGGAATAACATGTATACGCGGGATACCCTATACTTGGTGAAATTCTTCTGCTATTCCATTCTTTATTATTCTGTTGGAATATCTTGTCTGTGCGTTTTACGCATGACTTGGTTCCGTTCTTTATTATTCTGTTGGAACATCATGTCTATGCTTTACTCTGGATCTGGTTCCATTCTTTATTATTTTGTTGGAATATCCTGTCTGTGCGTTTTACGCCGGACCTGATTCCGTTATTTATTATTCTGTTGGAATAACCTGCCTGTGCGGTCTATCGCATGCATGGTGATTTCTTTTGTTATTCCATTCTTTATTATACTCAGTTGGTTAAACTTTGACTTCTATACTCCATTAAATTAGTGGAATATCCTTGATATTTGCGCTTCATCTAGTATCTTTTTATGGAAATATTCTTCTGAGCATTCCTAAATTTTACTCTACAAAGTAGTATCATGTTGATAATTTGGACGTTATTAGTTCCTGAATAAATTAATTCTTGAACTTATTTTATTGAATTCTTATATCATTGTCATCATTCTCATGTTTATATTTTTTGAAAGTCATCGTGGCATTCAGAAAGTGCATAGATGGATTTGGTATGATTATGACTGAGTGGATTATTCGGTGTAATCATGACCATAATGTTATAAATGATGTGGTAAAAGTCCTCATTGGCTCGTAGTGCATTGATGGACAGTTGTTGGCATGATCATGATCATTAATGAATACACAAATATTCTTGGCCCGTAGTGCATGGATAATTGTGGTCGTGATACTAAAAGAATATCCTCATGCCAGTAAAAATGTGGGGGTGATTCGATGATGTGGATTATTTATTGTTCGATTCCCAAGTGATAAAAGTGATGAAAAACCTTTAAATCATAAAAGATAGTAGATTTTATTCTCTACTTGACTCTTTTTAATGGATCGCTTGTTTCACCGCAGCTTAAACTTGATGTTTGTTATATTGTATCGGTTTAAATTGTTTAAGGCTAATGATAATTTATTTCGCATTATCTTAGTCATAATATTTCTTATCGGGCTAGTTGAGCTCACCCTTTTCTTTCATTGCTCTCTTCGTGAAATGAGAATATAGTTGGGACAAGTCAGAACCGGAGTGATGGTCCTAGATGGTGAATTAGTAGTCCTCACTATTCGTGAAATAGTGTGATAATAATTGTAATGAGGAATCCTTTTCGAGTTTGTATACTCTAGTAGATAATATTTGTATTCAATCTCACAGTTTATGTTTTATCGTATTGCATACCATGACAGGTTGTATTATTAAGTCAGATTTGAATTTGCACTATGTATCTCATGACTCAAGATGGGTGATGTATACCTAATTTTGGGGGCGTCACACGGAAAATTTAAGTTTTCTTTTCAATTCTTATGTTTATGAGTTTTTTAATAAACGGAAAAGAAAAGAAATGGATAGAAAACTAGGCCACTTTTCCTGTCAAAGTTTTTCGTCCAAAATTGACCTAATTTGGACGGAAAAGAAATTAGAATAAGTAATATTTTTATAATTCTCATATTATCCTCAACTTTTAATATAATAAATTTTAAATTACTACTCATGTTCTCAATTTTAAATTTTCTATTCTTTTCCATTAAAAACTTATAAACAACACAAAGGAAAAATTCAAGTTTTCTATTCTTTTCTTTTCTGTTCTAATTTAAGTTTTCTATTCTTTTCTTTTCTGTTCAAAACTCAGAAACAGAGTGTTAAGCTTCCTACTTAAAAGTATTACAACTTTTATCTTTTGAAAATAGAAAGTTCATAAATTACAATGAACTATATAGGAATGAGCAAAGAAGAGCAAATAATTAACCGGTCAATTGTAGAATTTACAATTAGAATTCTTGGAAGTTTTAGAGGTCTCGAGCGGGCAACGAATACCGCAACGAGTGTAACAAAAGTAAAGTGGAAAATACTCTAACCCATCGCCACATTTTATGGGTACAAGGCAAAACTATTTATGTGACGTGAAAGCTTAAGAGTATTCTCCACCTTCCTCTCGTTGCGGTATTAGTTGTCCGCTTAAGACCTTTGGAACATCTAACAATCCTAATCTCAAGTTCTAGAATTGACCGGTTAATTAGTTGCTCAACTTTGCTCATTCGTATATAGTTCATTGTAATTTATTAGCTTTCTGTTTTAAAAGAATAACAATTATAATACGTTTAAGTAGCAATTTTGGTGATCGGCGATTAGCGTAGGTGATACTTCTCAGGTATTTCTGTTTCTTGCTTTCTTTCTACTTTTCTAATCTTGTAAAGATGGCTTAGGGTTTAATTTTTTAGGTTTAAGGTTTAATTTTTAAAATGTATGATTCAAATTCAGGTTTTAGGTTTCAATTTCTAGGATTGGGGTTTATTTTTATTCAATTTTAGGGGTTAAGGGTTTAATTTTAGGATTTAGAGTTTATTTTTTATTTAATATTATAGGTTTAGGGTTCAATTTGAGAGTTTGGGGGTATTAATTTTTGTCTGTAGGGTATAGTTTTTGAGGTTGGTGTTTGTGGTTTAGAGTCCAATATTAGTTTTTTAAGGTTTAGTTCAAAGGTTGGGGTTTTATTTGTAGGAGTTAAAGCTTGTATTTTCAGGGTTATGTTGAAACGTTGTTCGCTTGTTAAGCACTAGGCGATATATCTCCAGCTTCTATCCTTTTCATTTCCATCGTAATTTGTGTAATCTATTTTATTTTTTGTCCAAAACATAATGTGTGCAGAGGCTAGTATTTTCTATTACAATAAATTAATGGCAAAAAACACTTTTACCCCACTATGGTGGTAGTGTTTTAAGCAATTAGTCACCGTGCTTTAACAATATTCAATTGACCCACTGTGGTTTTTAAAAATGTACACTCAAGCCATTCCGTCCAATTTGACTAACAAACGTCTAAAAATATCCTACGTGACTTTTTGAAAAAAAATAAATATTATGTGTATTTGCTGACTGGTCGGGAGGAAGCTTGGTTTCCTGAATTTAAGTTTCGGTTTGGTGATTCTTGTTTTAGTATTTGTGTCTATGATCATGTGGAGAGTCTTCTGTCATTGGTTTAACCAGTTTGGTAACTTGGCTTTTGGATAAATAAGATTGTCTGCACTCTATTGCAATTTAGTCTTTCAATTGGAGTTTATGTTACTTCTTTTTATGAAATAAAGCTTTCCAATTTTTGTTTGTTTGATAACATTCTTTGTTCAAGTGAATCCGATTATTATCACCGGTTTTAAGTTGCATGTAATGATTGTGGCACGGTTCAAGTTTGTTGCCATTGCACTGGCACTTTAACAAATATAAATTCTTATAAATAATTATTATTTGTTAAATTATACAAATTTTTTATTTTAAAATTAAAAGATAAATATCACAATTTAAAATTTTGCAAATTAATTTAATCTAAATTAAATAATACTCTTTTTTGTATTAAAAAAGCTCACAAAAGAAGAAGAAGAAAGGCCAAAAAAAGTAATCAGTACCAAAAATAAAAGACCAAAAAAATAATCATATAAAAAATCTATTTTTTATACTCATTAAAAAAGCTCATACAAAAGAAGAAGAAAAAAAAGGGAAAAAATATGCCGAAAAAATAATCAGTAAAAAAAAATCTTTTTTTCATACTGATTAAAAAAAGCTCATACAAAAGAAGAAGAAGAAAAATAAATGCCGAAAATTTAATCAATATAAAAAATCTAATTTTATACTAATTAAAAAACCTTATACAAAAGAAGAAAAAGAAAATAAATAAAAAATAATTTTGATTATTTATGAGCTTTTTTAAAACAAACAAAAAGTATTACTATTTAATTTTGACTAAAATAAAATAAGTTAAATAGTATGTTTCAAACATTCAGGCCAAAAATTTCACCAGATTGTAGGGTCCATTACGCTTACTTAAATGTATTTTGGGGTCTATATTGGGTGAATTTTTATTTTGGGGCACAATTATAACACGGGTGAAAGTGCAAATAACTCCAATTTTAAACGTATAATCAAACACTTTACTCATATATATGTATAAGATTTTAAAACTTTAAACTTGATCTAAATAAAAAACTGAAAATTAAAAATAAGAGATGAGATGGGAACTAATTAAACAAGGGTATGTATCTCTTTATTTTCCAGACTCCTCAAATTGTCTTTTAACTACGACTATTTGTTTCAGTCAATCTCCACCTCTTCATTAGTTTATGTGTGTATATATATATATATATATATATATATATATATATATATATATATATATATATATATTAGCTCTATCGGTGATTTGCCACAAGTAGGTAGGAGTGAGCATTCAGTTATTAACCGAACCGAATACACATTTCGGTTATAACCGAAAATCGAATTTATACTGTTTTGAATATCCGAATAACTACCCGAACTACATAATAACCGAATAATCGAATTAATTATTCAGTTAATAACCGAATTTAATACTATAATAATTTAACTTAACAGTACATAGCATGAATTAACCAACAGTAATAAAAAAACAACATCTCCATTGATCAACAACAATCAACAATTCAACATTCAACGAGACATCCAAAAGATCCAACATGACAACACCAACTCAGACAACTGAGACAACAGACCAACACCAACTGAGACAACACCAAGAGCAATAACAAAAACATGAATGAGAGTATGAGACATCTGAAACATGAATGATCCAACAGGACCAACACCAAGTCGCCAACTGATCCAACGGACCAATACCAACAAGCTGACTGAGACATATTACAAAAACATGAATGATCCAACACCAACTGACTGACTGAGACATGAGACAACTGAGCCAATAGCAACAACATTCAACACTCAACAAACATGACATGATCAACACTCAACAACAAACTTCCAAACTGCAACAACAGTCAATGAGCATGAGACAACTGAGCCAACTTCCAAACTGTAATGAATAAAAAGAAAGAAACTACATCAGTTGCAAATACATTGATGCTCATTAAATGTATACAATGAATCAATGTATACAATCGCTCAATTTTATAATCAAGCTACAATTTGTTGATGAATGATGAATATATTATAGCATTGCATGCTAAGCGGTTAAAGTAATGGCATTAAGAAAAAAAAGAAAAAAGAAGAAGAGATAAGGTATCTATTCCTGCTTTCAAACCTCTTTCAACCCATATGACAAGTCAACAACAAAACATTTCCTTTGCAAATCTGTTTACATACACTGGTTCTCGGTATGCTCATAGGTGCACTCTCCTTTGGTTGTTGTCTGACTCCCAATTAACCCCCAAAAGAATGCAAGAAAGGGAGAACATATATATATATATATATATATATATATATATTATGCCAAGTTCAAACTTCAATATAACATTGTACATTTAAAAAGCAAGAAGTAAATCTGATACATCAAATAATTCATTAGGTACAAAATTACTGCAACAGTTTTCAGATATCTTTTTTAGAAAATGGAATGTTCATCATATCCTGAACCACCTTTAAGCTCTGATCACAATTATTTTCTCTGTTGTGTTATAGAAATACAATACTAGCTAAGGCTAAAAGGAAACCAGGAATCGTAATATACAAACTGAATATATTTTATAATGGACAAAGTTACTGTACCTTCTGGATCACTCGACAACCATACATTTGAAGGCTAAGGGTCAGAACATGTCCCCAGTTCTCTTATTTGAGATGCAGTTCCATGTTCAAAAAACTGAAAAAGTGTAATATGAGCGACTCATAGTGACCTTCCCTTACAATTGATTAGGTAACATACAAAAGCAATTAAACACAAATTCAATGAACCTTATATGCAAATTAAAGAATCGAGAGATGAATTTACCTCATTAATTAAGTTGAGTCTTGGAAACATTGGCGTCATTAGTAGCAAGGCTCAACTTGGAAATTGCTGAAAAATGAAAAATATAATTAAACACATTATTTTTATAAATTGTTTTATTAGTTCAATAAAATAAACATATACAATAATTATTACCACATTCAAGTTTATCGGCAAAGTCGTTATCTTCCTCCACACCAATACAATTCTTCTTTTTAATCCAATCTTGAGCACATATGAGAGCTTCCACCATATTAGGAGACAATGAACTCCTAAAGGAATCAAGAATGTGCCCCCCCCTTGCGTGCTAAATGCGGATTCCGAAGCAACAGTAGAAATGAGAATAGCCAACACATCACGGGCAATATGTGCAAAGATAGGGAATCTTGCACTATTAGCTTTCCACCACACCAAAATATCGAAAGACTCATCGGCTTCTTCCACATCTTCACTTAAATATTAGTCCAACTCTGATTTTTCTCCAAGTATCACTCCTGTCCGACGCTTTTTGAACTTATCCATAAGTCTATTTGTATTTTGGGATTCCATTGAATTAGAACCTTGGGATGACATGTTACTTAAACTTGATGTGCCACTTTCTTGAGTTGAATACTTTTTTTTTGTATTCATTAAACAAATCTTCCATTGCTTTCTTCACACCATCGGCGATCTTTATCCCCGTGGCCCTATTACTTGCTTGATATTCTAAATCCCTATCTTCATTATCAATATCAAAATGAAGATCTACTCACATACCCTCCAACGGATCTTCAACTTCAATTTCATCATCTCCATACATTTCGTCTAAACCAAATTGAACAAAACCCAACTTAGACCGAGGATCAAGCACAACGGCAATTTACAACAACATATTCATCTTTGTAACATTTCCCCAATACTTATCATATTTTCTTTTCATTGCATTGGCCATTTTTTTCAATTCTCTATCATTGCTTCTTTCCCACTCACTCAAAATAATATAAGTTTCACTTATTTCATGAAATGCATTATTTGATGTGACATAAGATGAGCCCGAAATACGCACAGTGAGATTATAAAAATATTCTAAGAATCTCACAAACAATTTAGCCCTATTCCAATCCGAGTCCGTTGGAATATCTTGGCCCCCCATCTCTTTTACAAAGCCACGAATCTTCAAATCCAAATCGATCAAAAGCTTCTTTGTACTTTAAGGTCGAACTTAACATCAAGTAAGTAGAGTTCCATCTAGCTGGGCAATCTAGACTTAAGCCTTTCTTATCTTGAAGACCACAATACTCAATACAGTCCTTAAATGACTTGACCCTAGCCGGGGATTGTTTTGCATAATTCACTGTGTTAGTTCCCAGTAGGCACAATAGATCTAGAAGGGGGGGGGGGGGGGTTGAATAGATCCTTTTAATTTCAAATATTTTTCTGGTTTACTTTGTATTGCTCATAATTTAACATATGACAAACACAAGAATCTTTTCAAGCACAACGGAATAAGTAAAAGATCCCCTTCATTGATATATTCATAATCATACATACATTGTTCGTAGAGTTAGTTTGGTTGTAAGCATTTAAAACATACATAGCAGCTTATAGCAGCTTATAAGATGTAATATAAATGACATAATGTAAAAGACACACGGGTTTTAAGTGGTTCGAGAGACTCAAGCTCCTAATCCACTCTTCTCGCTTTCAACTAGCGAGATTTCCACCAAGGAAGGGCAAGACTCAATCACTAAGATTCCTTCAAGGCCGCTGACCTTGGGACTTGATTCACTAAGAACTCTTCAAGGCCAAGAGCTTGGGACTCCTCTAGTTCCCTAGAAACTCTTCAAGCCCAAAGCAACTTGGAACTTCGTTTAGTCCTCCGACAAGGACCCTTCCGCCCTGCTTCATTTAGTCCATTTGACAAGGACCCCTCACGCCTACGGCTTTTGTTGTTTGTTTGTTGGTTTGTTGGAGTTGGGCCGAGTCGCTAAGATGTCTTCATGCTCGAACATCTTCTATACTTAGCAGCTTGGCGTGATCATCCTTGAAGTGCAGTTGAGTGTTGCATGATGCTCAGCTTCTTCAGTTACTCAACCACTTCGGATGATCCCTTGATAACTGCCTTGAAGATCTTTCCTCTTGATACATGATGGCTGCACATGATAGGTTTCCAAGATGATTGTAAGTTCTTCTGCTTGGTACTTAGAAATTTTCTCATGCTTGCCACCATGATGACGTTTGTGATCTCCCTTCTTGATACTTGATGTCTTCTCATGATGGACTTGCTAAGATGATTGTAAGCTCTTCTCTATTGTACATAGAGTATTCCCATGATGGACACCAAGATGAGATGATTCTCTTCTTTCTCTCGGCAGTTCAGAACACTCTTCTTGTAGTAGAACTCTCACTTCTACATAGTAGAACTATCACTTCTACTTCTTTCTTTGCATGTATCTGAGTGTTCTTGGTGGATCATAGAGTGAGCCTTCAGACTCACTGTTTCACATGGTTTAGATCAGTCCACCGTTACTCCAAACTCGGCAACTCCAGCAACCTTAGATCTTTGAAGCTCTTCCTGATTTATACTCCTTCCCAATCCTTCCGTTGAAAAGTAGCCGTTGAAGGCTATTTAAATATCTTCACAGATCTCGAGTTCGATGAGGTAGAGCGATGTGACATGTTATACTTTATCTGACATTGCAGTCTACTGTTTCACCTACCCATCAGAGTTGTCACTTTAATGTCTTGGGCAGGTTGAAGACTTTATTTCCTCCTTCTGACTTCTCGATCAGAGGTTGTCCTTTTGCATCGATGCTCTCAATTAGCTTTTGTCCGAATACAATCCTTCAGATTGAACCGTTGCCAATGCTTCAATCTTTGGGTGTTCGAACTCTACGATTCTGATGCTTGTCTTCTTGGACCTGATCGTAGTGTTATTTTGAGTGTTGCTCATTGATTGGTAGAGTTAACACTACGATCTTGAAGAGTGTTGATTGGGTCACCAATGTAGTACACCTCTTCCTTTCATCATTGCAAAGGCTTCAACACTTCATTTGCTTTCAATGCTCTCTCGAGACTGATGGCCTAACTCCTTGCTCTGGTCCCCTCTGAATAGCAAGACACTTCAAATTTGTGGCGCGTCCAGCTCGCTTTCTCCTTGTGATCTCCCGTTCACTTATCATCAATGGACTGACCCCACGCTTAATCACTTCAGCTTTGTTCTTCAGAGGCTAACAAGTATCTCGGTTCACTTTCCATTAGTTCTTTCTTTGTTTGTCAAACACTACGATCTTGGTTGCTTCCAAGATCGTTGTCTTCTGTTCACTTGACAACTACTACACTTGCTGACTTTCCTTAGTCAGTTACTGAAGTCTTCTTATGATCATCTTATGGAAGACTTCATCTCGATTAGCTTCACAACTCAATCTTGATGCTGATTGGGTTGGTGCTCAGATCTTCTGTTAGCTTACATGTCATTCGTTGAGTGCTCTTTGGTTCCCTTCAGGTGGGATGTATCTTTGCAGTGCCAACCAGAGGCTTCATTCCTTTGGATATTCTGGGAGTGCTCATTAGTTGAGAATCGATTTGCTCTACGATTACGTCTCGCATTTGAGCACTTACTGTTGAGGTCGTAGTTCAAGACTCTACGATTCAACTTTTCTTGTCAGGCAGACACACTACGATCCCGAGATCGAGATCTTGACACTCTACGGTTTTCGCCTTGTGCTTGTTGTCTTCATCTGATCTTGCTCGACTAAGATCTCTCAGATATAATCAATAGACTTCTACGAACTTCGAGTGTAGTCTACGATCCTTGACTTGGCTTTTCAAGATCGTGAGACTCTACGACTCGAAAGTGTAGTCTACGATCCTTGACTTCCTCAGCACACTACGATCCCAAGGAAGCTCTACTCGATACACTACGATCCTTCCTCGTCTCTCCTGACAGCCTACGAACTCCGAGATCTACTATCTTGCAGACTACGATTCTGTCTCGATAGCTCTCGAGTTTTCCTAGACTCGTCTGGCAGACTACGATTGCTGGTGCAGTGCTCGACGATCAGACAAGCCTATCTATTACATCATAAGATCAACCTAACATGTTTGATCTTTCTATATTTATAGTCCTTGTACAACATTTCTTTTTAAGGACTTTACAAAGCTATTTTGCTTATGTAGGATCAACCTAACATACTTGATCAATTCATTCTAAGTCCTTGTACACATGTTTCTATTATCTATCAAAAGACTTTACAACTTTTCTTAATGCAAGCATACTTGCATATTCATTCATATAAATATCATAATCAAATCATATGTAAATAGGAATATCATTCATATGTTTATTCCTGACACACTGCACGCCTAACATTCTCAACAGATTTCTCAATCAACTTCAACCCATCATTCACAACAAGATTAATAATGTGAGCTATACATCTCATGTGAATGAACTTACCACCCAAGACATTGGTTGTCCAAGATGTACATCTCTCTCTCAAGTAAGCAGTTGCCGTATCATTTGAGCTAGCATTATCTACAGTGAGTGTCATAACTTTAGAAAGTCCCCATTCTTTTAGACAAGACTCAACCATTTCCCCAATGTCCTTCCCCTTATGACTTTTGATGGTTCAAAAATGTATGATTTTCTTATGCAATTTCCAATTTTCATCAATAAAAAGGGTAGTAACACACATATAATTCAAGCGTTGATTGGAAGTCCAAGAATCAGTAGTGAGGCAAACACGTTCACAATTTTTTCTAAGGAATGTTTTCAGCTTAATTTTTTCATTATCATACAAACGAATGCAATCTCTAGCAAATGTAAAATGTGAAGGCAACTGAAACCTAGGACATGCAGCTTGCATAAGTCATTTAAAACCATCTTTCTCAACATGTTTGAAAGGGAGCTCATCTACAACAAGATGGTAAGTAACGGCTGCCCTAACAACTTCTTGGTCAAACCTCCAAGTGGTGAGTGTACTCTCACATGCCCCTCCCCCCCCCCCCCTCACCCTCTTTAATTCCTACAAGTTGGGGTTGAGCTTTATCTATGTTGATGAGATTTTTTTTACAAGTTCTAAAGTGATTTCTTAAAGCAGTAGTGCCATTTGAAGATGAATTAGCAACTAATTCTTTTCCACAATAAGTACACTTGCCTTTGATGATATTACCATCATTATCTTTAACTAGAATGAAATGACCCTCCACACCTTGGATCTAGGTGTCATCCTCTTTCTTTGCAGCTTTACATTTTCTGACTGTCCCGTACTCTTTGTACTTGTCTCTATATTGGGGGTGGGGGTGGGGGTGGGGGTGGGAACACTGTCACCCCTCTCTTTCTCATGTCCAATTGCATCAAGGTCATCAAGGTCAGGCTCGTCTGTATCATCCACCATATGCAAATCATTTAAAATACTTCTTGACATCATCTGAAAATTTCAAACAAATTACATTACATTAACAACGATATTGGCAGAGGATAACCACAATATTTGAGTTAGTCATTTTAACATTAATTGACTACATCGGTACATCACTTTCAGTTGGTAAACTATGTACTCAATTTCAAGAACTCAGACTTCATAAGAGTAAATCTTAAATAATCAAGTTTAAATTCCAACTCCCTCTTAAAATATTGGACTATGAATTGTCTTCCACTCTCGATTTAACTCTAATTACAAAAGGAAACCCCCAATCCAACTTTTAGTTCAAACTACAATCAAACATTTAACATTTAAAAAAGAAAAAAAAAACTAGCAATGATGTATGAGTTCAATTAAAGCAGTTAAACCCATTTCACAGATCTGCAAATAACCGGAAACCAACAATAAAATCAAGCTAAAAATAACAGATACACACACAAACATATCGCCAACAAGGATATAATCATATAACAGACATATAATAATAAAACTTTGAACAAATGTTGTACAAGACAAATATTTTGATATCTCAGTAAAACAAATGAAAATATTAGCCTCCCTTGTGAACAAAATAATTACTATTCCTTCTCCATAAAAATATCAACACCTCAATTCAAGATGAACTTGGAAGCTCATAATTATTGCATTTCGTAAAATCAGTTGTCATACCACTACTCAAATAACATTATACAAATTGCAGCAAAAGAAGAGAAAGAAGACAAGAAGAAATTAAGACAAGGAGGAGCCGGGGAGGACTCATCATCGCTCGTCGTCACCGACTTTCGATTCAGAGTTCGAGTCTTCGAGATCTGAGATGAGACGAGAGTAACAGAGTTTGGGATGATTCTTGTCACTTAAGATCTGAGATGAGATCTAGGTTTGGGATGATTCTTGTCACTTGAGAGTTGAGAGATTCAGATTGAGAGTTTGAGACTTGAGATGAGACGAGAGTACCAGAGTTGTTCGACTTCAGAGTCGGTCAGTTGGCTAGGGCTAGTAAAGTAGTAATGCCTAATGCGCTGAGGATTAGTAGTACTTTATTTATTTTAACTTTTAAGTGATTTGTTCGGTTATTCGGGTAAACCGAATAACCCAAAAATGATACCCGTATAAACTAACAGAAAACCATATTTAATTTCGGATATAACTGAAATGCTAAAAATAATCGAATTATCAGAAAATTTTGGTTACTTTATTTTGGTTCGGTTCGATAATTCGGTTATATGCGTTTTTTACTCAGTCCTACAAGTAGGCAGTGAAAATAATTTCGAGTGGAGTTGAATAGTAACTTGCTCAGATTTTACTTAAAACTTTTTTAAGATATTCAAATTCGTACTTGAATTAGAATTTCATTTTATAATCTTTGTTCAAATTCGAATTTAGCTTGTTTAATTGTACTTGAGTTCTACTAGACTTGTTTTTTAGTTGAGCTACTCGAGAGCATTTGAGACATACATGAATCAGAATCGGATCATTTACATTATGATAATATAGATAAAATTAACTTAGTCAACTACTTGGAATAATTTGTATTTGAACTCTTCATACTAGATTTTGAGTCTTTTAAAGAAATTAACGAGATGATATTATCACTCTTGAATCAATTAAAAGACATGTAAGGAAAAATATAAATCATTTCTACTTCTCAAAGTATATGGAAAATTTAATTGTTAAATACTATATGTTAACTAAAACGAATATACTCGATATTGTATACGAGTTGTTCGGGCATAATCTATTGATCCCTATGTGGGCTGAAGGCCTGGATTGAGAAGGGTTTATTGAGCCCAATGGGCCGATGCCGGTAAAGGGGTTGGTGGTGTTCGGGGTCGGGAGTCCGAGGCCTTTGGGTCGGAGTCATGATCGGATTGTTGATGTTTCGGGGTCGGGCGACCAAGTTCTTTGGGCCGGACCCCAGACCAGTTTATAGGGGTTCAGATGATTTGGGACCATACAGAAGGTTATTCCTCGTATGGAGTCTGGAGTGATAATGAGTTTAAGTGGTTAAGGATTCCAATCCTAACCATATTTAAATACCAAAGGTAAGTGTTTGGATTATATCCAACTTGCACCTTTTAAGGAGATTGAGTTGGACCCAAACATAGGTAACTGCCATTTTTAGGGGTCCTAATCCAATTCGAAAATTGGCTTTAGGGTGATGAGAATATCTATAAATACAAGGCTTGGCTTCAATTAACAGGTAAGACATTTTTGAGCACTAAACATTAAAGCCTCAATTGTTAAACCTTGTATCAGCCTGTACTTATTCTCACACCGAAGCTATCACCCAGCGGCATAATCCATCAATCTTCGTGTGCGATCTTGTTACTGTGCATGTTCAAGCGCGTGGATTTGGTGATTGGACGCGCTGACGAAACTTGGCGTTAACATTGGCGCTAGAAGGAGGGCTTTAGTGCTTTAACAATCACTTTTGGAATTTTTCGGTTGAAAGTCATGGCGAGCAGAGACAGTGGTGCTTCAAACCAGGAAAAATCTAAAACTCATCAGACGACCTTGGTCAGAGGGTCAGTCAAGGATAGACTAGGGCCAAAAAACCAGGAAGGTAATTCAGAACATGGCCAGTTAACACGACGACGACTGTTTTTGGCTAGTCATCATACTCCAATCCCCCATAAGTCACGCCGAGGACAATCAGTCCCGATCATATGAAAGGGGAGGAAAGGATCCGGTTGAGGACAACCATGATCAACGTCAGTTCATTTTGATGAAAAAGATACAGCAGAATAAGGACGCCATGATGGCCTTACGTCTTCATCAAGAAGAACTGGAGGAGTAGATGGCCAAAATGGCTGAAGAACAGGAGGCTTCATAAAAGAAGCCCAGACATCGGAGCCGATCCAGGACTCCTCGTTTAGATGAGGCTGGTAGAAACAAGAGGACGAAGGAGTCGTTCCCAAGATCAAAAATCTGAGTACCAGGGTAGATCGGGGCAGAGGAGGAGGGTCGCGTCTCCTGAATAAGAGAGAGACATGCCTAGGTCGTCCTCTCGCAAAGAGGAATCTGCTCCCCTCGCCAGAAGAGTTGCAGAATTGGAAAAGTTACTGGTAACAAAAAATCAGATGGGAACACCCTCGAGTTGCCCCAACTCACCAATCTCACCTGAAATCAACTAGTTCACAGTTGACCCGAAGAAGAAGATGCCCCGATGGAGACTTATGATGGACTGGGAGATCCCTATGACCATTCTAATGGGTATGATAGATTAATTACTTATTATGGGCATTCAGATGCCGCTAAATGTCATATGTTCGCTACAACTTTGAAAAAGAGTGCCAGAGAATGGATGAGGACCTTGGCATCGGGTTCGATCGACTCATAGAGTGACCTTCGGGAAAAATTCCATGCTCGGTTAGGGAGCAACAAAAGAAGAGGAAAGATAACTGCTTCTCTCATACTGGTGAGGCAACGTTCGGATAAAAACCTCAGTCAGTATGTCAAGAGGTTCTGAGAAGCGGTGGGATCGATGGCAGAGTTAAATTCCCCTCAGGCCTTGGGATTCTTCAAAACAGGTCTTGATATAGGAAAGTCAATGAAGCCGATGAAAGACCTGGTGATCAATCCTCCTACTGACCTAACTGAAGCTTTTCATCGGGCCTAAGGGTTCATCGCCATAGAGAAAGCTATGGGAAACTTCAAGCCACACTCACAGTCATATGAAAAGTCTAAGGACTGAGACAAACAGACTTATCAACGTTTGGACAACAATCAAGGGAGATCGAATAATCAGAGGAAAAAGAACTATAACGGCGGGGGATCGGGCAGTGGCCAACCACCCTTCCCAAATAGGAACGTCAAAAAAGTTTATACCCCTCTAAATACCGATCGGGCTAAGATATTGGAGAAGATCTAGAATAAATCATTCTATGAGCCCTGCTCGACGAACCCGAAGCCTGGGAAGAGGAATCGGGATAAATTTTATGAGTATCATTATAGCTCGGGATATACAACATAGAAGTGTTATGACTTGAGCGATCTGATTGAGAAGAATGTCCAAAATGGCTAGTTGGTTCAATATGTAGCAGGTCGAGAAAATGCTAAGGCACAACAGAGGGAGGAAAGTCGATGGAAAGTACGAGACACCCATCCAAAACATAACCAGCCTGTTCAAGGCGTAATTCATGATGTTATTTCAGGCAGCTCTGTAGGGCGTGTGACCAAAAAGTAGAGAAGTGAACATATCGATGCAGTACTACCAATGTCAAGATCATCTGCAAGAAAGGATCGGGCCTTCCCGAGGATAATTATTTCTTTCTCAGATGAGGATTATCCCACAGATCTTATAGAACCACATGACGGGGCATTGGTGATAATAGCCCAGGTCAGTCCAATGGATATGAAAAGAATGGTGATCGACAACGGATCCTCTGTAGACATAATGTATACCCATGCATATCAGAGGATGGATTTGGATGGGAATTGGGAGGGGAAGGCCCCTTATACGGATTCATTGGAGACCAGGTGCATGTGTCAGACACGATTGAGTTGCTAGTTAAGTTCGACACAGTGCCTCAACGGGTAGAGGTTATGGTCAGATGTTTTGTGGTCCGGGTGGATTTGGCGTATGATTCAATCTTAGGAAGGCCAACCCTGGTAGTGTTGCAGGCAGTCACCTCTATACCACATTTTAAGATCAAGTTTCCGACACCGAACGGGATTGGGGAGGAAAAAGGTGATCTTGATATCGCTCGAAAGTGTTATCAAAATACTTTGATCTCTTTGGGAGTTGGGGTAAGCAAGCACAAGCAGACAATGGCCATCGAGATAGAGCCATTTATTGAGGTTAGTACAGAACCACTTGTTTTGCCTGCTGAAGAGAGTGAAGATGTAGAATTGATCCCGAGGAATACGGAGAAATTGATAAAGATTGAATCTAGATTGACAGAACCGTTTTGGACCGGGCTGATGGATCTACTTCGGGTGTACGCTGATATCTTTACATGGGTACCCAGTGACATGCCAGGGGTAGATGAATTGGTCGCATTACATAGGTTGTATGTGGATCCTAAAAAGAAGCCGGCCATACAAAGGAGAAGAATTTTTGCCCAGAAAGATAGGGGAACTAAATGATGAACTATGTGTTTGTAAGGTAGCTCGACAGAAGCATGAAGGTCTATGTGGACGACATGATTGTTAAAAGAATGTTAGTTCGGGACCATCTAGATGACTTGGAAAGCTTGCTTTCAAACCATCAGGGAACATAAGCTGCGACTAAACCCGACTAAATGCACCTTCAGATTGGGGTCAGGAATCTGGGATATCTGATAAGCAAAAGGGGCATTGAGGCAAATCCGGAGAAAATCAAGGCGATTCTGGACATGAAATAATCGAAGTCATATAAAGATGTGCAGAGGTTGACAGGTCGGATAGCTGCCCTTTGGAGATTTGTGTCCAGGTCAGCCGAAAGATGTTTGCCATTTTTTGATACTCTGAAGGGGCCAAAAAATGAGAAAAGTTTTTAGTGGAATTCGAAGTGTGAAGATGCGTTCCAAGGGATCAAGCGATATTTGTCTTTGACACCTTTATTAATCAAGTTAATCCTTTCGGAACCTTTGTATTTGTATTTGGCTACAAGCTCGATGGCAGTTGGAGCATCATTAGTACGGGATAAGGAGGGAAAATAGTTCCTAGTTTATTATGTCAGCCACGTCCTTTGAGATGCAAAGACCAGATATCCGAACCTGGAAAAGTTTGCATATGCTCTAATAATTGCAAATAGGAAGCTTCAGCACTATTTCCAAGGTCGGTTGGTGGTGGTATATACTGATGAACCATTGAAAAAAGTATTGCACATGCTAGAAGTCTCGGGTCGGCTCGCCGCATGGGCAATGGAATTGACTCAGTTCATCCTGGAATACCACCCCCGAAAGACAATTAAAGGGAAATCATTGGCAGATTTCATTATGGAATGCTCTTTCTCCTAACCGGATGTGGGTTCGATTATAGAGACACAACCGGTGCAAACTTAATAGACTCTCTATATGGACGGGTCATCAACTTTGGACTTCAGTGGTGCAAGGGTTATTCTTATAAGTCCCGAAGGGTTCAAAGTCCAACAAGCCATTCGGTTTTAGTTCAAAGCCACGAATAATGAAGCAGAATATGAGGCGATTTTGGCTGAACTTCGGTTGGCCTGAAGCTTAGAAGTTTAGAGACTGCTTATTTATAGCGATTCACAATTGGTTATCACGCAGATATCTAGAGAATACGAGGCTCGGGGGGCAAGGATGACAAAATATTTGGCTGAGGTAAAAGACAAACTCTCTTACTTTAGTTCACACAGTTGCCAATGAATAGATTAGTCAGGAAACACAGTAGCAGATGCTTTAGTCCGATTGGCAACAATTGAAGCGAGTTCTTTCAATAGTTCAGTATATTTGGAAGTGTTAGAAAGGCCTAGTGTTCAGAAGGTGGATGTTTTGGCTTTGGATCAGATGGACTGCTGGCTCACGCCGTATATCTCTTATCTGGCTGATGGGGTTCTGCCTTCGGATCGCATTTATGCAAGGAATATCAAACACAGGAGTTCAAACTTCATCCTTATTGACAGAGATCTGTACCGAAGGGCTTTCAGTTCTCCGTTGCTCAAGTGTTTGACACCTTCAAAAGTTGAGTATACTCTTCAAGAAGTGCATGAAGGAATTTGTAGAGATCATATAGGGGCCAAGTTATTAGCATACAAAATACTAAGGCAGGGGTACTATTGGCCGACCATCTTTCAAGAAGCAAAGGATTTTGCCAAAAAATGTCCCAAGTGTCAGCTAAATAGTTCTATCCCTCATCAACCTCCCGAAAAGTTGTATTCGGTTTTATCCCCGATTCCATTCGCTATGTGGGGGATTGATATTTTGGGGCTACTACCGAAAGCCAAGGGACAAGTCAGTTTTGTGGTCGTGGCTATTGACTACATGACCAAGTGGGTAGAAGCCAAACCGTTACAGAAGATCACTGAATAGGAATGTCTCAAGTTTTTCAAAGAAACTGTTGTGTATCAGTTCGGCATTCCTGAGGGTCCTGGTTTCGGATAATGGCAGACAATTTGTGGGGTCAAAATTTGAAGCTTTTCTAAAGGAGTTGGACATTCAACATAGAAAGATTTCGGTTGCCCACCCTCAGTCAAATGGAAAAGTAGAAGTCACCAACCGGACTCTACTTAATGGGATTAAAAGGAGGTTGGAAGAATTAAAAGGGCGTTGGCCCGAAGAATTACTCAGTGTTTTATGGGCATATCAGACTACCCCGAGGACAACAACTGGGGATTCACCATTCAGATCGGCCTATGAGACCGATGCACTTATACTTGTTGAGATCGGGTCTCCTACACTTGGGGTCAGTCAGTACAAAGAGTTATATAATGATGACGGCCTACGACTAAACTTAGATCTTCTAGAGGAAGTTTGGGATTCAGCTCTGGTAAGATTGGCTATCTATCAGAAGTGAACTGCCCGACACTATAACCAGAAGGTGAAATAAAGAAGGTTCGAGGTTGGAGATTTGTTGCTTCGAGAATCAGAGGCATCTAACCCCCAGAACACGGGCAAGTTAATTCTGAACTAGGAGGGGCCATGTGAATTAATAGAAGTGCCGAAGCTAGGTACTTACCGGCTTCGAGCAATGGATGGATCGGAGGTAAAGAATACATGACATGCTGGAAGACTTAGGAAATATTATCAGTAAAAGCTATGTTGTTCTTTCCTTTACCTCTGTAAACTCTTTTATTCATCAAAAAAATAAATAAGAATTTCTCTTCGGAAAATTTGTACTTCATTTATATTCATATGTTTTTACAAAACCGATCAGATAAGTTTTGAACAAAACCAATCAGAGAAGTTAAAAACAACATAACTGATCGAGAAAGTTACAAACAAAAAATGATTATAAAAATTACAAGTAAAAATTCCTAAAGTAACTATTCTTTTGGGCCCTCATCCTCGGCTTCAGACTCTTCGTCGGAGGAGTTAAGGACAACAGTATTGAGCCTAGCAGCTGTCATCTTCGCCCGAATCTTTTCCCTGTAAGCCTCATAGCCTTTGAAAAACTGCGACATGACCTTATCGATAAGTTCGGGCGATTCTTCATATTCTTTAATTGCAAGCTGATTGGCCTCAGCACATTTCTCCCTCAAGGAAGTGTTCTCCCGCATCAGCGCCATCATCTGGACGTGAATGTCGGATATCTTGCCTTCGAGGACCAGAATGACACTTTGCCGATGCTTGTTCTCCTCTAACATAAACACCTTTTCCTCGATGACTTGTTTGGCATAGTTGTCGAGGCCACCACATTCTTTCTAAAGGAGGTAGTGTTGTTTCTTAAGATCGCTTGCCTGACGTTCAGACTGGGTCAATTTATTTCGGGTGTCGGTATGAAGGTCTTTCTCCTTCTTCAGATCTGATGTCAAGCCTCAGACCTCAGCCTCGAGCACCTCCACCTCGCACCTTAGTTGTGCTTCCTTTTTAGTAGTGTTGGTTAGAGGTGGAATGGCTCAAGAGAGGATAACATTTTCCTGCAATGAAGTTGAGATATGGTTTAGACATGATGAAAACAGGATAATCAAAGGGATATTTTAGTGCAATACCCAGAAATAAATAAATAAATTAAATAATAATAAATAAATATTAATAATAATAATAAATTTATTTTATTTTAAAACATATTAATTGGACTTTGTATTTTATTTGGGTCGAGTGGTCATTTAATTTATATGGGCTAATAAATAATAATAAGTGATGGGTAAATTAATTTGATAAAATTGGGCCTTAAAACTAATTGAGTTTAATTTATGGGAGTATTATTAAATTCTTTTATAATTATGAGAATTTATAAAACTTGTTAGTAAATAAAACCTAACTACTTGCACCACATCTCATACCAACCGAGAGGAAGGAAAAAAAATTGGGAGGAAGCGGCAGGAGGCGAGAAAGAGAAAAAGAGAGTGGAGAATTTAATCTAAGGTATGTATCCAATAGTTGAGAATTTCAAATCAATTAATTGCAACAACTATATATATATTCGGTTGATGTTAAAGTCCACACACATGGAATCTGTATATTGCCTGTGCACTTGAAATTGAATAGATGTTGTAAGCATAAAGTTGGTTGTATGTATGATATATACATAGTTAAGAAAAATAAGTCTTTTGTAATCAGGTTCTTTATATTGTATATATATATATATATATATATATATATATAATGTCATGGAATGGAAGTCAGTGGGTGTAGATATTTGGATTCATGAAAGCAATATGAATTTAGTTTTGAAAAGAATAATATGTATGATGTCAGCTTCATGACGTATTAATTGGTAATAATAATAATAATAATAATAATAATGTCACAAAATGCAAAGTAACGTATAATAATAAGATAATTGAACTGACTAATTAAAATATGGCAGTTGTAACAATGAGATGTATACATGATTTTGGAAGTTTAGTAATAAAATAAAATAAAATATAAAGGTTAATTGGTGATAAATTTAATATTAAATAACTATTAAATTTATAAGTTTTTATTTGTTTTGATTAGTTTGAACGGAAGGATTTTAACGAAGTATATTGGGATTAAAATTTTGGGTATGACATTGCTTAATCCAGGTACGAATTTCGTACTCTTTCAACGAGAATCTTTTATTTTTAATTTGTTCGTTTCGTTATTCATTTCGAAATTTAGTATTGTCTCTCATAATTGTTCCTTGTCAATTTATTGTGATAAATTTATTTTGGCGTTGTATTAGAACTCATATTTGTACTCTTTAGACTAGTGTATCATGTCTAAATTTTATTTTGATATTTATAGTGATGTACATGTTAGTATATTTTTAGAGACTTGTGTTGACGATTCGTTCGATTTAACATGTACACGTTAGAACCCCTTTGTGTTGATATTGTGTTGCATGTGTTGTGACATGGTATCCTTGTTAGAATATATCGTAGGGTATACCTAGGCTATAACCACCTGTGGGGGTACCACATGCATGTCCTCTTGGCACCGAGGCATGACACCTTCCGTGGCAGTGTGATCAGTCCACAACGTCTCCGTTTTGTGCTCCGGTGGGAGTTGGCCATTTGGTGTTTTGTTATGGGAGGCGTATGGGTCGACCCTAGTTTCTGTTATGTTCTGTTCTGCGGATTGGTGATGTTTGTGCCAAACACGCCTTTCGATTTTATATGCATTGGATTCACGGTCCAATGTGTGTGACTTGCCTGTGTGGCATTATTTGATTTGCCTGTGTGGCATTATTTGACTTGCATGTGTGGCAAGGTATATTCTATTTTGTTTTCAGTTCAGTATGAAATAACACCCAGCCATTTGATTCAGCCTATTATTTCGTTGTGTTAGTCTTGTTCGTTTAGTTTCAGTTCGTTTTGTCTCTTTTCATTTAATTGAGTTAGTTAATTCGGTTCATTATTTATATTCTATATCCATACTGGACATTTGGCTCATGCTGTGTTTTTCTTCTGACAAGTAATCAGGGGAATCAAGGGCAAGTGTGACGAGAGCTCCCTTCTATCCAATAGTTTTGATATATTTTGTTAGGCTATGATACATTGATTTATTTAAAGTTGTAATAGTTATTTCAGATTGTGGTTTGAGCCAGTGTGGTATTTAGTATGGTTTGTTCTAAGACATTTAATCAGTATGAGATTATTCTTTTATGGATTAGAGTTTTGTTATATATTCATCATTTTGTTATGTTTTGAGTAACCTCTCTTTCTATTTTGAAAAGGGGGTGTTACATTTAGTCTATCGGATTTACCTGACATTGGAGTTTGACGTATTCGACCATAAAGTCGTTGGAAGTATACCCTTTGAACCGTTCCTCATCTTCAGGTAGTCTTAAGTGTTCCAGTTGGTCGAATGGGAATACTTCCGAAGGACTCTTCGGCCAGAAGGTAGAAGGCGTCCCTTGGGAGGGACTGACATCGAGAGTATGATGGATTGATGGCATCAACTTTGTTGGCGGGGCAGCTTCGATTATTTGAAGATCAGGCTCTTCAGTTGGTCGTGGCCTCTTGGAGCGAGGTTCGAGAGTTCCCTCTTCAGTTTCCTCGAGCTCCTAGAGGTCAGCAACCGGTGCAAGTTGTATGATGGGAGGTTTTGGGACGACCGAAGAAGATGACTTGGAGGGGCCCTTGGTGGGGAGCTTCTTCTTGCTCTTCTTCAGCAAGGCCATCTTTCTCTGATCTATCCATTTTCATGATGTTTTTCTTGGAAGGATCAATGGTTGTGGAGTTCAGGGGAGCTGCAGCCGATGCGGAGCTGGTTGAAAGCTCAGAAATCTGAATGGTATCTTCTTTAGGTAAATCGTCAGTGACTAGATAGCGGATGGGTTTGGTCTTGATAGGTAGTGGGGCTAAGGATTCTTCAGCTCCTTCGGGCTTGAAAATTGTTACTACAGACAAATAAACATTCAGTAAGGAAGTTCAGAAGGTAAGTCAAGTGATGAATGGGTTTGGGGTTTGTAACTTACATCCGTGTTTGTAGAACCATGCTTCGTTTGATAGGACATCCATACCACATTCAGTCTTCTTCAACTTCTGATAGAACTCTTTGAAGGCGTTTTGGCGGTCCTTCGGGAATTTTGATACCTTGGCGATGGGGTCTTCGGGGTGGCCCAGTTCGGGAAAAGCTTGAGGTCGGTTCCCCTTATGAAGATCCATTGAGAATGCCATCCCTTGTTGTTGGATAGAGTTTTGATGAAAGTGACTTGACCCAATTCTCAATTTAATTGTCGAAGCCCAGGTTCTTTTGACCTGCCGATGGTGAACAAGACGAAAAAGAAGTCGAGGCCAGGAGTAATTCCTAGCTCTTGGCACAAGGCGATGAAGCTAATCAGGTGGATATACGAGTTTGACACAAGTTGTGCGATCCCAATCCCCACGAAGCAGAGGAAGGAGTCGATGAACTCGTGAAGGGGGAATCAAACCCCATATTTTATGGCCCAGAGTGGTATCGCGACCCATTCGCCTTCGGGGCGCCAGTACATCCTTTCGTTTGATTCTGGCACCCAAAGCTTGTATTCTTTTAGAATGTTGAATAGGGTTCGGATATCAAAAATTTGGGAGGGGTTGATGGAGGATTTAGTGTTGATGTGAGAGAAATCGCCTTCGGATGCATAAACACTTCATATTTTTGTCTCATTACTTTCAGGGGTTGAAAGAGTTGAAGGGTTGGTGGTATCAGACGGTGGTGCTGGTAAATCGACCGACACCAGATCAGTGGTGACGATGGTGTTAGGGTTGGAAGTGTTGTCAACAATTGGTGTTTGCTATGTGGTTGAGGAGAATGGGAGGCTAGAATCTGTCATTGAAGCAAAAATAGCAAAAATGTGAGGTTTGGTGTGTCGCCCCCAAAATAGGTATACATCACCCATTCTGAGTCGCCAAATACATGGTACATAATACAAATACAAACTTAATTATACAACTGTCGTGTAACATAAGCTGAGAGTTTTAATACGAATATTGTCTTCTAGACAATATCCAAACTCAAATGGAGTCCTCATTACAATTATTATTACACTATTTTATAAAATAGTGAGGACTACTACAGCCACCATCTCGGACCATCACTCCATTCCCCGACTAGTCCCGGCTACGTTCTCATTTCCCGAAGAGAACAATGAAAGCAAAAGGGTGAGCTCAACTAGCCTAGTAATAAATATTATGACTAAGATAATGTATAATAAATTATCGTTAGCCTTCAACAGTGTTAAACTGATAGAATACAATAAATAACATGTTTAACTGCAGCGGAACAAACAATCCATTAGAAGAGTCAAGTAGAGCATGATATTTAGTATCTTCTATGATTTAAAAGTTTATCATCAATTTTATCGCTGAGATTCAGCTCAATAAATAATCCACATCACTGAATTATCTATACACTACGGGCCAAGAATATTCATTATTATCACCAATGGTCATGATCATGATAACAACTGTCCATCAATGGACTACGGGCCTGTAACATTCCAGAATTTTAAATGGTAATTTTAAATATTTATTGAATTATATAAATATTTAATGGATGTGTTTATCGTTGAATAAATATTTGTTTAATTGATTTAATTTGATTTGGTTAATTATTTGTTAAATAAATAATTAATGTGTTAAGAAAATTAATTATTAAGTTAGAGAGTTTATGTGATTAAATGATTTATTCAATAAATTATTATTAGTATTAATTAAATTAAGTATGAAAACTTAATTAAATAAAGTGTGACAAATAACTATATTATAAAGAGTTATTAAAATAAATTAAGGAGTTTATTTTAGTTTTTGCCAAACAAGGCATACAAATTATTAAGTGTTTAATTATAAAGGGTTTTGCCAAACGGAGCCTTATGGCTTTTGGATTTCTTTTAAATTTTGAATTAGTAATTAATATAAATAATATATAATAATCTTTGTAACTGATAAATTGAATAGGGGCAATTAGTAGAGGACGGTTTTAAAACGTTTGAAAAAGAACGTGCGTTGGTTTTTAGTTTACGTATATTGTTTTTGGCTTAAGCCTAAGAAGGAAAATAGAAGTTTGTCTGAGAAAAGTTCAGAGTGAGTTTGAGAGAGAAAGAGCTGTGATTCCCAAAGCAAGTTCTGAGTTCGTCAAAGCTATTCTCAGTGATCAACAAGTATTTTCTTAAGCAACAAAAGGTACGTTTTAAAACCTTAACATATATGTTTTACGTTCTCTGTGTTCTATGTTCTTGAATTTTCACTGACTATAAGGTTCTTTACAAAAAATTATCTGTAAACTATGCTTTACTAGTTGATTATGAAATTATGAGTATATATGTTATATGCTAAATTACGTTCAAAAAGAAAGGGAATTGGTTTTACAGTAAACATACATGCATGAATATGATCTTGTAAGATAACAAAATTAGTATATGTTAATTGTGAAATTGTGAAATTTAACCTTGTATATGATAATTGGGTAAGAAATTCTGAGAACATAGTTTAAAGGAATCAAATTGGGTTATAATTGTGCAGTGTTCATCGTGTCGTGTTCACTGTGTAAAGGAATATCAAAAATGGACTTTTGGGTTTAAAATATGGTTTTGAAGGATTTATGTTTTCTGACATTATTGTTAGTTGTGTTAAATTAGTATATGTATGCTTGGTAATGTTTATGTGCAGATTATGTAAGTTATTGTTGGGTAAAATCCAGATACGCACAACACGCAAGTATACGTGGTCAACAAGTAATATAATAGTAAGTAGAGTATCGTTCCCTCAGAGACTTAGCAAGAAATTAACTTCATAATTACCAATCTTCTATTAATCCTAATTTTATTAAACTAATCAATTTCCAGTTTATAGTAAAAATAATAAAAATATTAAAAATCAAATAAATACCAACAAACCCTAAAACTGAATTTTCAAACAAATATTGGAGAATTAGGCTTACAACTTCACTCTAAGCATCACTCTGATTATTATCCCTTATTCTAATTTAATTCATTATCCTAGTTTATTAATCAAGAACACATAAGTAATATTAACCACCTCTCGATGTATTAATACCGTATTAACCCAAATCCACAATTAAGATAGAATTAAGTTAAACACCTTAATCAACTAACTCACTATATCTCTATGCGAATTATACTTATAGAAGGTTTAATTTCAAGTTCTCTATATGATTACATGCGATGTCAAGCATATCTCTATCTTAACATTCATCAAGATTCTGTTCATCACATAAGTCAAGAACACATGCTATATTAATTAAGTCTAGATTCGTATTTCATCTCTCGAATTCATAAAAATCCATATAAAATTGTTGATCAGACAATTCATAAATTTAAGCTCAAATTAATATAGATAAACTGCATAATAGCTTATTAAATTGAAAACCAAGATTACATAATCATCGTTCCACTTAAAGATCCATTATCCACTTAAAAATCCATTATAAGCCTAATAAGTAATTTAGTTCATAGCTAATGAATTAAATACTGAATAAATAAAAGAAAACATCATCCCAATTACACAAATTAAAATTAAAGGAGAATAGTAATACACCACCCTTCTTGCCCTCCAAATCTGAAATCTTCGTGAAATTATTCTTCTTCTTCGTTCCTCCAAGTTCTTGCTCTTCAATCTCGTTCTCGAAGTGTTCAAATCCTTCCCCTCTTTCGAACACTTAGCATAAAAATGGCCTCAACTCAGCTCCCTACCATCAATCCTAATCTAACTCTTACTCATCACCTCCAAAGTCCAATAGAAATCCAAATCCTTTTCAATACCAGCAACCATTAGTCAAAGACTCCCACAACATAAAATAACAACCATCCCACAATCATATTATGATCAGATTACATAAAGAATTAATAGCTCCCAACAATGCCCATCTTCCAACACATAATAAATTTTTGCTCAGATCAAAAGTCTTGCGAGCACACAAGACGCCTTGCTAGACATTGTTCTATGACGGTATGGTTTTACGCTTACTATACCAGAGAAATCCACGACTTAGCGCTCCGCACTATGTTACTCAAGACCACCAAATGGCTTAGCGTTATGTAGTCAGAAAGTCCAACAATTGCTTGAAAACTCCTTTCAATGCTAGCATTCCGATAGGTACACTGATTATCCTACAACAAGCACAAAACCCATCAAAAGTAACATGAAAATACCAATAACTAACAATATAACAAGCTAAACGAACATAAATCATAGGTCGAAAACCTACTCATCAAATTCCCCCAAACTTGAACATTGCTTGTCCTCAAGAAAAATGCAATGCAATATACTAACAACTAAAAACTACGAATCCAGTATTAAGACAGTAAATATAGTTTACTCATACGACCTCAGAAAAATTAAATAAACATGTCAAACTTCATATCAAAACTAATCCGCAATTCCTTATCAATCCTTGCTTCTTAAACTGTTATCACTAGTATAGTGTGTGTGTGTGTGTGTGTGTGTGTGCGTGTTTAACACCCATGCTAACTGATATCGACTCAAATTCAATACATAACCAGTTTCTTATAAGGAATCATACAACACAAACTCGAAAAGTTCAAAAGCAGACAAGTTCCATCTAAAACTATGCAATTACCACCATCAAGGGTTCACATAGGGTACTTATACTTCATATATATAGATATACCTTTTTCTTCTTCTTCTTTTTTTCGTTCTTTTCTTTTACGGGGGCTTTTTGCTCTTTTCTCGTTTCACATATTCATACCAATTTTTTTTTTTAAAACAAGACTGTGCAATGTCTTATTCTATTAGGCTAACAGTGCTACCCCTTTGCGAACTTTTAACCAACGACTCCCAAACCATAAAATACCTTAGGGCGCTAAGTGTTAAGACACCCCTACAGGTGTACTTGCTCAAGTAACAAAGGGCCCGAAACAAAACTAGTCATGGTGTTTACTATTTTTTTTTTTATTTTTTTATAAAGCTTATATACCCCATATTCTCCCCCAAACTTAGGCTCTCGCCTAATTTTCGTTTTCACTGCCCATCCTTGTCACTTTTTCGTTTACACAAGCATTATCCTTTAGAAAATCTTTGTGTAACAATTTGAACTAATCCATTAACACAGATGTTATTAATGTGTTACCCGTATTATACCAGTTTCAAAGCAGAACAAGATCCAAATCATAACAGTAACTACATCAAGGTTCTCATACTTAGTAATGTATTTGTCTACGTAATTTCAATCTCATCATTGGCCAAGAATCAACGTATACGATCTAATAATTGAATTTATGCAAACTACATGCAAAATATATATATATTTTTTAAAATTTATAAGGACTAAACTACTTATTAACTATACTAACTAACATGATTTTTTTAAAAATTTCATTAAAATTTTCACTTCACTAATTAACCAAACAGAAACATAATCCCCCAAACTTAACTCAAGTAATGTTCTCATTACGTCAAAATAAATCAAATAAAAGTATGAGGACTTCCCTGAGATCGAGTTACTGCTCGTCGTCCGAAGGAGGATATGGTGGTAAAATCAGAGGAATAAGCATGACCACTGGATGTGCACTAGGATTGCAGCGGGAAAACGCATCAGCAAGCGTGTTGAATGCATTGGCATTGTACTGATGCATTAAATCTTGACGCTGGGCTAACCACCTAAATTGTTTCGTGAAGCCTGAGGTGGTTGCTCTTGCCTGGGTTCCGCTCCAACAGGTGGTGAGGGATGCCGGATCATAATATAGCCTTCTCCCCGTGGATGTGATCTGGCCCCATCCCATTCCTTGTACCTCTCAATTGTGGTATAATCAATAATAGCCATCGGTTGTTGGACAGGCTCGGAAGGTTGCCACTGCACTCCAGCTTTACGGCATAAATCAGTGATTAAGAAACCATACAGCAAACCTCCCGTAGTACTCCCTCGTAACAACCGGTCAATGGACTCTTGAATACACTACCCCACATCGACATTGTAGAATGCAATGGAGTTGTTCACACAGAAATGGTGATGAAAAATCCCATATAATAGCCGAGCCCGTGCCTTAGTTACATCGTTTTGGTGGCGAGTGGGAATTAAACGGGCACACATAAATGCATACTAAGCTTTTCCATACCAACTGAGTGCTGAGTGGGGAAAACTTATCTTTTCATCCGTTCCGGCTTGAATTACCCATTGCGTTCCTGGTTTGCATAATCTGACAATCAACTCATCTAACTCAGGCAAACCATCTTTATATCAGTCAGTTTGTGGTGCCTCTAACCCAAAATACTCGTTGATAGCATCGGCATGAAACGCCACCGGTTTACCCCGAACCATGACTACGTGATTGACATATTCCATGTCGTTGGCTTTAAATTCTTTCACTATATTGATCACTGCTGGAAGTGGTTGTTCTACCAATTGGAACCAATTACGCTCGACAATTTGCAAAGCCATGCCGCCATCCAAATTAGCATCCGGCTTCAATCCACGTTCGAGCACCAAAGTTTTCTTGTCAATGGATGACTTGAATCGTTCTGCAACCCTCTTACTAATAAACTTTGTATGATCATATTCAGGCCGAGCAGTGGAGGTGGATGGGCGTTGTCTTTTATGGGAAGACATGGTGTTTCTGATGATGTTTAGGCTCAAAGTTTGGGTCTGGACTTTTATCAAATAGTTGGTGGGCAGACTGAGTACTTCCCCCAAAATTGGTTGCTTGGTGTTATCTTGCTAGCCAAATTGTGAAATCAAACACACACTCCTTGGGCACCCAATATCCAAGGTATTCTACTCACTTGCTATCAATAAAAGAGAAGAAGATTGAGGAAGAAGTGAGTTGCGCTTACCTTGAATAAATTTATGTTTTCCTCTTTGTAAAGAATCCCAAATTGAATGAAGTTGTGCAAGGAATGAATTAGATTTAGGATTGGAGTATAGTGTGTATATCTGATATGAATTGGATTATATGTATAGTTGGAGATGGAAAACCAACGTGGGTTAGGAGATTGGAAGTGTATGGGTTTAATGTGAATAGAAGTTGAAAAGGAGAAGGAGTGATGGGGTAGTGGCATTAGTATAGGAGTTATGAAGTTATGGAGTTATGGAAGAGTGAAGGGTGTAGGAGAAGTGGGAAAGTTGAGTGTATAAAGGAAAGGAAAAACAGTTAAGGCCTAAGACACGAAAATAAAATGGTTCAGCGCCTGAGTTATTCGAGCGACGCGGCCCGCGTCGTGGATAAGCTATAGATAGCGCGCCCCGCGCTAAGAGGTCAGGAAGTGCTAGCGTACTAGCGCGCCCCACGCTATGTATATGTCTTAGGTAGCATGGTCCGCACTTGGGGGTCAGTGGTGAGATGACAAGTAGTGCGCCTCGCACTGTGTATGGCGCGCCCCGCGCTATGAGATCGGCGAAGTGGCGCGGCCCACGCTTGCATGGCAGGAAGGGACTGGGGTTGTAGCGCTCCCCACGCTAGGCCTGTGCCTTGGACAGCGCGGCCCGCGCTATGGGGTCAGTGACTTCTTGGCTTTATTTTCCTCCTTCAACCTGCGAATCATCTAGAAATGAAGTCAAAATTATATAAAAGCTTCATATTTACTAGATTATAAACTACAATATAAAAAAAAATTAAAAGAGAAAGAGTTTAGAGCTTGGGTTGCCTCCCAAGTAGCGCTAGTTTTAATGTTGTAAGTCCGACGGTGCCTCTTGTATCACTGTGCATCGGCGAGGGTAATGTTGACGACATCCCAGTTTAAATCTCCACCCCAATAATGCTTTATCCGTTGACCATTGACCTTGAACGTCTCCAATGGATTTCGACTCTAGAGTTTGATGGCGCCATGTGGGAAAACTGTTTTGATGGTGAATGGTCCCGACCACCTTGACTTAAGCTTTCCTGGGAACAACCTCAATCGTGAGTTGAACAGCAGTACTGATTGCCCCGGCTCGAACGTTCGGTGCATAATTTTCTTGTCGTGCCATTTCTTGACATTTTCCTTGTATAGTTTAGCGTTCTCGTATGCCTGAAGTCGGAATTCATCGAGCTCATTTAGTTGGAGTAGCCTCTTGTCACCCACAACTGCTTGATCAAAGTTTAATTTCTGAATTTCCCAGTAGGCCTTGTGTTGTAACTCCACAAGTAGGTGACAAGCTTTCCCGTATAGTAATTGGTATGGTGACATCCCAATCGGTGTTTTGTACGCAGTCCGGTAAGCCCAAAGTGCATCGTCCAACCTGAGCGACCAATCCTTTCGATTCGGATTCACTACCTTTTCCAGAATTTTCTTCACCTCCTTATTCGAAACCTCAGCTTGCCCACTAGTTTGGGGATGATACGCAGTAGCTATCTTATGGTTTACCCCAAACTTTGCCAAGAGAGCTGTAAACGATTTTTTGCAGAAGTGACTACCTTCATCACTTATGATAGCTCTCGGCGTGCCAAACCTTGTAAAAATATACTTTTGCAAAAACTTGAGAACCACCTTGGCATCATTAGTCGGGAGTGTTACGGCTTCCACCCACTTTGATACATAGTCCACCGCAAGCAAAATGTACTGATTGTTGAATGAGGAAGGGAATGGCCCCATGAAATCAATGCCCCATACATCGAAAATCTCAACTTCTAAAATAGTTTAGAGTGGCATCTCATTCCTTTTTGATATGTTGCCCACCCGTTGACATCTATCGCATGTTTTAACAAATTGGTGGGCGTCTTTGAATAATGTAGGCCAATAAAACCCTGCTTGAACGACGTTTGCCGATGTTCTCTCACTGCCATAGTGTCCCCCATATACCGATGAGTGGCATTCCTGCAGTATGTGTTAGGTTTATAATATTCAAGAACGCAATCAAATTGCAAAAATAATGCGGAAACGTGTAAAAATCAGAGTTTAAAAATTTTACAAACCATATACCCGGATCACCCTTTATGCACAATTATTAATTAAACGAAAAGATGAAGAATAAAATCATACCCTTGAAGATCGAGCTTCCTCGTGTACAAGTTCACCTCAAATCCTTTCGCGCTCAACTTGAATTCAGGGTTTGGGTTTCTTTTCGATCAACGTTAGCCACCCATGTGTGTTTGGCCTCAGAGGTGATCCACAAGGAAGAAGAAGGATTCAAGAAGATGGGTGGTTGGCTAAACCCTAGTTTTTCTATCTCTATAGAAAAGGAGCGTACTTTCCAACAAATTGGAATTATCACGTGGTCTTCATATCTGATATAAGACTCCTCTTATAAAGATATCAAGTAACCCTATTAAAATAAGGTATTTTTAATTAAACTCTTTTAATTAAATGGGCTCCCTAATCTTATTAGGGATAATTAATTAAACTCCTTTAATTAATTTTCCCTCCTAATCCTATTAGGAATAAATGAGAATACTTATATTAAATTAATTCCTAAACTCTTTTAGAAATTAAAATAATAATAATAATTGTAATAATATTAATAAGACTCCTCTTATTAATTTATATTTAATATTTCTAAAATATTAAATAATAAATATTAAGCTATTTAATTGATTCTATCACCATAGATTAAATTAAATATACATAACATATTATTACGATTATGCCATTAACTTCTTAAATAATTATTCTTCCTTTTATGGTGTGACCCTTCAAGGTTCTCCATATTAAACCCGGTTGTAAATAAATCAATTAGAACAATTCTAATCTTATTTAAATAAATAAATTAAACAATTAATTTATTTAAATAAATAATATTTATTCTACAATAGGGATAAGCCTCCCTAGCGATCAGCGACTTTCCAGATAATATAGATTTCAACATTAATCATAAAAGAACCTTTGAGTAAATAGTTACTGTATCACATAATTCAATCCCTCCACCAAACAATGTCCCAATTAAATATAAGACATGGAATTATCGTCAAGTCTTATTTTATTTAATTATATGTATTTCGACTCTTAAATGCACTAACTCCAAATAATGCAAATTAGAAACTCCTTTCTAATTTCATTCATCTTCGCCAAGGATTCTTGGGTTGTCATTTATCGAATCACATAGGACATTTCTTTTCTTTTTAATATAAGTGGTAGATTTTTATTGATCATACATTATCTCCATATACAACTTATTATACCCAAGCATACCCTTTGATATACCCTAAGGTTCTTAAGGAATAAGTCAAAGTATAACTCATCATACACAAGATACTATGATGATCTCAAGTCCAAGGATCACTTGTACTACTATCACTACAGAATTCCTATCGACAGCAAGTAAAACTCCATTAGGTATTCCTTAGCGAGCCACGCTCAAATTGAACTTATTCTCTAATAAGCACCTACATAATTGCTTTAGTGTTCCACACAAATGATCATGAGATCAATCATCCTCATCCAATGAGCAAGCAACGTATGTACCAATCTATCCGGATTCACTAATCCCCAATTTAGTAATCCAATGATTGGGAACTATTTTAGTTTTAAGCTTTCTAAGAATTTAGATCTCATTAGAATGATCATCATCATTATTCTAAAATCATTGCTTAAAACTATGGGTTTATCACATATTATAAAACAGCAACATGTAGATAATTAAAAGCCTTTAATAAATTAATACTTTTTATTAATAAATGAATAATATTGTTTCAAAGTATATGCTTTATCATCAAACATGATTGGCTTGTGTGCATACTACTTTCAATCTCTCACTTGCACTAAAGTCAATCGCCATGGTATCTCATACTCTTCTTCTTTAAGTGACGATTATCCTGCTGTTGGATAAGCTTTAGTTAATGGATATGTAATGTTGTTCATGAGAGTCCACTATCTCTATAGTGATTTCCCATCTTTCAATGATTCTAATAATCAAATGAAAGTGCCACAACATATGTTTAGATCCAAGATGAGACTTAGGATGTAAGACCCCGAATTTTTTTAAATAAAAAGGAATTTCCTTTATTTATTATTTTGAAATAGTAAGGGTGGATTTGATTAATGTGGTTAGTTATGGGTAAAATGCATAAATATTTGAATAAGCAAGTGATGATAAAATATTCATTATTGTTTAGAATATTCGCTTGGTCGTGGAATATTCGATCGTCGGGAATATTATTAAATGCCATTAGCCTTTTATGCCCCTATAACGGAAAGCCATATTGAGATGAAGAAAAGCGACAAATATAAGTTGTTTATAAATAACGACGTAGTTGCTACCGCTAATTATCTTGTTGGAATACACGGTGGTTAAAACACACTAATACGGCGTTGTTGAATAAAGAAGACACGGTATTGCACCAATTATTGATTCTTACGTAAGAAGACACTACTCAATAATTGTTACAAATAATTTACTGCTCAAAGATTTTATTTTATTGATTTAATAATTGTCTGCGTTGATATTTTATATTATTGTTGTTTCAATAAATTGTCATTACACAAAGTATTTTCCATTATCGGAGAAATAATTCATATTATCTGAATAATATTATTAGAAAACATTATTGGTAATGTCTAGAAAGTTACATCTAAGGAGAGGTTTGGTCACCTAATTGCGGCAGGCCAAGAAGGAGAGATCCTTATTCGAAAGCCCCCTTCTGAGGAACTACCAGTTCCGAAGATTGTGATTCTGTAATATTATTTGTGAATAATTAATTATTGATTTATATGATGAGAAAAATATTGATTTTATGTGGATATAGATGGAGAAAATTTTAATGTGATAATTGTTGAAAATTAATATTTTATCTTTTTTCGATAAAATAATTCATTTAAATATATTATTTTAATAATATATTACCGGTGATATTTTTATAATGAATGTGGGATATATGAATATACGAGGAGGAAGAGTATTTTTGTTGAAATAAATGTTTAAAACATGTTAAACATGTCGGTGGACCCCATTTATTGACTGAAATTTGATTATAGCCTGTAAAATCGTCCGTTTGTGGATTTCGGTCAATTTCTGTTTGGAATTCGGAAAAACTTTATTCTGAAAAGTTGTAGAGAATTGAATTTCCTATAAAAACTCGCGAGATTCGAATTTTCTAATAAAAGGGCTATTTATTATGAATTATTGAAGTTTCGGAGTTCCGAAATAATTGATTTTTGGGAGTTTTAATTAATTATTTTGAGAAAAATGTTTTTGGTGAGTTTGTGAACCTCATTTAACATGTGTTATGGCTGAAATCAGATTTCAAAGGTGGGCTAAGTAATTTTGTTTATAAATAATATTATTATATTCAATTTTCTGCTCACATGGTGTTCTAGCGATTTTCCTATAAATAGGTGTTTAGGTTAGAATTGAAAATCACACCAAAAATCAAGTTTTCTCTCTATATTATCGAGCTTATTCTTGTGAGTATTTTGAGTATACTTTGAGTATTGCTATACTGGTGCAAGTTCAAGTCATAGCCTATATATCAGGTGTTTCAACTAGAAATCTTGTCTTCGAGGTAAGGGATGTTATTTTCTTCTCAAATGATATTATTTCTTCAATATCATTATCTTTGAAATATTGGTTGGAACTTTTATCAAATTTGGAACTTTTTCATGCTTAGGGGTTACTTATTCACGAATTCTTATTCATGAGTTACTTATTCACGAGTTACTATTCACCAGCAGTACTATTAAGCTAAGCGTGAAGATGTTTTTTTGTGGAATTTCTATCTTTTGGTGTCTGAGATACTATTCACGATATCTGAAGACTATTCACATATACGACACTATTCACGAATACGGCAGACTATTCATCGAAAAATGAAAAATTTTCTTTTTGTCCAAAATATCTATTCGGATACTAGCTTTGATTGTATCCATGTTTTGATCATTCTTGAATTTTACACCATCGTGATTATTTTTGAGGTATTTTGGACGTGGATAAAACAAAGTACGAATCCTTAATCCTTAATCCTTGTCATTTTTTTTCTTTGGATTCGTTTCTTTAAAAATATTTTTCATCATCTTCAGCTTTTAAATGATGATATTATGGAATATCTTTGGCACGTAGTGCAAAAAGATGAATGATTTTTGATGAATATCTTTGGCCCGTAGTGCAAAGATGAACAGTGTTGAGATGAACATGACCGATCGATTAATATCTTTGGCCCGTAGTGCAAAGATGAAGCAGTGTTTAGATGAACATGACTAATCGATGAATATCTTTGGCTGTAGTAGCAAAGATGAATATTTGATTCCGATATATATTGATTGATGTTACGAGGATAAATATCGACGATGAACTTTTAAATTCATATATAGAAGATAGTAGTTTGCATTCTCTACTTAACTATTCTAATGAATTGTTGTTTCAGCTGCGATTGTTGATTTAAAACCGGTCATCTATTGTATTCTATTAGATTTTTCCTCGTGGAGACTAACGATAATTTGTTGTATATTATCTTAGTCATAACATTCTTTACTGGGCTAGTTGAGCTCACCCTTTTCCTTTTTGTTCCATTTTTCTTCTCAGGAGGCGAGAATGTAGCGAGTACTAGTCGGGGTATGGAATGAAGGTTCTAGAGAGAGTTGTTTAGTAGTCCTCACCATTTTTGTAAAATAATGTATCAATAATTATGATGGGGATTTATTTCATGTGTGGATATTGTCTCAGATGGCAATATCTCGTATTTAAACTCACAGTTTATATGTTGTAATAATAAAGTTGTAGTTATTTATGTACCATGTATTTGGCGACTCAGAATGGGTTGGGTGGAATGGACCTATTTTGGGGGTGTCACATAGGAACTATTCCTAGTTCTGTAATGAACTTTTAATCCAAACAATCAACTTGCAGCTTCATTTATAGCTATATACTTTGTCTTTATCACTAAACCAGTAACTCTTTGCTGTTTGGAACCTTTCCAATTCACTACACCACTGTTCAAGATAACGCTTTACCTTAAAGTGGATTTTCTGTCATCTTGGTCTGTCTAAAAAACTTGAGTCTGTTAAGCCCTCTTGTTTTAATTTAGACCCACCATGAATATGATCACATCCTTAGTCTTGGGTTAAGCACTTTAAGATGTTTTTCACCGACTCATAGTGAACTTCTCCATAATATGACCGATCAACATCGTGTCTCGTACATTTCATTGCATACATGATTGTCACTCATGCGACCTCTCTTTCGTGAGTCTGTGGGGACTATTAAGAGATACACTCCATAGCTCATCGACATGAGACATCTCTTGGAGCTTGCCATGCTAATCGACTTTAGCATCAAAATGAATATACGTTCCTTGGGTTAAGTCGAGCATCCTCTATCTATATAGATTTATATCCCCAATTAAGATACTCTTCCAAATCATTCATGGAGGAATGTTTAGACAACTTTATCTTTCTTGATCAGTAGCATTGGTATGTCATTCCTTATCTGTAGTATATCAACATATAGTACTAGGAATGTCACGATGCTCCCACTGACACTTTTGTACACACTAGGTTCATTCTTATTTTTTTTATAAAATCAAACTCTTTTGATTGCCTCATCAAAACGAATGTTCCATATTTGAGAAACTTGCTTCAATCCATTTCTCTGAAAGTGTTCACAACACTTACCTCATCGTATGTAATCGGATCATCATCTTCTATGATGTATACCTCATCATCATCATCTATGATGAATCCATACCTCCTAGGTATCTTCGGTACTATTCCAGAATTACGATTCAGTTGTGGTATAATAGGTCTATCTACAGGTTCCTCTTATTTGATTTATAGTGTTTTGTGGTTCTTGAACTCTTCAAGATCTATTATCCTCCCACTAGCCCCTTCAACGATAAACACCTTTATCTTAGAAGGCAGCGTGTTTTGCAACAAACACCTTTTGCTAAGTAGGATTATAGAACATATACCCTAAACTTACTTTAGGATGTCCCACAAATCGACACTTATAAAATCTTGTCCCAAGCTTATCCTTTGAAACCTTTTCACGTAAGTTGGACAACCCCTTATCTTAACATACTTAAGATTAGGAATCCTCCCTGTCCATAACTTTTATGGAGTCTTGGGGCCGGATTTTGAGGTTACCATTTTCGTAGATATGCAGCCATTTCTAGGACATTATCCCGTAAGGATCTTTGGAATGTCGGTAAAATCATTTTTGGACCGCACCATGTCCAAGAAAGTACGATTTTTCATTCAGATACATCAATTAATTATTGCGTATCAGGATGTGTCCATTATGAGAAAACCATTTGAGATGATCTAGAAACTTATTGCACAAGTATTTATTCCTTGATCTAATCAAAGAATCTTAATACATTGTCAATTTGTTTCACTTCTGAATTCTTTGAACCTTTCAAATAATTTACACTTGTATTTTAGCAAATACACACATTCAACTCTTTGAATGATCATCTCCTTTTCTTATACTAATTTGTTCAATATGCAAAATTATTTTCATGTAAGTCAAGTATACAAAATTTATTAAGTAATATTCCAGTTCTATACAAAACATTATTATTATAAATAGAACAACAATTGTTCTTAATTATAATACCAAAGATTTCATTGTCCAACAATAAAATGGAAATAATATTTTTAACAAGAACTGGAATACAATAACAACTTATTGACTTAATAGATTTTCCCATAGGCATTGCTAAACTATAAGTTTATATGGCTAATGCAGAAACCTTTGCTTCATTTTCCACACATAGGATTACTTATATTTGTTTAGCTTTCTACTTCTGCTTGGTCCCTTCATAAATCTATATTTATGATAACCAAAGTCGGTATCCAATACTCAAGTAGAACCTTGACTTAAAGAAAAATTTATTTCAATCATGAACAAAATCGATTAGAATGTAGAAACTTCACTAAGCTTCTTTGGTTAGCCTCTCGCAAGATGCTTCTCGCAGATTTCTTTCCAAAGTGTCCAAAGCTTATTGCAATTGGAAGCAAACTCTTTTGCTATCCGTTTCAGTTTTGCTCTTATTATCCTTTGTTTACGCCTCTCTATTTACCTTCTTTGAATCGTTCTTCTTTTCAGAAGATCCTTTGGCCCCTACTAGTAAGACTTGATCTTTTTTGGTTGGAAAGTGACTCTCAACATTTTTCAATATGTTAAGCAAATCAGCGAGGCTGATATCTAGCTTGTTCATATAAAAAATTCACAACAATTGTGAAAGGAGTCCGGGAGTGAGTGCAAGATCAAATCTTGGCTCAACTCTCCATCCATGACAAAACCGGTTGTCTAATTGATCAATCAAATTGATTATGTTAAGAACTTTTTTGTCGTACATTTATAGTGCCATTGGCCATTCTAGATCGGAAAAGCTCCTTAGATATCTCGATATCTATCGCCCCTACTTTCCTCACCATCAACTACTTGATGTGCGGGAATATAGTAGAGCATCCATAGTTTCATCTTGTGTCAAGCTCGTTACTTTCATGGATGCGAGCATGGTGCATTGAGCCAATATTTGTGCATCATCTTGCCACTTTCTAAAAGTAACAATGTCTTCCTCAGAGGCATTGTCTGCAACCATTGCAGGGATAGGCATATTAAGGACATAAGATATCTTTTCAGCTATGAGAACTATTCTCAAATTGTTTAACCAATCCGTTTAATTCGGTCTGGTTAATTTAGCATCTAATATGCTTCGCAGTGATAGTAATTTTAGACATTGTAAAATTCTGTAAATGAATTTGTAATTAACAAAGTTTTAACATACATTCTTTTATTAATTACCAAAATAACTTAGGTCTTGTTTTAAATTGGTATCTCCCACTATTTTCTTCAAACTATATTACCCTCACTTATATAGTTCGGCAAAATCTAATTAAAGATTTGCTAGTGAGAATAAGGATCCCATTTCAAATGTATATAGCCTTGTGGTGACACAACAAACTATATATAAATAAATAGGTAGACTACTTTTGTCAATTACATCAACTATGCAACTTCTTGTATTTTGCCTCTTAGATTATTTTGATCAAGTGGTGGCACATCAGAATTAAAATTATCCAAGTTAAGTCCAACCTAGCACTCCATATATTCAAAAAAGAAAAATATCATCCTTGTGGTGACACAACAAAATAATATTGTTCAATTTTCTTTATAAGCATCAAATGTGATAAATTAACATCTTAAATACTTAATACTTGCCTTGTGGTGACACAACAAACTCATATTAAATATTTAATACTCTATTAATTTTATCATGCTAGAAGGCGATGTTCGATATTCCAAATATCTTTGAACGCTTAGGACTTAATAAAAATAAATAAAAATTTGAGGGATTTATTATTAAATTATCTCATCTTGTTTAGCGCGCATGCACATATATATATAAAATACGCATCATATTAATGAACATGCGAATCATGTTTGCATAATATATAATATATATAGTATAAGCATGCACATATAGAATACTATATTCTACCCGGATTGATTATAGACTTTTATTCTAGTTTGGTTCACTAGAGCCACAAAGTGAACCAAAAGGTCAAACCCTAGGGGTGCAAGAAATAATATTTAAATATAACTATTACATTTAAACCCAGGCTCCATTACAAACGGGTCTTCAAGCGCTCCTTGTTCCTTGATCTCCAATTCTTCAAAATTAATTCTAACTATTCCTATTACAAAACTATTTAAAATAAATAGAAACCTTGATCGTGATCGAGGGAAGTACATAGGAGAGAGATAGAATTTACATTAAGAAAAATTTAGAAGGCGAGGTACGCATGACCCCATTTAATAAAACCCATACATTCATGCATCCAACTAAAATAAAATCCAATCACATTGGTCGATAGTCCATAATCAATCCCATTTATTATCATACACATCACCATACGCATCACTAAATAACATTCATCTTATGAATAATAAACATTCAATATATATATTGATATCATTTAATGGACAAATTTAGTTAGTATAAAATCTATTTTTGAATCAAAATAAACTCCTTTATTTTAATTCAAATTTAAATCAAAATAAAACTATTTTATTTTAATTTATCCAATTTTGAATAAAATAAACTATTTTATTTTAATCAAAATCTTTAATCAATATAAACTCATTTATTTTAATTAATTATGGAATCCAATTCCATATAAAAAAAAATAATTATTAAAGGAAACTTTAATTCTTTTCCTATTCACAAATAAACTCCTTTATTTTGAATAATATGAAATCTTATTTCATATTTAAATAAACTCCTTTATTTAAGGAAACATGGATTCTCTTTCCTATTCACAAATAAACTCTTTTATTTTGAATAATATGAAATCTTATTTCATATCTAAATAAACTCCTTTATTTAAGGATATTAGGATTCTCTTCCTATTCACAAATAAACTCTTTTATTTTGAATAATATGAAATCTTATTTCATATCTAATTAAACTCCTTTATTTAGAATCCAATTTCAACTCCAATTAGTTATCATGGAATCCAATTCCAACTCTAATTAGTTAGCATGAAATTTAATTTTAAAATTAAAATAAACTTTATATTTTAATATAAAATAAACTTTTTATTTTAATATTAAAATAAACTTTTTATTTTAATATTAAAATAAAATTTTTATTTTAATAATAAAATTATTAAGAATATTATATATATATATAGATAATAAAACCAAAACCGTTATTATATATATATAATAAAACCGTTAGTTTTATTATATATATATATATATAATAAAACTAACGGTTTTATTATATATATATAATACTCATGCGGAATATATAGATTATATATATAATAACATGACTCTTAGGTCACGTCCCACGTGATGGAGATAGCCGAAAAAAAAAAAAAAATTTCATGAATAATGACTTTCAAAAAAAAAATCGTCTTTTTTTTTTTTTAAATTTAATTTTATACAATAAATTATGCCCAATTAAATTGTTCTAAACAAATATCAATATACATATCAAATTAAAACAATTAATAATTCGCATAAAGATTTGACTCTGATGCCACTGTTAGGTTTGTAATATTCAAGAACGCAATCAAATTGCAAAAATAATGCGGAAACGTGTAAAAATCAGAGTTTAAAAATTTTACAAACTATATACCCGGATCACCCTTTATGCACAATTATTAATTAAATGAAAAGATAAAGAATAAAATCATACCCTTGCAGATCGAGCTTCCTCAGGTACAAGTTCACCTCCAAATCCTTTCGCGTTCAACTTGAATTCACCGGGTTTGGTTCCTTCCTTTGATCAACGTTAGCCACCCATGTGTTTGGCCTCTAGAGGTGATCCACCAAGGAAGAAGAAGGATTCAAGAAGATGGGTGGTTGGCTAAACCCTAGTTTTTCTATCTCTATAGAAAAGGAGCGTACTCTCCAACAAATTGGAATTATCACGTGGTCTTCATATCTGATATAAGACTCCTCTTATAAAGATATCAAGTAACCCTATTAAAATAAGGTATTTTTAATTAAACTCTTTTAATTAAATGGGCTCCCTAATCTTATTAGGGATAATTAATTAAACTCCTTTAATTAATTTTTCCTCCTAATCCTATTAGGAATAAATGAGAGTACTTATATTAAATTAATTCCTAAACTCTTTTAGAAATTAAAATAATAATAATAATTGTAATAATATTAATAAGACTCCTCTTATTAATTTATATTTAATATTTCTAAAATATTAAATAATAAATATTAAGCTATTTAATTGATTCTATCACCATAGATTAAATTAAATATACATAACATATTATTACGATTATGCCATTAACTTCTTAAATAATTATTCTTCCTTTTATGGTGTGACCCTTCGTGTTCTCCATATTAATAGGTTGTGAATAAATCAATTAGAACAATTCTAATCTTATTTAAATAAATAAATTAAATAATTAATTTATTTAAATAAATAATATTTATTCTACAATAGGGATAAGCCTCCCTAGCGATGATCAACGACTTTTCGGATAATATAGATTTCAACATTAATCATAAAAGAACCTTTGAGTAAATAGTTATCGTATAATTCAATCCTTCCACCAAACAATGTCCCAATTAAATATAAGACATGGAATTTCTTGTCAAGTCTTATTTTATTTAATTATATGTATTTCGACTCTTAAATGCACAACTCAAATAATGCAAATTAGAAACTCCTTTCTAATTTCATTACGCCTTTCGCCAAGGACTACTAGGTTGTCATTTATCGAATCACATAGGACATTTCTCTTCTTTAATAAGTGATAAATTCTTTATTGATCATACATTATCTCCATGTATACAACTTATTATACCCAAGCATACCCTTTGATATACCCTAAGGGTCTTAAGGAATAAGTCAAAGTATAACTCATCATACACAAGATACTATGATGATCTCAAGTCCAAGGATCACTTGTACTACTATCACTACAGGAATTCCTATTCACAGGCAAGTAAAACTCCATTAGGTATTCTTTAGCGTGCAACGTTCAGTGAACTTATTCTCTAATAAGCACCTACATACTTGCTTTAGTGTCTCCACACAAATGATCATGAGATCAATCATCCTCATCCAATGAGCAAGCAACGTATGTACCAATCTATCCGGATTCACTAATCCCCAATTTAGTAATCCAATGATTGGGAACTATTTTAGTTTTAAGCTTTCTAAGAATTTAGATCTCATTAGAATGATCATCATCATTATTCTAAAAGCATTGCTTAAAACTATGGGTTTATAACATATTATAAAACAGCAACATGTAGATAATTAAAAGCCTTTAATAAATTAATACTTTTTATTAATAAATGAATAAGATTGTTTCAAAGTATATGCTTTATCATCAAACATGATTGGCTTGTGTGCATACTACTTTCAGTATGTTATGCACTTCACTGTAGGGGATACACCTTCTAATCATCTTGTCGCCGCACTGTTTGAATAAATAAGGCTCATCCCACATATACCACTTGACGTCATGAAGAAACTTCTTTTTCTATTATCGTGTAAGATCAGGAGGAAGCATGTTGCTCACTAGATAATTTGCGAAATCCGCGTACCATGGAAATTATGCATTTAACCCAAATAGTTGCTCATTCGGGAATGACTCGTTGATGACACATTTGTCCTCTTCTTGTTTACCCTGATTTTCCAGCCTAGATAAATGATCGGCGACTTGGTTCTCCGTCCCCTTTCTATCCTTTATTTCTAAATTAAACTCTTGTAAAAGGAGAATCCATCGGATAAGGCGTGGCTTAGCATCTTTCTTTGAAATTAAGTACCGAATAGCCGAGTGATCTGTATAGACCATTACCTTTGTTCCGATCAAGTATGCCCGAAATTTATCGAACGCATACACCACTACAAGCAATTCTTTTTTCGTAGTTGTGTAGTTCATTTGAGTCTCCGTGAGTGTCTTACTTGCATAATATATGGCGTGAAATACCTTCTCTCGGCGTTGACCCAAAACAGCATAGTCGCTTGCATCACACATTAACTCGAAGGGCATTGACCAATCTGGCGCGACGATTACAATAGTTGTGGTTAATTTCTTCTTCAACAACTCGAATGCCAATTTACACTCTTCATCAAATTTGAACACCGAATCCTTCTCTAAAAGACTGCACAAAGGTTTTGCAATTTTAGAGAAGTCCTTTATAAATCTTCTGTAAAACCCGGCATGTCCCATAAAACTTCGAATTCCCTTAACTGAGCTTGGTAGAGGAAGTTTTTCAATTATTTCCAGCTTCGCCTTATCAACCTCTAATCCTTTAATCGAGACCTTGTGACCCAAAATTATGCCTTCCTCAACCATGAAGTGGCATTTTTCCCAATTAAGTACAAGATTCGTGTCTTTGCATCGTTGTAATACCATCACCAGATTCTCTAGGCAAGCATCAAAATTGTCACCATAGACTGAAAAGTCGTCCATGAATACTTCCACGTTTTTCTCCACCATGTCTGAGAAAATTGCCATCATACACCGTTGGAAGGTAGCGGGTGCATTACACAAACCGAACGACATTCTCCTGAATGCGAATGTGCCGTATGGACACGTGAAAGTAGTCTTCTCTTGATCTTCAGGAGCAACGACGATCTGATTATAACCCGAATATCCATCCAATAAGCGTAGTGATGCGCGTGTCCGCTTAATCATCCAACATTTGATCGATAAAGGGCAAGGAAAGTGATCTTTCATGGTCGCCTTATTCAACTTCCCGTAGTCCATGCAAACCCTTCAACGATCCTTTGTTCTTCTTGTCGGAATTAGTTCGTTGTCATCATTACGTACTACGACATTCCTCCCTTTTTCAAGACACATCAGACCTGGGGTGACCCATTTCTCGTTTCGAAAGCGGGTAGATGATACCGGCATCCAACAATTTCAGAATTTCTTTCTTTACAACTTCCTTCATGATTGGCTTGAGTCGTCGTTGTTACTCCACAGTCGGTTTAGCATCGTCTTCCATCAGAATTTTGTGCATACAAAAGGATGGGCTGATTCCCTTGATATATGCGATTGTCCATCCTATAGCCGATTTGTGTTCCCTAAGCACCCTCAGCAACTTTTCTTCCTACAAATCGTTAAGTGCAACAGAAATAATAACAGGTAAAGAATTTGAATTGCATAAATACGCATACCTGAGGTGTTTAGGTAGTGGTTTAAGCTCAAGATTTGGTGGCTCCTCCAATGACGGTTGCATTCTGATTGTTGATCTTTCCTCCATGTACAATGGTTCAAATGGCGCTCTAAATCTGCTAACTCGTGGCAGGGAGTCTAGCATATGCAAGTAGTCCACAAATTCCTGATCATCTAATTCTTCATCTCCCAATATAGTCGTTTCCAATGGATCGTTAATCAAACTCTTTCCCATGTCTTTGCTGACTATTTGATCAATGATATCCATCCAAAAACACTCTTCTTCATCCGTAGGAAATTTCATGGCTTTGAAAACGTTAAACTTAACTTCTTGATCTTGGACCTTCATTGTTAGTTCGCCTTTTTATACGTCGATGAGTGTCCTACCCGTAGCCAAAAATGTTCTCCCTAGGATAATCGGGATGTTCTTATCTTCCTCAAAATCCAGAATGATGAAATCCGCATGGAATATAAATTGTCGACTTTGACCAATATGTCCTCTACAATGCCTCTCGGGTACGTGACTGACCTATGCGCCAACTGTAATGAGATGTTCGTAGGCTTTGGAGCTGGCAAACCCAATTCTATATAAACTGATAACGGCATCAGGTTCACACTCGCCCCCAAATCACATAAACACTTATTAAATGACATATTCCCGATCGTGCATGGAATGGTGAAACTCCCTGGATCTTTCAACTTTGGTGGCAACTTTCGCTGTAAAACTGCAGTGCACTCTTCTGTTAATGCCACTGTTTCGAAATCTTCCAATTTCTTTTTCCTGGACAAGATCCCTTTCATGAATTTCGCATAACTTGGCATTTGCTCTAGGGCTTCTGCGAATGGGATATTGATATGCAGTTTCTTAAAGACTTCCAAGAATTTTGCAAACTACTTGTCTAATTTCTGCTTTTGAACTCTTTGTTGAAACGGCGGTGGAGGATACATAATTGGCTTGGCATCTAACTTTGTTTTCTCAATTTGCGTATCATCACCCTATTTTTTCTTCAACCACTTTATTGTCATCAACTATGTCATCCGATACAGCTGAATTTTCTGCACCTTTGCCATCCAAATGTTTTCCACTTCTCAAGGTGATTGCCTGACACTGTTCATGATTTCCCTTTGGATTTGTTTCGGTGTCACTTGGTAGAGTCCCTTTTGGTCTGTTGTTCAATGCTAAGGAAATTTTTCCCATCTGGTTTTCCAAATTCTTGATGGCCATTGCTTGGTTTTTCATCGCTGCCTCATTACTTGTTATATATTTTGACAACAAATCCTCTAAGTCTGGTTTCCTCTCTTGACGTTGAACTGGTTGTTGTTGATTTTGAAATCCTTGGGGATACGATGGTCGTGGAGCCTGCTGTTTCTGATTATTATTATTCCACGACAAATTCAGATGATTCCTATTCCCCTGATTTTATGCATTCTGATATGTATTCTGAGGAATTCTGTTGTAGCTAATCATGAATTGTACTGACTCTGGGTTGATTGTGCATTGATCCGTCGCATGTTCATCTGCACACAACTCACAAATAATTGCAACTTGATGTGTCTGTCCCCCTGACCAAACGTCGAACTTCTTAGAGAGTGCTGAAATCTGTGTAGTTATTGCCGTCACCCCATCTACCTCTAACACTCCAGCGATTGTAGGTTGTGTCATTCTTGCCGTGGGCCACTGGTAGTTGTTAACAGCCATGGTTTCTATCAACTGATATGCCTCCTCATAGTTCTTTGCCATAAAAGCTCCCCCTGATGCTGCATCAATACTCGTCCTGAGATTCCCATGTAGTCCGTTGTAAAAAGTATTCATCTGCAACCACTTAGGCAATCCGTGATGTGGGCATTTTCTGAGTAATTCTTTGTATCTCTCCCATGCCTCGTACAATGACTCCCCATGTTGCTGATCAAACATGGTAATCTCGTTCCTCATCTTTGCAATTTTCGTTGGCGGGAAGAATTTTGCTAGAAATTTCTGAGCCAGGTCATCTCATGTCGTTATCAAACCCACTGGTAGAGAGTGTAACCAACTCTTTGCCTTGTCCCGCAGAGTGAACGGGAACAAGCGAAGTCTAACTGCCTCATCCGACACCCCATTATACTTGAAAGTGTCACAGATTTCCAGAAAACTGATCAAATGCTCGTTAGGATCGTCATTTTCAAGTCCCCCAAACTGAACCGAGTTCTGTATCATCTGAATCCTCCCAGGCTTGATTTCAAAATTATTCGCAGCTATTACAGCCCTGGTGATACTTGACTGCAGTTCAGTCACTTTGGGTGTTACAAAGTCCCTCAACGCTTTCTGGTCTTCGGCAACCATTGCTTCTTCTTTGTCAGAGTTTTTGAATTCGTTCCTTGTTTCCTTGATCCACTTACTTAACCTCTGAAACTTTCTCTCAATGTCGTCCTCAAAAGGAAGCAAGTCTGGATTTTTGGATCGAGTTTGCATAAACCAACGTCAAAAACCTGAAATAAGATGAACAAAACAAAAACAAAAAGTGTTTAAGTAAAAGTACTGGACTAATTAAACTGATATTGCAACATAATAAAATCTATACTAAAGTCCCCGGCAACGACACCAAAAACTTGTTGAATAAAATCTAGATACGCACATCACGCAAGTATACGTGGTCAACAAGTAATATAATAGTAAGTAGAGTATCGTTCCCTCAGAGACTTAGCAAGAAATTAACTTCACAATTACCAATCTTCTATTAATCCTAATTTTATTAAACTAATCAATTTCCAGTTTATAGTAAAAATAATAAAAATATTAAAAATCAAATAAATACCTACAAACCCTAAAATTGAATTTTCAAACAAATATTGGAGAATTGGGCTTACAACTTCACTCTAAGCATCACTCTGATTATTATCCCTTATTCCAATTTAATTCACTATCCTAGTTTACTAATCAAGAACACATAAGTAGTATTAACCACCTCTCGATGTATTAATACAGTATTAACCCAAATTCACAATTAAGATAGAATTAAGTTAACAACCTTAATCAACTAACTCACTATATCTCTATGCGAATTATACTTATAGAAGGTTTAAGTTCAAGTTCTCTATATGATTACATGCGATGTCAAGCATATCTTTATCTTAACATTCATCAAGATTCTGTTCATCACATAAGTCAAGAACACATGCTATATTAATTAAGTCTAGATTCGTATTTCATCTCTCAAATTCATACAAGTCCACATAAAATTGTTGATCAGGCAATTCATAAATTTAAGCTCAAATTAATATAGATAAACTGCATAATAACTTATTAAACTGAGAACCAAGATTACATAATCATCGTTCCACTTAAAGATCCATTATAAACCTAATCAGTAATTTAGTTCATAGCTAATGAGTTAAATACTGAATAAATAAAAGAAAACATCATCCCAATTACACAATTTAAAATTAAAGGAGAATAGTAATAAACCACCCTTCTCGCCCTCCAAATCTGAAATCTTCGTGAAATTATTATTCTTCTTCACTCCTCCAAGTTCTTGCTCTTCAATCTCGTTCTCGATGTGTCCGAATCCTTCCCCTCTTTCCAACACTTAGCATATAAATGGCCTCAACTCAGCTCCCTACCATCAATCCTAATCCAACTCTAACTCATCACCTCCAAAGTCCAATAGAAATCCAAATCCTTCTCAATACCAACAACCATTAGTCAAAGACTCCCACAATATGAAATAACAACCATCCCAAAATCCTATTATGATCAGATTACATAAAGAATTAATAGATCCCAACAATGCCCATCTTCCAACACATAATAAATTTTTGCTCAGATTAGGTGTTGAAGCCTTGCTATACGCGCCAAGCGCTACTATACCGGGAGAAATCACACACTAAGCGCTCCCCGCTTATATTACTCAAAGACCACAAATAAGCGTTCCCCGTATGTATGTCGTCGAAAGTCCAAAAATTGATTAAAAACTCCTTCCAATGCTAGCATTCCGATAGGTACACTGATTATCCTACAACAAGCACAAAATCCATCAAAAGTAACATGAAAGTACCAATAACTAACAATATAACAAGCTAAACGAATATAAATCATAGGTCAAAAACCTACTCATCAGTTATACATGTTAATTAGTGTTAGAAATTAAGTTATTGACATATCAGAGCCCCAGCCCCGAAGTTCGCGCCGCAGTGCCAAAGACAGCGCCACATCGCCACTTTTGTGCCGCATCGCCATTACCGAGTCGCCATCGCCACTGTGCAAACTGTGGCGTCGCGGCGCCACTTAGCAGAAAGTCCTGAAATAACTTTTGGTCTTGCACAAAAGTCTGTAATTTTAATGTAATGTGATATAATGATTGTTAAACATGTAATATTATTATTATGGTATTCTAATGCTATGAATGAACATAGAATTAACAATTAACAAGTGTTGCTATTATTCCAATTGATATAATTTGGTTATGTGATTGAAAATCAAACCATACGTGATGTAATATGTGGAGTATGGGTAATGACAAATGATGTCATGATGACATATGTATATAGGATAATTGTGATTTGGATTATAACGGTTTAGTCTACAAGCAAGGCAAATTTTCTATCTCCACATTTTCGTTGACCTAGTTTAATTACGATGTTTGCAAGTTTTCTAACTATATACTTCGTTGAGCGAATTTACTTTCATTGAGTAAAGTTCCTCTCGTTGAACAAATTTATTGTATCTAGTTGTTCATGATGATGCAAGTTTCCTAACTCTACACTTTTGTTGAGTAAATTACTTTCATTGAGCAAGTTTTCCTAACTCAACACTTTCGTTGAGCTAGTTCTATTATTATGTTATGCAAGTCTTTCTAAACCTAAACTTGTTATTTTTAGCATGCAAGTATCTTTATTCTGATGAACAAGTTTGTCGTTCAAGTTATTATTTGCCATGCATGCTTGATATTCAATTCTAAGATGTAACATTAGCTTAATGTTGTTCAAAGCAAGGTATGATATATTATTCAATCGTTATGCTACTAGATTATTCCTTACGCATGAACTTCGTATGCAATGTTGATTCAACTATGGTTTATTCCATAACATAGAGTTATTACCATTTTATTCAACTAATCCTTAGTTGATGACCGTTGAAATTCTAAATTTCCCTTAAAACGTATCCAAACCAATCATACGTTGGTGCGGAGTTGCACACTAAATACTGAGATGAACAACCCTATTTGTGACAACCCCAAAATAGGTCCATTCCATCCAACCCATTCTGAGTTGTCAAATACATGGTACAGAAAACAACTACAACTTTATTACAACAATTGTCGTACAAAATACAACAACACATATACTGTGAGTTTGGATACAAATATATATACCAACTGTGACTCTCATCCCAACCTTGGATAGCACGTCACAATGACACCTTACATAAAGGTATAGTCAAAAACTGTTTTAGAAATTAGAATCTTTGGGAAGTGCTCAAGGAAACCTTCGTACATGGGAGGCCATGCTTCTAGGTTATGATAGATATCATATGGCCACAGAATTATCCTTGGTTGACCCAATAGATCCCAAAGAAAAATGAGAAGATTACTATCATATTCTTCCCAAGGGTGAGTCTTCTCTTGACTTATCATTATCTCCACTGTCTCAAATTGAGAATTATACTTCAAACAAACACCAAGATTAAATAGGCAGTACTCGTAAATATACTCAGCAAGTGAATGAGCACAACCATGTCTTATGATGACACGAGGTTGTATGTCATTAGACATCTTGTATGATAGTGGCAAAACACCCTTCCAACGTTGGGTTCGCCTCTCCCTATATGATTCACCAAATATAACTACTAAAAGATGTATACAACACACTTGTCTATACTATTTAGGGAGAACTCCACAGCTAGAGACCATCGTTCTATTCCCTTATTACCCCCGCTCGACCCAGCTACACTTTTATTACCTGAAAGGAATTGTGAAGCAAAAGGGTGAGCACAACTAGCTCAGTAAAGAATATCATGACTAAAGATAATTAAATTATCAATAGCCTTCATCGATAACAAATCAGAGATTTAGAACATATGTTAGATGATAAAAATTTCAACCATAGTTGCAGCGGAACGAGCAATCCATTAGAAGGGTCAAATAGACAATACAGTCTATTATCTTCTCCATTTTAAAAGTCCACCAACAATGTTTTATCCCTGTAACATCAATCAACAGTTCCTTTCCACAATTATATGAATAACTCATAATCATAATTGTAATTTTAAATTCCTCTTTGCATCCAAGACGAAGATAATTTTCATCACCTGTCTTTACCTGAAACATCAAAGATCATGGTTATACCAAATCACAGTTCCTGTTAATAATCATACTAATAAATTCATCTTTGCACTACGGGCCAAAGATATTCGTCAACAGTTCATCTTTGCACTACAGGCCAAAGATATTCAACAACAGGTCATCTTTTCACTACGGTCCAAAGATATTCAACAACAGATCATCTTTGCACTACAGGCTAAAGATATTCATATCTCAAATAAATATATAATCATTTCAAAATCTATATAAACCATAATTATAACCATGTTGATCAATTCACCTTTGCACTTAAGCTAAAAATATTCAATTGTAAATTCAATGGTCATGATCATACTAGTCACAATTCATCTTTGCACTACTGGTCAAAGAGAACCCATAGTCATGATTATACAAATAATCTACCCATCTTTACACTTAAGTCAAAGACAAATTTCTTCACCAAGATTATAAAAATGTTATATATGATAATAAAAACCATAACATCAAAACATGGATTTAATTTCAAGAGTAAGATTCATAAATCAACGATAATTTGGTTAGAAAAAGAAACCAATTTTATTGTGAATAGTACCCGTGAATAGTAACTCGTGAATAGTAACTCGTGAATAGTAACTCATGAATAGTAACTCGTGAATAGTAACTCGTGAATAGTAACTCATGAATAGTAACTCGTGAATAGTAACTCGTGAATAGTAACTCATGAATAGTATTTCGTATTTGTACATAGTACCGTATACGTAAATAATGTCATATACATAAATAGTGCCACATACATAAATAGTGCCACATACATAAATAGTGTCGTATACATGAATAGTACCGTATACGTGAATAGTATCATATACGTGAATAGTAACCCCGACACAAAAAGATAGAAATTCCACAATAAAATCCATACCAATATTTCAGTATAATGATATTGAAAGAATAACATCATTATGAAGAAAATAACATTCCTTACAATCCCATTACAATCCCTTACCTCAAAAGAGCAGCACTTCTGACTGGATATCGGATATGACGCTGAAGGAAACTTGTACTGATGAATATCAACTCACCAAGTATCTAAATACTCACAAAATAAACTCAATAATCTAGAGAGAGAAAGAGAGAAAGCTTATGTTTCTGGTGTGATTTTCAATTCTAACTTAGCCCTCTATTTATAGGAAAATTTTAGCAGACTTGACCTGCAACCTGATGGCTTTACCTGCTACTATTCCCACCCACCACATTTAAAATAAAATTTAGCACATTTATTCACCAATCACAAGTGGGGCCCACTCAATTCTAGAATTTTTCACCAAAATACTAAATTTGGATACTTCAACAATTTCTGAACCATTCACCTCTTAAAATTCATAATAAATCATACGTTCATTTTTAACGGTTCAAAATTTGTGGACATATACTCAACTTATATATGTATAACATATCCAAAAATTACAACGATCCAACGGTCGGATTAAAAATTATAACTCACGCAATATATCTCAAAAACACTAGTTTAATTTTTAATACCTTCATTTCGACAAAAATACTGATAAAATATGTGACGCCCCCAAAATAGGTATACACAACACCCATTCTGAGTCGCCAAATACATGGTACAAGAAGCAAACTACAACTTCAATAATACAAATGTCGTGTGAAATACGACAATATATATAATGAGTTTAAATATAATATTGTCTTTCAGAGCAATATCCACACGCAAATAAATCCCCATCATAATTATTGATTCATTATTTTACAAAATGGTGAGGACTACTAAACAACTCTCTCTAGAACCTTCATTCCATACCCCGACTAAGTACTTTCGCTACATTCTCGCCTCCCGAGAAGAAAAATGGAACAACAAGGAAAAGGGTGAGCTCAACTAGCCCCGAGAAGAAGAATATTATGACTAAGATAATATACAACAAATTATCGTTAGTCTTCAAACAGGAAAAATCGATAGAATACAATAGACAACAAGTTTCAAATCAATATTCATAGTGAAATAATAATTCATAGAAGAGTTACGTAGAGAATGAAATCTACTATAATCTATGAATTTAACGGTCCATCATCAATATTTTATCCTGTAACATCAATCAATATGCATACGGAATCAAATATTCATCTTTGCACTCTGAGGCCAAAGATATTCATCGATTGGTCATGTTCATTTAAACACTGTTCATCTTTTGCACTACTGGGCCAAAGATATTAATCAATCGGTCATGTTCATCTCAACACTGTTCATCTTTGCACTACATGCCAAAGATATTCTTCTAAATCATTCATCTTTACACTACTGTGCCAAAGATATTCAATAATATCATCATTTAAGACCGAGGATGATGAAACATATTTTTAAGAAACGAATCCATTGAAACAAAATGACAAGGATTAAGGATTAAGGATTCGTACTTGGTTTTATCCACGCCAAAAATACCTCAAAAATAATCATAGTGGTGTAAAATTCAAGAATGATCAAAAACATGGATACAATCGAGTTAGTATCCGAGAATAGATGTTTTAGACGAAAAGAAGAAATTTTATTTTTCTATGAATAAGTCAGATACGTGAATAGTGTCAGATATCGTGAATAGTGCCGATATCGTGAATAGTAACTCCGACACCAAAAGATAGAAATTCCACAAAAACATCTTCACGCTTCATGAATAATAGTACTCGTGAATAGTAAATCGTGAATAAGAACTCATGAATAGTAACTTGTGAATAGTAACTCATGAATAGTAACCCATGAATAGTAACCCGACATGAAAAAGTTCCAAATTTGATAAAACTTTACATCAACATTTCAAAGATAATGATATTGAAGAAATAATATCATTCTGAAAAAAATAATATCCCTTACCTCGAAAGATCAAGACTTTTAAATTTGAAAACAGGATATAGGCTATGACTTGGACTTGCACAATAGTATAGCAATACTCAAAGTATACTCAAAATACTCACAAGAATACTTCGATAATATAGAGAGAAAACTTGATTTCGGTGTGATTTTCAATTCTAACCCAAGACCCTATTTATAGGAAATTGCTTAGAACACCAAAGCGTAAAATTTAATAAATTAATAATATAATTATATTATTTTCTACACATGTCTAGAATCTGATTTCAGCCATCAAACACATGCCACCTTCTAGAAAAAATAAGAAAAACGTTTTTCTAATTATAAATATTTTAAACTTCCAAAAATCAATTATTTTGAACTTGAACTTCAATAATTCATAATAAATAGCCCTTTCATCAGAAAATTCGAATCTCATGAGTTTTTATAGGAAATTCAATTCTCTACAACTTTGCAGAAGAAAGTTTTTCCAAATTCCAATCAAAAATTGACCGAAATCCACAAGCGGGCAATTTTCACATTATAATCAAATTTCGGTCAATAAATGGGGTCCACCGACATGTTTAACATGTTTTAAACATTTATTGCAACAAAAATACTCTTCCTCCTCGTATACTCATATATCCCACATTCGTTGTAAAAATATCATAGTTAATATATTATTAAAATAATATATTTAAATGAATTATTTTATCGAGAAAAAGATAAAATATTAATTTTCAACAATTGTCATTTTAAAAATTTTCTCCATCTATATCCACATAAAATCAATATTTTCCTCATCATATAAATCAATAATTAATTATTCACAAATAATATTACGTAATCACAATATTGACAACGAGGTAGGTTCAGGAAAGAGGGCTTTCCAATAAGAATTTTTTTTCTTCTTGGCGGTTAAATTAGGTGACCAAACCTCTCCTTAGGCGAGAACTTTCTAGACATTGCCAATAATGTTATCTAATAATATTATTCAGATAATATGAATTATTGCTTCGATAATGAAAGATATCGTGTAATGACAATTATCAAACAACAAAGAATATAAAATATCAACGCAGCAATTATTAACTCAATAAAATATCTTGAAGAATAATTCTGTAACCATTATTGAGTAGTGCCTTCTTCACGTAAAGAATCAATAATTAGTGCAATACCGGTGTGCCACTTGTTCAACAACGTAGCGTATTAGTGTGTTTTAACCACCCGGGTATTCCAACAAGATAATCTGCAGTAATAACTTCTACGCCGTTATTTAAAAACAACTTATATTTGTCGTTTTCTTCATCCAATCGCTTTCCACTATGGGGCCCACACATGGCTGCGCCGTCATACGAATATTCCCGACCGTACGAATATTCCACGACCAAACGAATATTCCCCGACAACAATGAATATTTTATAACCACTTGCTTATTTTGAAATATTTGCATATTTAACCCTTAACTATCCACATTAATCAAATCAACCCTTACTATTTCAAAATAATAAATAAAGGAAATTCCTTTTTATTTAAAAAAATTTGAGAGGTCTTACAACCTCCCCCTCCTTATGAAATTTCATCCTCGAAATTGACGTGTCGTACCTTGTGTTTTGAAAAGGTGAGGATACCTCGCTTTCATTTCCATTTCCAATTCCGTGTCATTTCCTCTATATAGCATGATTCCTCCACAAAACTTTAACTTGTGGTATGACCTTTCTTGGCGTAGGACATGCTCCTTCCTATCCAAAATCTTGACAGTACCTCCTCATACGTTAAGTCTTGGCTATCTCGTCCGGTTCTAACTCAATAACGTGGTTCGGTCTTTCACATATTTACGAAATATGATATGTGAAACACATTATGAACACGAGACATACTCGGAGTAACGCAAGTCTATAGGCTACATTTCCTACTCGGTCAAGAATTTGAAATGGACCAATAAATCATGGATTGAGCTTTCCTCTCTTCCCAAATCTTGTAACACCCTTCCGTGGAGCAACTCGCAACAATACATGATCCCCTACATTAAATTCCACGTCCTTTCAATGAAGATCCGCATAACTCTTTTTGTCGATCTTGTCTTGGTTTGTATCGTTGTCGAATCATTAGTCATACGTACTAACTCGGGTCCCAACAATGTTGCTTCACCCAACTCATCCCAACATATTGGAGAAGCGACATTTTGTCCATATAATGCTTCGAATGGAACCATGCCTATATTTGTTTAATAACTATTGTTGGTCGAGAATTCCACCAATGGCAAGTACTTATCCCAACTTCCTTTGAAATCTAGGACACGAGTTTTAATATATCTTCAAGAGTTTGAGTAGTCCTTTACGATTGCCCATCCGTTTGAGGATGGTATGCCAAGCCGAATCAGAATCCGTGCCCATAGCTTTTTGCAAGCTAACCCAAAATCTTGAAGTGAATCTTGGGTCACGATCCGAAACTATGGATACTGTGCATGCCATACTAACCTCACAATCTCATTCACGTACATACTAGCAAGACGTTCAAGGGAATAAGTCTCCCTTATCGGCAAGAAATGAGCAGACTTGGTTAATCTATCAACAATAACCCAAATAGCATTGATGCCTTGAGAAACCGTAGGAAGACCCGTAACGAAATCCATAGTAATGTGTTCCCACTTCCATTCCGGAATCTCAAGTGGTTGCAACGGACCCTTAGGTACAAGATGCTCCGCCTTTACACATTGGCAAGTTAAACACATCGAGATAAACTTTGCAATCTCTCTCTTCATATTGTTCCACCAAAATGTATGTCGAAGATCACGATACATTTTAGTACTTCCAGGATGGATTGCAAATGGCGTATTGTGTGCCTCCATCATAATCTTGTACTTCAAATCAGAGTCGTTAGGAACACAAAGTCTAGAGTGGACTCGAAGTATTCCTTCTTCATCAATTCTCGCTTCCGGAATAGCTTCTTTCTTTTATTTCTTTTTCATACGCATCCGCTCCGGAGTCGGTGGCTTGAGCAATCTTAACTTTTTCTATTAAAGTTGGCTCTCTATCGTATACTGACATCATCGCACTCGTTCCCGCATATGATCTTCTACTCATCGCGTCAGCTACCACGTTCGCTTTTCCAGGATGGCATGATCAGAACATGTGCTGAAATGAGTCTCCTCTTGAGTTCTTCGAAGCTCTTCCCACATTCCTTGCTCCATTCAAATTTTGTATCTCTACGAGTCAGCTGCGTTAATGGAATAGCGATTCGAGAATATCCTTCAACGAATCTCCGATAATAACCAACTAAGCCTAGAAAGCTACGTATTTCGATTACTGACTTAGGTTGCTCTCAACTGTGACTCATATCCCAATCTTGGATAGCACGTCACAATGACACCTATCAGTTTACTATCGCATCTAATAATACGCCCCCTACGTAGAGAGTGCGGCTTAGGTGAATTCCACAAAGGAAGTCACAAGATAAAGGCTCGGTACCAAATTCTATAGTTGAATTTTAACTCCTCGAAGTTCAATAGAGCCATTCGATATGAGATTTTAGAAATGAGTTTTGTACCGGGTTCAAAGTCGATACAAAATTTAATATCAGGCTTTGGGAGTAAGCCAAGAAATTCTTCAGGAAATACGTCAGGAAAAATCAATAACAATAGGAATATTATTCAAATCTGACGTGTCTTTATTCAAATCCATAACATGGACTAAGAAAATTTGACATCCGTAATAAACGAATGACTTCATGGCTTGATATGAAAATGTTTGACTACAATGGTTTGATTGCTTGAATTCGAATAACAAAGTTGCTTAGGAATATGAAAACTAACAACCTTACGAAAATAATCAATTTCGGCGATGATGAGTAGTTAACCTTAAAATCACATCAAAACAAATATCTCTATAGAAATAAGGTTAACGGTGTAATGTGATAGTGCCAACTGAATCAAGCAAGATTTATAAACGAGTGGATGTGATGAAAGTTTCTCCTAACGGAGTTTCCACAGATAGGTCAAAGTCTAATTTCTCCGGAGTCAAGTTTAAACGTTGAGCGCAAGTAAGAGAGATAAAAGAATGGGTAGAACCGATATCTAGTAAGGTATATACTCGCAAGAATTTATAATTAACTAACCCGTGCTAACCGTTCGGGTTCTCTTGCATTTTGACCCGGCCACGACAAACGCTCTTCCAAGAACCGTTGACTTTGACTTTTTCGGGACATCCTTTTGAGTCACCATTCATTGGGTGGGTTTCGATATCGCATAATCTCGAGCGATATGTCCTTCTTTTCCACAATTATAGCATACCTTAAAGCTGTTGTGGGCGGTTTAATGATATGTCCCTTTTTCCGCATTTGTAACATACGATAGGTGGTCGTTCTCCTCCCTTAAAACTAGTTGCCTTTGGCGCCGACGTCTTCACATGGTCGTTGTTGAATCTCCTCTTTTTAAAATCTCCTCCCGACTCGCTTCTTCTATTTTCATGGGCCACGATTACCACCAGAGTGGTTACCGCCTTTGTCGTATTCTTCTTTCTCCGCCGGTTATCGTTATTCGATGATCGCTATCTTCGGTATGATCCTCGGTTATGGTCCCTCGGTTGAGCGTATTTCGTTATCTCGCTTCTAACAATCGAGCCCCCGTTGACAACATCTCGAATAGAGAGAAAATTTATGAGAAATGAGATATCGACGTATGTCAGTTTCAAACCTCTCGTAAACATCCGTCATACGTTCCTCATTCTCCACCAAATGAGGTGCAAACTCGGATAACTCCGCGAACTTCGCTTCGTCTTTGGGACACCGCCATGTTATTTACGCTTCTAGTCTAATAAACTCCACTTCCTTCATATAGCCGAATACTTTCGGGAAGTACTTGTCATTGAACTGTTTCAAACGTCTTCCACGACACGCCGAAAAATTTGGATGGGGTACGCTTACGTGATTCCCACTAGTAATCGCTTCGCCACGGAACATAAAAGGCGCGAATGGAACTTTCTGTTCTCGTGCATCCCAAGACATCGAATATCTTGGTAATTTGTTTGACCCACGTCTCGCCTTTAATCGGATCCGGCTTTCCCTGAATTCGGTGGTCCCACTCTTTGAAGCGCTGTCATTTGTGACCACCCGTGAATTGCTATCATTTCCTCCCGTATTTTGAACACGAGTCTCCCTCGCCCGATTTTGCATGAACCGCAAAAAGCTTCTAAACATCCCTCGTTCATCATCTCGCTTTCAATGGTGTTGTTCACGGGAGGAACATTACCCGACTGTTACAGACGTTCTCCTCGTTGGTGAGTCTGAGGCATCTCCACGGTCTCATTTGCTCCAATTTGTTAATATTCTCATTCGACATTCTCAAATCTTGTCATAAAATAAGGGTTAATTAAGGAAATCAATATATCACATAATATCCCTATATCTTGACTAACTAACAAATAAGCTTAGGTAGGACACACTAGCGAAGGATTTACTAAATCTCTCCCTCCTAGTTTTATTCCCCGATCTCCGCCAGAGATCATATCCCTAAGCTCGACATTACCAAGTGTGGCGCCCCAAAATAGGTATACACAACACCCATTCCGAGTCGCCAAATACATGGTACAAGAAGCAAACTACAACTTCAATAATACAAATGTCGTGTGAAATACGACAATATATCTTAATGAGTTTAAATATAATATTGTCTTCTTTAGACAATATCCACACGCAAATAAATCCCCATCATAATTATTGATTCATTATTTTACAAAATGGTGAAGACTACTAAACAACTCTCTCTAGAACCTTCATTCCATACCCCGACTAGTACTCATTACATTCTCGCCTCCGAGAAGAAAAATGGAACAACAAGGAAAAGGGTGAGCTCAACTAGCCCGATAAAGAATATTATGACTAAGATAATATACAACAAATTATCGTTAGTCTTCAACAGGAAAAATCGATAGAATACAATGTACAACAAGTTTCAAATCAATATTCGCAATTTGAAATAATAATTCATAGAAGAGTTACGTAGAGAATGAAATCTACTATAATCTATGAATTTAACGGTCCATCATCAATATTTTATCCCTGTAACATCAATCAATATGCATCGGAATCAAATATTCATCTTTGCACTATGAGCCAAAGATATTCATCGATTGGTCATGTTCATTTAAACACTGTTCATCTTTGCACTACTGAGCCAAAGATATTAATCAATCGGTCATGTTCATCTCAACACTGTTCATCTTTGCACTCTGAGGCCAAAGATATTCTTCAGAAATCATTCATCTTCGCACTACAAAGCCAAAGATATTCAATAATATCATCATTTAAGACCGAGGATGATGAAAAAAATATTTTTAAGAAAGCGAATCCGGTGAAACAAAATGACAAGGATTAAGGATTAAGGATTCAGTACTTGGTTTTATCCACGCCCAAAAAATACCTCAAAAATAATCATAGTGGTGTAAAATTCAAGAATGATCAAAACATGGATACAATCGAGTTAGTATCCGAATAGATGTTTTGAGACGAAAGAAGAAATTTTATTTTTGATTGAATAATCACAGTGATATCGTGAATAATACCGTATACGTGAATAGTAACTAACTCGACACCAAAAGATAGAAATTCCACAAAAACATCTTCACGCTTCATGAATAGTACTCGTGAATAGTAACTCGTGAATAGTAACTTCATGAATAAGTAACTCGTGAATAGTAACTCATGAATAAGTAACCATGAATAGTAACCCCGACATGAAAAAGTTCCAAATTTGATAAAACTTTAGATCAACATTTCAAAGATAATGATATTGAAGAAATAATATCATTACTGAAAAAAATAATATCCCTTACCTCGAAAGATCAAGATTTTTAATTTGAAACACGGATATAAGCTATGACTTGGACTTGCACCGTATAGCAATACTCAAAGTATACTCAAAATACTCACAAGAATAAATTTCGATAATATAGAGAGAGAAAACTTGATTTACGGTGTGATTTTCAATTCTAACCTAAGCACCCTATTTATAGGAAATTGCTTAGAACACCAAAGCAGAAAATTTAATAAATTAATAATATAATTATATTATTTTCTACACATGTCTAGAATCTGATTTCAGCCATCAAACACATGCCACCTTCTAGAAAAAATAAGAAAAAACGTTTTCTAATTTTAAATATTTTAAACTTCAAAAATCAATTATTTTGAACTTGAACTTCAATAATTCATAATAAATAGCCCTTTCATCAGAAAATTGAATCCCACGAGTTTTTATAGGAAATTCAATTCTCTACAACTTTGCGTAAGAAAGTTTTTCCAAATTCCAATCGAGAAATTGACCAAATCCACAAACGGGCAATTTTAAAAGTTATAATCAAATTTGATAATAAATGGGGTCCACCGACATGTTTAACATGTTTTAAACATTTATTGCAACAAAAATACTCTTCCTCCTCGTATACTCATATATCCCACATTCGATTTGTAAAAATATCACCAATTAATATATTATTAAAATAATATATTTAAATGAATTATTTTATCGGAAAAAGATAAAATATTAATTTTCAACAATTGTCATTTTAAAAATTTTCTCCATCTATATCCACATAAAATCAATATTTTCCTCATCATATAAATCAATAATTAATTATTCACAAATAATATTACAGAATCACAATATTGACAACCGCGGCGGTTCCAGTGAAGAGGGGGCTTTCAATAAGAATTTCTTCTTCATGGCGCGCAATTAGGTGACCAAACCTCTCCTTGTATGAAATTTCTAGACATTGCCAATAATGTTATCTAATAATATTATTAGGATAATATGAATTATTGCTTCGATAATGAAAGATCTTGTGTAATGACAATTATTGAAACAAACAAAGAATATAAAATATCAACGCAGAGAATTATTAACTCAATAAAATAATCGAGCGAAGAATTAATGTAACCATTATTGAGTAGTGCCTTCTTACGTAAGAATCAATAATTGGTGCAATACCTGGTGTGCTACTTGTTCAACAACGCGTATTAGTGTGTTTTAACCACCGGGTATTCCAACAAAGATATTATCGTGTAATAACTACGCCCAATTATTTAAAAACAACTTATATTTGTCGTTTTCTTCATCCAATCGCTTTCAGTTATGGGGCACACACATGGTAAGGCTGTCAGTAAATAATAATATTAAAACCGCATCGAATATTCCACGACCAAACGAATATTCCCAAACAACAATGAATATTTTATAACCACTTGCTTATTTTGAAATATTTGCATATTTAACCTTAACTATCCACATTAATCAAATCAACCCTTACTATTTCAAAATAATAAATAAAGGAAATTCCTTTTATTTAAAAAAATTTGAGGGGTCTTACAAAATACCTCAACATTAATTCCTTCATTTATAACCACATAAATAAATCCATCATTTATATCCACATCAAATAAATATTTCTTTATCATATAAATCAATAATTAATTATTCACAAATAATATTACAGAATCACAATAACGACAACCGAGGTTCCTCGGAAAGAGGGGCTTTAATAAGAATTTCTCTCTCATCTTGGCGCAATTAGGTGATCAAACCTCTCTCGATGTAACTTTCTAGACATCGCTAATAATGATATCTCATAATATTATTCAAATAATATGAATTATTGATCCGATAATGGAAAATACTATGCAGTTGACAATTATTGAAACCACAATAATATAAAATATCAACGCAAAGCAATTATTGAATCAATAAAATAAAATATTGAGCGAAGAATTACGGTAACAATTATTGAGTAGTGCCTTTTACGTAAGGATCAATAATTCAACAATCACATGCAATCTGGTGTGCCATCTTTGTGCAACCACGCCGTAGACATCGTATTTTAACCCATAAGGTATTCCAACAGTCTTAACGGTAACAACTACGTCGTTATTTATAAAAACTCAAACTTTGTCGTTTTCTTCATCCGACAGTTATCCGCTATAGGACCCACAAATAGCTGCGCAGTCGTACGAATATTCCCCGACAGAAAGAATATTCAAAGACCAAACGAATACCTCGATAAATGAATATTTTATAACCACTTGCGTATTTTGAAAAATTTCATATATTACTCTTAACTTTAACTTGTTATCAATTTAACCATTTACTAAATAGAAAAATTAAATACATTTATTTCATAAAATTTGGGGTCTTACAATCTCTCCTTCTTATGAAATTTCGTCCCCGAAATTTATGTACCTGGTATTTCAAAGACTTGAGAATACCTTGCTTTCATTTCAAATTCCATCTTCCCTGTCCTCATGATTTCTCCATTGCTCATCTCCTGTATTTTAGATTTCATTCTAGAATACAGCTTCAAAACAAGGGTTAATTGAACAAATTAACATATCACATAATATCCTAATATTATGACTGACCAACAAATAAGCTTAGGTAGGACACACTAGCGAAGGATTTACTCATCTCTCCCCTCCTAGTTCTATTCCCCGATCTCTGCCAGAGACCATATCCCTAAGCTCTGATACCAACTGTAACTCATGTCCCAACCATGGACAGCACCTCACTTTGGTACCTATCAGTTAGCCACCGCAGAACGGCGTCCCCTATGGAGAGTTTGGCTTCGGTGCATTCCCCATCAACATGAAGTCACCAGTGAGAGGCTCGGGGCTCTTTACTTATAGCTCTGATACCAACTGTGACGACCCCAAAATAGGTCCATTTAATCCAACCCATTCTGAGTCGCCAAATACATGGTACAGAAAACAACTACAACTTTATTACAACAATTGTCGTGCAAAATACAACAACACATATACTGTGAGTTTGGATACAAATATATATACCAACTGTGACTCTCATCCCAACCTTGGATAAGACGTCACAATGACACCTTACATAAAGTTTTTCAAAAAACTGTTTTAGAAATTAGAATCTTTGAGAAGTGCTCAAGGAAACCTTCGTACATGGGAGGCCATGCTTCTAGGTTATGATAGATATCATATGGCCATAGAATTATCCTTGGTTGCCCAATAGACCCCAAAGAAAAATGAGAAGATTACTATCATATTCTTCCCAAGGGTGAGTCTTCTCTTGACTTATCATTATCTCCACTGTCTCAAATTGAGAATTATACTTCAAACAAACACCAAGATTATATAGGTAGTGCTCGTAAAAATACTCAGCAAGTGAATGAGCACAACCCTGTCTTATGATGACACGAGGTTATATGTCATTAGATATCTTGTATGATAGTGGCAAAACACCCTTCCAACGTTGGGTTCGCCTCTCCCTATATGATTCACCAAATATAACTACTAAAAGATGTATACAACACACTTGTCTATACTGTTTAGGGAGAACTCCATAGCTAGAGACCACCGTTCTATTCCCTTGTTACCTCGCTCAAACCCTACTACACTTTTATTACACGAAAGGAATTGTGAAGCAAAAGGGTGAGCACAACTAGCTTCGATAAAGAATATCATGACTAAAGATAATTAAATTATCAATAGCCTTCATCGATAACAAATCAGAGATTTAGAACATATGTTAGATGATAAAAATTTCAACCATAGTTGTAGCGGAACGAGCAATCCATTAGAAGAGTCAAATAGACAATACAATCTATTATCTTCTCTATGTTAAAAGTCCACCAACAATGTTTTATCCCTGTAACATCAATCAACAGTTCCTTTCCACAATTATATGAATAACTCATAATCATAATTGTAATTCTAAATTCTCTTTGCATCCAAGGCGAAGATAATTTTCATCAATTGTCTTTACGAAACATCAAAGATCATGGTTATACCAAATCACAGTTCCTGTTCATAATCATACTAATAAATTCATCTTTGCACTACAGGCCAAAGATATTCGTCAATAGTTCATCTTTGCACTACGTGCCAAAGATATTCAACAACAGATCATCTTTGCACTACAGGCTAAAGATATTCATATCTCAAATAAACATATAATCATTTCAAAATCTATATAAACCATAATTATAACCATGTTGATCAATTCACCTTTGCACTTAAGCTAAAAATATTCAATTGTAAATTCAATGGTCATGATCATACTAGTCACAATTCATCTTTGCACTACTGGCCAAAGAGAACCCATAGTCATGATTATACCAATAATCTACCCATCTTTATACTTAAGTCAAAGACAAATTTCTTCACCAAGATTATAAAAATGTTATATATGATAATAAAAACCATAACATCAAAACATGGATTTAATTTCAAGAGTAAGATTCATAAATCAACGATAATTTGGTTAGAAAAAGAAACTAATTTTATTGTGAATAGTGAAGTGAATAGTAACTTTCGTGAATAGTAACTCGTGAATAGTAACTCATGAATAGTAACTTCGTGAATAAGTAACTCGTGAATAGTAACTCATGAATAGTAACTCGTGAATAGTAACTCGTGAATAAAGAACTCATGAATAGTATTAAAAGTATTTGTACATAGTACCGTATCACGTAAATAATGTCATATACATAAATAGTGCCACATACATAAATAAGTGCCACATACATAAATAAGTGTCGTATACATGAATAAGACCAGATATCGTGAATAGTATCATATCGTGAATAGTAACCCCGAACACACAAAAGATAGAAATTCCACAATAAAATCCATACCAATATTTCAAATTATAATGATATTGAAAGAATAACATCATTATGAAGAAAATAACATTCCTTATAATCCCATTACAATCCTTACCTCAAAAAAAAAGACTTACATTTGGATATCGGATATGTAATGAAGGAAACTTCATCTTGATGAATATCAACTCACCAAGTATCTAAATACTCACAAAATAAACTCAATAATCTAGAGAGAGAAAGAGAGAAAGCTTATGTTTCTGGTGTGATTTTCAATTCTAACTTAGCCCTCTATTTATAGGAAAATTTTAGCAGACTTGACCTGCAACCTGATGGCTTTACCTGCTACTATTCCCACCCACCACATTTGAAATAAAATTCAGCACATTTCTTCACCAACCACAAGTGGGGCCCACTCAATTCTAGAATTTTTCACCAAAATGCTAAATTCGGATACTTCAACAATTTCTGAACCATTCACCTCTTAAAATTCATAACAAATCATACGTTCATTTTTAACGGTTCAAAATTTGTGGACATATACTCAACTTATATATGTATAACATATCCAAAAATTACAACGATCCAATGGTCGGATTAAAAATTATAACTCACTTAATATATCTCAAAAACACCTTTGGTTTAATTTTTAATACCTTCATTTCGACAAAAATACTGATAAAATATCTCAACATTATTTCCTTCATTTATAACCACATAAATAAATCCATCATTTATATCCACATCAAATAAATATTTCTTTATCATATAAATTAATAATTAATTATTCACAAATAATATTACAGAATCACAATAACGACAATGAGGCGGGTTCGAGGAAAGAGGGGCTTTCAATAAGAATTTCTCCTTCTTGGTAGCGCAATTAGGTGACCAAACCTCTCCTTGACAGAAATTTCTAGACATTGCCAATAATGATATCTCATAATATTATTCAAATAATATGAATTATTGATCCGATAATGGAAAATACTGTGCAGTGATAATTATTGAAACCACAATAATATAAAATATCAACGCAGCAATTATTGAATCAATAAAATAAAATATTGAATAGTAACTACTGTAACAATTATTGAGTAGTGCCTTCTTACGTAAGGATCAATATTTCAACAATACTGTGCAATACCGTGTGCTACTGTTCAACCACGCGTATTACTGTATTTTAACCACCGGGTATTCCAACAGTCTTAACGGTAACAACTACGTCGTTATTTATAAAAACTCAAAATTTGTCGTTTTCTTCATCCGATAGTTATCCGCTATAGAACCCACAAATAGCTGCGCCGTCGTATGAATATTCCCCGACAGAAAGAATATTCCACGACCAAACGAATACCCCGATATATGAATATTTTATAACCACTTGCGTATTTTAAAAAGGGTTTATTTTTTAACAATTGCCACTTTAAAAATTTTCTCCATCTATATCCACATAAAATCAATATTTTTCTCATCATATTAATCAATAATTAATTATTCACAAATAATATTACGAATCACGATCTTGGCAACCGGTAGTTCTAGGAAAGAGGGGCTTTCAATAAGAATTTCTCCTTCTTGGCGCCTTGATTAGGTGACCAAACATCTCCTTAGATGCAGAACTTTCTAGACATTGCCAATAATGTTTTCTAATAATATTATTAGGATAATATGAATTATTGCTTCGATAATGGGAAATCTTGTGTAGTGACAATTATTGAAACAAGCGTAATATAAAATATCAACGCAAACAATTATTGAATCGATAAAATAAAATATTGAATAATTCATTTGTAACAATTATTGAGTAGTGCCTTCTTACGTAAGAATCAATAATTGGTGCAATACTGGTGTGCTTCTTGTCGGCAACAACGCGTATTACTATGTTTTAACCACCGGGTATTCCAACAGTATTAACGGTAATAACTGCGCCGTTATTTATAAACAACTTATACTTGTCGTTTTCTTCATCCAATCGTTTTCCATTATGGGCCCACAAAAGACAGCGTCGTCGTACGAATATTCCCCGACAGCAAGAATATTCTACGACCAAACGAATATTGCCCGACAACAATGAATACTTTATAACCACCTGTTTATTTTTAAAATATTCGCGCATTTTACCCATAACTAACCATATTAATCAATTCAACCCTTACTATTTCAAAATAATATATAGAGGAAATTAAATTTTATTTATAATAAGTTGGGGTCTTACAACCTCCCCTCCTTATGAAATTTTGTCCTCGAAATTGACGTACGTACCTGGTGTTTCGAAAAGGTGAGGATACCTCGCTTTCATTTTCGTTTCTAACTCCCAGGTCATTTCCTCAATAGCATGGTTTCTCCACAAAACTTTAACTTGTGGTATGACCTTCGTGCGTAGGACATGCTCTTTCCTATCCAAGATCTTGATAGGTATCTACTCGTACGTTAAATCATCGGCTATCTCGTCCGGTTATAACTTAATAACGTGGTTCGGGTCCTTCACATATTTACGAAGCACATATATATGAAAAATGTTATGCACACGAGACATGCTTGGAGGTAACGCGAGTCTATAGGCCACCTTTCCTACTCGGTCAAGAATCTGAAATGGACCAATAAATCTTGGATTGTGCTTTCCTCTCTTCCCAAATCTTGTAACTCCCTTCCATGGAGCAACGCGTAACAATACATGATCCCCAACGTCAAATTCCACGTCCTTTCGATGAAGATCCGCATAACTCTTTTGTCGATCCTGTGCCATTTGTATACGTTATCGAATCGCTTGGATCTTTTCTGTAGTCATTCGTACCAACTCTGGTCCCAACAACGTTGCTTCACCCACCTCATCCCAATATATTGGAGAGCGACACTTTCGTCCATATAATGCTTCAAATGGAGCCACACCTATACTTGCCTGATAACTGTTGTTGTAGGAGAATTCTACCAATGGTAGGTACTTATCCCAACTCCCTTTGAAATCTAGGACACAAAGTCTTAATAGATCTTCAAGGGTTTGAATAGTCCTCTCTGATTGTCCGTCCATTTGAGGATGGTATGCTGAACTGAATCGTAAATCCGTGCCCATATCTTTTTGCAAGCTAATCCAAAATCTTGAAGTGAATCTTGGGTTACGATCCGAAACTATGGATAATGGCATTCCATGCAATCTTACAATCTCATGTACGTACATATGAACAAGACGTTCAAGGGAATAAGTCTCCCGTATCGGTAAGAAATGAGCAGATTTGGTTAATCTATCAACAATAACCCAAATAGCATTTATGCCTTGAAAAACCGTGGGAAGACCCGTAACGAAATCCATGGTAATGTGTTCCCACTTCCATTTCAGAATCTCAAGTGGTTGTAATGGACCCTTTGGCACTTGATGCTCCGCCTTTACACGTTGACAAGTTAAACACCTCGAGATAAACTTTGCAATCTCTCTCTTCATATTGTTCCACCAAAATGTATGTCGAAGATCACGATACATTTTGGTACTTCCAGGATGGATTGCAAATGGTGTATTGTGTGCCTCCATCATGATCTTGTACTTCAAATCAGGATCGTTAGCAACACAAAGTCTGGAGTGGACTCGAAGTATTCCTTCTTCATCGATTATTGCTTCTAGAATAGCACCTTCTTGCACTTTCTTCTTTATACGCATCAGCTCCGGGTCTGTGGCTTGAGCAAATTTAACTTTATCGATTAAAGTTGGTTCTATGCGTATACTTGACATCATCTGCTTTTCGTTCTGATATGATCTTCTACTCAACGCGTCAGCTACCACGTTTGCTTTTCCAAGATGGTATTGAATAGTGTGGTCATAATCTTTCAACAGCTTGAGCCAACGTCGTTGCCGCATGTTGAGTTATTTTTGAGTGAAAAAATATTTGAGGCTTTTATGGTCTGAATATATCTCCACTTTTTCCTCATAAAGATAGTGCCTCCAGATCTTTAGCGCGAAAACGACTACTGCCAAATCTAGATCATGAGTAGGATAATTCCTCTCATATTCTTTAAGTTGTCGCGAGGCATAGGCTACGACTTTCCCACGTTGCATGAGAACACATCCTAACCCTTTGCCTGAAGCATCACTGTAGATAACAAATCCATCCGAACCAGATGGTATTGTCAAAACAGGTGCCAAAATGAGTCTCCTCTTGAGATCTTGGAAACTCTTCTTGCATTCCTCGCTCCATACGAATTTTGTATCTTTACGAGTCAGCTGAGTTAACAGGGTAGCAATTCGAGAAAATCCTTCCACGAATCTTCGATAATAACCAGCTAAGCCCAAAAAGCTATGTACTTCGGTCACCGTCTTTGGTTGCTCCCAACTTTGTATTGCTTCAATCTTCGCTGGGTCAACAGACACTCCATGTTTTGACACCATGTGCCCAAGGAATGCTACTTCCTCAAGCCAGAACTCACATTTCTTCAGCTTGGCATATAGCTTGTTATCACGAAGCCTTTGCAGTACCAGCTTCAAATGGCGCTCATGATCTTCACAGCTTTTGGAATAGATGAGGATGTCATCAATAAAGACAACAACGAACTGATCCAAATATTCCTTTAATACTCGGTTCATCATATCCATGAAAGCAGCAGGAGCATTAGTCAATCCAAAAGACATGACTAGGAATTCATAATGCCCGCATGGGAGTTCTCGAAAGCGATCTTTGGAATATCCTCGATTCTAACCTTCAGCTGATGATATCCAGAATGAAGATCGATCTTTGAAAAGAATTGTGCTCCTTACAACTGGTCAAACAGGTCATCAATATGAGGTAGCGGATACCTATTCTTGATAGTGATATGGTTTAATTCCCGATAATTGATACAAAGTCGCATACTCCGTCTTTCTTCTTTTTACAAATAAAAGCAGGAGCACCCCGAGGAGATGTACTAAGGCGAATGAAATCGATGTCCAACAACTCTTGTAGTTGGACCTTTAACTCTGAAGTTCAATAGGAGCCATTCGATATGGGGTTTTAGAAATGGGCTTTGTACGAGTTCAAGGTCGATAAAGAATTCAACTTCACGTTCGGGGTAGGCCGGGAAGTTCTTCAAGAAATCGTCGGGAAAGTTAATAACAACGGGAATATTATTCAAATCGGCGTGTCTTTATTCAAATCCAGTAACATAGGCTAAGAAAGCTTGACATCCATTTTTCAATAAACGAATAGCTTTATGACTTGATATGACAGTGATTGATTTTAATGGTTTAGTTGCTTGAATTCGCACAACAGGTTGATTAGGAATATGAAAACTAACAACCTTACGAAAATAATCAATTTTGGCATGATGAGTAGTTAACCAATCAATCCCTAAAATCACATCAAAAGCAAGTATCTTTAAAGAGATAAGGTCAACAGGTAATGTGATGGTGCCAACTTGGATCAAACAAGATTTATAAACAGTGGATGTGATGAAAGTTTCTCCTAACAGAGTTTCTACAGATAGGTCAAAGTCTAATTTCTCCGGAGTCAAGTTTAAACGTTGAGCACAAGCAGGAGAGATAAATGAATGGGTAGCACCGGTATCTAATAAGGTATAAACTTCGCAAGAGTTTATGATTAGCTTATCCGTGATCACCTCGTTTGGGTTCCTTGCACTTTGACCAGTCACGACAAATGCTCTTTCAAGAACCGTTGACTTTGACTTTTCTGGGACAGCCTTTTGAGTCACCATCCCCACTGGACTTGGTTTTTCGTTCTCGTCTGATCTCGGCGATATATCCTTCCTTTCCATAATTATAGCATACCTTGAAGCTGTTGTGGATAGTTTCAATGATATGTCCCTCTTTTCCACATTTATAGCATCTGATAATTAGGTGGTCGTTCTCCTCCCTAAAACCGATTCTTTGTTGGTGTTGAAGTCTTCATAGTGTCATTGTTGAATCTCCTCTTTTAAAATCTCCCCAGGCTCGCTTCTTCTATTTTCATGGCCACGAGTACCACCGGAGTGGTTACCGCTTTTATCCGAATGTTTTCCTCCCATTGATTTTCATTGCTCGATGATTGCGCCTTGCCGGTATGACCACAGTTGCGGTCCCTTGGTTGAACGTACTTTCATTATCTCGCTCTAATAATTGAGCCCTGTTGAAAACATCTGAATATAAAAGCAAATTTATGAGAGATAAGATATTCGAGAATCTCGGGTTTTAAACCTCTCGAAACATCCTCGTCATTCGTTCCTCATTCTCTACCAAATGAGGTGCTGAACACTGGATAACTCTGCGAACTTCGCCTCGTATTGGGACATCGTATGTTGTTTTGTTCTAGTCTAATAAACTCTACCTCCTTCATATGGCGAATACTTTCAGGAAAGTATTTTTCGTTGAAAAGTTTCTGAAACGTTTCCCAAGACATGCTAAGTGTGGCAAGCTGGGTCCGTTTCACATACTCCCACCAGTAGTCTGCCTCACCACGAAACATAAAGGTGGCGAATGGAACCTTCTGTTCCTCCGTGCATCCCAAGACATCGAATATCTTGGTAATTTGCTTGATCCACGTTTCCGCCATGATCGGATCTGGCTTTCCCTTAAATTCTGGTGGTCCCAACTTTTTAAACTGCTTGGATGTGACAAGCCGCGCATTGCTAGCATTTCCACCCGTATTTTGTGCACGAGTCTCCCTCGTCTGGTTTTGCATGAACTGCAAAAAGCTCCTAAACATCCCGTCGTTCATCGTCTGCTCAGTGGTGTTGTTTACAGGAGGAACATTGCCAGCCTGTTGCACGTTCTTCTCATCGGTGAGCAAAGGTGTTTCCACGGTCTCATTAACTCCACCGTTAATATTCTCAGCTGTCATTCTTAAATACTGCCATAAAACAAGGGTTAATTAAACAATTTAACATATCACATCACATATTAACCATATGCTTCAACTGACCAACAAATAAACTTAGGTATGACATACTAGCGAAGGATTACTCGTCTCTCCCCTCCTAGTACTATTCCCGATCTCATGATGATCATATCCTAAGCTCGATATTAATTGTGGACGCCCCAAAATAGGTATACAACACCCATTACGAGTCGTCAAAATACGTAGTGCGAAACAACTACAACTTTATTAATACAACATAAAAGCGTGAGTTTAAATACAAATATTGTCATTTAGACAATATCCACACTCAAATAAGTCCTCATTACAATTATTGATACATTATTTTATAGAATAGTGAGGACTACTAGAACCACTTCTAGAACCATCATTCCACACCCTTTACTAGTACTCGCTACATTCTCGCCGCCTCACGAGAATAAAAATGGAACAACGAGGAAAGGGTGAGCTCAACTAGCCCAGTAAAGAACATTATGACTAAGATAACATAGAACAAATTATCGTTAGTCTTCAACAGGGAAAAATCTAATAGAATACAATAGACAACAAGTTTTAAATCAATCTTCACAGCGGAAATAATAATTCATTAGAAGAGTTAAGTAGAGAATGCAAACTACTATCTTTTATATATGAATTTAAAAGTTCGTCGTCGATATTTTATCCCTGTAACATCAATCATATATATATCTCGAATTAAATATTCATCTTTGCACTCTGAAGCCAAAGATATTCACCGATTAAGTCATGTTCATCTAAACACTGTTTCATCTTTGCACTTCGCGGCAAAGATATTCATGAAATCATTCATCTTTGCACTCTGAGGCCAAAGATATTCGGTTATATCATCATTTAGGGGTGAGGATGATAAAAATATTTTAAAGAAAAGCGAATCCGATTGAAACAAAAGAATAAATATTAAGGATTAGTATATTTAAATTTATTCCATGTCTAAAAAATACCTCATAAATAATCATAGTGGAGTAAAATTCAAGAATGATCAAAACATGGATACAATCAAAGCTAGTATCCGTAATAGATATTTTGGACAAAAGAAGAAAATTCATTTTTAAATTGAATAGTGTCGTATTCGTGAATAGTGTCAGATATCGTGAATAAGTGTTAATATATCGTGAATAGTAACTCAAACACTAAAATATAGAAATTTCACAAAAAGATCATCATGCTTTCGTGAATAGTACTTTCGTGAATAGTAACTCATGAATAGTAACTTCGTGAATAAGAACTGAATTAATGAATAGTAACCCACATGAAAAAGTTCCAAATTTGATAAAAATTCCAACCAATATTTGGCATAATGATATTGAAGAAGATAATATCATTTTGAATAAAATAACATCTATTACCTCAGAAAATAAAGCTTTAGTTGAAACAGGATATAAGCTATGACTTGAACTTACATAGTATATCAACACTCAAAGTATTAAAATACTCACAAGAATACGCTCAATATATCGAGAGAGAAAGAGAGAGAAATCTGTAGTTTCTGGTGTGATTTTCAATTCTGACCTAAGCACCCTATTTATAGGAAAATACTTAGAACGCCAAAGCAGAAAATTGAATATAATAATAATATATATAACCAAATTTCTTACGCCCACTCTTAGATCTGAAATCAGCCATTTACATCACATGAAAGACCCAATTATATGACCAAAAACGTTTTTGTAATTATAAATATTTAAAACTTCCAAAAATCAATTATTTCGGAACTACGGAACTTCAATAATTCATAATAAATAACTCTTTCATCAGAAAATTCGAATCTCGCGACTTTTTATAGGAAATTCAATTCTCTACAACTTTGCAGAAGAAAGTTTTTCCAAATTCCAAACAGAAATTGACCGAAATCCATAAACGGGTGATTTTATAGGCTATAATCAAATTTCAGTCAAGAAATGGGTCCACCAACATGTTTAACATGTTTTTACTATTTATTACAACAAAAATACTCCTCCTCCTCATTTACTCATATATCTCACATTTATTGTAAAAAAATATCATCATTATTATATTATAATAATATAATAAAATAATATTTTATTGGAAAAGATAAAATATCGATTTTTTAACAATTGTCACTTTAAAAATTTTCTCCATCTATATCCACATAAAATCAATATTTTCCTCATCATATTAATCAATAATTAATTATTCACAAATAATATTACTGAGAATCACGAGATTTGCAACCGTGTCGTTCCACGGAAAGAGGGCTTTCAATAAGAATTTCTCTCTTCTTGGCGTGCATTTAGGTGACCAAACCTCTTCTTAAGCGTAACTTTCTAGACATTGCCAATAATGTTTTCTAATAATATTATTCAGATAATATGAATTATTGCTTCGATAATGGAAAATCTTGTGTAGTGACAATTATTGAAACAACGGTAATATAAAATATCAACGCAACAATTATTGAATCGATAAAATAAAATCTTGAGCAAGTAATCACCTTAACAATTATTGAGTAGTGCCTTCTTACGTAAGAATCAATAATTAGTGCAATACCGTATGTTCTTGCGGCAACAACGCCAGATATTCTTGTGTTTTAACCTTAACCGGGTATTCCAACGATATTACTTCAGAATAACTACGCCGTTATTTATAAACAACTTATACTTGTCGTTTTCTTCATCCAATCGCTTTCCGTTATGGGCCCACAAAAGACAAATGTACGTAAATGCGAATATTCCACGACAAAGAAGAATATTCTACGACCAAACGAATATTCCCCGACAACAATGAATACTTTATAACCACCTGCTTATTTTTAAAATATTCGCGCATTTTACCCATAACTAACCACATTAATCAATTCAACCCTTACTATTTCAAAATAATAAATAGAGGAAATTAAATTTCATTTATAATAAGTTGGGGTCTTACAATCAACGCTTTGATGTAGCCTTCAAATTACAATCCTTACTCCTTCGCGATCTCTCCAATCCACGGATCACTCGTTCATCACAATGTATATGCAACACCCAAGAGGTATCTACCAAGAGGAACATATTGAAGATGTGATTTTAGATTCTACTAAATCTTAGGTGGTTAACCCTAATTCTCTCTATCCTAACTCCTTAGGGTTTTGAGAATGCTTGCAAGAGAGATGCAAGTTGCAAAAGTTGCATTAGTCTTACGCACAATAAGGCTCCTCTTATTTATAGACTAACCTTAATCCTAAACCTTTTAGAAGTTAGAGTTTTAATTTAATTCTTAATCTAATTAGGAACTAAATAATAATAATAATAATAATAATAATAATAATAATAATAATAATAATAATAATAATAATAATAAGACTCCTCTTATTTATTTATAATATAATATTTCTCCAAATACCTAATTATAAATATTAGTATTTCTCCAAATACCATATTATTATTATTTAGTCAATTTAATTATAATTATAATTATAATAATAATAAGATGACTAATCTTATTAATTTATAATATTGGTATTTTTCCAAATACTTAATTATAAATCTTAAACTATTTAATTTATTCCACTAATAAATTAAATACACTTAATTTATTCAAATGTTTCCTAGCTTAAAATTAGGAATAAACCAAGAGATTAATTTATTAGATTTATAGTTGATTAGATCACAAATGCATTCAATGTTTCTCTTTATATTACGAAGTAAGATTTTATTATCACGCTAGAAAGTGATTAAAAACTGAAATTGTTTTTAAACTCCTTTTAATTTTTATTTTCTAAAAAACATAATAAAATGTTAAATGCATCATAATAATGAGAAATAAACTCTCACAAGTCACAATAAATTAGTAAATGATAAAGAATGTCACAAAAAAATGTACAACACAAACAATATGAAACCTATATGATTTCATAGCCTCAATTTTAAGCATTAGAGTAGAATTTATTAATAATTTTCACTGCCAACATCTTCTCCATTATCTTTTCCTTATGGCTTTGGTAGCATTGGGCGATAATATGGTTTGTTTGCTTAGGTGACTCTTGATACTCCTCAATGATTTTCTACTTTTTTAGCCTCGGAGACAGTAAACTTCTCAGCCTTCTAGCGTTCAATTTCTTCTTTCATCCCGCCAGCTGCTATAAGCATGGTCGTGACAATTGCGGGTTGGGGGAAGGTCCGGTGCTAGCGTCCGGTACCAGTGTGTTAATTTTTTTATTTTATTTTTTTTTAACCGCAATTACAAGAATAATAAATAAAAAATAATAGAACAAGTTTGAATAAAAAACTGTAATAGAAAGTATATTTTTTATTGAAAAAACACCGTAAACAGTTTACAGTATTTTTTCAATAAAAAATATGTGACGCCCCCAAAATTAGGTATACGTCACCCATCTTGGGCCGCCACTTACATGCATACATAAATTCAAATACAACTTACTTAATATAATCACGTATACAATCGACATAAAAGCGTGAGTTTGAATACAAATATTATCTACTAGATATTATACAAACTCAAAAGAGTCCTCATTACAACTATTATCACACTATTTCACGGAATAGTGAGGACTACTAATGCTATCCTTCGGACCATTACTTCGCTCTCGACTCGTCTCAAATTTATGTTCTCATTTCCGAAGAGAAACGGTGAAGAAAAAGGTGAGCTCAACTAGTTTCAAAGAAGAAATATTATGACTAAGATAATGCAGAATAAATTATCATTTAGCTTCAACAGATGTTAAACCGATAAAATCTGATAGACAATAGGTTTAAGCTGCAATTTAATATATCAATCCATTAAAAAAAATCAAGTAGAGAATAAAGTCTACTATCTTTTAGGTTTTAAAAAGGTTTTCATCAATTTTTATCATTTGAGACTCAGATTTTAATAAATAAACCACCACATCTAATCATCCTCGTATCTACGTCGAGGATTTTCATCAAATTATCAATGGTCATGACTATATAGAATCACCCCGGTCATAATCATACCAAAAATTATCCATCATTGCATTCTGTGCCAATCGAGGACTTTAGTCACATCATTTATATCAAGTCGTGATTATACCGAATGATCCCTGGTCATAATCATACTAAGTTCATCTACGCATCGTAAAGCAAAAAGATAACATAATATAACATGAGGATGATGACAATGACATAATAATTCAATAAAACAAGTTCAAGAATTATTTAATCCATGAATTATTAACGTCCAAATTGTCAACACGATCTTTGTTTAAGTGAAAGTAAAATTCAAGAATGATCGGAAGAATATTTCCATGAAAAGATCTTTGGATGAAACGCAAATATCGAGGATATTCTACTAATTTCATGGAGTATAGAAGTCAAAGTTTTAACCATTTGGGTATAATAAAGAATGGAATAACAAAAGAAATCACCATGCATGCGACTTCTTGGATGAGCGCAGTTATTCCAACATAATAATAATAACGGAACGGTCGGTGAAATTTACATGACGGGATATTCAATGAGAATAATAAAGATGGAACCGGATCGGTGTAAAACACATGATAGGATATTCCAGCAGAATGATAAAAAGGCGGAACTGGGTCCGGTGTAAAACACACGCATGGATGTTCCAACAGAATAAAAAAAGCGGGAACCAGTGGGTGTAAAACACATGATGAGGATGTTCCAATGCAGAATAATAGAAGAATGTCACCAAGTATAGGGTAAATGGCAGATACTGAGTTATTCCAATGAATAATAAGCAATGGAATAACATAAGGATTTCACCAGTATATATAGTATATCTGCGTGATACAAGTTATGTATAGGGTATGCCACTTTTACAAGGTTATTCCAATGCAGAATAATAGTGAATGGAATAATGAAGTTCTTCAAGAAGAAGAAAGAATAACACCACTCACCGTAGTAAAAGGCTGAATATAGAAGTAGTGAAGTAGCGTAATACTCTTCTTCTTTCCATAATTTTCTCTCTATAGCCTTCTCTATAGTTTCTCTCTACAGAGTTTCAATGAATTCGTAAGAAAATAAAGAAGGAATGAGCTTTATTTATAGGAAAATGGAATGATAGTAACTAATCCATGAGCGGTCAGATTGATTTACTTTTTAATCGACGGTCCATATTTAAAGAAAAATCTTTTAAATAAAATATAATATATTCTATTTATATAAAAACATTTTCTTATGCAAAACACTATCTGCAACACTATGCATAATAAAATATAATATATTCTATTTATAGAATAACTTTAATAAAGTATTCTATTTTATATAAAAGATGTTTACATTTTATTACGTTAATAATACGAACAAAAGCGTCATTATATTTATAATAATTCATATTATTAATCGAAATGATAATGGAATGTTGGTGACTTCTCACATAAGCATCAATAATCAATACCATGTGCTCTTACTTATCTCCACCACACTTATTCTTTGTACTTTTACTACCGAGTAGTTCAACAATAACCACGGTAAAACTTCCGTAGTTATTTTAATAAAATATTTTGTTTTCTCAATCAAATGATAATAATTACATTGTAGGGTCCACCAATGATTGAGTAGTTATCTGAATATTCCTCGCTAAACCGAATATTCCCCACCAATCGAATATAATATAACCACTTGCATACTTTGTAAAATTTATAAATACTACCCACAACTATAATATTATCTCAAATTCACACCATAATATTAAAAATTATTTTGACAAAATTTAAATCTTTATTGATAAAATCTGGGGTCTCACAATCTCCCTCCTTATGGAATTTCGCCCTCGAAATTAGGGTGCGATCGCACTGGTATGATAAAGAGGTGAGGATACCTTGAATACCTTTATCGTTGAAAATATTAAGTTCATCTTTGCAATCCGGTAAAGATATTCATTAACAATTCCTCTTTTGCACTCTGGGCCAAAGATATATAAGCGTAAAACCAATAATAATTGAGACTCAAATTTTTAATAGTATCACAACCATGAATTATCCACGTACCTTCTTGGCTAAGGATATTCGTGTTTTCAATTACTATCATGATTATACCGAATAATCCGTGGTCATAATCATATACAAGTCTATCAATGCACTACTACGGTAAAGATGACTTTTACCACATCCATGAATTAATATTTCATTCTTTGAGACTCATTTCGATAATTAATCCATATCATCGAATCATCCCCGCACTACGTGCCAAGGATATTAGTATCACGACCACGAATTATCCATGCACTACTGACCAAAGATAATCGTGTATTCATTAATATCGCGACCACAAATTATCCATACACTACTGCCAAAGATAATTGTGTATTCATTAGTATCACAACCACAAATTATCCATGCACTACTACCAAAGATAATTGTGTAATCATTAGTATCCAACCACAAATTATCCATACCACTACTACCAAAGATAATTGTGTATTCATTAGTATCACGACCACAAATTATCCATGCACTACTACTAAAGATAATTGTGTTTTCAATTACTGGTTATGATTATACCGAATGATCTCGGTCATAATCATACCAAGTCCATCTATGCACGTAAGCCACATGATGACTTTGAACACATCCATAAATTAATATTTCATTCTTTGAGACTCATTTCAATAATTAATCCACATCGTCGAATCATCCCCGCACTACAAATTTAAGGATATTCATTAGTATCACGACCACAAATTATTCATGCACTACTACCAAAGATAATTGTGTTTTCAATTACGGTTATGATTATACAAGAATGATCCTCAGTCATAATCATACCAAGTCCATCTATGCACGTAAAGCCACGGATGACTTTGAACACATCCATGAATTAATATTTCATTCTTTGAGACTCATTTCGATAATTAATCCACATCGTCGAATCATCCACGCACTACAAAGCTAAGGATATTCATTAGTATCACGACCACAAATTATCCATGCACTACGGCCAAAGATAATTGTGTTTTCAATTACTGAGTTATGATTATACAAGAATGATCCTCAGTCATAATCATATTAAGTCCATCTATGTTCTACTGGACCATAGATGACTTTAAAAAAATATAAACATGAGGATAATGATATAAAGAATCAATCAAATAAGATAAAGGATAAATATTAAACATTTATAATATAATTTATCCAGGATTCAAGAATATCCCCATGTTATCAATCACTTAATAATCTCATAATCTAATATCATTAATATTATACCAATATTTTAATCACTTCTTAAATTTATAAACAATTTATCTCAATTGTTTACGCTTTTACCATATAATGCATTTAATCATTCAAAAATGCCATACTCATAAGATATCATTACCAATTATCAAATCCCTCAAAAAAATATGCATATACTCTATATAGGATTCTCTAGCCATAAAATCCTATTTTCAACTTTGTTACTTCACATAACATATTTAACTCATATGTTAAGTAACTAAACTATTTTCATGAAAATACCAAATCAGTCCCAAAATATTTCTTTTCTGGGATTTAGCATAATATAGTCCCATGATGAAAATATATTTTTCTCGAATTTTAAAATTCATTTACTATTTTTCAAAATCAATTTCTAATTAATTCCTTAAGAAATTAGCTACCTCAAGTTTAACTCCAAAATTTCCAAATCTTGGCAGGACCTTACACATGTTAACATGAGCTTCTAGTTTAAATTTCATGGTCATCGGAGTTATAGAACTCCGGTTATAGCGTTTTAAATCGGAAAAACCTAAATATTGAATTAGTCATAACTTGCTCATTTTAAGTCAGAATGAGCTCATTTTTGGAGAGGAGATACTTTATACCATATACTTTCATGTCCCAAAAGGCCAGAATTTTTCTCATAATTTAAGTGGCCGAAACAGCCTCTCTAAAATCATGGCAGAAGCTTTTTTGGTTTTTGCAGCTTTGCACTCCTTTGCTAAAATCAGTCCACACAAAAATATACAACACCTTTTCCAGTAATTCCACTTGGATTAGTTAGGTAACTCATAGATCTAACTCTAGGACTTGACCACATTCAAAAATTCAAAATATAACAGGAGATATGGTCAATTGAATTTCATGTTACGTTTTTCACTAAAATCGATTTTCAACTCTTTGTGATTTCTAAGAAACTTTCATGTTTTCACATACTAACCAACATAACTCATCATAAAACTTACTAATACTTCATATACCCATGATTTTTATTAGTTCTATACTTTTATTATGACTTTCATCATAATCCACGTAAGCAGATCCTTTTAGTTGAAGAAATATTTGAGGGTTTAAGAAATGGGTTTTATCTTTGGGGAATCAATACAAAATTCGATTTCACGCTCTCTAGGGTAGGCTAGGAAGTCTTTAAGAATACGCCAAGAAATTTATTAATGATAGAAATATCATTCAAAGCTATTACTCTCGTCCAAGACTTGGATAATACGTCACATTAATACCAATTGTGACTTCATCCCTTAACACAGATAGCACCTCACAATGATACCTATTAACTAGCCATCTTGATCACGGCGTCGCCGCCTACGAAGAAAGTCCGGGCGGTGCATTCCACACAAGGAAGTCAACAACGAAAGGATCGGGCTCTTTACTTATGGCTTGATATAACGATGATTAACTTTAGGATTTGGTTACTTTGAATTCAGTATAACGAGGTTGGTTAGGAATATGAAAGCTAACAACCTTACTGAAAAGCATGATGAGTAGTTAACCAATTGATTCCTAAAATCACATCAAAGGCAAGTATTTTTAAAAAGATAAGATCGACAGGTAACGTGAAAGTGTTTATTTGCATCAAACAAGATTTAAAAATAGTAGCGATAATGAAGGCTCCTACTAACGAAGTTTCAACCAATAAGTCAAAGTTTAACTTCTTGAGTCAAATTTAAGCGTTGAGCATAAGCAAGAGAGATAAAAGAATGGGTAGAACGGTATCTTATAAGGTATAGACTTATGATTTATAATTAACTAACTTGCTAACCCGTTCGGTTTACTCGCTTTTTGAGAAGTCATGAAAAATGCACTTCCTAAAACCAACGACTTTGTTTTGTCCATATCCACCTTTGGTGCCACCGTCCCAGCTAGACTTGACTTTGGTGCACAACAAAATTGAGCTAAATGACCTTCTCTTCTTGCAATTTCCACATCTATTATCTTTGCCATGATTACCACCGAAGTGGTTTCCATTCTTAGCATGATAATTTCCCCCACGATGGTTATCATTGTTCTGATAGCCGTTGCCACCAGTATGATTATTATCGTGTTGTTGGTCGTTACCTTTTGTTTGAGCTGAATCAACACTCTCATGTGCTTCATTGCTTATCTCAGCATTTTCAGAAGTCATTCTCAAACACTGTCACAAAACAAGGGTTAATTAACATATCACATATTATCCCTATACTCGAATGAGCCAATTAAATACCAAATAAATTTAGGTAGGTCATCTTTGAAAGTAGTATGCATACAAGCCAATCATGTTTGATGATAAAGCATATACTTTGTAAACAATCTTATTCATTTATTAATAAAAGTATTAATTTATTAAAGGCTTTTAATTATCTACATGATCTTTGTTTTATAATATGTGAAAAACTCATAGTTTTAAGCAATGCTTTTAGAATAATGATGATGATCATTCTAATGAGATCTAAATTCTTAGAAAGCTTAAAACTAAAATAGTTCCCAATCATTGGATTACTAAATTGGGGATTAGTGAATGGGATAGATTGGTACATCGTTCTTGCTCATTAGATGAGGATGATTGATCTCATGATCATTTGTGTGGAACACTAAAGCAAGTATGTAGGTGCTTATTAGAGAATAAGTTCATTTGAAGCGTGGCTCGCTAAGGAATACCTAATGGAGTTTTATTTGCACTGTCGATAGGAATTCTGTAGTGATAGTAGTACAAGTAATCCTTGGACTTGAGATCATCATAGTATCTTGTGTATGATGAGTTATACTTTGACTTATTCCTTAAGACCCTTAGGGTATATCAAAAGGTATGCTTGGGTATAATAAGTTATACATGGAGATAATGTATGATCGATAAAGAATCTACCACTTCTAATAAAAGAAGAGAAATGTCTATGTGATTCGATAAATGACAACCCAAGTAGTCCTTGGCAAAGCGAGAATGAAATTAGAAAGGAGTTTCTAATTTGCATTATTTGGAGTTGTGCATTTAAGAATCGAAATACATATAATTAAATAAAATAAGACTTGTGATAATTCCATGTCTTATATTTAATTGGGACATTGTATGGTGGAAGGATTGAATTGTATGCAGTAACTATTTACTCAAAGGTTCTTTAATGATTAATGTTGAAATCTATATTATACGGAAAGTCGTTGATACATTTTAGGATGCTTTTATCCTATTGTAGAATAAATATTATTTATTTAAATAAACTATTTGTTTAATTTATTTATTTAAATAAGATTAGAATTATTCTAATTGATTTATTCATAATAGGTTTAATATGGAGAACACAAAGGGTCACACCATAAAAGGAAGAATAATTATTTAAGAAGTTAATGGCATAATCGTAATAATATGTTATGTATATTTAATTTAATCTATGGTGATAGAATAAATTAAATAGCTTAATATTTATTATTTAATATTTTAGAAATATTAAATATAAATTAATAAGAGAGTCTTATTAATATTATTACAATTATTATTATTTTAATTTCTAAAAGAGTTTAGGAATTAATTTAATATAAGTACTCTCATTTATTCTAATAGGATTAGGAGGAAAATTAGTTAAAGGGGTTTAATTAATTATCCCTAATAAGATTAGGGAGCTTAATTAATTAAAAGAATTTAATTAATTAAATAAATCCCAATTCCTTAATTGTTAAGGTGGGTTGCTTCACATCTATAAATAAGAGTGAGTCTTATTATGGGTGAATGGGTTGTTGACTTTTACAACGTAATAATTTCCAATTTGTTGGAGAGTACCTTTTCTATAGAGATAGGAAAAACTAGGGTTTGATGCCATAACACTTCTTCTTGAATTTTCTTCTTCCTTGGTGGATCACCTCTGAGGCCAAACATTTGGGTGCATTAACGTTGATCAAAGGAAGGAACCAAACCCGGTGGATTCAAGTTGAGCGAAAAGGATTGGAGGTGAACTTGTACGCGAGGAAGCTCGATCTTGAGGTATGATTTTATTCCTTATCTTTTCGTTTAATTAATAATTATCGTAAAGGGTGATCAGGAGTTTATGGTTTGTAAATAATTTTAAACTCGATTTTTCCACGCTTCCGCTAAATTTTTGCAATTTGATTGCGGCCCATGAATATTACAAACCTAACACATCTAGTGAAGGAATTCCGTCTCTCCTCTAATCTTATTCTCACATCTTAGCAGAGAATCATATCCCTAAAGCTACGATACTATTCGTGACTCTGGACACCAACTTGTGTCAAGTACCTCACATTGGTACTGTCATTTACTTGGCGAAGACGGCGTCCCTACACGGAGAGTCCGGCGGTGCATTCCCCATCAGCAGAAGTCACCAGAGAGGCTCGGGGCTCTTCACACTTATGGCTCGATACCAATTGTAACTCGGACACTTACGTGTCAAGACCTCACGCGTTAGTCTGTCGAACTGCACCGCGAAAGGCGGCGTCCCTACGAGATGAAGGCGGTGCATCCCCATCAATGAGGAAGTCATGGTGAGAGGCTCGGGGCTCTTCACACTTATGGCTCGATACCTGGTATGACGCCCCCAAAATTAGGTATATCGTCACCCATCTTGGGTCGCCAACTACGTGATACATAAATTCAAATCTAACTTCTTAATATAAGCGTAGGTATGCAATCTGACGTAAAGCGTGAGTTTGAATCAAATATTATCTACTAGATATTATACAAACTCAAAAAAGTCGCCATTCTGTTATTATCACTACTATTTCACGAATAGTGAGGACTACTAATCTTATCTCTACGGGACCATTCTCAGATTCCCCGACTCGTAAAATTTATGTTCTCATTTCACGAAAAGCGGTGAAAGAAAAGGTAATTTCATTAGCCGATAAAATATTATGGTAAAGATAATGAGAATAAATTATCATTAGCTTCAACGATGTTAAGCGATAAAATCTGATAGACAATAGGTTTAAGCTGCGGTGGAATATCTGATCCATTAAAAAAATCAAATAGAGAATAAAATCTCTTATCTTTTAGGTTTTAAAAGGTTTAAATGATTTTTATCATTTGAGGCTAAATTTTAATAAATAAACCACCGCATCTAATCATCCCCTGCATCTGCGATCGAGGATTTTCATCAAATTATCGATAATTCGTATTTACTATAAGAATCACCCGCAGTCATAATCATACCAAAAACTATCCATCTGCATTCTGATGTTTGAGGAACTTTAGTCGCATCATTTATATCAGTCGTGATTATCTTAGAGATGATCGCAGTCATAATCATACCAAGTTCATCTATCTTGCGTAAAGCAAAGATAACATAATATAACGTGAGGATGATGTGATGACGTAATAATTGATAAAACAAGTTCGAGAATTATTTAATCCATGAATTATTAACGTCCAAATTGTCAACGTGATCTTTGTTTGCGTAGAAAGTAAAATTCAAGAATGATCGGAAGAATATTTTTCATTGAAAGATCTTTGGATGAAAAACGCAAATATCGAGGATATTCTACTAATTTTAATGGAGTATAAGTCAAAGTTTTAACCAAAGTGGGTATAATAAAGAATGGAATAACAAAAGAAATCACCAGTAAATGCAGTCTTGGCGTAAGCGAGGTTATTCCAACATAATAATAATAACGGGCAAGGTCGGGTGAAATTCACAAGCGACGAGGATATTCAACAGAATAATAAAGATGGAGCAGGATGGGTGTAAAAAACACATGATAGGATATTCAACGAGAATGATAAAGAGCGGGCAGAATGGGAAAAACACTTGACGAGGATGTTCCAAACAGAATAATAAAAAGCGGGCAGGTCAAGGTATAAAACACATGGAGCGAGGATGTTCCAGCAGAATAATAGAAGAATGTCACCAAGTATAGAATTAAGCCAGCATTATCTGAGTTATTAAGCAGAATAATAAGCGATGGAATAACGTAAGGATTTCACCAAGTATAGGGTATCTGGCGTATCTGAGTTATGTATAGGGTATGCCACTTTTACGAGTTATTCCAACAGAATAATAGTGAATGGAATAATGAAGTTCTCTTCTTGAGAAGAAAGAATATGGCACTTCTAGTAAAAAAGGCGAATATAGAAGTAGTGAAGTAGCGAGAATCTTCTTCTTCTTTACATAATTTTTCTATACATAAACTCTATAATTTCTATATACAGAGTTTGATGAATTAAGTAAGAAAATAAAGAAGAATGAATGGTGTTTTTATTTATAGGAAAATGGAATCGTAATAAGAATTAATCATGAAGCGGTCAGGATTGATTTACTTTAATCTGACTATTCATATTTAAAAAAAAATCTTTTAAATAAAATATAATATTCTATTTATATAAAAACGTTTCTTATCGCAAACTTTTTCGCAACATTTATCGTAATAAAATATAATATATTCTATTTATAGAATAAACTTTAATAAAGATATTCTATTTTATATAAAAGATGTTTACATTTTATTACGTTAATAATACGAAACAAAACGTCATTATCATTATAATAATTCATATTATTAATCGTGATAATGGAATCAAATGAGTGAAACTTACCATGGCGTCGATAATCAATCTGGTGTCTTCTTACGCAACCAGCTTATTCTTTGTCTTTTCTTCTAAAGGTAGTTCAACGAGAATTACGGTAAAACTTCAGTAGTTATTTGATAAAATATTTTTGTTTTACCGATCAAATGATAATAATTACATTTGTGGGAATGGCAGCGATGATTGGTAGTTGTCTGAATAATATTCTCTCGCTAAACCCAAATATTCCCACCAATCGAATATAATATAATAAACTGCATCTTTTCTGAAATTTATAAATCTTCTACAACTATAATATTATCTCAAATCACAGCATAATATTAAAAATTATTTTGACAAAATTTAAATCTTTATTGATAAAATCTGGGGTCTCACAAAATATAATTTCTTTTACAATTTTTTGTTCAAACTTGCTCTATTATTTTTTATTTATTATTCTTGTAATTGTGGTTAAAAAAAAAAAAAAAATCAAATTAGGTTAATTCATTATTTCATTTTTGAGTTTTGAACAGAAAAGAAAAGAATAGAAAACTTAAATTAGAACAGAACAGAATAGAAAACTTAAAGTTTTTATTTGTGTTGTTTCTGAGTTTTTAATAGAAAAGGATAGAAAATTTAAAATTGAGGATATGAGTTGTAATTTAAAATTTATTATATTAAAAGTTGAGGATAATATGGGAATTATAAAAATATTACTTATTACAATTTAACTTTAAAATAAAATAAATAAATTTTTGAATGGAAAACTTTGATAAAAAAAAATGGCCAAGTTTTCTATCCATTTCTTTTTTTTTCCGTTTATAAAAAAAATCTGAAACATAAGAATTGGAAAGAAAAATTAAATTTAGACAATCGCTCGTATTCTCCTGCTAGGGTGGTGTATGATTTTTGAGAGCATCTATGTCTTCTTTCAGCTCAACCCGTTCCAGAATGAGCCTTTCTCTCTGCTCAAAAAGTTTGGAGTATCTCAACTTTAGTTCTTTCAATTCCAATGATATCTTCTTTATTTCCGATGTCAGTGCATTAGTATGAAGTAAAGCAGCTTGGATTCTCTCATATCTACCTTCCGATCGTTCTAAGCAATATCAAGCTCGATTCGAAGCTGGTCCGAAATGTTCTCGAGCTCCTTTTTTCGAGATGAAATCTCTTCAACCTAAAGTAGTAGGCGGAAGAAGGCAGATAACGCCTGTAAACAATATGAAAATGTTAAGGATGTGTGTTTGGGGGGGTTAATTCAACGGGAAGAGAAGATGTTTGTTCTTACCCGACCCATCGGGACTGCGGTGGCAATTATGATGTCCTCGGGTTCGAGGCCTTCAAACTTTTCGTCGTCTCCTGACACGAAGAATGCGTTGAAATTTTCATATAGAAATTTGTGGGGCATATCTTGAGACTAGACAGTGTTCAGCAATTGCCTTGGAGGGTCTTCAGAGGTTGTTAGTTTTTCGGGAGGCGGAGGAAGAGGAGGAATGTGGATAATTTCTTCTCCTCGGGTTTTTTCAAAGGCAGTTCGGTTATGGCTTCTTCGGATTGGAGCACAAAAGGGTCTTTTTTAGAGATTGAGAGATCGGGGTTCTAAATGGCATCTTTCGTGAGGGCGGTTTTCGCAGTTGAGGTTGTGGGTGGAACTGGTGCTTTGGTTTGTTTTCTTCTCTCCTTCTTCATCAATACTAGTTAATCGGATCTGGACAGGTCTATCGACTTTTTGGTGGAAAGATTTAGAGGAATTGGGATGGTAGATATTGGTTGTATGTTAAGGTGCAGATCTACTATGGGAGAAGTGTTTGGAGGAGTATCGATCAAAATTTCAGTGATAAGGATGGACTCGGTTTCGGTGGTCTCTTCGATAATTGGTTGGGGAATCGATTCGGTAGGATGAGGCTGTTGTGAGTCAGATGCTTCAAAATCCTCTTGTTTATAGATCGATACTGTAGATACAGAAGGAGAACATGTCAGTAAGAATTTAGAATTACATCAAAAGTGTTGGGCCATAATCCTTTTCTTTATCGTGGTAGAAATCGTTGAATCGGCCCTCCTTGGATCGTGTTATCTTACGAATCGTGGTTGGATCTGGTACTTGGGTCATTCTTATTATTTGAGAACTAGTCGTTATATTGGTAATTATCAAATTATCACTTAATCCTAATTTTGACCAAGTGTCGTTATCTTGAATGACGTTTATATTATTAATGTCTGTGGCTTTCTTTGCGTGGCATTAATGAGGATGGGGCTGGATGGCCGGCGGTGACAAAACGATGTGAGAGGGATGAAGGTGGTATTATTCTTTCAATTTGAAGTGGGAAGTAAAGTAAGGAAAAAGGTGTCGGGAGGTGGTGGGTGTGCGAGTAATAGGATAGTGGAGTATCGTGGGACCAAGATCGCATAAGAGGGTAAATGCTTAGCATCATTTTTTTTCATTAGAATTCTTATTCTATCTCTCGACACTGACACAAATATATTTCTCTCCATTGTTGACATTGTGATCGCATCTTGACTCTCACATGGGAATTTATCCTCGATGGTCGGTAGTCGAAACTTTTAGTGTTGAGCATTGGCTATGCGGGGATATTGGATGACGTCTTGGTGATTGGGACGTGAGAAAGATCACTGGCGTTAACATTAGCCAATTGCTAGAAGGAGGAATTTGAGTTCTAGTGTCGCGAATATTTTCAATCATGGCTGTGTTTTATTTACGTCGATATTCATGGTGAAGAGTAGAACACCTACACTTGAAGGCGGTAGAAGTATGCCGGTGAATCGACACCAGTGTATCATTAAGGATCGTTTGGGGCCGTGATAAGTGTTAAATGCAAAGACGGCGTCAAAGCGATCCCCTGAAGATTTTCAATTGAAGAAGATGGGTAAGGTTAAGCGTGGGTTAGTCTACCCTCTTCGATAAAAGCATCGCCACGATCGAAAGCGAGTAGAAGGCACTTCGCCTAGAACTCGATCTGAGAAGACCAAGATGAAAAAAGTCGCACGACTAGCAAGATGGGTGATGAAGCGAGATAGAGCTATGGAAGTACTTGTGAAGCAACGACGGGATATAGTGAGCGGATGGCGAATAATGAGTTGAGAGATGAAAAACTCGATTCTAATCGGTCCAGAAGGCGAGGACAAGGCGGAAAGAACTATTCATTCGGGACGAGAGTCTCGAGGTCGAAATCGAGAAAGAAGAAGATCCGAAGCCTTACTCCTCAAAGATCGAGGAGGTACATCACCTGTCGATTCTAAGGAGCGAGGATCGGAGGAGCGAAGAGGTCGGTCAAGGATCGTAATTTCGAAACCACAAAGAGAGCCCTTGTTGTTGCACATTCTCGCCTTAGTGCTGAAAGCACAAAGACGAAGCATATCTAGAGATTGTACTCCAGAAGTCTCTGCGAGGGTACACATACTATAGATACTAAATCATAGAAGAAGTCCTTACAGAGTTGAAGGTTACATTGTAAGAAACCAGATCTACTCATAAGAAAAAGATCACCGAACCAACCAAGCTTTGGTTGACTCAGTATATAGAATATCTGGCGGATGGCGTCTTACGCCGGATCGGATGCTCGCTAAAAAGTTAAGTATAAAAGTGCTAATTTTGTTCTAATTGATGGAGATTTGTTAGAAGAGCTTTCTCATCTCCACTTATTGAAATGCTTTGACTCCATCTGGTCGACTATGCTCTTGGGAAAGACATGAAGGTATTTGTGGTGACCGTATGGCGGCTAAGTCATTAACTTTATAAAGTACTTCGTCGGGGATATTATTGGCCTACCATCTTTAAAGAAGCAAATCGAGTACGTCGAGAAGTGCGAGAAATGTCAACTACTACGGTCAGATCCGTGACCACCGGAAGAGCTATACTCGATCTTATCTCCTATACCCCCATTTGTCTGGGGGTTGATATATTGGGTCCATTACCGAGAAAGCTAAAGGTCGGTCGACTTAAATCATAGTTCTTATTGATTATATGACTAAGTGGGTGGAGGCAAAACCACTTGATCGATAACGGAGCACGAGTGCCTAAAGTTTATAAAGGAATCTGTGGTGTTTCGATTGAGGATTCCTAAGGTGTTGGTATCGAGATGACGGGCCTTGATTTCATGGGATCGAAATTTGAAGCATTCTTGAAAGAACTAGGGATTCAACACGAGAAAGACTTGGTGGCTCATCCACAATCGAATGGACAAGTTGAAGTGACCAGCGAGCAGCTGGCTTTGAATGGGATCAGCGCAGATTGAATGAAGCGAGGCGGATGGTGGGAGGAGCTACTTAGCGTGTTGTGGGCTTATCGAACTACTCGAGGACTACAACGAGGGATTCACCCTTTAGGCGGCTTATGTAATGCGATGCCTTAGTTCGGTTGAAATTGGATCTCCGGTCTTGGTCAACCAATTGAGAGAAATTTACAATGAGGAAGGGCTTAAGACCAACCTTGATTTACTGAAGAAGAAAGAGAAATGGCCTTAACGGGTTGGCGACTTATCGGTGAAGAGTGGCTAAGCACTATAATAAGGGAGTAAAATGTCGAAGGTTGAAGTGGGAGATTTTGTCCTCGGAGAAGTCAAGCATCTACACCTCAAAATATAAGAAAGGCGATGCCCAATGGGAAGGACCGTATGAAATAAGCTGAAGTGCGGCCAGGGAACTTATCGATTGAAAGCATTAGATGGGTCGTGAATTAAGAATACTTGCACTTGTTGGCGGGCTTAGAAAGTACTTTCGATAAAAATGATGAATGTCGTGGAAAGTGTAAATATTTATGTCATCATCAATAAAAGTTCCCTTTTTCTCGAACAAATTTTGTCTTCATTCTTTGATCGGACCATCGAAGTTAGGAGGTTGGGTGGACTCTATTTGGCCATTCGATGGCGACCTTTTGGCGAGTGGTCCTTATGAGTTTGTCGGGCCCGCCGTGGTAAGCAAACGTCATTGGTGTTAGGAGGTTCGGGTGGACTCATTTGGCCATTCGATGGCGACCTCTTGGCTGAGTGGTCCTTATGAGTTTGTCGGGCCCTTCGTGGTAAGGCAAACGTCGTTGGTGTTAGGAGGTTGGGTGGACTCATTGGCCATTCGATGGCGACCTCTTGGCGGTGGTCCTTATGAGTTTGTCGGGCCCTTCGTGGTAAATGCAAGCGTCGTCATTGGTGTTAGGAGGTTACGGGTGGACTCGTTGGCCATTCGATGGCGGCCTCTTGGCGGTGGTCCTTATGAGTTTGTCGAGCCCTTCGTGGTAGGCAAACGTCATTGGTGTTAGGAGGTTGGGTGGGTGGACTCGTGGCCATTCGATGGCGACCTCTTCGGCGAGTGGTCCTTATGAGTTTGTCGGGCCCTTCGTGGTAAGCAAACGTCATTAGTGTTAGGAGGTTGGTGGACTCATTTGGCCATTCGATGGCGACCTCTTCTTGGCGGTGGTCACTTAGACCTTGTCGGGTGCCCGTGGTAAGCAAGTGTCATCTTTAAGGCGTTATCGGGCCCTACGTGGTAGGCAATTGTCGACACTTAGACCTTGTCGGGCCCTTCGTGGTAGGCAAGTGTCATCTTTCGGTTTTATCGGGCCCTTGAGGGTAAGCAAATGTCATCTTTTAGTTTTGTTATGCTTTTAGGGGTAAACAAATTCCTAATGAAGCGAGATATGTCTCACACTTGATAACTAATAAGTATCCCTCTACTTTATTACCTAAAATTTTTCTAAGTGTTGAGTTTAGAAAGCTTCATTCTTACACTTCATACATTATATGGCATGTTTAGTTGTTATCTAACAATTGATTCAACACGTGAAGGGATTGATACATCTTTTCACTTAAATAAATATTGAATTATTGGCGGAAAATAAATATCTAGAAGTCATAAGGAATGAAGCCATTTTCATTAAATATTTAATTTAATTACACTTATTGACAATTTTACGAGATGTTGTAAATTAAAGAGCGGAAAAAACACATAAGAAACAAACGCCTTCGGACTCCATCTTCGATCGAAGAATCGAGTAAGGATGGATCCAGATTGGGCGCAGACGACTTCTCCTTGCCACGACTTAAAAGCTCATAACTCTCGGAGTATATCTTCATTATTTCTCCATTAATCTCATCCAGAGTTCCGTTACTCTTAGCATATTTGTTTGCGAAGGTCGTGGATTAATGGAGGCCCAAGGTCGAAGAACCTTGAGCTCTCGGATTTCCTCCTCAAGTTTGAGCCGCTACTTCGTATGACGATTTTCTGCTTTGCCTCCGACTTATGGATGGTCTTGGTCAAGATCTTTGCATCGACCTTTAGCTCCTCGATCTTTTCCATCCTTATCTCTCTCCTGCGAACCAAGTCGGCGTTCATTTTCACGATTTCCTCGTCTTTGAGCTTTGGTTGACTTTAATTCTTCCTTAGAGGCCTTCACATCTCCTTTGGCTTGGGCTAACTCTCTTTGAAGACCTTCGTTTGTATGAAGAAGGCATTCATGTTGAGTTTTCTCCTTCGCCATGGCGAGACTTGACATGGCATTTTCCTTCCTCAAGATCTCTTCTTACTGCTTGACTTGAGAGATCTTGGGCGAAAGACGTCCGAACAACTTTGCTTTGGCTTTGTGTATTTCAATATCATTTGATTAGTTTTCGGATATATAAACATACTGAGATAAATTTGAAATAAAGAAGATACTCATTTACCTTCGAAGTAGCTCGTGCCTTCATTTAAGTAGATCTCCATTCGAACTATTCCGAACAGATGATAAATCGGTTTCACGAACAAAGGTGTTGAGCAGTTGGAATGGAAAATGAGCGATGAGTCGGGGCCACATTGTTGGGGATGCCATGGCTTCCGATCAATCTCGGTGGTTTGTTCTCTTGGTGGGGAAGGTGGAGGTTCTTCCGCGAAGAGGTGAGGGTCTACGTGTACGGTTTCGGGGAGAAGGAGATCGGCGGCGTGCGTTCGGGGAGTTGGCGAGGGCAGGAGATGAACCGAGGTGAATGTCGATGGTTGTTTTCTTTTTGGGAAGGCGTGTGGGTTGGTTCGGTTGGTTCATTATCGTGAGCAGGGGTTACGTGGATATGATTGGAGGAGTGACCATAGAAGAAGTAGGGACTCGAAGCTCTTGGCGATCGAAGGAGTTATTTTAGTTCTTATTTTCTTTACGAAGGACCTTGCCGATCGTGCAAAGGAATATCGAAGACTCTCTAACGGGGATAGGTTCGGAGGTTGGGGATTGGGATTAGTTGAAGTTGTTTGGGGGTTGCTTGAGGATTGTTTGGGGATCACCTTTGTCGGGGTTTGTTTACGGTTGGGTGGTTTTGGTTCGTTTGGCGGATCTTTTTCTTGGCGAGGTCGAAGGTTTTCTTGAGAATATTAGGTTCGTCGTTTTGAGGTTCGTCGGTTTGAAGGAAGAAGTTGGAGGATCGACGGTGGGAGGGTTAACTGGGAAGATCCTTGGTAAGGTGCTCTTCACTTGCATCGACATTTTCCCCTTGAAAAATCTTCGGTCTCTCACCTCCAGGAGAGTCGGTTTAATCAAAGATCTTTGCAAAAAACCACACATCGAGAATATGTATCACCTATCTGACTTAGAAATTATATTGCGAATCAATCAAAACTTACATTTGTGGTTATATAACCAAGCTTGTTTGGTCGGAAGTGTAAAACTCCATTCCTTTGGAGGAATTTTCCTCAAGAAGTCGCCATCTCCTCACCCGTTCTTGGATATATCAGAAGTCGTGAGAGACTTAGTCGAGAGGTGGTCAATCTGGAAGGAAGAAATTTGAGCCCGTGATGAAAAACCACTTCTCATGCCAACCTTTATTCTTTGGAAGGAGTGTTCATCAAAGGTCTCTCTCGAACCTAGTGTTGGGTCGAGGAGATTGCTTACTCAATACTTTGAAGCCCGGTTCTCGGGACTACCGTGAGAGAAGAGGGTGAAGAAGATGTCAGCAGAGGAGTAATCCCGAGTTAGTTCGTGAAGAAGCAATGAATGCCAAGATGTGGATGTAGGAGTTGGGCACTGGTTGGTGAAGCCCACTCTATAAACCCTAAGAGGTAATGATGAAGACATGAAGAGAGTGAACCCCCTTCTCCGGAAGAATGCTTGGCATGGCGACCCAACCGTCTGGTCTCTGCAGTACATCGCTCTTGGGAGCAGGAGCCCTATTGCATACATGTGGGAATCGATAGCGACTCTGAGCGTGCTTATTTCAGATCGATGTGAGGAGGGCGAATGTTGGCATTAGGAAATTGTTCCCCGTCTTTGAAGAAATCAGAAGTAGAAGAGGTCAGAGAAGGGTTTTCCCCCATGGTGGATGATTGAGGGTTAGAGCTTGAACCCTCTTGATTAGGGTTTGGATTGGGAGAAACGATGCTGATGGGAGTTGCACGAAGAGGAGAGTTCTGGCTAAAGGTTTCAGTCACCATTGTTTCGATTTTGTGAAGCAGAGAAAGAAATTTGCAGAGAAGAAGAAAGCTCTAAGGTTCAAATTTTGAATTAGCGAGGTAAAAGCCGTCGAATTGGTAAAGTTTACCTTTTATCTTTGTGGTTGCCACGGTAATTAAAAGGCGGCACATTTAATTCAACTTTGCAATGATGATGAATTGGAAGGGTTTCATCCGTTTTAGACCTAAATATCTTCACTTTCGTGGGCTTGCATTTATTGGGTTTCTCACTTCTGTACCTGATAACAATTTGGGCTTTGGCAAGTATCACTCTGGATCTCTTATGATTTTTTATAGATAATTACGTCACAGGGCTATATTGTTTATAGTCTTTCATTAAACACCACATTTAATATAAGACTAGGGGTAATCATTGAGCCATAATCCTTTTCTTTATTGGTAGAAATCATTGGGCTCCTCTCCTTGGATCATGTTATGCCAAATCATGGTTGGATCACGGTCACTTGGGTCATTCTTATTATTTGGGCTTAGTCGTTATATTGGCCCGTTATACAAATTATCACTTAATCCCAATTTTGACCGATAATCATTATGCCGAATGACGTTTGACTATTGTGTCTGCCACTTTGTTGCATAGCATTAATGAGGATGGGACTCGGATGGCCGTGCGGTGAAACAAGCGATGTGAGAGGGATGAAGGTGGTATTGTTTACTTTACAATTGAAGTGTGGGAAGTAAGGGAAAAAGGTGTCAGGAGGTGGTGGGTGGCACGGTAAACCGGATAGTGGAGTATGCATGGGACTAAGATCACATAAGAGGGTAAGTAACACATACATTTTTTTTCATTAGAATTCTTATTCTATCTCTCTCAGACACTAGACAATATTTTTCTCTCCATTGTTGACCTTGTGATCGCCTGTACTGACTCTCACGCCGGAGCTATCCCTCGACGGTCAGGCCGTCAAGCTTTTGGTGTTGACTTGTTGAACTGTGCAGGATATTGGACGCGTCTTGGTGATTGGGACGTGGAGAAAGATCCTGGCGTTAACAAAAAGGGAAAAGGTTTGTATTAATGCTTTCAACCATATCTGTAGAGCCAAGCTGGGTTGGATAATACTCCGAGTGGCTAATCGTTTGTCCTCAGTTTGCTATAAAAGGATCGGAATGCGCTGATTCGTTTCTCAGGGAATTTTGTGACTTTGATAATGGGGTTGTTAGGTGAAGCCTAGTTCGACAGAAGCTTCAGATCAGATCCCTTGATGAAAATCTATTTTGGGTGCCATCCTCTGTTGATATATGGGATTTTTATGGGAGTGGATGACCTGGGACGAAGGCTTCAGGGCCGGCCCTGAGTTTTGAAGGGCATAAAGCGGACAACAAAAAAATAGGCCTTTTGCGAATTGCTATTAAGACATGCATAAAAAAAAAGGAAGAACTTTTCTTGAACAAAAGAGTATCAATACGAAAGAATATCAAATATAATAACCGACTATTTCAATATTTCCAAAGCATCATTTAGATATCACATTATCACTAAATCAAAAAAATAATTACCAAATAGGGCCTCCTTTATTAAGAGTCTAACCCTACTCCCAAACAATTAAAAAAACCCAAAAAACTAAATCTGATGATGAACTCCCAGGTACATAATAATTAAATTGTTTTACAAATTATATGCTTTAAATATATAGAATATTACAATAATCAGTATATGTAGAATATTACAGATTGATTATTTGCTTTAATATTTAAGTATTCTATTTAAGTAATAAAAGGAAGAGAATATTTATGGGGGCCCTAAAAATTTTTGGGCCTAAAGCCCGGGCACCTTGGGTTTTAGCCCAGGGCCGATACTGGAAGGCTTAGTTGGCATAGGTCTGATTCCTTACTTCGGGATATGTTGTACAGTGCGAAGAAAAAAATCTAATCCTAGGGTGAACTTTAGTTCTTGGTAGAAAGCGATGAATGAAATCAAATAAATATACGAGTTCGCACCAGTTTTGTGAACCTAGTACCGATTAGACCTAGGAATGATGAGATAAATTCATGTAGAAGAAATTAGATGCCATATTTCAGGGCGTAAAGGTGGACGACTATCCATTCTCTATGTGGATGCCAGTACATTCTCTCGTTGAGGTAGGGAATTCATATAGAGTATTCATTTGGTATTTGGTATAGTTGTTGGAGGATGTTGATTTAAGTACTCTCAATTGAAGATGGGGTGTTTACGTGGGGGTGGGCTTTGCAAGACTCGTACTCTGCCCAAATTCGCATCTTAATAAGTTCGGCAGGAGGGGTCGTTTCTGTGGATGGACTTGAAGATGATAAGATGAATTTGTCACTTGGAGTTTCGATGGTAGTTGATACAAGAATCTAGACCGCGACTAGATTTTCGGTCACTATGGAGATGTTTGGAACGGTTGAGGTGGGGGTGTTTGGGGTAGCCATTAGAGCGTTTGGAGTAGGAATCGTTGTAGCAGGGCGTTTGACAGGAAATGTGGATTCTTCGAGAAAGGGAGAAAGGTTGCAGGAGTTCTTGATGCCTTTTGAAGACTTTGATCGGAAAAGTGGCGGTTGTTTTGTGAGGAAATGCTTTTTGAAATATACTACCTCCGTCCCATAATAAGTGCTTTTTTTTAGCTTAAATCACATATACCAATACACAAGCTAAAATGACAAAAATACCCTTAATATATTTTCTTTGAAGTTGAAGAGTTAATGAGTGTCATTTAATTGTAGTGATGGTAAGATGCAATAAATACCATTGAATGCATAAGGGCATATATGAGAAAATATTGCAAAAATTGTATTGGAGTTCTAACACATCACTTATTTTGGGAAAAAATATTAAGCCTAAAAAAACACTTATTGTGGGACGGAGGTAGTATGACATTTCAACTTCTCTCGGTCGCATAAATATGTCGCATTTAATTCAGCTTAAATGATGGCAAGCGTGTACATAATGTGGGGGCCCGAGTATTGAGTGGTTTTCAGAGGAGGTTGGGCTCTGGATAATTTATTACGTGATTATTGGGCTTTATGAGATTCTTCTATTAAATGTCCCATTTAACACAAGAATAGGAGGCAATGTTGGGGTGTGAATGTTAGGACCCGATTTATATGGTGGGTCAAAGTCCACGTGGAGGTATTTAACCCTGCGTAGTAATCTGTTTTGGCAGTTGAGTATTTTAAAGAATCAAAGATTCCTAGTTACATTCAACTTCCAACTCCTAAGGAAAGTGTCAGGATATATTCTGACCTCCTTTCTTTAAGGAGATTCGATTTAATCCCATTAAGAAATCATACCTAATGAGGAATCCAATTTCTTTATGGGGAAAAATGTATGATCACTATAAATACAAGTCTATACCCTAATTATCAGGTACGCAAAATATTATTTTACCGAACTAGAGCATTAAGCCTCCATTGTCAAACTGCCAAGCTTCGCGTGTGACTTCATTTTTGTGCAGGATTTGACGCGCTATTGGTGATTGAGGTGCGTGGACGAATTTTGTCGTTAATAAGTCTAAAAATTGACCAATATAATGTATTAAAGAAGCAAGTTTCCAACATGATATAGGTTAAAAATCATAATAATAGTAATACGATCAATGAAAACTTTTGTAGGCAAGTGTTATGGCCATATTTACTACTCCCTCTAAAATTAGAGATATATTTTTCTTTTTAGTTCGTTCTAAAATTATAGACAAATTTTTATTTTAAGACTATAAAGTGACTTGTTGTTCCTAATTTACCATCATTTTTTAACTATCATTTTCAATATCGCACCATCATAATCGAATTCGATCCTAACTAATACTATGGCTATATTTGAGAATATAAAATTGTTCTTAAAAGTCGCCATTTTACAAATATATCTTTAATATTAGAACGAAAAGAGTATTTTTTTTTCACCTTTGGATAACATTTAGTTTACAATATTCATTCAAGTGTTATAATGTCGCATAGTAGTTGGTCGCATGTTTGTTATAAGGGTTTAGAAGTTATTATTCTTTTCTTCTTCTTTCTTTTTGCAAAAAGCTAAAGAAATTTATTACTGAAAATATTCCTTTAGAAGTTGATTACAAAGCTATGGTGTCATGTTTGTTTCAATAATCTCAGTGACCTTATAATATGTTTTGTGAGGGATTTTATTTATTGTGCTATTGTATTTAGATTAGTTTCGGAGAAGGTAGAATTATAAAAACTAATTTGAAAGAATATGGGTAAGAACAAGATACCTAGGTGCCTAAATTAATGTTATACTTTTTCATGGAAGAAACAAACAAATTGTTATAACGTGTACGTGTGCTTTATATAGATTTTGCTTAGATTGTAGCAACAATATACATTATTGAATCTAAAATTGCTTTATTCAAGTGGGGTTTGGATCGGGATACATGAGTTTTGATCTTAAAATGGAGATGAAAAAAAAAATGGAAGTCGGATGCTTTTAATGAAAATCTTCAATTTTAACAGATTGAATTTCGAAATTCAGGAAGGGACAATCGCTTGAGTTCCAGTTTAAGTTAGGTTTTGGCATGACGAGTATGAATATGAATATTTCCTTTTAATAGTAGAAGCAAGAGTACTTGGGTTCACAAAATTAAGGAACAAGGCTTGAGATATATTTGATTCAAAAGTGAGATTGCTAATGGAATCAACTTAATGAATCCAACAGAATTTTGTTATCAGATCAACCTAAAACAAACATACTATGTACATAAATACTTGGAAGTTTCAAAACTCATAGATCATGGGAGTTTCAAAGCTTAAAGGTCATTACAATAAAGAGGTGTGGGAATGAATCTAGACATCAACATACTATGTTATAATTTTATAACACTCCCCCTTAGATGTCTATTGTGCAATCATACGAATTGAAAACTGCCTCATTAAAAACCTTACCAGGAAAAACCCAATGTAAAAAAACATTGGTTAAGAGAAAAAGAGTGCAGCGCATATTAGCTCCTCCTCATGAATGTATCCTTAAGTCCTTCAGCTGTTGCATTCCAATATTGCACCGCAATCCTTCAAACGTTGTAGTTGGTAATGCTTTGGTGAACAAATCTGCTAGATTATCTTTTGAGTAAATTTGTTGAACATCAATGTCACCACACTTATCAAGGTCATGTGTGAAAAAGAATTTCGGTGAAATATGATTTGTTCTATCTCCTTTGATGTATCCTCCTTTTAATTGAGCTATACATGCAACATTGTCTTCATACAGAATGGTTGGAGTTTCTTTGCTGGAGGATAAACCGCGTGTTCCACGAATATGTTGAGTCATTGATCTCGACCATGATCACCAACATACGACAATACATAAGCGAGAGTTCTAATAGGAATATTGTCATTTAGACAATATCCATACTCAAAGAGTCCTCATTACATTTATTGTCACTTTATTTAACGAGAATAGTGAGGACTACTAATCTTATCTTGGGACCATCACTCTTTTTCCCAGGCTCGTCCCAACTATATTCTCATTTCTGAAGAAAACGGTGAAAGAAAGGGTGAGCTCAACTAGCCCGGTATGAAATATTATAACTAAGATAATGCGAGAATAAATTATCAATAGTCTTCAACAATATTAAGCGATAAAATCTGATAGAACAACCGGTTTAAGCTGCGGTGAATATCTGATCCATTAAAAAAGTCGAGTAGAAAATAAAGTCTACTATCTTTTAGGTTTTAAAGGTTTTCATCAATTTTATCACTAAGACTCGGTTTAATGAATAAACCACAATATCTAATCATCCACTGTACCACGGTCGAGATTTTCATCAAATTATCAATGGTCGTGACTATCTTAGAATCACCCACCTGGTCATAATCATACCAAAAACTATCCATCATTTGCATTTACGAGACCCTTTGAGGACTTTTGTCACATCATTTATATCAAGCCGTGATTATCTTAGAATGATCACTGGTCATAATCATACTAAGTTCATCTATCTTGCGTAAGCGAAGATAACATAATATAACATGAGGATGATGATGATGACATAATAATTGATAAAACAAGTTCACGAATTAATTTATTCGAGGAACTAATAACGTCAAATTATCGACATGATCTTTGCTTTGTAGAGTAAAATTCAAGAATGCTCGGAAAAATATTTTCATTAAAAATCTTTGGATGAAGCGCAAATATCGAGGATATTCCACTAAATTCATGGAGTATAAGTCGAAATTTTAACTTATTTGAGTATAATAGCGAATGAAATAACAAAAGAAATCACCGTGCATGCGGTGCTTGCGCATAAAGCGAGTTATTCAACGAGAATAATAAATCTGAATAATAAAAAAGCGGAACCCGGTCAAGGTGTAAAAAACACAGACGGGATATTCGATAGAATAATAAAAGCGAGAATAATAAAAAAGCGGAACCCGGTAAAGGTGTAAAAACACAGACGAGGATATTCGATAGAATAATAAAAGCGAGAATAATAAAAAGCGGAACCGGTCGGCGTAAAAGCCTGACGAGGATGTTCAGCGGAATAATAAAATAATAGAAGAATGTCACCAAGTAGGGGGGATTAAGCGTATCTGAGTTATTCCAATTCAATGAGAATAAATAAGAATGGAATAATATAAAGATTTCACAAGTATAGAATTATTAGCATATCTCTGGTCATGTATAGGGTATGCCACTTTTACGAGTTATTCAGCGAGAATAATAAAGAATGGAATAATGAAGTTCTCTTCATGAATAAAAAAAATAACACCCCTTACGAGTACAACAAATAATATTCCTACCTTAGAAAAATTTGAATATTGGAAAAGTGAAGTAGCAAAATACTTTTCTTTTCTCTCTCTATAGTTTTCTCTCTAGAGAGTTTGGTGAATTAAGTAAGAAATAATGAAGGAATGAGCTTTCTATTTATAGAAAAGCGAGGGTGGCTCTTGAGTCTTATGAAGGTCGAAATGACTCTTGGTAATATTGAAGAGACAACTACTATTTCTTGAAGGGTAATTAACCCTTGGAACAGAAGAAGCGAGTTAACTCTTGGTAATATTGAAGGGACAACTACTGAAGGGGTAATTACTATTATTGAGAAGGTAATTACTATTGTGAAGGTAATTACTATTGAAGAAGGTAATTACTATTGAAGAAGGTAAATACTATTGTGAAGGTAATTACTATTGGCTGAAGGTAATTAATTATTCCTGAAGGTAATTATTATTCACAAAGGTAATTACTTATTCACGAAGGTAATTACTATTGTGAAGGTAATTACTATTGTGAAGGTAATTACTATTCTGAAAGGTAATTACTATTACAAAGGTAATTCTTATTGTGAAGGGACTCTTAGATGATGACATATGGGCCCCCATAAAATAATCAAACTTACCACAAGCGTCTCATATGAGACTCTTTATATACATCGAGGATTGAATAAATATTACCACAAATCATTTTATTTTTAATCGACACATATTTAATCTTTCAACAATTATTAATCATTTATAACGTGTCGTCTCGATTAATAATTTAATCTTATAACATATTATCTGAGATGATCTTGTGTGATAATTGAATCGATAATATAAGAGATATGATCGCCAATTCTTGTAGTGATAATTGAGCATAGGTGAGTGACTTCTCACGTAAGCATCGATAATCGATATCGTGTAACTCTTATCTGACTCTGGCGTATTCTTTGTACTTTTACTCTAGGGTAGTTCAGCGGTTTTAATGGTAACACCTCTGTAGTTATTTTTTATAGAAAAATAATTTTGTCGTTTTCTAACTACGACAATACTTAGTTAATGGGGTCCACTGATGATTGGTAGTCGTCGAATATTCCCAAAGCAAAAGAATATTCCCAGAGCCAAACGAATATTTTATAACAACAACTTACTTTGCAAAATTTATAAATATTACCCACAACTATAACATTATATCAAATTTATTCCATAATATTCAAAAATAATATTTATAAAAAATTCATCTTTATTTATAAAAATTTGAGGGTCTTCTGACCTCCCCTTCTTATGAAATTTCGCCCTCGAAATTAAGTGCGTACGATATGATAAAGAGGTGAGGATACCTTGAATACCTTTATCGTTAAAATATTAAATTCATCTTGTGATCGGCGAAGATATTCATTAACAATTCATCTTTGCCTCTACGGGCGAAGATATACAATTTGTAAAACCAATAATCTTTGAGGCCAGCGACTTAATAGTATCACGACCACGAATTATCCATACCACCTTCTTGGCGAGGATATTCGTGTTTTCAATCTGATCGTGATTATCTTAGAATAATCCTTGAGTCGTAATCATACCAAGTCTATCGATACTTCTGACGAAGATGACTTTTACCACATCCATGAATTAATATTTCATTCTTTGAGACTCATCATTCGATAATTAATCCATATCATCGAATCATCCACGCTACTGGCGAGGATATTCATTAGTATCACGACCACGAATTATCCATGCACTTCTGACGAAGATAATCGTGTATTCATTAGTATCACGACCACAAATTATCCATACTTTTCTGACGAAGATAATCGTGTATTCATTAGTATCACGACCACAAATTATCCATGCACTACGACGAAGATAATCGTGTATTCATTAGTATCACGACCACAAATTATCCATGCACTCTGACCCGAAGATAATCGTGTTTTCAATTACGGTTATGATTATCTTAGAACAATCCACTGGTCATAATCATACGAAGTCCAAGTCCATCTATTCACGTAAGCACGGATGACTTTCGACCTGATATAAGCGTGAGGATAATGATATAAAGAATCGATCGAATGAGATAAAGGATAAATATTAAACATTTATAATATAATTTATCCGAGTTCAAGAATATCCCATGTTATCAATCACTTAATAATCTCATAATCTAATATCATTAATATTATAACAATATTTTAATCACTTCTTAAATTTATAAACAATTTATCTCGATTGTTTACGCTTTTTACCATATAATGCATTTAATCATTCAAAAATGCCATACTCATAAGATATCATCACCAATTATCAAATCCTCATCAAAAAAAAAATATGCATATACTACTATATAGGATTCTACAGCCATAAAATCCTATTTTCAACTTTGTTACTTCACATAACATATTTAACTCATATGTTAAGTAACTAAACTATTTTCATGAAAAATACCAAATCAGTCCCAAAATATTTCTTTTCTGGGATTTAGCATAATATAGTCCCATGATGAAAATATATTTTTCTCGGAATTTTTAAAATTCATTTACTATTTTTCAAAAATCAATTTCTAATTAATTCCTTAAGAAATTAGCTACCTCAAGTTTAACTCCAAAAATTCCCAAATCTTGGCGGGGACCTTACACATGTTAATGTGAGCCTCGAGTTTAAATTTCATGGTCATGGAGTTATAGAACTCCAGTTATAGCATTTTTCGTCAAAAAAAACCTAAATATTGAAATGGTCATAACTTGTTCATTTTAAGTCAGAATGAGCTCATTTTTGGACAGGAGGTACTTTATAACATATATTTTCATGTCCCAAAAGGCCAGAATTTTTCACATAAATTTAGTGGTGAAACAGCCCTTAAAAGTTTAAAGGCGTTAGCGTTTTTGTAATTTGCAGACTTTGGACTCTTTTGCTAAATTAGGTCCCACGAAAATCTCTGACACCTTTTCGGTGATTCCACTTGGATAAGCTACAAAACTCATAGATCTAACTCTAGGACTTGACCACACTCAAAAATTCAAAATATAATAGGAGATATGGTGATTGAATTTCATATTACGTTTTTACCAAAATCGATTTTTCAACCCTTTGTGATTTCTAAGAAACTTTCATGTTTTCACATAATAACCACATAACTCATCATAACACTTACTAATACTTCATATACCCATGATTTTCATTAGTCAATGCTTTTATTATGACTTTCATCATAATCCTAAATAAGCAGATCCTTTTAGTTGAAGAAATATTTGAGGTTTAAGAAATGGGTTTTGTCTTTGGGGTCGATACAAAATTCGATTTCACGCTCTAGGGTAGGCTAGGAAATCTTCAAGAATCGTCAAGAAATTTATTAATGATAGAAATATCATTCAAAGCGCTACTCTTATCAAGACTTGGATGATACGTTACATTGATACCTGTTGTGACTTACATCCTTTGCTAGATAGCACCTCACTGATGATACCTATCAACTTGTCATCGTCATTCACGGCGTCGCCTCTGAAGAAATGCGGCCGGTGCATTCCACAAGGAAAGTCAACAACGAAAGGATCGGGGCTCTTTACTTTGGCTTGATATAACGGTGATTAACTTTAGGGTTTGGTTACTTTGAATTAAGTATAACGAGGTTGGTTAGGAATATGAAAGCTAACAACCTTACAAAAGAATAATAAGTAGTTAATCAATCGTTTTCAAAAATTACCTCAAAGGCAAGTATTTTCAAAGAGATAAGATCGTGAAAGTGTTTATTTGAAACAACAAGATTAATAAGCAGTGGAGTAATGAAGGTTTCTCCAGCGAAGTTTGATAGATAAATCAAAGTCTAATTTTTAGAAGTCAAATTTAAACATTGAACACAACTAGGTAGAATAAAAAAGTGGGTAGAACTTGTATTGAATAAAGTATAGACTTATGATAATTTATAATTAATTTACGTAATAACCGTTCGGGTTTTCTAAACAAAGCGCTCTCGCTTAAATTCTAAGGTTTGACTTTTCTTATATAGGGTACATTCCACCCTTAAGTGCTTCTTCACATTCTGATCCATGATTTGAATCATTATTCTCGATCCATATCGAATTCGGGTTGGCCGCTATGCGAGGTAATTAGAATTCGATGTTAAATTCTCAATTCTTGTCAAAAAGCAAAGTCCATTTCATCTATTTTGGCTTTATTGGATCGGACGTCTTTTCTACACTATCGGCCGCGTTGTGCGACTTTTACCCATACATCGTCTATTCTCCTTCGTTCGGTTGTTTCTTCTTTCGGTGATCTTTGATTTTAAATTCTCGATTCAACTTTAATATCTTACCCACATGAGCGTGATTTTGTTCGAGCATCACATATCGGGTAACCCGATTTTGAATTGTTGTATCCCTTTGTTCCACGATAGTTTTGCGTTCTTGACTTTGTTCTTCTAGCTCACGAACACGATTTTGTAATTCTAAGTTTTGATCATAAATTTCTTTAACAATTCTCCTCGGGTTCTCTTCTTCTTCTTCTTCTTCTTCTCTCTCTCTCTCATTTACCTCTGCTGCTAGCTCGGGTGCGACAATTAGTTCTTCATTCACTCGTGGATATCTCTAATTTGTTCTCGTCGACCTTTGCATTAACACGATTAGTGATTAAAGGTGTCGCAGCGGTCACATTCACTCCATTGTGAATATTTTAATTTGCCATTTCAAACAACTTTGCTTACAACCTGAGGGTTAATTAATATATCAAATATTATCCTATACTACGGCGTGAGCCAATTAAATAACAAATAAACTTAGGTAGGTCATACTAGCGAAGAATTCCCGTCTCTCTCCCTCTAGTTCTTATCTAGCATCTTGGCGGGATCATATCCCTAGCTACGATACTGTTGTGGCGCCCCCAAAATTAGGTATCGTCACCCATCTTGGGTCGCCACTTACATGGTACATAAATTCAAATACAAACTTAATTATACATACATGGTGTAACATCGACAATACATAAGCGAGAGTTCTAATAGGAATATTGTCATTTAGATGATATCCATACTCAAAGAGTCCTCATTACATTTATTGTCACCTTATTTAACGAGAATAGTGAGGACTACTAATGCTATCTTGGGACCATCACTCTTTTCCCAGGCTCGTCCCACTATATTCTCATTTCACTGAAGAAAACGGTGAAAGAAAGGGTGAGCTCAACTAGCCCGATGAAATATTATAACTAAGATAATGCGAGAATAAATTATCAATAGTCTTCAACAATGTTAAGCGATAAAATCTGATAGACAACCGGTTTAGCTGCGGCGGAATATCTGATCCATTAAAAAAGTCGAAGTAGAAAATAAAAGTCTACTATCTTTTAGGTTTTAAAGGTTTTCATCAATTTTTATCACTAAGACTCGGTTTAATGAATAAACCACAATATCTAATCATCCACTGTACCACGGTCGAGGATTTTCATCAAATTATCAATGGTCGTGACTATCTGAAGAATCACCCTGGTCATAATCATACCAAAAACTATCCATCATCTTTGCATTACGAGACCCTTTGAGGACTTTTGTCACATCATTTATATCAAGCCGTGATTATCTTAGAATGATCCTGGTCATAATCATACTAAGTTCATCTATGCTTGCGTAAGCGAAGATAACATAATATAACATGAGGATGATGATGATGACATAATAATTGATAAAACAAGTTCACGAATTAATTTATTCGAGGAACTAATAACGTCAAATTATCGACATGATCTTTGCTTTGTAGAGTAAAATTCAAGAATGCTCGGAAAAATATTTTCATTAAAAATCTTTGGATGAAGCGCAAATATCGAGGATATTCCACTAAATTCATGGAGTATAGAAGTGAAATTTTAACTTATTTGAGTATAATAGCGAATGAAATAACAAAAGAAATCACCGTGCATGCGGTACTTGCGCATGAGCGAGTTATTCAACGAGAATAATAAATCTGAGAATAATAAAAAAGCGGAACCGGTAAAGGTGTAAAACACTGAGACGAGGATATTCGATAGAATAATAAAAGCGAGAATAATAAAAAGGCGGAACCGGTTAAAGGTGTAAAACACCTGACAGGATATTCGATAGAATAATAAAGGCGAGAGAATAATAAAAAGCGGAACCCGGTTAAAGGCGTAAAACCACCTGAACGAGGATGTTCAGCGGAATAATAAAATAATAGAAGAATGTCACCAAGTATAGGGGATTAGCGTATCTGAGTTATTCAATGAGAATAAATAAGAATGGAATAATATAAAGATTTCACCAAGTATAGGGTATTAGCATATCTGAGGTCGTGTATAGGGTATGCCACTTTTACGAGTTATTCAAGCAGAATAATAAAGAATGGAATAATGAAGTTCTCTTCATGAATAAAAAAATAACACCACTTACAGTACAACAAATAATATTCCCTACCTTAGAAAATTTGAATATTGGAAAAGTGAAGTAGCAAAATACTTTTCTTCTTTTCTCTATAGTTTCTCTCTCAGAGTTTCGGTGAATTAAGTGAAATAATGAAGGAATGAGCTTTCTATTTATAGAAAAAGCGAGGGTGGCTCTTGAGTCTTATGAAGGGTGAAAATGACTCTTGGTAATATTGAAGAGCAACTATTCTTTTATTTGCGAAGGGTAATTAACCCTTGGAACACAGAAGAAAGAGTTAACTCTTGGTAATATTGAAGGGACAACTCTCTTATTTGCGAAGGGTAATTACTATTGTGAAGGTAATTATTGCGAAGGTAATTACTATTATTGAAGAAGGTAATTACTATTGTGAAGGTAATTACTATTGTGAAGGTAATTACTATTGTGAAGGTAATTACTATTTGGTGAAGGTAATTACTATTGGCGAAGGTAATTACTATTCCACAAAGGTAATTACTATTCACAAAGGTAATTACTATTGTGAAGGTAAATACTATTGTGAAGGTAATTACTATTCACAAAGGTAATTAACTATTCACAAAAGGTAATTCTTATTGTGAAGGGACTCTTAGATGATGACATATGGCCCCCCCATAAAATAATCAAACTTACCACAAGCGTCTCATATGATGGACTCTTTATATACATCGAGGATTGAATAAATATTACCACAAATCATTTTATTTTTAATCGACACATATTTAATCTTTCAACAATTATTAATCATTTATAACATGTCGTCTCGATTAATAATTTAATACTATATAACATATTATCTGAGATGATCTTGTGTGATAATTGAATCGATAATATAAGAGATATGATCACGCAATTCTTGTAGCAATAATTGAGCATAGGTGAGTGACTTCTCACGTAAGCATCGATAATCGATATCGTGTGCTCTTATCTGACTCTGGCGTATTCTTTGTACTTTTTACTCTAGGGTAGTTCAGCGGTTTTAATGGTAACACCTCTGTAGTTATTTTTATAGAAAAATAATTTTGTATAACATTTTCTAACTACGACAATACTTAGTTAATGGGGTCATCTTTGGTGATGATTGGTAGTCAACAATCGTAATACGAATATTCCCAAACAAAAAGAATATTCCCCTTTCAATAAATATTCAAAGCGAATATTTTATAACAAGATTTGCTTACTTTGCAAAATTTATAAATATTACCTGACTATAACATTATATCAAATTTATTCCATAATATTCAAAATAATATTTATAAAAAAATTCATCTTTATTTATAAAATTGGGAATGATCTTGTTGTCAATATTGTGAATATATAATATTAATAGTGAATAATTGTTGAAAGATTAAAAATGTGTTGATTAAAGATAAGTGATTTGTGCTAAATATTTATTCAATTTTTTATATAAATATATGGGTTTGTTATGAGGCGTTGGTTGAAAGTTTGGCTTATTATTCTATGGGGGGAGGTACTAATTTTTCAGACCGTCGGTTGAAGTTTTAATAGTAAATCAATATGGACCGTCGGTTGAAGTTTTAATAGTAAATCAATATGATCCATCGATAGAAGTTATAATATTAAATCAATATGAACTGTTCATGAATCAGTTACTATTTAGTCCATTCTCCTATAAATAGGTTGCTTAGTTATGAAATGAAACTCACGCCAGAATCAGAGAATTCTTCTTCTATAATATTGTGCGTATTTCTTTTTAGTATAAAGATACTTTGAGTGTAGTGCAAGATTTTCTCAAGATAATCTCTGTTATACCTGTCAGATTTAATCTCCTACTAAGTTAAAGGATATTATTTTTTCATACTCATAAGGGTTGTCATTATATTCCTTATTAATCTGTGAGAATAACCTGTCTACGCGGATTACCGCATGTCTGGTGAATAACCCTTCGTATTCATTATTTATTAAGTTGTGGAAATGATATGTCTACGCGGATTATCGCATGACGGGTGAAAATCCATTTGCAGTTTCATATATTCTTTCATACTCGTATGTGATATCATTTCTTTTGTACTCGTCAAGGGATATCGTTTTCTTTCATATTTCTCCATTTATGGTACAAAATTATTGTTTGTTTCCATAACTTTATTATTAAATGGTGAAAATCCCTTAAATTAATAAAATATTCTTAATAGTTTGCGCTTCATCTAATATCATTTCATTGGAATATTGATCTGAACATTCTTATTAAATTTTAATCTTTTCATATCGGGGTACAATTCATAAGTACTATTTACGAAGAAATTTAGTTACTTTTCTTTGTCCAAATTATATTTGAAATTTGAATCTTAAATATCATTCTTGAATTTTACTCTACAATTGGTTAACATGTTGACAATTTGGACATTCTTGAACTCTAGATAAATTAAATTATTAGTCTCTAATATTTATCATTGATCTCACTTGTTTCATTCTTTATTTCATTGTCATCATCCTCATGTTTATATTGTGGTGAAAGTCATCTTTGGCCCGTAGTGCAAAGATGTACTGTTGATTGGTATGATTATGACCAAGAATTGTGTATTGGTATAATCATAACCTTTAAGTTTACAGATAAAGGTTTGTGGTGAAAGTCCTCTTTGGCCCGTGGTGCATAGAGGGACAAGTGTTTGGCATGATCATGCCTACTGGTGATACAAACGAATATCTTTGGCCCGTAGTGCATAGATAATTCGTTGATTAGAAATAATTATTGATTGGTGTTACAGGGATAAAATATTAATGATAGACTTTTAAATCATAGAAGATAGTAGACATCATGCTCTACTTGACTCTTCTAATGGATTGTTATTTCCGCTGCAATTGTTGATCTAAAACTTGTTGTTCATTATATTTTATCTGATTTATCATTGTTCAAGGCTAAAGATAATTTATTCTTCATTATCTTAGTCATAATATTCTTTAATGGGCTAGTTGAGCTTACTCTTTTCCTTTTTGTTCCATTATTCTTCTCAGGAAATGAAAGTGTAGCTGGTACTAGTCGGGGAGTAGAGTAATAGTCTGTGATAGTTACTATAGAAGTCTTGACTATGTTGTGAAATAATGTGATAATAACTGTAATGAGAACTTAATTTGAGTTTTGATATTTCCATATTATGTACGGTGCAATATTTGTATTCAAACTCACAGCTTATGTGTTGTCGTATTTTGCACGACAGTTTAAAAGTTGTAAATAGGAAAATTTGTATTTGAATTTTGTAGTATGTATTTGGCAACTCAAAATGGGTTATGTGGACCTATTTTGGGGGCGTCACAGTTGGTATTAAAGTTATAAGTAAAGAGCCTCAAGCCTCTCGCTGGTGACTCTCTTGTGTGGGATGCACCGAAGCCAGACTCTCCGTAGGGGACACCGTGAATAACGGTGGCAAACTGATAGATATCACTGTGAGGTGCTATCCAAGTTTAGGATGTGAGTCACAGTTGGTATTAGAGTTTAAGGATATGATCTCCGGTAGAGATCTGGGATCAGAACTAGGAGAGAAGAGACGAGTAAAACATTCGCTATTGTGTCCTACCTAAGCTTATTTGTTATTTAATTGGTTGGTCGGAATATAGGAATAATATGTAACAAGTCAATTTCTTTAATTAACCCTTATTTTGTGGCAGTATTTGAGAATGACATCTGAAAATTAGGAGATAAACAATGGAGCATATGAGACCATTGAGACACTGTCAATCAATAACCAGGATAATGTGCATCAAGAAGGCAATAATCCTCCTGTAAACAACACCACTGACCAAATGATGAATGATGGGGTGTTTAGGAGCTTTTTACAATTCATGAAACACCAGAAGAGAAAGACTCATGTTCAAAATGTAGTTGAAAACGATGGTAACTCACGGCTAATCACTGCCAAACAATTCAAGGAGTTGAGACTGTCGGAGTTTTTGGGAAAGCCGGAGCCACTTAAGGCAGAAGCTTGGATTAAGCAGATCACCAAAATATTTAATATCTTAGGATGTACAGAGGAGCAAAAGGTTCACTTTGCCACCTGTATGTAGCGTGGAAAGACAGATTACTAGTGAGAATCTGTAAAATGTACTCATTTTTCCGCACTTAAGATGTCTTGGATGAAGTTTTAGAAATTGTTTAAAGAAAAGTATTTTACAAAAAGTATTCGTCATATGAAGAAGGTGGAATTCATCAAACTAGAATAGAATAATATGATTGTATCACAATCCGAAGCCGAGTTTGCTGAATTATCCCGGTTTTCATCTCATTTGGTGGATAATGAAGAACGAATGACACGAATGTTTTTGAGAGGTTTGAAACCTGAAATTTGTCAATACCTCATTTCTTATAAACTTTGTTTGTATTCAGATGTTGTGAATATTAGAGCGAAATAATGAAACAGTTCAACCAAAAAATAACAACCGACATCATGATAATAGTCGTACCAACAATAATAGTTATTGAAACAATGATAACCAGCGTGGAAAAAATTATCATTCTAGAAATGGAAACCACTTCGGTTGTAATCCAGACCAAGATAATAGAATAAGTGAGTCAAGTAGAAATTTCAAAAAGATAAGATTCGACAATGACGGAAAGATGTCGGCAGCAGCACCAGCACCTATTTCTAGGGGAGGAGAACGACCACCAGTTGTATGTTACAAATGTGGATAAGAGGGACACATTAGTACACAACAACCAAAAGTGTGCTATAGTTGCGGAACAGAAGGTCACATAGCTCGAGTGTGCCCTATAGCGAAGTCGAGTCCAGCTGGGATGGTGATACCAAAGCCTGTCCCAGAAAAGTCAAAGTCAGTGGTTTAAGGGAGAGATTTTGTCGTGACTTCTAAAAAGCGAGGAACCCGATCAAAGTTATCACGGGTAAGCTAATTATAAACTCTTACGAAGTCTATACCTTATTAGATACCGGTTCTACCCACTCTTTTATTTCACCTGCTTGTGCTCAACGTTTGAACTTGACTGAAATTCAGATAAGGCACACTTAGAAGGGGGGGTTGAATAAGTGTGAGAACAAACTATGACCAATTTTTAAATTTTATATCAAACTACTAGATTCAGCCTACTATATAAACGAATGCAACTTGCTGAATGAATATGGCCTACCGAATTGACTATTTGATTTTAAGAAAATTTCTTGCTGAAATTATAATTTAGAAAATAATATTTGGTGTTAATGAATTATCTCAAGATAATGCAAATATTCAAATTTAGATAATTAAAATAATTAACTAGATTTAGTGAGTAAATAAAGTAAAGTAAGTAATAAAATCAACACCAAGATTTTTTACGTGGTTCAGCTATTACCCTCTATAATAATAGCCTAGTCCACGTCCAATACCAACTAGTATTGGAGACTCACTTTTATTTCTTTAAAATGACCCTTGTTACAAAACAGATTCTATCAAATTGAATTACAATAATTCACTTGAGCACTCTTTCTCCTTGTGCACCAATGCACTCCTTAAGAACCTATGCTTCCTTGAACCTGTTTGTAAACAAACTTTAATCCACCTGGATTAAATTCCTTTAGACAACACTTAGTCTAAATATATAAGATTACAAATATAGAGGTCTAATGATCAAAGCAAATAAGCAATTTAACAATGCAAAGCCCAACTAATGAACGCAATGATCAAATAGTAAAAGAGATATCACCAATATGAAGCTCACAAAAATTAGCTGAGAAAAATCTGAATATTAATTGCAGAGTAGCTGAGAATTTGCACCAAGAATAATGGAATAGCTTTTCAAGTATATGAGTGCAAAGATTAATTCAAGTGTTGTGTTTTTCACTAATATATCAATTCTTCGTTTATAGCCCAGAATACTACCATTGCTTAAAGAGTTCCGTTGCAATAGAATATTTACGTTGCCTATAGATAAACCTTGTGTAACGTTCCAATTAAATATGAAGTCTGTTAGGAACGGATAAGTATATCTAGTAGAATAAGTCTCGTGCAAAACTCTTGGATAATAAGTTGACTTCATCTAATGCTAAATTGCTAATCCACTAATAATGACATGCCTCAGCCTTTTTCGAAATTTCCGTAACAAATAACAAAGGCACATACTGATAGGAATAAGCAATACTAGCACATGCAAACTCTTTCAACTTTCCCAAGATAACATGTGAGTACCGAGATATTTTGAGATTTAAACCAAATAAAGATAATCATTATCCTGCAGTCACAATTTAAATTACTCCAACAAATCTGATTTCTTGCACATGTCCCATGCTATATAATCTTTTATATAATTAGGACAAACAAATGATTTTCTTAAGTAACAAATGGAAGTATTAATCAAATAATCCAGACAGATAAAGATTATCATTTTATCTTAATTTAGAGCATGCAATAATAAATAATCATGTTGAATGCACACATAAAATGTCCTAAAGCCTTGTATTGAAAAATTAAATTATTTGCAATGACCTTACATATTAATCTTAGGACTCAAAAAGTCTTCAAAACCTTTAGACAATAAACCTTTCATCAATTTCATGAAATTCCATAATAAACAAATTAGTACAAAATATCAAGGCATCATCAAAATAATAAAGTTAGAATATTAACAAGTCAACATTGTCCCCCTTTTTGATGATGACAACACCAAAAATTATAACTCCCCCTAAATTCATGCATATTCAAAATTCAGGATAGAATCAACAGTATTCGATAATCCAAACATATTATCATCATGCCTCTTGTTTAGGCATTATTCATCTTGCAAAATTGTTAGCCTTAACAAATATTAGTTAAACAAAAAATTTGAAAAATATTATTAAATTATCTAATACTGGTGCCAACCAATTGTTCAAAAACAACCCATCAAAAACAGAAACAAACTTAACAAATACTGGTGCCAACCAAATCGTTTTTTAAACAAAAAATAATAAACCATCATAAAATTAACAGCATTCTTCACTCTTAGCTTCGTACTTCTTCACAGCAAATCATCTAGTGTCTCCCCCTTTGTCATCAACATAAAAATCGTCAGATGTCAATGTCGCCAACATGTATCACAGGTAGAGGATGGGAAGTGAAATAAGGACAATGCAGAAGATGATGAAGTTTTTCTTCCAAAGAAAAGTCATGAGCAAAACGAGGGGGACGAGGAATAAAGGTCTCATTTGGTAAAGGCAGGTCTAGAAAATATCCTACATACTCGGCCATCCAACTACATCGAGGCCATTCCGGGACTGGAGAGTGCATCCTACCAAAATGCAGCTGCCTACCAACATCATTCATACGATGAGACATAAAATCAGCAAATTCTCCAATTTGATAACTAACAAACTTAAGTTCCTGACTCAATTGAAAAGAGTTCCTGTTGATTTTACTTTGAAGTGTTTTAACCATAGCAATAGTTTGTAACTCAAAACCGGCTTGTAAATCAATGAATTCATCTTCTATTTGGGAAAAACATTATTTCAAATCAGTAGCCCGAATGGGCAATTTCCCTTTTTCCAGAACCAAAAATCTATGTTTAACATCAAGAATATCAGTACGTGTGAATTCTTGATTCTTAAGAATTTGAGTCAATAAATTGATTACTTCTGGAGATGAGACCGATGAACTAGGAAGAGTGTAGGAAGTAGGAGTATCAGATGGTAAGTCGGATGATACAGTACTTCGTGGAATAGAAATAGGATCAAGAGAAATCTGAATAAACAGACCATCAATAAACGTGATATGCGATTGTTTTAGATTTGCAGAGTTAATGAATGCATTGTGTGAAACTACAATTTCATCATCAAGAAATTTTTTAAAATACTGAAACATTTTTTTCAGAAATAATCCATAAGGAATACATTTTTTGACTTGCCAAATACAACTGAGCATGTGGGACAACATCATGAGAGAATAATTAAAAGTAACGCCTTTTAAAATCATAGCAATAACCACAAGATCTTGATAAGTAAAATCTGCTCCACCACCAACTCGGGGAAACATATTATAATGAATCAACTTATGTATGACACATGCAGTTGAACACACATCTACGATTTTGGGAGTGAACAGAGTTGATAAAGATGAATCATTCATCATAGTGCGAAGTTGTTCAAGGGGAGGAAAGGGTATATTAACAGCACCCTTTAGGGTAAAAGGACAAGGATTAGAAGAAGGAATATCAAAAATACTTCCAAAATTAACAACCGTGAAAAACAGAGATTTTTCCTTTACAAAAGACGTGTAACAATCTCCATTACATTCTACATTTGTATTGAATTGTTGTACCAACCGGGGGAAATAGCATAGCAGACATACCACAAGAAGTGAAAAGTTTTTCCAAAGAAGAATTTTTGAAATAAAATAGATCTATAATTTTTTCATAGACAAACTGTTTGGTAGCAATAAAGGTTTTGAAGTGGGCTTCAAAACTCTAACCTCGAAAGAAATTTTCTGGTAAATTAGAAGAGGCAGAGAAAGGGTTTACCAGATTAGATGGTGACTCTGGTTGAGAGGAGGGAGGTTAGGAACCAGGAGATTGTTGGGGATTCTCTTTTTGACTAGGAGTAGAAAACTTCATAAAGGAAAAACTAGAATCAGACCCATCAGATAGAGTAACATCGTCAGATGAAACATGCACGGATGCTTGACGATTTGGGCGTTTGGATTTCTTCGGCGATCTTACTATGTAAGAAGATTGAGATTTTTCGCCTTCTTTAATTGTAATTCCAGATGATCTTTTGTTGGGGCGAGTCTTCATTATCGTTGTAGAAACTAGAGCGCTCAAGAATGAAGAATAATTTTCTGAGTATATGTGAGAAAAGGATGAGCTCTGTGTTTAATAGAGGAGTGTTGGACTTCGAACAGACGTCTTGAAAAAGTAAACAAAATCTTCAGCTCTTGTCTTTTCAAATTTCAAAACTCATAATTATATCTACCGTAAATTGTGCCAAACAGATACGTCTCCCTTAGCCTTCGGTTATGAACAGATAGAGTATATCAACAGGATGTATTTAAAATAATAAACTGCAGATATACTTTAAAGTTGTAACATTTTATGCATGAAATATGTTAGTACGTAATCATTATTTATTCCATGCACATTTCAAGTTCTCTCCTTAGCATACAAAACCTTTCTACACTTAAGGGTTTAGTAAAAATATCAGCCAATTATTGTTCTGTAAGAATAAAAATTAACTTAATTTTACCTTTTGAAACATTATCCCTTAGAAAATGATGCCTAACTTCTATATGTTTTGTGCGTGAATGCAAAACAGGATTTTTTTGAAATGTTAATGGTACTAGAATTATCACAGTAAATAGGCACATTATCACATATAACATCAAAGTCACATAGAGTTTGTTTTAACCATATAATTTGAGAGCAGCAACTCCCTGCAGCTAGATATTCACCCTCAGTGGTTGATAAAGCAATTGAAGTTTGCTTTTTACTATGCCACGTAACAAGACTGTGACCTAAAAATGTGCAAACACCACTGGTACTTTTTCTATCAATTTGGCATCCTGCATAGTTAACATCTGAATAGCCCATTAATTCAAAATTATTGCAAAGTGGATAAAATAACCCCAAATTGATAGTACCACTTAAGTATTTAAAAATCCTTTTAAGAGCTTATAAGTGTGATTCTTTAGGTTTTGCTTGAAAACGTGCACACAGACATACACTATACACTATATCTGGTCTAGATGCAGTTAAATATAATAAGTATCTAATCATACCTCAATATTTAGTTACATCCACATCTATACCTTTTTCGTCAGACGTGAGCTTTATTGATGTGCTCATTGGTGTAGCCTTTGAATTTTATCCCTCAAAACCAAACCTTTTAAGTAGCTCTTTTGTATATTTGGTTTGATGGATATAGATACCATCTTTTGTTTGCTTAATTTGGAGTCCCAAAAAGTAATTAAGTTCTCCCATTAAACTCATATCGAACTCCTTGTGCATACACTTAGAAAACCACTCACAAAGAAAATCATTAAAAGCACCAAAAATTATATCATCTACATATATTTGTACAATAATAATATCATTATTTTCATGCTTAATAAACAATGTAGAATCATTTTTTCCTCTAATAAAACCATTTGAAAGTAAATATTTACTCAACCTTTCGTACCAAGCCCTTGGAGTTTGCTTTAGTCCATAAAGAGCTTTTTTCAACTTATAAACATGGTTTAGATACCTCTCATGTTCAAATCCATGAGGCTGTTTCACATATACATCTTCATTGATGTATCCGTTGAGGAAGGTGCTCTTTACGTCCATTTGATAAAGCTTGAATTTCTTGTAACAAGTAAATGCTAACAAGATTCGAATGGACTCTAGTCTAGTAACTGGGGCATAAGTTTCTTCGTAGTCGATCCCTTCTTGTTGATTTTACCCTTGAGCTACTAGCCTTGCTTTGTTATGAGTGATTGTGCCATGCTCGTCAAGCTTATTCTTGAATACCCATTTTGTTCCAATGATAGAAACATCTTTAGAAGGGGACATAAGTTCCCAAACTTGGCATCATTCAAATTGTTGAAGTTCCACTTGCATTTCCATTAGCCAACTTTCATCTAGTATCGCTTCTTTTGCATTCTTTGGCTCAACGTGTGATAGGAATGCAGAAAATGTACATTGATTTTACAATCCTCTCCTTGTAATAATCCCTTTGTTTATATCTCCAATGATGTTTTCAAGTGGATGATTCTTGAGATATCTCGCATTCTTTGGCATTTGGACATCATGTATTTCCTCTTCTTGTTGAGGAAAATCTACTTCAAGCTCTTGTGTTATTCCTTGTTCCACTCCTTGTGAGTTTTCCAATTCAGCTTACTGGATTTGTCCATTCGGCTTGCTGAATAGATTTTTCCGGTTTGCTGGATTCACTGAGATCTCCAAATTTCCAGCATCCTCATCTCTTTCTTTTGGAAGATCATTATGGGTTTCATTAAAATTAATATGAACAGATTCTTCAACACATAGCTTGTTAATATTAAATGCACGATAAGCTTTACTATTTTGTGAATAACCAATGAAAATTCCTTCATAAGATTTAGCATCAAATTTTCCCAAGTTATCACTAGTATTTAGAATAAAACATTTAGATCCAAAAACTTTGAAATAACCTATATTAGGAATCTTTTTATTTAAAAGTTCATAAGGAGTTTTCAAAATAATTGGACGAATAAGCACTCTATTTAAAACATAACAAGAGGTGTTTACAGCTTCAGCCCAAAACTTTTTAGGAAGTTTACTTTCTTGTAACAAAGTTCTAGTTGTTTCTTGTAATGTTCTATTCTTTCTTTCCACTACACCATTTTGTTGAGGGGTTCTTGGGGCTGAAAATTCATGACTAATTCCTTTTTTATCACAAAATATTACAAAGTCTTCTTGAAATTTTGTACCATGACCACTTCTTATCTTTACAAGTTTGAGACTATATTTTGTTTCCAAATTTCTGATTAATTTCTCAAATTCTCTAAATGCTTCATCTTTAGTTCTCAAAAATAATACCCATGTATATCTAGAGAAATCATCTACTATTACAAATGCATAAAACTTAATATTTATACTAACATGTCTTTCTGGTCCAAATAGATCAAGATGAAGTAGTTGTAAAGGAGAAGAAGTTGATACCATGTTCTTTGCTATAAACGATGTTCTTACTTGTTTCCCGAGTTGACAAGGAACACATATTCCCTTATTTTCATACTTTATTTTTGGCAACCCTTTGACAAAATTCTTTGAGGATAATTTCTTGATTAAATCCATGTGAACATGTCCCATCCTCTTATGCCATAAATTAGCCTCACCTTGTATGGATGCAAGACATAGTGCTTCATCATGTTGCTCAAAATCAATAGTATATATATTTCCTTCTCTTTGTGCAACTAGAGTAATATTGTTAGTACCATGAGAAATAGTGCATTTTTCTTTTTCAAAACTAACTTTATGACCATTATCCATTAATTGACTGATACTAATAAGATTAAATTCAAGTCCACTAACAAGATGTACATTATCTATATTGACCTTACCATTTCCTATTTTACCTTTTCCGATTATCTCACAGGTTCGATTATCTCCAAATGTAACTGTACCATTTTTCTTCTTGACTTTTAGCTCTACGAACTTTGATTTGTCACCAGTCATGTGACGAGAGCATCCACTATCAAGAATCTATTTTTGAGATGGAAGCCTTGAGACATACTTGTCAAGAAAAGATCATTTATCCTTTTGATACCCACATCTTTTTGGGTCCTTTAATGTTAGTTGCACGTAAATCATTCTTATTAACCCATACCTTTTTAATCTTATTCTTCTTAAAACAATTTATGTCCAAATGACCTTTAATACCACAATTTCTACACGTTGTAAAAGGAGAGCAATAATATAAACTAAAACGTGATTTTGATTATAGTATTTTCATATCTCCCTTTTTATGCATAGACATATAACCAATTCCTTGTCTTTCAAAACTAGGTCTTTGTTTACCCAATATGACATTTAAATTTTATTCACCTTGAACGAATTTAGCAAGAGATAATTTTAGTGCATCTATTTCTTTTTGAAGTTCATTATTAGAAAGGGTTTTAACAAGAGATTTATCACTAAAAGCATCAATACACACATCTCTCATTTTTAGTTCATTAGTCAACTTTTGGACTTCATTATTAAAAAAATTTACCTTATTGAAAAGTATTTTGTTATAATTATCTAAATAATCAATCTTAGCAATCAAAACCTTTTATTCTTTACATGTAGATTCCTTTTTAATATCTTTCTTTTCATCTATTAAAGAATCAACTTCACTCATTAATGTATTTACCAAGTCTTTCAAATATGCATTCTTTTCTTTTAATTTTTCATTTTCTTGTTTCAAAGAATTAAACTCAAAACTAGATACCTCATTTGATTCACCTTAAATTCTCATGAAGCATACTTGAGCTATTTCATCCTTGTCATCGACCTCAACTTCGGACTCCTCTTCATCACTCCAAGTGACAAGTGCCTTGTTTCTTTTATTATCCTTGAAGCCTATTTTTCCTTTGTTCTTCAGTTGAAAGCAGTCCTTCTTGAAGTGCCCTGGACGTCCGCATTTAAAACATGTCTCCTCGGTTTGTTTTCCTTTGGCTTTATTCGAGTTGAAGGTATTCTTTCGTTTATTCTTCCTTTGTAGTAGTCCTTTGAGTCTCCTTGACATCATGGCTATCTCTTCATCCGAATCATCATCAAGCTCTTCTTCATTTCCTGCATTAAGAGCTAAAACCTTTCTTCAAGGAGTTTCCTCCTCATCATCATATCTCTTTAACTGATGTTCATATTCCTCAAGTTCACCAAAAAGAGTTAGTGTATCCATAATAGAAATAGTAGAGGAATCTTGAAGAGTAGTAATTTTAGAAGTAAACCTCTTGGGCATAGCCCGAATTAACTTACGGTTAATTTCACTTTGTGGAATGGATTTGTCAAATAGCTAACGAGTTCAGAAGAACAAAAAACCTTGCCTGAGCCATCTTTATATTTTCATCTTTCTCGAGTTTGAACATTTCATAATCGTGCATGAGCATGCTTAGTTTGACTTCTCGAACCTTAGATGTTCCTTCATGACTCACCACTAGAGTGTCCCAAATTTCCTTAGCTATGTTGTATGAGGAAATTTTATCAATCTCGGATTGTATCATGCCGCTAAGTAATGTGTTCATAGCCCTTAAATTATAGGAAACCATGAAAGTCTCAGTTGAGTCCATCTCTATCAAAGTCTTTGGAGTACCATCATCTTTTCTTAGAATAACTGGTCCATTTTCCACAACCCACCATTCCCAAGGATCTCTTTTAAGGTAGATCCTCATTCGGAATTTCCAGAAATTATAATTTTCTGTTCCATACAGCAAATGAGGTCTATTCGTTGATTGATCTTTTTGATTGTTGTTCCCGAACTGTGCCATGTCAGAATCTTTCCCTACAAGTCACCTTTAAGACCAAGATAAGTAGAGCCAAGCTCAGATACCAAATGAAATTCAGATAAAGCACACTTAGAAGGTGGGGTGGTTGAATAAGTGTGAGAACAAACTATGACCAAATTTTAAATTTTATATCAAACTACTAGATTCAGCCTACTATATAAACGAATGCAGCTTGCTGAATGAATATGGCCTACCGAATTGACTATTTGATTTTAAGAAAATTTCTTGCTGAAATTATAATTTAGAAAAGAATATTTGGTGTTAATGAATTATCTCAAGATAATGCAAATATTCAAATTTAGATAATTAAAATAATTAACTAGCTTTAGTGAGTAAATAAAGTAAAGTAAGTAGTAAAATCAACACCAAGATTTTTTATGTGGTTCAGCTATTACCCTCTATAATAATAGCCTAGTCCACGTCCAATACCAACTAGTATTGGAGACTCACTTTTATTTCTTTAAAATGACCCTTGTTACAAAACAGATTCTATCAAATTGAATTACAATAATTCACTTGAGCACTCTTGCTCCTTGTGCACCAATGCACTCCTTAAGAACCTATGCTTCATTGAACCTGTTTGTAAACAAACTTTAATCCACCTGGATTAAATTCCTTTAGACAACACTTAGTCTAAATATATAAGATTACAAATATAAAGGTCTAATGATCAAAGCAAATAAGCAATTTAACAATGCAAGGCCCAACTAATGAATGCAATGATCAAATAGTAAAAGAGATATCACCAATATGAAGCTCACGAAAATTAGCTGAGAAAAAATCAATATTAATTACACGATGGTCGAGAATTTGCACCAAGAATAATGGAATAGCTTTTCAAGTATATGAGTGCAAAGATTAATTCAAGTGTTGTGTTTTTCACTAATATATCAATTCTTCTTTTATAGCCCAGAATACTACCATTGCTTAAAGAGTTCCGTTGTAATAGAATATTTACGTTGCCTATAGATAAACCTTGTGTAACGTTCCAATTAAATATGAAGTCTGTTAGGAACGGATAAGTATATCTAGTAGAATAAGTCTCGTGCAAAAACTCTTGGATAATAAGTTGACTTCATCTAATGTTAAATTGCTAATCCACTAATAATGACATGCCTCAGCCTTTTTCAAAATTTTCGTAACAAATAACAAAGGCACATACTGATAGGAATAAGCAATACTAGCACATGCAAACTCTTTCAACTTTCCCAAGATAACATGTGAGTACCGAGATATTTTGAGATTTAAACCAAATAAAGATAATCATTATCCTGCAGTCACAATTTAAATTACTCCAATAAATCTGATTTCTTGCACATGTCCCATGCTATATAATCTTTTATATAATCAGGACAAACAAACGATTTTCTTAAGTAACAAATGGAAGTATTAATCAATTAATCCAGACAGATAAAGATTATCATTTTATCTTAATTTAGAGCATGCAATAATAAATAATCATGTTGAATGCACACATAAAATGTCATAGAGCCTTGTATTGAAAAATTAAGTTATTTGCAATGACCTTACATATTAATCTTAGGACTCAAAAAGTCTTCAAAACCTTTAGACAATAAACCTTTCATCAATTTCCTGAAATTCCATAATAAACAAATTAGTACAAAATATCAAGTCATCATCAAAACAATAAAGTTAGAATATTTACAAGTCAACATTGACTCATGAGAAATTATACTTTGACTTATCAATTGAAACTCCTTTAGGAGAAACCTTTAATACATCCACTGTTTATAAATCTTGTTTGATTCAAGTTGGCACCCTTACATTACCTATTAACCTCATCTCTTTGAAAATACTTACATTTGGTGTGATTTTAAAAATCGACTATTTAACTACCCATTATGCTAAAATTTATTATTTTCATAAGGTCATTAGTTTTCATATTTCTAATTAACCTATTATATGAATTCAGGCAACCAAACAGTTAAAATCAATCATTGTCATCTCTAGCCATAAAGTCATTCGATTATTGAAAAACGGATGTCAAGCTTTCTTAGCCCATATCACCTATTTAAATAAAAATACGTCAGATTTGAATGATATTTCTATTTTTAATAAATTCCCTGACGTATTCCTCGAAGAACTTCCTGGTCTACCTCCAGAAAGTAAAATCAAATTTTGTATTGACCTTGAACTCGGTACAAAACCCATTTCTAAAACCCCATATCGAATGGCTCCTATTAAACTTCAAGAGATAAAAGCCCAACTACAGGAGTTGTTAGACATTGGTTTCATTTGTCCTAATACATCGTTTTGGGGTGCTCCTGTTTTATTCGTAAAGAAGAAAGATGGGAGTATGCAATTTTGCATTGACTATCGGGAGTTGAACCATGTCATCATCAAAAATAGGTACCCATTACCTCGCATTGATGACCTGTTTGACCAGTTGCAAGGTGCTCAATTCTTCTCAAAGATCAATCTTCATTTTGGGTATCATCAGTTAAAGATTAAAATAGATTACATTCCAAAAACTGCCTTCAGAACTCGATACGGGCATTATGAATTCTTAGTCATGTCTTTTGGATTGACTAATGTTCCTGCTGCCTTCATGGATATGATGAACCGAGTATTTAAAGAATATTTGGATCATTTTGTGGTTGTCTATATTGATGACATCCTCATTTACTCCAAAAGTCACGAAGATAATGAGCAACACTTGAGGCTGATACTCCAAAAGCTTCATGAAAACAAGTTGTATGCCAAGTTGAAGAAATGCGAGTTCTGGATTGAGGAAGTTGTAAGACCCCGAATTTTATGAAATAAATGTATTCAAATTTTCTATTCAGTAAATGGTTAAATTGATAAAAGTTAAAGTTAAGGGTGATATATGAATTTTTTTTTCAAAATACGCAAGTGGTTATAAAATATTCATTGTTGTCGGGGAATATTCGTTTAGTCATGAAATATTCTTTCTGTCGGGGAATATTCGTACGACGGCCCAACCATTTGTGGGCCCCATAACAGAATAACTGTTGGTTAAAGAAAACGACAAATTTGAGTTTTTATAAATAATGGCGTAGTTATTCACAATTAACACCTTGTTGGAATACACGGTGGTTAAAATACGATATACTGCGTGGTTACAAAGCGATGCTTTACGGTATTGCACCATATTTTTTTAATTATTGATTATTACCTGAGAAGGCACTACTCAATAATTATTACAGCAATTACTGTTCAATATTTTATTTTATTGAATCAATAATTTCTTTGCGTTGATATTTTATATTATTGTTGTTTGATAATTATCCTTTTTTGATATTTCCCATTATCGGATCAATAATTCATATTATTTGAATAATATTATTAGATAGCATTATTGGCAATGTCTAGAAAGTTACATCGAGGAGAGGTTTGGTCGTCGCGCGCGATGAGGAGAAATCCTTATTGGAAAGCCCCCTCTTTCCTGGGAACTGCCTGGTTGCCATTATTGTGATTCTGTAATATTATTTATGAATAATTAATAATTGATTTATATGATAATGAAATATTTATTTGATTCAGATATAAATGATGGATTTATTTATGTGGTTATAAATGAAGGAATTAATGTTGAGGTATTTTATCAGTATTTTGTCGAATTTGAGGTATTAAAAGATCAAATCGGTGTTTTTAAAGCCCTATTGCGTGAGTTATAATTTTTAATCTGACCGTTGGATCGTTGTGATTTTTGGATATGTTATACATATATAAGTTGAGTATATGTCCACAAATTTTGAAACCGTTTAAAATGAGCGTATAATTTGTTATGAATTTTAAGAGGTGGTGATTGAAATTAGGTTTATAAATGATTTTGGTAGAAAATTCTAGAATTGAGTGGGCCCCACTTGTGGTTGGTGAAGAAATGTGCTGAATTTTATTTCAAATATGGTGGGTGGCAATAGTAGCGAGTAAAAGTCATCAGTAGTGAGTCAAGTGCGCTTCACGGTGCTAACATTTTCCTATAAATAGAGGGCTAAGTTAGAATTGAAAACACACGAGAATTCATAAAGTTTCTCTCTTTTCTCTCTAGATTATCGAGTGTATTTTGTGAGTATTTAGATACTTGGTGAGTTGCTATTCATCAGTGCAGGTTTCCTTCAGCGACATATCTGATATCCAGTCAGAAGTGCTGTTCTTTTAAGGTAAGGTATAGTAAGGGATTTTAAGGGTTATTACGTTTTTCAGTTTCGTAGTTTTTCCGACTCTCAAAAATTTTGGAAAAAATTGAAATGATATTTTGACGAGTTTTATTGATTGTGTCCGAAAATGGTGATTTTTGGATATATAGATTAAGAGTTATGAATTTTATGAGAAAAGACTATTTTAAAAGTAACCGTTTATAACTCCTTGTGGTTAACTCTAAAATTGGTGAAATTTTTATTGGGAGTACATGTATATGATGGAAGTATACTCTGTAAATTTTGGAATTTTTGGATAAAAGTACAATTTTTGATAAATATCTAAATATTCGGCTGTTTTGGCCATATGAAAAATAGTAAATGATTTTTAAAAATTCTGAGAAAAATATATGTTCAATATAGGACTATATTCTACTAAATCTCAGAAAAGAAAATTTTTTTGTACTGATTTGGTATTTTTCATGAAAATGGACTAGTTATGAGTAAATGAATTAAATATGTTATGTGAATTAAAAAAAATGGAAAATAGGATTTTATGGCTTGAGAATCCTATATGAAGTATATGCAGATTTTTGATGAGTGTTTTGGTTATTGGTGATGAAATCTTATGAGTTTGGCATTTTAGGATGATTAAATGCATTATTTAGTAAATTGTAAACAATTAAAATAAATTGTTTATAAGTTTAAGAAATGTTATTTCAATATCATTATACCGAAATATTGGTATGGATTTTATTGTGGAATTTCTACTTTTTTGTGTCGGGTTTACTATTCATGAGTTACTATTCACGAGTTACTATTCATGAGTTACTATTCACGAAGTTACTATTCATGGGTTACTATTCACGAGTTACTATTCATGAAAAAATTGGTTTCTTTTTTTCTAACCAAATTATAGTTGATTTATGAATATTACTCTTGAGATTAAATCTAGATGTTTTGATTATATTGATTTTACTATTATATATAACATTTTTATAACCCTAATGATGATATTTCTCTTTGACTTGAGTGTAAAGATGGGTAGATTTTTGGTATGATCATGACTATGGGTTCCTTTGGCGATAGTGCAAAGTTGAATTGTTGACTGGTATGATCATGACCATTGAATTTATAATTGAATATCTTTAGCTTAAGTGCAAAGGTGAAATGATCAACATGGTTATAATTATTGTTTATATAAATTCTGAAATGATTATATATTTCTTTGAGATATTAATATATTTGGCATGTAGTACAAATATGAACTGTTGATGAATATATTTGGCTTGTAGTGCAAATATGAATTGTTGATGAATATCTTTGGCCCGTAGTGCAAAGATGACCTATTGTTGAATATCTTTGGCATGTAGTGCAAAGATGGTCTGTTGATGAATATCTTTGGCCCGTAGTGCAAATATGAAATTGTTAGTATGATTATAAACAAGAACTGTGATTTGATATAACCGTGATCTTTGACGTTTCAGGTAAAGACATGTGATGAAAATTATCTTCGTCTTGGATGCAAAGAGGAATTTAGAATTACAATTATGATTATGAGTTATTCATATAATTGTGGAAAGGAACTGTTGATTAATGTTACAGGGATAAAACATTGTTGGTGAACTTTTAATGTGGAGAAGATAATAGACTTTATGGTCTATTTGACTCTTCTAATGGATTTCTCGTTCCACTACAACTATGGTTGAAAAATTTTATCATCTACCATATGTTCTAAATCTCTGATTTATTACTGTTGAAGGCTATTGATAATTTATTTATCTTTAGTTATGATATTCTTTACTGAACTAGTTGTGCTCACTTATACATTTCAAAATTCCTTTCGTGTAATCGAGTGTATTCGGGTTGAAAGTGGGGTAAGAGGAAAATAGAACGGTGGTCATTATTTAGTAGTTATATTTGGTGAATCAAATAGGGTGAAGCGAACCCAACGTTGGAAGGGTGTTTTGCCACTATCATACAAGATGTCTAAAGACATACAACCTCGTGTCATCATAAGGCATGTGGTTGTGCACATCCACTTTCTTGAGTATATCTACGCAAGCACTACCTATATGATCTTGGTGTTTGTTTGAAGTATAATTCTCAATTAGAGACAGTGGAGATAATGATATGTCAAGAGAAGACTCACCATTGGAAAGAATATGATAGTAATCTTCTCGTTATTCTTTGGGGTCTATTGGGTCAACCAAGGATAATTCTGTGGCCATATGATATCTATTATAACCTAGACGCATGGCCTCCCATGTACGAAGGTTTCCTTGAGCACTTCCCAAAGATTCTAATTTCTAAAACAGTTTTTGACTATACCTTTATGTAGGTATCACTGTGAGGTGTTGTCCACTGATGGGACATTTGTCAGATTACGGTTGGGACACGAGTCACAGTTGGTATATATTTGTATCCAAACTCACATCATATATGTTGTTGTATTTTGTACGACAATTGTTGTAATAAAGTTGTAGTTGTTTTCTGTACCATGTATTTTGCGACTCAGAATAGGTTGGATGGATTGGACCTGTTTTGGGGGCGTCACAAAAGTAACATTCTTTGGGTACGTGATATCGAAACATGGAATATCAGTTGACCCAGCAAAGATTGAAGCAATATAAAGTTGGGAGCAGCCTAAGTCGGTAACCAAAATACGTAGCTTTCTAGGCTTAGCTGGTTATTATCGGAGATTCGTGGAAGAATATTCTCGAAACGCCACTCCATTAACTTAGCTAACTCGAAAAGATACAAAATTCGGATGGAGCGAGGAATATGAGTATGAATTTCCAAGAACTCAAGAGGAGACTCATTTCAGCACCTTTTCTTATATTACCATCAGGTTCGGAGGGATTTATCATCTACAGCGATGCTTCAGGCAGAGGTTTATGATGTTTTCTCCTGCAACATAGGAAAGTCATAGCCTATGCCTCACAAAAACTCTAAGAATATGAGAGGAATTATCCTACTCATGATCTAGAGTTGGCAACAGTCGTTTTCGCGCTAAAGATTTGGAGACACTACCTGTATGGGGAGAAAGTGGAGATATATACAGATCATAAGAGCCTTAAATATTTCTTCACTCAAAAGGAACTCAACATGCTGCAACGACAAGACCATTCTGAGTATGAACATGGGCAACATGATGTTCATTGTTTATCCCAAATGACATGCAATAATCATTAAATGTTTGGGATGTGAATTCACCAGCATTGTCAAGACGAATAGTCTTGATTGTATGATCTGGAAGTTGTGCTCATAATCTAATAATTTTAGCAGGTAATCTTGCAAACTCCAGGTTGCGAGTTGATAATAAACACATATGTGACCATCTTGTAGATGCATCTATTAAAATCATAAAATATCTAAATGGTTCACTTGGTCGGTGAATAGGCCCACAAATATCTCCTTGAATACATTCTAAAAATATTGGGGTCAATCCTAACTTTAGTTGGTGAAGGTCTAATGACCAATTTACCTTGAGAACAATCTGTTAGGTTTGTAATATTCATAACGCAATCAAATTGCATAAAATTAGCGGAAGCGTGTAAAATCAGAGTTTAAAAATTTACAAACCACAAACCCGGATCATCCTTTATGCATAATTATTAATTAAACGAAAAGATAAAGAATAAAATCATACCCTTGAAGATCGAGCTTCCTCAGGTACAAGTTCACCTCCAAATCCTTTCGCGTTCAACTTGAATCCACCGGGTTTGGTTCCTTCCTTTGATCAACGTTAGCCACCCATGTGTTTGGCCTCTAGAGGTGATCCACCAAGGAAGAATAAAATTCAAGAAGATGGGTGTTATTGGCTCAACCCTAGTTTTCTATCTCTATAGAAAAGGGGTACTCTCCCAACTATTGGAAATATTACGTATGTTGAAAAAGTCAACAACCCATACCACCCATAATAAGACTCCTCTTATTTATAGATGTGGGCAACCCCCCTTAACAATTAAGGAATTGGGTTTTATTTAATTAATTAAATTCTTTTAATTAATTAAGCTCCCTAATCTTATTAGGGATAATTAATTAAACTCCTTTAACTAATTTTCCTTCCTAATCAATTAGGAATAAATGAAAGTACTTATATTAAATTAATTCCTAAACTCTTTTAGAAATTAAAATAATAATAATTGTAATAATATTAATAAGACTCCTCTTATTAATTTATATTTAATATTTCTAAAATATTAAATAATAAATATTAAGTTATTTAATTTATTCTATCACCATAGATTAAATTAAATATACATCTTTATATTATTACGATTATGCCATTAACTTCTTAAATAATTATTCTTCCTTTTATGGTGTGACCCTTTAGGTTCTCTATATTAAACAGGTTGTGAATAAATCAATTAGAACAATTCTAATCTTATTTAAATAAATAAATTAAATAATTAATTTATTTAAATAAATAATATTTATTCTGATAGGGATAAGCCTCCCTACCGATCAGCGACTTTCCGGATAATATAGATTTCAACATTAATCATTAAAGAACCTTTGAGTAAATAGTTACCGTACAATTCAATCCTTCCACCATCTGATGTCCCAATTAAATATAAGACATGGAATTCTTTGTCAAGTCTTATTTTATTTAATTATATGTATTTCGATCCTTAAATGCATGACTCAAATAATGCAAATTAGAAACTCCTTTCTAATTTCATTACTTGCTGCTTAAAGGACTCTTGGGTTGTCATTTATCGAATCACATAGGACATTTCTCTTCTTTTATTAGAAGTGGTAGATTCTTTATTGATCATACATTATCTCCATATACAACTTATTATACCCAAGCATACCCTTTGATATACCCTAAGGGTCTTAAGGAATAAGTCAAAGTATAACTCATCATACACAAGATATTATGATGATCTCAAGTCCAAGGATTACTTGTCTACTACTATCACTCTGAGAATTCTATTGATTGAGCAAATAAAACTCCATTAGGTATTCCTTAGCGAGCCACGTTCGGTGAACTTATTCTCTAATAAGCACCTACATACTTGCTTTAGTGTCTCCACACAAATGATCGTGAGATCAATCATCCTCATCCAATGAAAGCAAGCAACGTATGTACCAATCTATCCGGATTCACTAATCCCCAATTTAGTAATCAATGATTGGGAACTATTTTAGTTTTAAGCTTTCAAAGAATTTAGATCTCATTAGAATGATCATCATCATTATTCTAAAAGCATTGCTTAAAACTATGGGTTTATCACATATTATAAAACAAACATCATGTAGATAATTAAAAGCCTTAAATAAATTAATACTTTTATTAATAAATGAATAAGATTATTCAAAGTATATGCTTTATCATCAAACATGATTGGCTTGTGTGCATACTACTTTCAATCTCCCACTTGCACTAAAGCCAATCGTCATGGTATCTTATACTCTTCTTCTCTAAGTGGCGATTATCCTGCTTTGTTGGATAAGCTTTAGTTAATGGATATGTAATGTTGTTCATGAGAGTCCACTATCTCTATAGTGATTTTCCATCTTTCAATGATTCTAATAATCAAATGAAAGTGCCACAACACATGTTTAGATCCAAGATGAGACTTAGGAACTATTCCTAGTTACGTAATGAACTTTTAATCCAAACAATCAACTTGCGACTTCATTTATAGCTATATACTTTGTCTTTATCACTAAACCGTGAACTCTTTCTTTGTTTGGAACCTTTCAATTCAACGCACCTTTGTTCAAGATAACACTTTACCTTAAAGTGGATTTTTTACGTCATCTTAGTGCATGCGAAAAACTTGAGTGCATTAAGCCCTCTAGTTTTAATTTAGACCCACCATGAATATGATCACATCCTTAGTGCCGGTTAAGCACTTTAAGATGTTTTCAGCGACTCATAGTGAACTTCCCAAAATATGGTGATCGACATCGGTCTCGTATATTTCATTGTATACATGATAGTTACTCACGTGATCTCTCTTTTAGAGTCTGTGGGGACTATTAAGAGAGATACACTCCATAGCTCATCGACATGAGACATCTCTTGGAGTTTGCCATGCTAAGCGACTTTAGCATCAAATGAATATCGTTCCTTGGGTTAAGTCGAGCATCCTCTTGTATCTATCTATATAGATTTTATCCCCAATTAAGATACTCTTCCCAAATCATTCATGGAGGAATGTTTGACAACTTTATCTTTCTTGATTGTAGCATTAGTATGTCATTCCTTATCCGTAGTATATCAACATATAATACTAGGAATGTCACGACGCTCCCACTGTCTCTTTTGTACACACTAGGTTCATTCTTATTTTGATAAAATCAAACTCTTTTGATTGCCTCATCAAAACGAATGTTCCATATTTGAGAAACATGCTTCAATCCATTTCTACGAGTGTGTCACAACACTTACCTCATCGTATGTAAGCTGGATCATCATCTTCTATGATGTGTACCTCATCATCATCATCTATGATGAATCCATACCTCCTGTGTATCTTGGTACTATTCGAATTACGATTGGTTGTGGTATAATGGAAGTTACATCTCTGAGGTTCCTCATATTTATTTTATTTATAGTGTTTTGTGGTTTCTTGAACTCTTCAAGATCTATTATCCTCCCACTAGCCCTTTCAATGATAAACACCTTTATCTTAAAAGCGGCGTGTTTTCGTAACAAACACCTTTTCGCTAAGTAGGATTATAGAACATATACCCTAAACTTACTTTAGGATGTCCCACAAATTGTACTTGTCAAATCTTGTCCCAAGCTTATCCTTTGAAACCTTTTCACATAAGTTGGACAACCCCTTATCTTAACATACTTAAGATTAGGAATCCTCCTATCCATAACTTTTATGGAGTCTTGGGGGCGGATTTTGAGGTTACCTTTTTCGTAGATATGCGACCATTTCTAGGACATGACCCTGAAGGATCTTTGGAATGTCGGTAAAATCATTATGGACCGCACCATGTCCAACAAGGTAAGATTTTTCATTTCAGATACATCAATCAATTATTGCGTATCAGGATGTGTCCATTATGAGAAAACCATTTGAGATGATCTAGAAACTTATTGCACAAGTATTTATTCCTAGATCTAATCAAAGAATCCTAATACTTTGCCAATTTGTTTCACTTTTGAATTCTTTGAACCTTTCAAATAATTCACACTTGTATTCAAACAAATACACACATTCAACTCTTTGAATGATCATCTCCTTTTCTTATACTAGTTTGTTCAAATTTGCAAAATTATTTTCATGTAAGTCAGTATACAAAATTTATTAAGTAATATTCGATTCTATACAAAACATTATTATTATAAATAGAACAACAATTGTTCTTAATTATAATACCAAAAATTTTATTGTCAACAATAAAAGGAAATAATGTTTCCAACGAGAACTGGAATACAATAACAACTTATTGACTTAATAGATTTGCCGTAGGGATTGCTAAACTATAAGTTTCTATGGCTAATCGTGACAACCTTTGCTTCATTTCCCACATAGGATTACTTATATTTGTTTAACTTTTCTACTACATTTGGTCCTTTCATAAATATATATTTATGATAACCAAAGTCGATATCCAATATCCAAGTAGAACCTTGACTTAAAGAAAAATTTATTTCAATCATGAACAAAAGCGTATTATAATTAGAAACTTCACTAAGCTTCTTTGGTTAGCCTCGCAAGACGCTTCTCATGATTTCTTTCCGAGTGTCGAGCTTATTGCGGTGGAAGCAAACTCCTTTCTTTATCCGTATCAGTTTTGCTCTTATTATCCTTTGTTTACGCCTTTCTATTTACCTTCTTTGAATCGTTCTTCTTTTCGGAAGATCCTTTGGCCCCTACCAGTAAGACTTGGTCTTTCTTGGTTGGAAAGTGACTCTCAACATTTTTCAACATGTTAAGCAAATCAGCAAAGCTGATATCTAGCTTGTTCATATGAAAAATTCACAACAATTGTGAAAGGAGTAGGGAGTGAGTGCAAGATCAAATCTTGGCTCAACTCTCCATCCATGACAAAACCAGTTGTCCTAATTGATCAATCAAATTGATTATGTTAAGAACTTTTTATGCATCTTATAGTGCCATTGGCCATTCTAGATCGGAAGAGCTCCTTAGATATCTCGATATCTTTCGGTCCTACTTTCCTCACCATCAACTACTTGATGTGCGGGAATATAGTAAAACATCCATAGTTTCATCTTGTATGTGAAGCTCGTTACTCATGGATGCGAGCATGATGTATTGAGCCAACTGTGCATCATTTGTCACTTTCTAAAAGTAGCAATCTCTTCCTCGAGGCATTATGCGCAACCATTGCGCGGGGATAGGCGTATTAAGGACATAAGATAGCTTTTCGATTATGAGAACTATTCTCAAATTCCTTAACCAATCCATTTTAATTCGATTCGATTAATTTAGCATCTAATATGCTTTTGTGATGATAGTAATTTTAGACATTGTAAAATTCAGTAAATGAATTTGTAATTAACAACATTTTAACATACATTCTTTTATTAATTACCAAAATAAATTAGGTCTTGTTTTAAATTGGTATCTCCCACTATTTTCTTCAAACTATATTACCCTCACTTATATAGTTAAAGCAAAATCTAATTAAAGATTTGCTAGTGAGAATAAGGATCCCATTTCAAATGTATATAGCCTTGTGGTGACACAACAAACTATATATAAATAAATAGGTAGACAACTTTTGTCAATTACATCAACTATGCAACTCCTTGTATTTTGCCTCTTAGATTATTTTGATCAAGTGGTGGCACATCAGAATCAAAATTATCCAAGTTAAGTCCGACCTAGCACTCCATATATTCAAAAAGAAAAATATCATCCTTGTGGTGACACAACAAAACAATATTGTTCAATTTTCTTTATAAGCATCAAATGTGATAAATTAACATCTTAAATACTTAATACTTGCCTTGTGGTGACACAACAAACTCATATTAAATATTTAATACTCTATTAATTTTATCATGCTAGAAGAAATGACGTTTGATATTCCAAATATCTTTGAGCGCTTAGGACTTAATATAAAAATTGAGGGGTTTGTTATTAATTTGTCTCATCTTGTTTAGCGGCATTGCATATATATATAAAATACGCGTATATTAATGAACATGCGAAGCATGTTTGCATAATATATATATATATATATATAGTATAAGCGTACATATAGAATACTATATTCTACGGATTGATTATGGACTTTTATTCTAGTTTGGTTCACTAGAGCCACCAAGTGAACCAAAAAGGTCAAACCCTGAGGGGTGCAAGAAATAATATTTAAATATAACTATTACATTTAAACCGGGCTCCATTACAAGCGGGTCTTTAAGCGCTTCTTGTCCTTGATCTCCAATTTTTCAAAAATTAATTCTAACTATTCCTATTACATAACTATTTTAAAATAAATAGAAACCTTGATCGTGATCGAGGGAAGTACATAGGAGAGAGATAGAATTTACATTAAGAAAAAATTAGAGAAGGCAGTCTGTGAGACCCCATTTAATAAAACCCATACATTCATGCATCCAACTAAAATAAATCCAATCACATTGGTCGATAGTCATAATCAATCCCATTTATTATCATACACATCACCATATGCATCGATAAATAATATTCATCTTATGAATAATAAACATTTAATATATATATTGATATCATTTAATGGGCAAATTTAGTTAGTATAAAATCTATTTTGAATCAAAATAAACTCCTTTATTTTAATCCAAATTTAAATCAAAATAAAACTATTTTATTTTAATTTATCCAATTTTGAATAAAATAAACTATTTTATTTTAATCAAAATCATTAATCAAAATAAACTCATTTATTTTAATTAATTATGGAATCCAATTCCATGTAATAAAAAAAATCTTTAATTAAAATAAACTCTTTTATTTTAATTAATTATGGAATCAATTCCATGTAAAAAAAAAAAATTTATTAAAGGAAACACGGATATTCTTTCCTATTCACAAATAAACTTCTTTATTTTGAATAATATGAAATCTTATTCCATATTTAAATAAACTCTTTTATTTAAGGAAATTAGGATTCTCTTTCCTATTCACAAATAAACTCTTTTATTTTGAATAATATGAAATCTTATTTCATATCTAAACAAACTCCTTTATTTAAGGAAAAATGGATTTACTTCCCTATTCACAAATAAACTCCTTTATTTTAGGAAAAATAAAATCCAATTTCAACTCCAATTAGTTATTATGGAATCTAATTCCAACTCTAATTAGTTAGCATGAAATTCTAATTTTAAAATTAAAATAAACCTATTATTTTAAAATTAAAATAAACCTTTTATTTTAATTATAAAATTATGAGAAGAATAATATATATATATATATATATATATAACTATATATATATATATATATATAATAATATATATAACAAAGATATAGCGAAATTCCATCATCAACTGGCCTTGAAAACCGTGCATGGAAATCCGGTAAAATCAAACTCTTTGTCCTTGATTTGCGTGCAGGCGTTGCAATGATTTCCGTGCGGTTATAAAAAAAAATTACAGCCATTCCTTTTCTTTGATTTCCGTGTATGCCACAAATGCTCCTTGCAATCCGTTTTTTTTTTATTATTGAATGCCTTGAATTCCGTGCATTGCAAGTCCACCAATTATCAGCCAATCATCAGCCATGATTAGCCATGATTTCCGCGCCCCTTGTAATCATCAGCCAATCATGCACGGAATTTTGTTATTTTTTTTATTGGCTGCTAAATCCTTACCTCGATTTCCGTGGATGGCAGTTTTTTTTTTTTTTTTTTTATTAAATTTTATACAATAAAATTATGCCCAATTAAATTGTTCTAAACACATATCAATATAGATATTAAATTAAAACAATTAATAATTCGCATAAAGGTTTGGCTCTGATGCCACTGTTAGGTTTGTAATATTCATAACGCAATCAAATTGCATAAAATTAGAGGAAGCGTGTAAAATCAGAGTTTAAAAATTTACAAACCATAAACCCGGATCATCCTTTATGCATAATTATTAATTAAACGAAAAGATAAAGAATAAAATCATACCCTTGAAGATCGAGCTTCCTCAAGTACAAGTTCACCTCCAAATCCTTTCGCGTTCAACTTGAATCCACCGGGTTTGGTTCCTTCCTTTGATCAGCGTTAGCCACCCATGTGTTTGGCCTCTAGAGGTGATCCACCAAGGAAGAATAAAATTCAAGAAGATGGGTGTTATTGGCTCAACCCTAGTTTTCTATCTCTATAGAAAAGGGGTACTCTCCCAACTATTGGAAATATTACGTATGTTGAAAAAGTCAACAACCCATACCACCCATAATAAGACTCCTCTTATTTATAGATGTGGGCAACCCCCCTTAACAATTAAGGAATTGGGTTTTATTTAATTAATTAAATTCTTTTAATTAATTAAGCTCCCTAATCTTATTAGGGATAATTAATTAAACTCCTTTAACTAATTTTCCTTCCTAATCCAATTAGGAATAAATGAGAGTACTTATATTAAATTAATTCCTAAACTCTTTTAGAAATTAAAATAATAATAATTGTAATAATATTAATAAGACTCCTCTTATTAATTTATATTTAATATTTCTAAAATATTAAATAATAAATATTAAGTTATTTAATTTATTCTATCACCATAGATTAAATTAAATATACATAAATATATTATTACGATTATGCCATTAACTTCTTAAATAATTATTCTTCCTTTTATGGTGTGACCCTTTAGGTTCTCCATATTAAACCGGTTGTGAATAAATCAATTAGAACAATTCTAATCTTATTTAAATAAATAAATTAAACAATTAATTTATTTAAATAAATAATATTTATTCTCTGATAGGGATAAGCCTCCCTAACGATCAACGACTTTCCGAGATAATATAGATTTCAACATTAATCATTAAAGAACCTTTGAGTAAATAGTTATCAAATACAATTCAATCCTTCCACCATCTGATGTCCCAATTAAATATAAGACATGGAATTCTTTGTCAAGTCTTATTTTATTTAATTATATGTATTTCGATCCTTAAATGCACAACTCAAATAATGCAAATTAGAAACTCCTTTCTAATTTCATTTACCTTTAACCGAGGACCTTTGGGTTGTCATTTATCGAATCACATGGACATTTCTCTTCTTTTAATAGAAGTGGTAGATTCTTTATTGATCATACATTATCTCCATGTACAACTTATTATACCCAAGCATACCCTTTGATATACCCTAAGGGTCTTAAGGAATAAGTCAAAGTATAACTCATCATACACAAGATACTATGATGATCTCAAGTCCAAGGATCACTTGTACTACTATCACTACTGAATTCCTATTGACGACAGCAAGTAAAACTCCATTAGGTATTCCTTAGCGAGCCACGTTCGGTGAACTTATTCTCTAATAAGCACCTACATACTTGCTTTAGTGTCTCCACACAAATGATCGTGAGATCAATCATCCTCATCCAATGAAGCAAGCAACGTATGTACCAATCTATCCGGATTCACTAATCCCCAATTTAGTAATCCAATGATTGGGAACTATTTTAGTTTTAAGCTTTCATGAATTTAGATCTCATTAGAATGATCATCATCATTATTCTAAAAGCATTGCTTAAAACTATGGGTTTATCACATATTATAAAACAGCATCATGTAGATAATTAAAAGCCTTAAATAAATTAATACTTTTTATTAATAAATGAATAAGATTGTTACAAAGTATATGCTTTATCATCAAACATGATTGGCTTGTGTGCATACTACTTTCACAATCAGCACACGAGAATTCCTTAAATTGAAGAATCTTCTGGTTCTTTAATAGATAGTCATGTGAATTCTCAATAATTCTTTGCATCATTATTGATCCAGGATGACCAAATCGATCATGCCAAATAATAAAATTATTTGGTTCATTGAACTTTTGGTTCATTATTACATTGACTTTAATTGTACTAATACTTGTATAGTACAAACCTGAAGATAAAGCGGGTAATCTTTCTAATATTTTTTTCCCAGTAGAGACATTTGATACAATATACAGATATTTTATACCATTGTCATTGGTTGTCTCAATATGGTACCCGTTAAGTCGTATATCTTTAAAACTTAGCAGATTCCTCCTTGATTTAGTGGAAAACAAAGTATTATCAATAATAAATTTTGTTCCACTAGGAAACATTATATTGGCTCTTCCAAAGCCTTCAATCAAGTCTACTGAACTTGATATTGTATTCACTTTTGCTTTCATCATTCTTAAATTTGAAAAATATTGCTTATGTCTGAGAATTGTATGTGTCGTTGCACTATCTGCTAAGCGTATATCTCTACCACTGATATTAGGCTCATTTATAGCATGACTTATGTAACACCCCGAACCCGATACTGGCCCAAAGTGCTACACGCGCCTAGTCCAAAGGCCCACAAGGCAACAATATCAATATGCGTAGCCCAAACTGTTAGTTCCCAGTAGGCACAATATAGATCTAGAAGGGGGGTTGAATAGACCCTCTTAAATTTAAAATACTTTTCTCGTTTATTTTGTATAGCTAATTATTTAGCATATGACATACATAAGAATCTTTTCAAGCACAGCAGAATAAGTAAAAGATCCCCTTCATTGGTATATTCATGATCATACATACATTGTTCTTAGAGTTAGTTCAGTTGTAAGAAGTTAAAATATACATAACAGTTATAGCAGTTAATGTACATAATGTAAATGACATAAGGTAAAAGACACAAGGGGTTTTAAGTGGTTCAGAGACTCAAGCTCCTAATCCACTCTTACGCTTTTAAACTAGCGTGATTTTCACTAAGGAAAGGCAAAGACACGAATCACTAAGATTCCTTGAGGCCGGTGACCTTGGGACTTTAGTTCACTAAGAACTCTTTAAGGTTAACAGCCTTAGAACTTCTCTAGTTCCCTTGAAACTCTTCAAGCCCAGCTGTGACGCCCCCAAAATAAGTATACATCACCCATTTTGAGTTGTCAATACATGGTACAGAAACAACTACAACTTTATTATTACAACAAGAAAGCGTGAGTTTGAATACAAATATTATCTTCTAGACAATATCTATACTCAAATAAATCCTCATCACATTTATTGATACATTATTTTACAAAAATGGTGAGGACTACTAAACAACTCTCTCTAGAACCTTCATTCCATACCCACCCTGCATTTTCATTATATTCTCGCCTCCCGAGAAGAAAAATGGAACAAAAGGAAAAGGGTGAGCTCAACTAGCCCGAAGAAAGAATATTATGACTAAGATAATATACAACAAATTACCGTTAGTCTTCAACGAGAGAAAAATCTAATAGAATACAATAGACAACAAATTTTAAATCAATATTTCGCAATGAAATAATAATTCATTAGAAGAGTTAAGTAGAGAATGCAAACTACTATCTTCTATGTATGAATTTAAAAGTTCATCGCTCTATCTTTTATCCTGTAACATCAATCAATATATATCCGAATCAAATATTCATCTTTGCACTACACAGCCAAAGATATTCATCGATTGGTCATGTTCATCTAAACACTGTTCATCTTTGCACTACACGGCCAAAAATATTCATCGAAATCATTCATCTTTTGACTACGGGCCAAAGATATTCAATAATATCATCATTTAAGACCGAGGATAATGAAAACATATTTTAAAAAAGCGAATCCATTGAAACAAAATGACAAGGATTAAGGATTAATGATTCGTACTTTGTTTTATCCATGTCCAAAAATACCTCAAAATAATCATAGTGGTGTAAAATTCAAGAATGATCAAAACATGGATACAATCAAAGCTAGTATCCGAATAGATATTTTGACGAAAAGAAAATTTTTCATTTTTAGATGAATAGTGCCAGTATTCGTAAATAGTGTCACGTATATCGTGAATAAGTGTCGATATCGTGAATAAGAACTCAGACACCAAAAGTTCCAAATTTGATAAAAACTTCAGATCAATATTTCAAAGATAATGATATTGAAGAAATAATATCATTACTTAAAAAAATAATATCCCTTACCTCACAAAGACAAGATCTTTAGTTGAAACACCGGATATAAGTTTATGACTTGAACTTGCATCAGTATAGCAATAATACTCAAAATATACTCAAAATACTCACAAGAATACGCTCGATAATATAGAGAGAGAAAACTTCAGTTTCTGGTGTGATTTTCAATTCTAACCTAAGCACCCTATTTATAGGAAAATGCTTAGAACACCAAAGCAGAAAATTTAATAAATTAATATATATATATATATATATATATATATATCAAATTCATACGCCCACTTTAGAATTCAGCTCCTAGCATTTCCCACATGCCACCTTATAGAAAAGTAAGAAAAAAAACGTTTTTCATAAAATAAATAATTAAAACTTTCAAAAAATCAATAATTTCGGAGCTTCAGAACTTCAATAATTCATAATAAATAGCCCTTTTATCATAAAATTCGAATCTCGCGACTTTTTATAGGAAATTCAATTCTCTACAACTTTGCAGAAGAAAGTTTTCCCAAATTCCAAATAGAAATTGACCGAAATCCACAAGCAAGGCGATTTTTATGTGCTATAATCAAATTTCAATTCGATAAATGGGGTCCATTGAGCATGTTTAACATGTTTTAAACATTTATTGCAAAAAAAAAATACTCTTCCTCCTCGATATACATATATCCCACATTCGTTGTAAAAATATTACCATTATTATATTATTAAAATATAATAATATATTTAAATGAATTATTTTATCAGAAAAAGATAAAATTTCAATTTTCAACAATTGTCACATTAAAAATTTTCTCCATCTATATCCACATAAAATCAATATTTTCCTCATCATATGAATCAATAATTAATTATTCACAAATAATATTACAGAATCACAATATTGACAAACGAGGACGGTTCAGGGAAGAGGGGCTTTCAATAAGAATTTCTCTTCTCGGGCGCCAATTAGGTGACCAAACCTCTCCTTAGATGTAACTTTCTAGACATTGCCAATAATGTTATCTAATAATATTATTCAGATAATATGAATTATTGCTTCGATAATGAAAAATCTTGTGTAATGATAATTATGAAACAACAAAGAATATAAAATATCAACGCAAAGCAATTATTAAATCAATAAAATAAAATCTTTGACAGTAATTATCTGTAACCATTATTGAGTAGTGCCTTCTTACGTAAGAATCAATAATTGGTGCAATACTACCAGTGTCTTCTTGTGTTTTTAACCAATTTAGTATTTTTTTAAGATTAATTCAGTAACTACTACGCGTTATTTTTAAACAACTTATATTTGTTGCGTTTCTTCATCCAATCGCTTTTTAGTTATGGGGCCCATAAAAGAGCGCGTCGTTAAATTTAATATTCCCCAACAAAGAAGAATATTCCACGACCAAACGAATATTCCCCGATAACAATGAATATTTTATAACCACTTGCTTATTTTGAAATATTTACGTATTTTACCCATAACTATCCACATTAATCAAATAAACCCTTACTATTTCAAAATAGAGAAAATTAAATTTCATTAATAATAAGTTGGGGTCTTACACCAGCAGGCTTAGAACTTGATTTAGTCCTTGGGATGAGGACCCTCAATACGGCTTCTTGTTGTTGTTGTTGTTGTTGTTGGTCTTCAATTTCTTTAAGATGTCTTTAAGCTTGATCATCTTTTGTACTTAGCAGCTTGGTGTGGTCCTCTTTGCATTTTGCTTCAAGACTGAACCACATCATCTTTGGTGAAGCTGATCATATTTTGTTCTGCTCATCTTCATGTAGTGTCAGCTGTGCACCATCACCATTTTTTGAACCCTTATTTACATGTTGGCAGACATGGTTCTGCACTTGCTCTACTTCAGCTTTGGGTTCATGGTGAGTCGTAGAGTGGCTCTTAGGATCTGCCTTGTGCTTTGTCACTCTTCTGAATGTTATCTTCTTGTCATTCTCGGCTCTTAGCTTGGATGCCAATCCAAGTGGCATTCTCATCTTTGTTGAGTGAAGCTTTGATCTGTTTTAAGTCCTTCTTCAAAGTTGTTTCACTTCCACCTTCATAGTCTCACTATCACTGAGACTTGTTCTAGTTAAGCTCAGGTGGAACTCGTAGAGTCAACGTTAGCATTCTACCAACTCAACGATTTTGCAACATGACAAACATCAGCAACTCTTGATCTTTGAAGCTCTGTTGATTTATACTTCTTCCCAATCTTCCCGTTGGAAAGTAGCCATTGAAAGCTTTTAGATTTGCTTTGCAAATCTCAAGTTATTTGGTGCAGACTGCAGATGTGACATGATATCTCCTTTTCTGACTTTATGACACTGCAGTCCACTGTTTCACCTATCCTATCAGAGATGTCACTTTTATGCCTCGGACAAGTCAAAGACTTTATTTTTTCCTTCTAATTTCTCGATCAGAGGTTGTCCTTTTGCATCGATGCTCTCAATAAGCTCTTGTTCAAATATCAACCTTCAGATTGAACCGTTGCCAATGCTTCAATCTTCAGTTGTTCGAACTCTATGATTCTGATGCATGTCTTCATGGACCTGATCGTAGTGTCTTGTTGATTGGTAAAGACAACACTACTATCTTGAAGAGTGTTGATTGGATCTTCAATGTAGAACACCTCTTCCTTTTCTTGTGCAGTGCTTCAACACTTCCGTTTTGCCTCGATAGCTCTCGATCCTGATGGTGTCTTGTCTTTTTTGTTGTCCCTTCTGAATAAGCAAGACACTTGATTTGTTGGCGTGTCCAGCTCGCTTTCTCCTTGTGATCTCCCGTTCACTTATCATCGATGGACTGACCCAATGCTTAATCACTTTAGCCTTGTTCTTCAGAGGTTGACCAGTATCTCTGTGTATACCCCATCGGTTCTTTCTGTGTTTGACAAACACTACGATCCTGGTTGCTTCCAAGATCATTGTCTTCATTTACCAGCGACCATCGCACTTGCGACTTTCCTCACCGCCATTCGCGGTCTTCTTTTGATCAACTTGTGGAAGACTTCATCTCGAATGGCTTCCCAACTCAATCTGAATGCTGATTGGGTTGGTGCATAGATCTTCTGTTAGCTTGCATGTCATTCGTTGAGTGCTCTCTGGTTTCCTTCAGGTGGGATGTATCTTTGCAGAACTAACCAGAGGCTTCATTTCTTTGGATATTCTGGGAGTGCTCATTTGTTGAGAATCGTATTTTCTCTACGATTCTGCCTTGGCATTGTAAGCACAACTGTTGAGGTCGTAGTTCTGCACTCTACGGTTCAGCTTCTGCTGTGTAGACACCACGATTCAGAGATCAGATCTTGACATTCTACGATTTCTGTCTTTGTGCTCGATGTCTTTATCTGATCTTGCTCGACTATGATCTCTGCATGTAATCAGTAGACTCTACGACTCAGAGTGCATTCTACGATCCTTGACTTGGCTTCAGCATCAGTAGACTCTACGACTCCGAGAGTAGTCTACGTTTCTGACTTTGCATCGGTAGATGTTCGGTCGGCTTGTAGGCAGGCTGTCACTATGATTCTGAACATGACTTCCTCAGCAGACTTTGGCTTCAAGGAAGTTCTTCTCGACAAACTATGATCCTTCATCGTCTCTCCTGGCAGTCTACGAACTCCGAGATCTACTATCTTGCAGACTACGATTCTGCATCGACAGCTCTCGAGTTTTCCTTGACTCTCTTGGAAGACTACGATTTCTGGTGTAGTGCTCGACGATCAGACAAGCCTATCTATTACATTATAAGATCAACCTAACATGCTTGATCTTTCTATATTTATAGTCCTTGTACATCATTTCTTTTTAAGGACTTTACAAAGCTGTTTTACTTATGTAGGATAAACCTAACATATTTGATCAATTCATTCTAAGTCCTTGTACATATTTTCTATTATCTATCAAAGGACTTTACAACTTTTCTTAATGTAATCATACTTGCATATTCATTCATATATATGTCATAATCAAATCATATGTAAATAGGAATATCATTCACATGCTTATTTCTGACACAAACAAAACAACTCAACGATAATCTTAGATTAAAACCCAACAATAAACATCTTTTAATCCAATTCAATTGAAATATAAATAAATATCAAATTCGAATAACGGAGACGTAGCTCCTCAAAATTAAAAGTTTTGTCTAAAATCCAACAATAAAAGAAATAATGTCTAAAACTAAATTTCAGTTATTCCAAATACATCAAACAAGTGTTCAGCCTTTAACAATGGGACCTGCAAAAATTATAAGGGGTGAGAGGTGAAGTCCAACAAATGACAATCTTTACTATTTAGGTGGATCAAGTACAATATGCAAAACACTTTTTCAAAATAACTTTTTGAATTCAATAACAATAGTAAACATACTTTTCGAAAATAATCATTTCTTGTTCGATAATAATCTTTTCATGTTCGATAATAATAGTCAATATATATACATTCCAAACCAAAATCAATAATTACAAAACATAATTCGAAAACAATTTCAATATGTTCAATTTATTCAATGTATCTTTTAATCCACATCCCAATGGTTCTATAATGTCAATGATATGCCCCTACTAAGGTATCTTATCATACGCCGCCTAAAAAGCGCCTTCAAGAAGGGTATCTAAAGGTGTGTATAAGACCCTAACTTTTTATGAATAAATATTTAATTTCTCTAATTATTATTTTAGATAATAAGGTGTTGATTTGATATAATGCTATAGTTGTGGGTGATATGTGCAAATTTTGCAAAGTAAGCAAGTTGTCATAAAATATTCTTTTTGTCGGGGAATATTCTTTTTATCGGGGAATATCCGTACGACGGCACAATCATTGATGGACCACATAACAGAATAAATGTCGGATATTGAAAGCGACAAAAATAACCTTTTTATAAAAATAACGGTAAAACTTTTACCGTTAAAATTGTTGAAATACCCGGTGATAAAAAAACGATGTCTGCATGGTTGGTTAAAGTGAGACTTGCAGATGGCACAATATCTCTGATTATTGATTTTTACGTAAGAAGTAACTCAATAATTGATACAGTAAAAATTGCACAGACTTTCATATTATTGGTGCAATAATTCCTACAGTGATAATTGAATAGTATTTTTCATTATTAATTCAATAATTTTCACGATACAGTAACTCATATTATTGAAATGATATTATTAGATTGCATTATTGATAATGTTTAAAAAGTTCTGTCGAGAAAAGGGGTTAGGTTATATAATTGCGCGCTAGTAAGAAGAAATCCTTATCTGAAAGCCCCCTCTTTCCTAGGAACGATCTGGTTATCAGTATTGTGAATCTATAATATTAATTACAAATAATTATTAAAGAATTGTAAATAATTGATGAATATGGTAAATAAATATTTCTGCAATTTTGATATAAATGGAGGAATTTAAAATGAGACATTTGTCGAAAGTTTGTTATATTTTTCTACGAAACCATAATTATCTTCTCCGATAATATATTTATTTAAATATATTATTATAATATTACATTATCATAGTATAATGTGATAATATAATAGTAATTTAAATGGTAATATTATTATATTTTTGGCATGTGAATTAAATGGAGTGAAGATGATCAAATTGAATTTGAATTAGTTTTCAAATTGAATTTGAATTCTTTTATTTTAAAAAAACATATGATAAATGGTGGAGTGAACAAATTGAATTTGTTGGCTTGTTTCAAGTTAGGTGTGCTGGAAGAAAAATCCTCCGTATGCAAAATTTGTCAGAAGTGGTGTGCTACCACTTTCCTATAAATAGACTGCTTAGTTAAACGATGAAATTCACACCAGAATCAGAAAATTCTCTCTCTATAATATTGAGGGTATTTCTTGTGAGTATAAGACTATTTTTTAGTGTTGATAGCAGTGCAAGATTTTCTCCACATAATCTACGTATTCCAGTCAGAACTACTTTCCTACTAAGGTAAATGATATTTTTTTTTCCGTAAAGGATGTTATTTTCTTTCAATACTCGTAAATGATATTATTTTCTTCCATTTTCGTAAGGGATATCATTTTCTTTCATACTCCATATCATGTAAACGATATTATATCATCTCATATTCCTAAATTTAAACTTACTATGGTAAGTATTGTTTCTATAATTCCTGAAATAATTAAAAATTTCTTAAGGATTTCGCTTCATCTGATATCATTTCACTGGAATATTGGTCTGAAATTTCGTATTAAATTTTGAATTTTTTTCATGTCTGGGTACTATTCATGGGCACTATCCATACGGTACCATTCATATGGTACTATTCATGAGTACTGTTCACAACAGAATTTAATTTCTTTTCTTTGTCCAAGTTATCTTTTATGAATCTTATTCTCGAAATTGAATCCATGTTATGGTCTCACTTGATTCATTCTTTATGTCATTATCATAATTCTCAGACTTAAATTACGTTGAAAGTTATCTTTTGCATATAGTGCAAAGATGAACTGTTGATTGATATCTTTGGCCCGTAGTGCAAATATGGACAGATGTTTGGCATGATCATGACCACTGGTGATACAAATGATTATCTTTAGCCCGTAGTGCATAGATAATTCGTTGATTGAAAATAATTATTGATTGATGTTACATGGATAAAATATTGATGATTGACTTTTAAATCATGGAAGATAGTAGACATCATGCTCTACTTGACTCTTCTAATGGATTGTTGTTTCTGCTGCAGTTGTTGATGTAAAACTTGTTGTATTCTATCAGATTTTTCCCTGTTGAGGACTAAGAATAATTTGTTCTTCGTTATCTTAGTCATACTATTTTTTACTGGGCTAGTTGAGCTCACCCTTTTCCTTTTGGTTCCATTGTTCCGGAAGTAGCGTAAACACTAACGAGTTCTATACATAGTCAGATTAAGGTTTCTAAAAAAATCTCAATATTTTCGATATTCAAAATTATATTTCACTGTTCAAAATCACATAATATCATTTTATAAATCAAAATTTTATTTTTTTACTTGATCCGGGTTTTTAACAAAATACAAGTGTAACATTTTCATTCAAATAGAAGCCGTAAATAAAGTATAACAATTTTTGAAACAATACATTTAGGCATCCGAATAATTACTAAAGTATACATAATTATAAACTAAAATTTCAAAATACTAAATAGCTCATAAAGTCATTTACCTCGATATTGCTGAACACAAATTTAATAGCCGAACAATTCCCGAAAATACGAGTTCCACAAACTGCTTATGCATTCGACGCCAAAATTTAACTAAGGAGGTCTTTATAAAAAGCCCTCCCACAACAAAGCCTTTCTCAAAATTGGAGGCCTTATTATTAGTGAATGAAATAAAGAGTCAAAACCTTCTATTTATAGATTTAGAAAAAAAGTAAAGTTTTCAATTTAGTTGATGTGAGACTTGGGCCATTACAACGTAAATCTATATTTTCTTCATGAAAAGGAATAAATATATAATAAGTTCATAATAAGACATATATATATATATATATATATATATATATATATATTTAATAACACAATCCTTTACATTAAATAAATAAGCCAACATAAAATAACATATATTGGAATATATTAACATAAAAGAAACACATTGAAAATTATTAACATAATTCTGAACTAATTATTTTCATTACAAGAAATATCAACTTGCTCATTATTTTGCTCAAAAAAATCTGTAACGTCAAGCTGCGTCATATCCAAATGATTAAAATAAATATCTTCATTATTTTGATGTGGATGAGAAAAGTTTATTTCTATGTTCTTCTCATTTCCTTTCAATGAGGACTGATATAAATCAACAAGATATTTGGTCGTACGACAAGTACGAGACCAATGTCCTTTTCATTCCACACCGATAACATATATTTTCTTCCTTTTTGGTATCTCTGTTATTTATATTATTCCCCCTTTCTTGTTTCTCTTCTTTGAAGGTTTGTTAGAATTTGACAAATTACGACCATCATAGTTACGGTAATTAAACCGTCCTCGCCCACGACCACGACCTCGACCTCGACCTCGACTTCTATTACGACCACGTCTATAATTATTATTATATCTCGTAGCATTCACTTCAGGGAATGGAGCTGAACCAGTTGGTCGTGATTTATAATTTTTCATTAAAAACTCATTAGTTTGTTCAGCCATAAGGAGACATGAAATTGGTTCAAAGTATTTCTTAAAACCTCGTTTTCTATATTGCTGCTGCAAGAGCACATTCGATGCATGAAAAGTACAGAATGTTTTTTCTAACATATCTTCATCAGTGATATTATCTCCATAGAATTTCAATTTAGAACTTATTTTAAGCATTGCAAAATTATATTCACTTACTGATTTAAATTCTGCAATCGTAAATGTATCCAATCATAACCAGCTTTTGGGAGAATAACTGTCTTTTGATGGTCATATCTTTCTTTCAAAAAATTTCAAAGAATAAGAGGATTTTTTATTGTGATATACTCTAACTTCAACTCTTCATGGAGATAATGGCATAAGAAAATCATGGCCTTTGCCTTGTTTTGGCTAAATGTTTCATTACCATCTTTAATAGTGTCTCCAAGACCCAGCATCAAGGATCCATGACAAATAATTTTTACCCGTAATATTAAGTGTCACGAACTCAAGTTTGGCAAGATTTGCCATTGTAACTTCATAGAAAAATATCAAAAATTATTAGAAATAAATATTGAATAAACATTAAGTTAAATGTTAAATATAACATTGTTACACCTGAGAATGATCTTAAGATTTTTGTCACATGTTTGCAGTCTATATACTTGATTTAAAAAAAACAGAATATAAAACTTACAATAACGATAGAAAAACACAAATTTCACATAACATATACTCTATGCAAATAACAAACGATTTTATTTTTAACTAAACTCGTATGGTTTTACTGATAACGTATTATATATATATATATACTAACTACGTAGAACAAATGAATTATGTATCAATGGCTTCTCCTTATTCTCTTTTGCATTCGGTCGAAATGACAGAACATATACTATGTGTATATATATATATATATAGAGAGAGAGAGAGTTATACCTTCTTCTCCTTCAAACCAAATATGATTATTTTCAAGATGAAAGTGAGAAACAATTCGTGTTGATAATGTATTATAAGAGTTTATTAAAATTAAGAACAATGATGATTAGAAAAAAAAGAGAGAGCATTCTTATTTCATAAGAGTTGTAGTATATTTGTATGTATCTACTATTCTTATGACAATGCTTCTATTTATAAGCACATGTACATAAATACTTGGAAGTTTTAAAACTCATAATTTATAGGAGTCAAAGCTTAAAGGTCATTAAAATAAAGAAGGGACCTTGAGAATGAAAAGAATGGAAAAGTACAAACAAATTACCTTCAAAATGAGAGAAATTATGACTTAATAATATAACCTTAGCCCAAACATCGATTCTAACTGGGCTTTTAGTACTACATCATTGAAATCCTGTTCATTTGTATTGCTTTGAAGTTTGAATGCATTGAAGTATTTGTAAAACAGATTAAATTCACAAATTTTATTATTTTAATTTTCTGTTTATCATGGGAAAAGAGAATATAAGCATGGATGTGGATTGGGCAAAAATAATAATAATAATGTGGTTTTATTTAGTAGAAAGGAGAATGGACAAAATTATTGTTAAGGAAAATATTGAACTGATAAAATTGCCATAAAAAGATATTGAAATAGATATGGCTTCAGCTAAACTTTATTGCATTCCCACATATTCTTTGACCCTAATTATCATATTCATTTATGTAATATATTTAATTATTATTTTTATTTAAAATAATATTATGTAATAATTTGCATAAATGATTGTCCAAAGAAAAAATAATTTCAACAAAAAGGTTGTCCAAAAGAGAGTTTAAGTGTCTGGTCCGCAATATCTTACTTTAAAATAACTTATAAATTAAAATTTAATACATTCATAAGTTATTTTAAGCTATTATTTATAAATAAAATATTTAGTATTAATGTGACTTATAAATTAAAAATTATGTTAAATTAACTATTGATAATAATTTATAAATTAAAATAAATTATAAATAATATTACTAAAAAAGCATATTTATAGTATTTGGAAGAACTTGACATTTTAAAGATAGTAGTAGTCAACTAGTATTTCCCTTTCTTATCATGCGCACCCCATTTTTTGTCCATCTCCGCCGCTTAAATCATCATCAACCTCCGTGTCCTTAACGTACACCCCCTTCTCTTTCCCTTTTTGCCGTTTTCTGTCGAATTGAAAGCAGCAATTCATCTTTCACACTAATTTTGCTTCCCCCTTTGTCCGTTACAAAATCATCTTCTTCACCGTTCTGGATAGAGAAATTTGGGGATAAATCATTTTTTGGTCATTTATCTTTGAATTAGGTTTTTATTGTAGTCATCAAAGCTTTTTTTATTCTGATTGAATAAGCTGTCTTTCAAAAATTTATAAAATGGTCAATTTCCGTCAATTTTTCGTCAAAAAAAAGCAGACGGAATCTTGTTGATCAAGAAATTAAAACATTTTTCTACTTACGTGGACTTCAAAATTAGAATTTTTTGCTTAAATTAGAATCTTGCTTAAGTTGACTCAAAACTAATAATAATAATAATAATAATAATAATAATAATAATAATAATAATAATAATTTCATAATAATAATAATAATAATAAAATACAATTTAAAATTAAGGTTTTTAAAAAGAAATTATGTTAAAAAATTATGTTTTTAAAATTCTATTTTTTTAAAAGTTTGTTTTATAAAAAAATTGTTTTTTAAAAAATCTGTTTTTAAAAAGCGTTAATAATTTTTTTTTAAAAAGCGCTTTTTAAAAAACGTTAATAATTTTAAAAAATCTGTTTTTAAAAACGTTAATAATTTTTAAAAGCGTTAATAATTTCTTTTTTAAAAAGCGTTAATAATTTTTTTTTCGACATTATTAACGTTTTTTAAAAAAGAAATTATGTTAAAAAATAATGTTTTTTAAAATTCTATTTTTTAAAAAAGTCTGTTTTTTAAAAAATTGATTTTTAAAATAATTTTTAAAAAAAAATTAGCGTTTTTCATTTTAAAATTCTGTATTTTATAAAAGTCTGTTTTTTAAAAAAATTCTATTTTTAAATATTTTTTTAAAAAATAGAATTCCCATACTGTTTAAAAATAATTTACTGTTTATAATTTTAAAAATAATTACTGTTTATAATTTTAAAATAATTTACTGTTTATAATGTTAAAATTAATTACTGTTCATAGTTTTAAAATTAATTTACTGTCCATAATTTAAAATAATTACTGTTTATAATTTTAAAATAATTTACTGTTCATAGTTTTAAAATAATTTACTGTTTATAATTTTAAAATAATTTACTGTTTATAGTTTTAAAAATAATTTACTGTTCATAGTTTTAAAATTATTACACAGTTTTAAAATTAGCGTTGCAGGATGATTATCAATATATAATTTGCATTAATTTTATACAGCCCTCAATTCTGTTCATTATTCTATCTTCTTGTTGTCGGCTTCAACAGTTCTTTCAAATTGAAGGTTTCAAAAGTAAATTATTTTAAAATTATAAACAGTAAAATAATTTACTGTTTATAATTTTAAAATAATTTACTGTTTATAGTTTTAAAAATAATTTACTGTTCATAGTTTTAAAATTATGGACAGTAAATTAATTTTAAAACTATGAACAGTAATTAATTTTAACATTATAAACAGTAAATTATTTTAAAATTATAAACAGTAATTATTTTAAAATTATAAACAGTAAATTATTTTTAAACAGTATGGGAAATTTTTTTTTTTTAAAAATTTAAAAATAGAATTTTTTTAAAAACAGACTTTTATAAAAATACAGAATTTTAAAATAAAAACGCTACTTTTTTTAAAAAAATTTATTTTAAAAATCATTTTTTTTAAAAACAGACTTTTTTAAAAATAGAATTTTAAAAACATAATTTTTTTAACATAATTTTTTTTTAAAAAACGTTAATAATGTCGGAAAAGAAATTATTAACGTTTTTAAAAAAAGAAATTATTAACGCTTTTAAAAATTATTAACGCTTTTTTAAAAACAGATTTTTAAAATTATTAACATTTTTAAAAACGTTTTTAAAAAAATTATTAACGCTTTTTTAAAAAAGAAATTATTAACGTTTTTAAAATTATTAACGTTTTTTTAAAATAGATTTTAAAAAAAACAATTTTGTTTATAAAACAGACTTTTTAAAAAATAGAATTTTAAAAGCATAATTTTTTTAACATAATTTCTTTTTTAAAAAACCTTAATTTTAAATTGTATTTTATTATTATTATTATTATGAAATTATTATTATTATTATTATTATTATTATTATTATTATTATTAGTTTTGGAGTCAACTTAAGCAAGATTTTAATTTAAGCAAAAAATTTCTAATTTTGAAGTCCACGTAAGCAGAAAAATGTTTTTAATTCTGAGACACAAGATTCCAAATGCTGTTTTTGGACGAAAAATCGGACGGAAATAACCATTTTCAAATTTCGAAAGACAATTATTCGATCAGAATAAAAAAATTTGATATAACCACAATAAAAATCGGACCAGTACAGTGACCAAAAAATGATTTATCCCGAGAAATTTGGGAAGGGCATGCATTTCCAGTGAGAGAATGGATATTTTAGTGAGAGAACATTTGTTTTCTCAATTTCTATTGGGTTTTTAGAGAGAGAAAGTAAAGCGAAAATGGAGTTTGTGGGGAAAAGAGTGAGGAAAGAGTTTCTAGGGTTTGGGGTTTATACGGGAATAGTGAAATCATACAATTCAGGAAGTGGGTTATTCGAGATCATGTATGAAGATGGGGACTCGGGGGAACTGAAATTCTCTCAGGTAGCTTCAATTTTGGAGGAGCAACCTGCTGCTGCTGTTTCTGCTGCCGAGCTCACGGATAGGATTGGTCGGAAGCGGAAAAAGCGGCGGAAGTCGGCGATTATCGGTGATTCAGGTAATGATTCTGCTAATTTGGTTTGTGCTAGTGGTTTGGGTGCTAGTGCTACAGGCCTAGGAGAGGAATTTGGGGGTGTACAAAATTGTGAAGGTATTGGGGTTGATTTGAATTTGGATTGTAGGAGTAATGTGAATAATGGTTTAGATTTGAATGTTCCTTTTGATGATTCTGAGAATTTGGAAGTACCTAATACGGGAAGTTTGAGGAGGGGTGGGCTTATTGATTTGAATGTGTATGTAAGTGAAGATGATGACGGAGAATTGAAGCTGGCAAGGGGGAATATGGATATTCCAAAGAAAGAACATTGCTTTGATTTGAATTTTGGTGTAGATGATGAAATGAAGAATTCAAATGCTGATGAAGATTCAGTAAAGGGGTTCAATGGTTGTACTGAAAATTTGGGAGTTATTGTACCTCCAAGTGATCTAGCTGGTGATTCCACCGGAAGAATTGCAAATTTCGGAGTTTTGGATGCTAACTGTGTGAATGAGAGTGGTTCTTCAGAAAATTTATTGACGGGTCCTTCTAATGGAAGTACTACGGAAGCTAATGCATATGAAGGGAATGTGGGAATGACATATAAAGGAAACTGTAAAAAGAGAAGAAGAATTTCAGAATCTGTAGACTCTGCCACAAAAACAGTATTGAGAAGAAGTGCCCGGACAGGAAGAACTGGTATTTCTATTCAAGAAAATGTTCCTGGTGCTATTGATTTGGATGCAATGAAAGATGAGTTGTTGTCTCCTGGGGTTAGTGCAGTTTTGGAGGAGAAAAATTCAGCCTTGGATTGTGAAGAATCAGAAGAACATCATATTCTTCCTACGAAGCCACAATTACCCCCATCTTCAGAAAATTTGAATCTAGATGGCATTCCCATATTTGATCTTTTCTCTGTTTATTCTTTTCTGAGGTCATTTAGTACTTTGCTTTTTTTGAGTCCATTCAAATTGGGTGATTTTGTGGCGGCCCTGCGATACAAGGCCCCTTCTTTATTATTTGATTATATTCATCTCTCTCTTTTACAAACTTTGAGGAGGCATTTGGAGTCTCTTTCTGATGAAAGTTCTGAATCTGCTTCTGTTTGCCTGAGGTATTCTGCTCTTTTCTCTCCCTTAAAGGTTAATGCATTTGGTTGATTGAACTTTTTTAATTTGTTATTTTTGTCTTCATATGTATCTTTTGAAATGTAGGAGTCTTAACTGGAATTATTTGGACCTGGTCACCTGGCCCATCTTTATGGTTGAGTACCTACTGATACATAGTTCTCCTTCGAGTCTTGGTTTTGATATTTGTTGCTTGAAGCTATTTGAGAGTGATTACTACATGCAACCAGCATCTATAAAGATTGAGATGCTTCGGTGCCTTTGTGATGATGTGAATGAAGTGGAAATGATAAGGTCAGAGCTTAATATAAGAACACTGGCAACTGATCCAAGTATGGAATTTGATCGAAAGATGGTGTTTGAGACTCCCAAAAAAAGGAAGGCAGCAATAGATGTTTCAGGCACTTCTTGCTTGACCTCGGAGGTTGTTAATGAAACCACAGACTGGAATAGTGATGAATGCTGCCTTTGTAAAATGGATGGAAACTTAATATGCTGTGATGGTTGCCCTGCTGCATTTCATTCGAGGTGTGTTGGAGTTGCCAGTAATCTCTTGCCAGAGGGTGATTGGTATTGTCCTGAGTGCATCATTGACAAAGATAACCCCTGGATGAGAGTAGTAAAGTCAATTCGTGGAGCGGAGCTATTGGGAATTGATCCTTACGGCCGACTATATTATAATAGCTGTGGTTTCCTGTTGGTGTAAGTATTTTAATTTTTTGATTTTTAATGTAAGAGGTTAACTTAATAACTGTTTTTGTATTTATTATTATTGAAATTTGTCAATTTGATAAATAAGCTGGCAATGTGTTACTTACGAGTGTATTGTCAGATGTATCACATCACAATGGTAAATTGCTTTCAACTCATTGAAAGTCCATGGAATCATGGAGTGAATTGCGTCTATCAAAGATATCTCGCCTTAAAAATTTGGGAAGTTAGAAGCTGCTAATTAGAAATTTATAAGTCTAGACCTAGATTTAACCTTTCTTAATGGATGGTTATTACTGTCATTTTCATTATTGCTATTGATCAGTAACAATGACTGTTATAAAAATTGCATAATGTGTTGGGAAAGAGGTTGTTTCATTAGTGAAAAAGGAATGAGAAAGTTATATATATTTCCCCTGAATTGCTCAATGTCTTGTGCGGTTGTAATTAAGCTTTTCAGTCTTTTAAATTTATTATTATTATTACTCATTTCATTATTTGACTTACTTTTGATGAGCATATTTCTATGCTTTTTCAGGCCTTTGAATAATTTAACTAGAGTTTAGATAGAGAATGAAGCATGGTGTGAAAAATATGAGTGAATTTAGAAACCTTTTCCACTAGTAGGTTGGATTTGTGGTTGAATAGATTATTCTTGTAAGAGTTATCTAAGGAAGCTAAGAATTGGGTCATGCCTATACTATATATCCCAGGCTGACTCCTTAGTTTCATGAATGTTGTTACTTTTTACTGCCTTAGTCTCAGTTAGCTGACGATTGACGTAGAGTCTAGCATAGGTGTTATTTGTTTTTCAGGTTAAGCAATTTCCCTTTCTGGCCAAACAGTACCTGTCTCATATTTGAAACAGTACTTAACTAGACTAGTCTAACTCTTTCTCTTATCTTCTGGATGTCAATATAGCACTAAAGACCAAATACTTTCTTGTGCACTTGTCGCTATGTAAACAAGTCAAATATAATCCTTCTCAGTTTGGGAAACTCTTTTGACTTTCCTTCTACTTGGAAACATAAAGAGCTACAGGTTTTTATAATCTGAACGAATGCAACCTTTTATGTTTAATATTGAAATGTAAACTTTGATATATTAATATATTGGAATTAACAAATTAGTGATAAAAGCTTATTTTATATCATATATATATATATGTAGTGTTGTGGTCAAATTAACATGTCAGGATAAACTAGTAGGTGACGTAATTAGACTTTTGGGCAATGTGGTGGAATTCATTAGCAATTTTTTTTTATCATGATAAGTCCAATGTGTTGGTAACATGATCTGAAGTTTCCTAAAGCTACATTAGAGATCTACTAGATAACCCTGTCTTCCACCTTGAAACTCTGCTGGTTCCCATCCTCTTGTCGACTCTTCTAAGTCAGAAGAGTTTGTGCAAACTAAAATGCTCAGCTGTCAACTCATTCACGTCTCTTCTCCAGCTTCATAGGCAAATTAAAAAAGCTAAATATTGTTTTCAATTCACTTAAATATGCATTTGAAATTGTGCTTTAGGTTTTGGTGATTTGGTCTTCCACATCTTGCCACTTGTGGTATCATTTATATCAGTCTGATATACATTTGATTATTAGTAATCCTTTCTTTTTCTTGTCTCAGCCACTTGTACCAAATTGCCAGAAGCATTGTTGGGTCTTTATCGCCTCTTCCAGTTGATTTACTTATGTTAAGTTCCTTGCTTTGGAAGAGTGAAAAGTATTCTTTGGTTGGAAGAGTGAAAAGTATTCTTTGGTTACTATAGCTCGTCAGAATTTAATGCTTTAGTAGCAAAAGAATACTTTTCATTCTTGATACACCTATCATGAGTTTAAGGATATCAGTAATCATACCTAAAAATAGAAGGCAAAAAGGTTTACCAATTGGCTCAACAAACTTCTTTTTGCACTTTTATTGGACTCTGATGGAGCTTTGCAATGGGCTGTTTACTAGTTCAAGGGGAGAGTGTAGCTAGTTTTGGAGGAATACCAGTACATGACTTCCTTAATTTATTTTTCTTAGTGATAAAACTAACTTCAAAAATTTAATGAATACAAGATGAACATCCTAGTTTATAGTAGCTTATAGTAGCCTAGCGGCTAAGTTTTTAAAAAGACAAGTTACTAGCCTCCCGTTATTTAGGACTTGTTTTGTAGATTAACTAGTGGGTTCTACTTTATTGATTATAAGCTATCTTTCTTATTACTAGTTAGCAACTTTTATATGATCCTCCTCCTTATAGATCCAATTCAAGCACCATCACTCCCCATCTCCATTATGGTCGATTGATTTTTGTGCGGGAATAATATAGGACTACTTTCTTGTTTCTTCAAAATTTTGTGGATGAGGTGTAGAATCTTGATATGGATTGACGTTGCTATTTTGAGTGTTTCCTTAAATTCATAAGTTCTTTTTGTAATCATATGACTCATTCCTCCTTATCTGTTTATTAAGCTTAAGTTCTAGGCTTTGCCACCTACATTGATTGCTTTCAGACCTTATTTTTCTGACATTGCGCACCCCAAAAATGATTAGTCATTTGGGTTCACCATACAAGCATTTGGCAGTTTGACAAATCTCAAAAGATGGGAATTCTGAGATAAGGCACATATTTATATATTAATTTTTATACACACACATGTACGTTATAATTTCAGTACAAATAAATATTAATTCATCATAAAATGCAAAAAATTGAAGAAATGAAAAAAAACATATCGTAGTACTATCTAGGAATTTAGAAAATACATTCTAATTAATTCTTATACTAATTTTGTAGATAATATTAGTGTCTAAAGCATTAAATTAATTAGTATATTTTATAGTATTTGTAACATTTAAAATTTTTATGACAGAAGAATCCATGTCACGAATTCGCCGGGATTCGGGGATTCGCCGACCTACAGAAAATCCTTGCTCCATAGTTTATTACTCTTTCCAACTATGTTTGGAATTCCATGTCTTTGACCACTGGTTGAATTTATTTGAGCTGCAAGCGTGCAACTTATCCTTTTTGCCAAATATACTGATTTTGGCTAGGATAATTGTCCGATTAGGGTTTAAACTATTAAAGTTTCAGCTTATACTAAATTATTCAATATTGGTTGGGTTTGATTTGGAATCAAAGCTAGATAGTAGGCAATAAATTATAGATTATTATCTTTTCTCTAAAGAAGTTATAAACTAATCACTTGAATGATTTTCTTGATAATCAGACATTGCTCGAGATCGAGTGATGTTGCTCTATTTTATTTATTTATTATTATGGCATACACTTTGTAGACAATAACACGGGCGTATTACGACAAATAAATTTGAAGCAACATCCTCTTGCTTAGCGCAAAATTCTCAAATGACACTGCGGGATCTCTTACATTTAAGATCTTAATTATTTAATTCCATTCGGGAGAAAAGATTGTCCATTTTATTACAATTATAAATATTTTTTCTAACTTTAATTCTCATTAATTTGAAGTATTTTAATATACCTATATGTGTTGCATAAACATGTTTAGTTTATATGGTTAATGTAAGAACGAGTAAAATAGACTATAGCTTAATATCGTCATCGTGTCTAATTTTGATACATCTCATAAAGTTACAAACTCTTGCATTGGTTGGTGGAGCACTTGCTCTGATGATTTCAACTTATAAGCATATGATGTTTAGGGTTAACTTTTTTTTTTTTTTTTTAATTTAATAATAATAATTGAGTTGTAAATATAATGATTCTATAAGTTTTTAATTTTTTCCACTTATAGTAGTAATCGTACTATAAATTAAGATCACAATTCTAGTAATAGAATAATTAATGATTACCAAGACAATTTTTTTATGTTTAGAATTACTAGAATTTTATAAGTAAAAACTTTAAACATTTTATGTTTGAATAAATATTAGAAGTCTAGATTCTGTAGGTTAAACTAAAGGGTCAGATAACTCTACATGAAAGAACTATAGTCTTAATTTGGAGATCAGTGTCTCAAATTTCAGGTGATAGCCAGGAAACAGGATATGGATATGGGACATATATTTGATGCGATACTGACACGACCTTTTTCCCAGAAAGCAGGATACAATAATTTTGGGGATCTGTTGAGTTTTATATTTTCAATAAGTATAATGTAGAAATAAATTTAATTGTTAATAAAGTATAATAAGAATCAAGAAAAATAGTGAGTATTATTACCATAAACATCTCCACGTTTAATAACATACAATAAGAGATACCCGAAAGACACATAACCAGAAGACCGCAAGACAAATAACCGCAAGACATATATATGCATATCTTTAGAGAATTTGGTCTCTTGTTTTTTTATCCTTCTAATCATATAGGCGCACAAAAAACTAAGGAAATTAGTGAATATGCATATATTAGGAAATCACTATGTTATCAACAAACCCACATAGAAGTTCACCATGTAAATAAAATGAAATTTTATATATTTTTTATTTATGAAGCATGAACAACTTCCGCTCGGACACGCCTTGGACACGTCTCTGACAAGCACCCATAATTATTTATATATATTTCTGACTTTTTTAGACGTCGGACACTGCTAGGACACGTTATGGACAAGCCAAGGACACACGTAGGGTCATATTGGTCAATTGATTTTTTATTTTTATTTTTTTACTTTATTGTAACAATTTATAACCTAAATGTAATAAAACCCTTATAACAATTTCATACTATGTTATTGATTGTAATTTGTAAATGAACAACCCATATTTATTTGTTGTAGAAATACTATTATATATACTAAATATATATAAAAAGTTAATTGTATCCCCAAGTCCAACGCATTTTATCCTGTTTTTTTTTACCCATATTTAATTTTTTGGGGGAAAATGTCGTGTCTCGTGTTGTGTCCCATTTGTGTCCCTTGTCCGTATCGGTGCTTCATAGATTTTTATAGATATACATAATTACATATATAATAAGTAAATCATATAGAATTAATCATAAGCAAGTGGTTAACTTCAAAGTCTAAGTTCAATTAATATACTAGCATCATAACGTATCCCTAGAGTATCTGGAAGCTTCTGAAATTTAAATACCAATAAAGTTGAAGTATCCATAAGTGTCCATGGAGTGTTGGTGTTCGACAAGGTTACGTCAACTTCCGAGAAGTATCCCTGCTTCCTAGGGTAGAAGTTTAAAATGAGAAACCAACAGAAAAGAATAATACTTACTCTAATTAGAAGATTGAATCCTTGGCTGGTAAAACGAAAAGTCTGGAATGTGGGAACTATACGGAAGGACTCCTGAAGTATCTGACCTGAATTTAATTGATCTAAGATTTTGGATATGAAGAATCTAGTTCATATCTAGGAAAAAGTTGGAAATATTTTATTTCTACTTATATAATTTTAAAATTCTAGAGTGTCTATATATATGTGCGAGTCATGGAGATTATGTTGCAAGCTTTGTATTTTGTCACTGGGCTCAAATGTGGAATGCTTATTGCTGAATCTAATTAAAAAGGGAGGAGGAAAGGATGCGTTCAGGGAGGAGAACGCATATCTGCATTGGTAGGTTGCTCATGGCTGGTGGAAATATGTTCCAGATTTATAATTGGCTGTTAATGCTTCGTTTTGGTTGTTACTCCTTTAAAATTTATAAGTTTAATATCATTGATCCCAATGGTTACACGGGTTACTAATGAACTTCGTAACAGTTGTGACCCTTCTTTAAAAGCATCTTTGAATTTTATTTTAATTTTCTGACAGGTATATAGGAGTTCTCTCCGAGTCGAATGGCAATCTATATAACTTTCATATGCATTACCTTTTATGTTTTTATCATTCTGATTATTTTCACTTGATATATGTTTGATTATGAATTGAATCAATGCCTACTGGTTTCGTTAACAAAATTAATTTCTCCAACCATGGCCCTAATTATTTTTAAGATTATCATTCTGATGTGTTTCTTTACTAGTCTTGATCTCCCAATCTTGTAATATCTATGTAGTTGCTTCAACATGTCCTAAGGTTTGTTACCTTTGAATTTGTAGGTCCGATTCAGGCGACATGGAATCCCCCTTCAGATACTACCACAGAAATGATTTAACCGATGTTATTGAAGCAGTAAAGTCATCACATATATTTTATAGCACATTACTGAGTGCAATCAAGAAATTTTGGAATGTATCTGCAAAAGTAAAAAATGACATGGGTTTGCAGACTGTTACTGTTTCCATAGACTATACAAGCAAAGGGCATGTCCCTACTATACCTTTGCAGCCACTGCTTTCAGCACCTTTAGAAACTATTCAGGATGAGATTCCGGTTGAAGGGAGAACTGAAGAAAAATCTATGATATCTACATGTTCTGGTAATGTAGAGTGCGAGGTTTCAGAGCCAGTGACTCTGGATAAGTCCACAAAGATGGACAATCCAATAGCAAGTTCTGAAGGATCAGCTGAAATTTCTCAAGCTATCACAGGCGTCCATAATTTACAAAATACTAGGACCTCAGAAAGATCGTCTGAAATTTCTAATGATTCTAAGATTCCAGAAAAGCCTGTTTGTGATGAAGACTGTCCTTTGTCATCTAACAATCTGGAGTCTGAAGTTGGAAAGAACATTCAGTTGACAGACTATGGTAGTATACCATTTAATGTAAGAGCGGACATGCCACAGAATCAGCGTGGAACTAATTATGTGAACTTTTACAGTTTTGCTCGTACTGCCTCATCAGCTGCGGAGGCATTATTGCGCAAATCGTCAGATAAAATATTGGAAGTTTCTAGAAGATCAGTTGAGGAAATGATATCAGCACAGCTGAAGGTATTTTCAAATATATCTACCGAGTTTTGTTGGTCAAATATTCGTAACATAGATGTTGATGCTAGGAAAGAAAGATGTGGGTGGTGCTTCTCTTGCAAAGCTCCCGAAGATGGTGGGGATTGCTTATTCATTATAAAGGATACTGGTTCCTTTCTTAAAAATTTTACAAGTGAGTTGCTAGGTCTTCATCCTAAAAAGAATTGGAAAGGCCATCTTATTGATGTCATGTGCCATATCCTAAGCATTGAAGATCGCTTGCATGGCCTTCTGTTGGGTCCATGGCTGAATCCACATTATTCTAAGATTTGGCGTAAAGCTGTTTACAAGGCATCCGATGTTGGATCTCTGAAACACTTGCTGATCATGGTAAGAATATTCCTTTCCTCACTTGAGTTAATCTGAGAATTGTACTTTGAAAACTTGGGGTGTATTGAAGCTATGGGCATAGTGGCTATGGGATAGTTTGGGTGTTATCCTAATATATATATAGTCTATTGTGAACTTATAACTTATTTACTTCACTTTATGCTGGATATTTTTGGTGTATTTAATTCAATTCTATTATTAAACATTCTGATATAGCATGTAAGTCGTAAAAAGGTTATATTCAAATTTTAGCTATAGAGCTTGTTTAAGCAGGGCTTTACAATGTTTTAGCTAGTATTTTATTTTTAAATTTATTTAATTATTATTATTTTTAAAGGGCTCCAGATTGGAGCTCAAGCTCAACTCATATTTATGATGAACAGACTTGAGTCAGGCCCTCAATGAACTGAAGCCGGAGTATCATGGTTTATTTGCTGCTCTATGGTTATGGTATTAGATATTTTGGCTGGTAATCTGAGGATTTTTTTTTTTAATATATTTTAAATAAGGAAAGGTTGAACGCAAGAAACTAATGAAGCATGTTACAAAGTATTATAATATACTGGTTGTGCGACGGGAGTCTAGTCCTGTACTATGTATTACTTCTAGGAACTTTTGACATTAAAGTTATAGCATATTAACCTTAAGGACACAAAGCAAGAATCAATCTGGGTTGCTTTAACTTGAGTTTTTAAATCATTGCATCAATTTAGCTATTAAAATAATCCAACTAATTATCCGTTGACTTTCTACATTTTCTTGTTTCCAGATAGAATCAAATCTGCACACTCGTGCACTTTCAGCAGAGTGGCATAGGCAGGTGGATAATGCTACTAAAGTCGGCTCCGCTTCTCATATCGTGACCCGCTCCCTTCGCGTGTCTTCAAAGCATGGGGTCAGTCGAAAAAGGTCCAAGTGTCCTGATTCAGAGCAAAATCCTTCTTCAAATGCTGCTACTGGATTGGGTCTGTTATGGTGGAGGGGTGGTAGGATTTCACGTGAGCTGTTTAAGTGGAAGGTTTTGCCGCATTCCTTGGCTTCCAAAGCTGCACGACAAGGTTGTTTTTTATTGTTTTAGTTTGGGATAAAAGGCCAAGTTGAGTTGTGTAATTTCTCACTTTTCTTTACAGTTCTCATTTGGTAATAATTCTGAACATAGTTGAAGGTTAAATTTTGCAGCTGGAAGTAAGAGGATACCTGGCATAGTTTATTCTGAAGGTTCAGAATTTGCAAAGAGAAGTAAATGTGTTGCTTGGCGAGCTTCTGTTGAGGCATCATCAAGTGTGGACCAGCTTGCTCTCCAGGTATGGTATTCTGGAATTTGCTACCGTGACCACAATATTAAACCAATTAAATGGTCCAATAATATCTAAATTACTCTAGAGAGTCTAATTTTATATCGTGGTTGAATTTTGAAACCTCAGTGAGAAGGCCAACCAGAGGTGGTGCTCCCACATCAGCTATGATGCATGCATTTCCCCAAATAGTTAATGTGATTTGTTGTCTGCATTTACTTTGTAATTTTTTTTTTCTGTATCTCTAATACAATTTTCTTCTTCAGGAAATAAGTAAATACACACTACGGTTTATGTTTTCTAAGTGCTTGCTAATCCTAAAGATTTAGGATATAGTGTTATTCTAGAGGTACCAATGAAACTTTTGGTCCACTAATTTTTTTTTTGTCTTCTCAGATCAGAGAGCTTGATGCCAACATTAAATGGGACGTCATCGAAAATACTCAATTTCTTTCAAAGATGGACAAAGAATTTAGAAAATCAGTCAGGTCTTTCAAAAAGGTTATCATCCGCCGAAAGTGCTTGGAGGGAACGGTGGGGAAGTATCTTCTCGATTTTGGCAAGAGACGATTTATTCCTGATATTGTTGTGAAAAATGGATCCATGCTTGAAGAATCCTCAAGTGTAAGGAAGAAATATTGGCTGGAAGAATGTTTTGTTCCCTTGCATCTCCTTAAAGCTTTTGAAGAGAAAAGAATTTCCAGGAAGATCAATAAGACGAGTTCCACAAAACTTCAAGACAGTGGCAGTGTGTTTAAGAAGTTCTCCAAGAACACAGGCTTTTCATACCTTTTCACAAAGGCTGAACGATCAGAATATTATCAGTGTAGACACTGTAAGAAAGATGTTCTGATCAGGTATCTCATTTTCAACTATTCAGTTATAATATGGCACTATCCCATGCTATAAATTATCTTTTTCACACAACTGAACTACTACTATCCCCTTTTATTGTATCATTTCTTTTCTATTGATAAATATTTTTCTTTTATCCAAAAAAAACAAACTGAACTGCTACTACCTGTACTACTATATGTAAAGTACTTACTTGGACTGTTTTTCTTGGTGCTTTATTTTCACTAAGTGGCAAAAATATATCCATCTAGCATTTGAACCGAACCGAACTTTGTTGAACTCGAACACTTTTAGTCTAACTCGAACATGTTCGAGTAACTTGATCGAACCAACAACTATATACGAGTTTGGATTGTTTGGTGTTCGCGAACATGATCGAGTTCGCTAATAGTTCGCGAACTAGTCGAATACAAACTTGTTCGCGAACATGAACAATTCGCGAACACAAACTTGTTCACGAGCACCAAACTTGTTCAGGAACACAAACTTGTTCAGGAACACAAACTTGTTCACGAACACAAACTTATTCGCGAACAAAAACTTTGAACTTTGAAACAAAAAACAATTAACTAAATACCAAAAATATATTCTCTAAGAGTCTAAGTAATTCAATCAAAAATTAGATCAAATATTGTAATCATCATTCTTAGAATAGGATATAATCATATAAATATAATATATATGATATTATATTATTATCATATTATGATTGATATATAAGTCTTATATCACACTATATAAGACTTATTTAGGAATAAGATATAATATATATCATATTATCATATATATATATATATATAAATTAGTAGTAGTAGTGATTAGTGGTCAATATTATTATTTATTACATAATTATTCTAGAATAAATGAATAATACTCCATCTATTTCATAAAAATAGTCTTATTTAAGATTTTTTATAATGAAAAATATGAAATTGTAAAATTTTAAGATTTAAAATAATGTGAATTTAGTTGATTTAGATTAATTCAATATCTACTAGACTAATATTGTTAACTTTGAAAATTTGGAATGTATTAATACCAAATACTTCCTCCGTTCCTCCGTTCCTCCGTTCTGAAATATAAGTTATAAACCGATCAAGTATGAATTTTCAAAGTCGATAGGAAATATTTTTAATTCAAAAGGGATGTGATAATTAACTTTTGAATACAATAAATTTTGAAAATTATTTTATAAGAAGTTTTTAATTTTCATAATTTTATTGTTTAAAACTAAATAAATTAACTACGATTTTAAGATCAAAGACTTAAAAGTCAAAGCTATTTAGAAATTTTGTTTGATTTTTTAAAAACATTTTTGCTTATTCTAATTTAAATTAATAACTCATTTAAATTTCATACAAACGGTACTGTAACATATTGTTTAATTGGATTATTAAACACTAGTTTTTACCCTAAATATGATTACTTAATTGCATAATTAATAAATCAAAGTTAGTCAATCACTCTCTCACTGTCTCACACATACACCGCAAGTCTGTAACACTAAAAAAAATTCAAAAATTGGTAAAATCAAGTTTGCACTTTTAATTACATAATTGATAGTTGATGTATGTAATATACAATAGTATTTGTGCAATGATTATTACTCTTATCTCGATACATTGATGACTTAATTTCTCTAATCTCTATATCAGTTTGACAATTTCAATAACTCATGTAAATGTAAGCAATTTTATTTTATCATTCTTTAATTAATGTCAAATTGTCATTGCATGATGATTAATAACTTTATTTATGTGCTTTATGACATGGTTATAATTTATTAAATTATTAGAGAGGTAAATTATAATAATCCAACAATCATTGTTAAAAATTTAATGAAAATATTAAAATTATTTTAATTAAATTAAAATTTAGTGGTGAAGAAGTACACATTATTATTTAATAAAAATGTTTACATATAATCAATTATTAAAAAAAACAAAAAGATGTTTCGGTAATAAAAAAATTGTTACAAATTTATTAATTATTGATAAGACAAACTTTAGAATTTAATATGAAATAACCAATTATTTGTATTCAAAATTTTAGAAACAATTTAAACATGTAAGAACTCGAACTACTCGAACAGATCTAGAACTTATTGAACTTATCGAACAGAACTCGAACTGTTCGCGAACATATTCGATCGAGCAATCGAACATAACACTATGTGCGAACTCGACTCGACTAGGCGAGCAACTCGAACTCGAACCGGTTCGCGAACAGTTCGGTTCGTATGCAGCATAGATAAAATTAAATGAAGACCTTAAGAAGGAGTAGTGTACTGTAAAAATGTTTTCTTATGCAAACTTTGATGCATCTGTGAATAATGAGTTCTGCTCGTTGTTTTTTATTTTTCTTTATTACTTTTATTTTTATTTTTTGATAAGTAATTGTTTAGTTGTTATTAAAGTAGTTATCTATCTCACATTGCACAAAAAGGAAAAAAAAAAAATTATTTATTTCAGGGCAAACTAGTGCTTTTATCCTTTTGATATTCAACATAACCATTCATGGTAATGTTGGTTTCGTCCAAAAGGTGGTCTAGCTTATATTAACATCATCTGGAGAGATTTTGGATAGTGATGACTCTCGGAACATAAAAGACCCCTCTGAAAAGGACTAGTGGGGTTGCCTGACCCCTCTGAAAAATTTTCAATTAATAAAATATAGATGTGAAATAGAGAATGTATTAAAATGAATAAAGGTAATATATAATTAAACAAATGCATAGAACACATAATTTTGTTTTATTGTTTTAATAGAAACCCTATTGAACGGGGGCATATGGACTGAGAAGAATTTTAGGGCGTTTGATGAGAGTTATCTTTCTTTGTCTTTGCTTTGGGAGAAAATTTATTTTCTGGCTTCGCTTTGGGCTACGCCAATGGTAGCTTTTAGAGGGATGTCATTTTCGGATATCCATGGAGTTTGGAAGGCTGTTCTTTGTTAGCCTTATAGTGTTGTTGCCCTTTGTTTATCTTGGAGACCTCCTTGTGGTCCCTCTCTGTACTAATAATTCTATCAAATAAAATTTCTTCTTATATCCAAATAAGTAAATTTGAGGAAATATTAGTTAGTTTACTAAACTTTTACCGATACATGTTATCGACGCATGATATTTAGTGTTCTATTTTTTTCTTAATAAGTTAGTCAAATATTTGATTGGAAATTTGAAATAACTAATGTATTTCAGCTTCCAAAGTTTTAAGGGGAAATTTGAGGTTTAAAATATAATATGAATACTTGAAAAAGTTATTTTGGTATTTAAACCTAAAATTTTATTCTTCTTTTACATTTTGGTTTGAAGAAATCGGTAATATTAACATATTATATTTGTACTCTTATTTATTTTCTTCCAAAAATTACAATTACAACTATGTATCTGTTCCTAATGCCCCCAGTGAAGAAAAAAACTGTCTACAACATCGCGTTTTGCGTTTCTAATACTTTTTTTAATATTTGCAACTTACTTAAATTAGTTCTGCAGTCTTACTGAATGATGAATTTTCATTTTATTTGCAGGGAGGCTGTGAGTTGCCAGTATTGCGAAGGTAAAAAGTTTGTTCAGATATTACTCTTTTTTGAGTACTTTATGAGTAGTTTATGCTTTTAAAGCTGATACTGATTGTTGTCCCTGTTTTACTTATTAATTAACGCTTGTCAACGATCTTGACCAGCTGGATTGTTTTGCCTTCAGAAAGTTGCTCTGACTTAAGTTTAACTATAGCAGGTTTTTTCTTCAAGTTTTCAAGGTTTTTTTTTTCCTTTTTTTCTTTTTTTTTATGGAGCAAGTGTGCAACAGTTCAATGCATTTGCTTGATACACCTGAATTAATTTCACCCCACTGGGAAAATATGAAACCCAATTTTATATGGAGTTTTTGTGTGCATGCAATTTTAACTTTGATGAAAAAGGTGAAACAATTACCTGAAGAGATTTTTGGTGTCTACTTTTCATTTCCTTCAGTCGCCTTCTTTATATTCTTTAGAATTTAGTATTTCCGTTTAGTTGTATTTCTGTGTTTCTAACTACGACTCTAGTTCTTTGAAGTTTTTTGGTTATTTTTCATCTCTTTTGGTGCTTTCTTCTTTATTGATAAAAGCTGACGATGATTAGAATTCAAGCCCATTTTCATTTTTTGTTCCGTATTTTTGTTTCTGATTTTCCCAATGGTATAGAAACCATGGGTCATTTTGTAAACTTTTGTACATTGGTAATATTGATTCATACGTTACAAGTTTTGTATAACTGTCGTATAAGATTAATAAATAATTCTTTTTTATTATTCTCTTCAATTTTATAAATGGGTAATATTCTTCTTATTTATGTGTCCTTAACATGTTTATGTCGAAGTTTCCCTAGCGTCATATCCATGTCCGATCCCGTATCCATTCCTCATTGTGGCCTATTCTAGAAGTGTTAGTTTAGGCTGATGCATATGAGTCTGTTTCATGCATCTGAACCTACTGATCTTTTGAATCATCACAAACCTGATTTTTAATGGTTTGCTATAAATTCTTTTTAACGTGTGAAGACCGTGAAATCACTGGCCAGTTGACCTCTTTCTTTTCTGTTTTTGTTATGTTGGATTCATTTTCAAAGCCATAGCAATATACAAATTTTTTTTCGTTTTCTTTTTCAATTATTTTTGAATTTGTTTTGTGAATGTGTGCATTCTTCTTTTTTACGGATATATCTTGTTTGTCTCATGCTGGTTTCAATATCTTTCAATTTACGAAAGTACGTATAGACTCGACCTTTTGACCTTTTTGAACTGTTGAATGTTATACTTTCAAATCTTTTCTGGTTTAGCTTATTATTTGTTTTTTTGGTAAGACAGGATTTTTCCATAAAAGACATGTCAGGAAGTCTGCTGGGGCAATAACTGCTGAATGTACTTATACATGTCATAAATGCCGGGATTGGACCTGCGTGAAAATTGATACCACTAAAGGGAAACCGGCATTGCAGAAAGGTAAGAAAACGTCCAAGGTCAAGAGGTCAGTGCATTCAAAAATCATTGCACCCGCTGGCAAAGACGAGCAACTAAAACAATCTCAAAGCAATAAAGAAAGTTCTGTTGTTCCTTTGCGGCGTTCTGTAAGGAAAGTTAAATTGATTTCACGACAAAGTGAAATTAATGGATGCCTAAAGAAAGGGAAACAAGCCATATACAAGAAGAGGAAATCAAAGAAGCCAAATAAATCTAAGAAACCAAAGAACGCGAAGAAACCAAAGAACTCAGAACATGCTACTTGGCAGAAGAAGAGGACATTCGTTTGTTATCCTTACTGGTTGAATGGTCTTCGGTTGTCTATGAAGCCAAATGAGGAAAAACTCATGCAGTTTCGGAGTGAAAACCTTTTTGTGGCTTCTGAAGGGTTGAATTCCATCCTTGATAAGCCTAAATGCAGTCTCTGCTGTGAAGCAGAATTTTCAGCGCCATTAAATTATATTGGTTGTGAAATCTGTGGAGGTAAGTGGGCAACTTGTAAGAGTAAATCCCATATCTATTTACAATTTCAGTTATTTTTTGGTATGCGAATGCTTATTGGCTACAAACGCATCCTTATTTCCTCAACCTTTTAGTATTTGTTTTCTTAATATTTGGTAAGATGCCTTCATCTTTTGCAGACTGGTTCCATGGGGATGCATTTGGACTTGGTGCTGAAAAAGTTGGATATCTTATTGGATTTAAGTGCCACAAGTGCCGAAATAAGGCTCCTCCAGTCTGCCCCCAAATGGATGCCATAAGAAATGATGAAAGCAAATTAGAGAGGTCAAGTGCAGCTGGGGTTGGATACAATCAAGAGGTTTCTAATAGTCTTGCACTATCAAATGAGGTACTTTCAATTCCTAAATCGTATTTAGGTAAAGATTCTAATCATTTTCTTTTCACTGATGAGTCTTGCCATAAGGAACAGCATACAGGAAATGGTCCTGGTTTCAGTCAGACTCTTACCTGGGATACAGATGCTGAGCACATACCAGTTAGTTTGGAGCAAAGAGAAGTAATTCATGATTTTAAGGAGAAAAATTGGAGAACACCAGACATATTAATGAAGTCCAAAGATAATATTTTGTTGGAAGATATTTCACTCGAAATTGGTGAAGGACGTTTTTTAAAGGTGACTACACCCGTTGAAATGGAATCCCCATTGCTCAAGTCTAATGTTGATCTTCCTGGCAAAGAATTGACATCACTAGGGTCTAACCATGTGAAGAATGGTTCGGCGGAAATTGCAGTCCTGCTGGGGTCAATGGTAAATCAAAATCCTGCTGACTCATCTGGGTTACCTTCACATGCAATTGCAGATTCGGGTAATTTTCTAGATAGAAAAGATGGTGTCGAATAGATTTTCAAGTTATACTTTGACTAATGTAACTTGGGACCCATACCATGGAACTAAACCATTTGTGAATCTTTGTGCATTTTGATTTTCAGGTTAAATTATGACTTAAAAGGGTTGGTTCTTTCAAATTTAGAACTAAAGGTTTTATTTTGGCTCTTTGATTTACTTAAAAAAAATTAAGTAGCTGCATTGTGTTACATTCTTTTTGAGGTTTGAATTTCCATCCTAAGATGCTGCATGGCCTTACTCTGGATGTCTGTTATGTTGTGCTTGGTGAGCATATTTGTAGGGGTATTTTTCTTCTATTCTTAACATGTTACTAACATTGTTCCCCTCAAGTAAAAGCTGTTAGCTCCATTTGCTTTTGAAATTCTTTTGAATAGTTCTTCTATTCTACTCTATGTTACATGTACTTCGCAACCCCTAGAAGGATTTTTTGCTTTTGAAATTCTTGTGAATAGTTTTTCTATTCAACTCTATGTTACATGGACTCAACAACACCTAAAAGGACATGACATGGACACACTTATTTTTAGAACATTTGGGTTCAGCTTCCACCGACTACCTTGTCCAATATCCGTACCCGTGTCGTGTTGACAAGGGTACTTTTGAATTTTAGAAGAGTTTGTGTAACATAGATTCAACTTGGTTGCTTAGAGTCTTGACCTGGATATTCGGTAAGAATGGTTTTACTATGGCTCACTGTATGCTTTACAATTATGGTGATCGTATACTGGCCCTTAACAAATAACCTCTCCCTTGATTTTATGAAATTTATTTAAAGGTATCATCTTGTTTCTTATATTGTTTATTCATAGTCTTCTTCATTTCACTTTTCCCCCTACCTGTACGGCTTGACAATGCTATCAGGAATTTCTTTTCCTTTCTAGACAATTAGTTTCCTTTTTTGGTCAAGGAGCATGGTAAATTGTTGTTTTACCTACTCACATGATAAAGAAAATTGTTGGAATAGTCGAATATGGAATTGAATTATTAGAACTCTTTCAGGTAAAAATGTGTATTTTTCTTTGTCAGTCACTTGAAGTGGCCTGTAATACGTTTCTGCTTCTCAATTTACATCATTTACCATCTCTTTCCTATAAATTTGTTGATATGTCAAATTTGGCAGTAGTATTATCCATATGTAGTGAGTGAATTTTTTGGCTTTACTTGAATTTTATGCATATTTTCCCTTTCTATCGTAATTCCATATCAATTCACCGCAGATATGCGAAATATTTTTACTTACATGAATGCAGAAGGTTTTCAATTCAATGTTGTCTGGTGTTCTATTCATTTTAGTCCTGGAGTATTTCCTTGTCAGGTTGTTGAGATTATATTCGAAACAATTCATTTACTAATGGAAAAGATATTATTACGACATATTTTTGAATAGCAACTTGGAAGAGACAATTAGCTTGTCCCCCATCAATTGGAGGTTTCAATCTCACCGGTAATTATGGAGAGATGTTGTAGAGTGGATTAAATGTAGGAGACAATATAACGTTTTATTTTTTTGCCTAAATACTTTTTATTGTTCTATACTTTTTCATATTCCATGCACATTGGATATCCTTATAAGGCCAAGGGCCACTAGGAAAAATAAGCAAAAGTGTAGGACTTCTTTGTTAGGTAGGAGGATTAATAAAAATACTCCCTCCGTTCCTAAAAGATTGTCGTTTTAGAAGAAAAAATTTGTTCTAAAAAGTTTGTCGTTTATAACTTTCAAGGAGAATAAATTATTTACTTTTTCCTATATTACCCCTACCTTCTCTCATTGTCCCAAGAAATTCTCTTCTTTGTATTAATAGTTTTCAACTTCCCATAAAGGGGTAGTGATGGAATTTCAAACAAATTTTACTTGGTAAATGATACTTTCTTAATCCATGTGCCAAAACCTTAAACGACAATCTTTTAGGAACGGAGGTAGTAGTAGTCAAAATGGTTAGTAATATTTTTAATTGTCCTCAAGTTATTTTTGTCCCCAAAATAGGTTCGTACTATCTAAGTAAAGGTAGAATAGTGGTGCAACTTAGCTTGTAGTCTACTCTTGTATAAATATCCAAACATGTATTATATGAATTCAGTAATGCATATTTGAAAAAAAAATGCTTAATCCATATCGATCTTGCTCTCTAGCTTACTTTCTCTCCATTCTTTCCTAGTTCCTTGTAAATCTCGATTGTTACTTAAAATACCTAATGCAAGCTTACTCTAATTTTCTGCTGCACTTTATTTTCAAGATGCTGCATCATACATTTGTACCATCTCAACAAGCTGCTGTTATATACCTAATTATCAAATAACATTGGGACCCCTCGTAACTAAGCACCATTGTTATTCGGCGAGAATCTCTCATTTGGTTTGTGTCAAGCTTAACTAATTAGGTTAAGCCTGACACTTGGTATAATGAAAGCTGATGCTTCTCTGAATCTCTTTTGCAATTCTTCTTCTCAGAATTTTGGTAAGATTTTAATCATTTCTCTCTTACTCATCATTCTCTTCTTAAATCTCAGATTTTTCTATTAATCCCTAAAATTCTCCTTTGAATTCTCATTTCTATCTTGTTATTCTTCTTGCACAGTAACGGTTTGGTGTAATGTCTGAATGAAAACTTTAATTTCTTCTTCCCCAGTTCTCTTACCCAGTCCGATTTTGTCAATTAATCCAGATTTAGTTCTTTTACACAAGCCAGCTGTCTTTTTATTTTGAAGCCTAATTACTCTTGCTTCTAAATATGCTGAAGCCCATATTTAAATCTTCAACCCAACTAAATTATTTATAATTAATTTTCCACTGCCCATACTTGGTGTTTGATTACAAAAACCAACTTTTATTAATCAAAATTTGTTAAAAAAAAATGAAAATAAATAAATCATCATGTATGAAACCGAGGGCCTTCTACAATATCCCCTTCCAAGTGAACTTGCTCGCTCCAAGCATTTGGATGAGCATGTTTTACCACCAAGTTTTGACAAATGCTTGGAAGATTGCGAAATTTATGAGCTACAATCTATTTCAAATGCCATTGTTTCGATGCGTTCTATAACTATGAACAGCTTTTCAACTCAACCAAAGATCTAGAACATGTTTGTTGGGAAGATTAAAGTCCACCACCATTTTAAAGATACGTTCGAGTCAACTTGTTACTTCAACCTGTAGTTGTGTTTTATTAAGTAATTATACTGTTTACTGCATTTTATGCAAGGCTTAGATGAATATTGTAACACAAGTTGAAAAGTTCAAAGTTGATTGAAGAATCAAAAGCTAGAAGACTATAATAGGAGCGTCGTCAACCTCAATTGGAACTAGGGCTGAGCATGGTGCGGTTTGAAGTCCAAACTGCACCCGAAACCGCTTATGTGCGGTTTGAAAAATTCAAAACCGCACACGAAACCGCTTGTAATTGGTGTGGTGCGGTTTTAAAGTGTGCGGTGCGGTTTTAATTGGTGCGGTTTCGATTCCAAAACCAATTGAAACAATAAAAAAGTCTAAGCCTTCAATAAAAATTTAACATAGAATTTACATCGAGCAAGAAAGTTTATCTAGTTCCCCAAAAATTAAAAATATATACTGGAGATATAATGAAATTCTATCTTATATATTGCAGGGAGGACTTATAGAATATAATCCTAACTATACCTAATTTGAAAAATAATCTATTAGACTATTACTATTATAGCATTGACCTTAACCAATGCATCAAGTGCTCGAACCAACGAATTTGGTCCCTCAGCTATAAGCCCCTCCAATAACGCATCAAACAATTTGGAAATTTCAAAACCCAATTGCTTAATTTTTGACTCTATAACCTCTAACCATCTTCTTTCAATTGGTGAAAAAATGACAATGCAAGACTGGGGTTTTCTCTGAGCGTGTTCAAGTGAAAAGTAACTTTAAAATTTATTAGAGATAATACACACACACACATGGTGCGGTTTCGGTTTTATGCGTGCGGTTTTGGCTAGTAACCAAACCGGAACCGTAAATTTGGTTATTCAACCCACCTAAAACCACCACATACGCCGGAATCGTTGGTGCGGTTTTAATTGGTGCGGTTCGTACGGTTTTTGGTGCGGTTTCGGTTCCAATTTGGTTACTTGCTCAGCCCTAATTGGAACGGTGGAGCTTGATGAAAAATAAAAATAAATAGAGTTATATTTAAATGTAATGTTTAGGAGATTGGGGGAAGAGGTGAGTTCTTTGCAATCTACAAGGACATAAATCTTTTAATTTCTTAAGGGGAAGGCAATACACCAAGGGCCATTAGTAAAAATAAAGTAATTAACAAATGTTTTGGGACTTCTTTGTTAGTTAGGTGGCTTCTATAAGTAGTAAACAAAAGGGTTAATACTATTTATCTTTCTCCCCCAATTATCTTTGTCCTAGTTAGATGCATATTAGCTAAGGGTAGATAGTGGTGCAAGTTACCTTGTAGTCTAAATTTAGTATAATAGCCACGCATGCATGGTATGAAATCATCATGAAGAAGAACATTACGTATGAAGACATGTCTTCGAATATTCTCTCTGTTCTTTCTATATCTTCATCTATCTTTTTCTCCAAGTTCTATCTATTTTTCGTCCTATTAGAGCTCCGTTCTACTGTTTAATCTCTAAATCTATCAAGTAACTTCTATTGTTTGTCGAGCTTACTATTTTGGTTCTAAATCAAGTCTAGGATAAGGTTGATGCTGATAGTCTTACACCCAACAAAAGAAAGTGATGTAGGACAAGAATTGAAGAAGAAAAATTCCTTAAAACAATTATTAAAATAAGGGAAAATTAACTTGGGTGAGATTCCACGCGTCATTATCTTAAGGATCTTTTATTTGGGTGATGCTCTGCTCACCTATATCTCAAGGGTTTCTCAACTGTATAAGTGAGAACAATAATTCATAGTTTAATATCAATAATATGTATATTAATAATGTTATGGGGATTACATCACTATTTAAAGTGAAATAGCAAAAGTACTAAACTACTACAATACCCTAATGAAAGACTAAAATTTCTTATTAAACATAAATATCATAAATCCAACTAATAAGTAAATTACATCAATTACTCTCACATTAAACATAGTAAAAGATCCAACTAATTAGTTTAAAAACTCTCTTCTTTGCACTAGACTTGTGGTCCCCATCGAAAGCATAGTCGCTTCAGCAACATGGTGTCGCTAATGTAATTTTTATGCCTTTGTACTCATGAAAGCACAAGCTATTATCTTTTCTTAATTCCCATTGAGTATTGCCTATAGAAATGATTCTACTCTTTTTTATTAGTTTTTCTTCCTTACTCCCAAAATTGCTTTGACCTTAATCTTTTTCCTTCAATTATTTATATTTTCTAAAAGTTGTCCTTTGTATATGCATCTCCAATGATTTTCTTATACCTACTCAATTCATAAATAGCACACCCTTTGTCCCCCAAAGAATATTGAAAGTACACTTTCCACACAAATTAAGAAAACTAAAGTTGAGGAGAGTATAGAATAAGTTGTAATTAATAGCCTTAGTGGACCCCATGCAAGTATACTAACAAAATTTGTCTTTTAAAGCTAAGGGGTCCCACCTACATATACTTTTGATTTAAAATTACTTCTGTACTTTTAGACATTCTTCGGTAGACATTTTCTTTTGAAAATATCAACATCCTTTTGGGGACAGAGGGAGTATTATGAACAGAATTGGTTGGACATAGTTACACATAGTAAACCATTGAATACTTGACTATATATTTATTATAAAATAAACAAAAAAACACTTGATGACATACTTGATCCATGCCATTTTTATAGTATCACTTGCTTTTTGGATATATGAAAATTAGTGTCCTCTTTTTAATCAATTTTGCTCTTGGTATTGTGAAGTTATGTGCAGCAAATTTTTAGACTTTAGGTAGGCTATTTTGAAAGTATTAGCATTTCTTCTTCGGGTAACTGCATTAAATGATTTTTCTCATAAAAGATAGAATTCTTAAAAAGGGAATAAAATAATTGGACAGAAGGAGCATATTTATTACTATTGGTCAGCTTTGAGAAGCAAGATACCAAATTAATGACAAAGACAATAATATTAAATTAGTCTGTGATGCTGATATTTATGACTTGATAATCATGTTATCATTGAAGGTTACTGATTTGGAAATATTGGCAGGTTCTTGTTGTTTTGAGTTTGGCTGCATTTTTTTTTTGTAATGATTTTAGTGTTTTGGTTGTAATGATGTTCATCAGTGTTGCCATTGTTTGGCGATATATGTTTTGTGCAACTCTTTGCATGCGGCTTCTCTTTTGGGCTAATTTTACTTTTATTTTGATGTATCAAAGCTCAAAACATAATTTTATGAACTTTTTAGCTATAGGTTTTAGAAGTTGAATTTTGCTTTAGTATGTATCTGCTACAGTTTCAAAATTCATGTGTTTCATTTTACAACTTATTGATCTTTTTTTGGTATATGTGATCTTACATTTCAGATCTAGATGTTAAATGTTGGATTTTGGAGGAAAATTTTACGTCTTTTGTATCGTTCGTTTATTTTTGCTTAATTTATTTGGTTTTAATGAAACTCCTTTATAGACAGAATTTGAGAAAGATAAGCTGACAACATGTGGAAAGTCTATGGAATGAAAATAGAATTATGTTGATGATACATTTGTCTTTTTGTCAATTTATTCCTATCCATTAATCTCTCTCTCTCTCTTCCTAAAAAACATTTGGTGGTCCAATAATAGTTTGTTTGAAATCCACATGTTTTCATCACTCCAGTACTCTTGCATATAAAGCAATCACTTGTTAAGGTATGGTGTCTTCTAAACTGTCTTGTAAATCATAATTTTGCGTTGTATTTATGTACTTGATCCTCATATGGTTGCAATCAAAGAAATAAATTACTATAAACATGTCACAGTGATAGCATTTTTGGTCTGATAAAGTTAGTATGCAACACCCCAGTCTCAAATCAAAACATGTGGGAAGAATTTGTCTGTATATAAGGAACTTAGTTGCTAACATTAGTACCTTCAGCTGTGACCTTTTTAGTGAATCTATGTGGGCTAAGATGACCCAAAAAGATACAATTGAGTTGGTTGTTTAATGCCTTGTACGGATGGATTGGATTGTATTCGGACTTGAGATTTGACCCATTTTTTTCGGACTCTGGATTTGACGTGGGTTGTTACACAGTGACCAACAAATAGAAGTTACACATAAAAGGAATTATATTAATGTGGAAGCATAGGAGGAAATAAATAAATCATCATTTTGATTGTTATGTGGTCATTAGATTTTTGGAGGGTTTTGAGTTGACTAATGTTTATTTGACCTTTATTTTCTTTCTCTATTTTTCATTTCAGTATAAGATGTCAATTTTCACAGGCTCTGCGGGTTTGTTAGTGAAATGAAGGACCTATTTCTGGGAAAAATATAAAAAATACGGAAATTACTTCATATCTCTATTTATATCTCAATAGTAGGGGAATATTACTAACAACATTTCCATTGTTTAGGTTTGCTAGCTGTTTACTTTTTATGTACATTCTTAAGGATTCTGTAGTTTGCTTTAGGGCAGAGAAGTTCGTGGATAAGGCGGTCTGTGCAGAATGTGACAAGTTATATGTGATTTTAGTATTGCTGCTGTGATTACCTATACAACAAATAGAACATACAGCAGTATATTATGAAGAATTTGCAGAAGGCATTAAAAATTCAGGATAGAATAGGTAATTAGGTATGTGGCTACTGCCAGAAGGTTAATGCTAGGGTCTTAATTTTTGGGTCTCTACACATGTCATCATTACATAGATTGTTTAGCATCATGGTGGGTCATGTGTGTTAGACCCCTATAACAGTTACCCCTGTTAATGACGTTTGTTTGGTGATGTGCTTTGACCTGCCATTTAACATTAAAAGATGGTTATATGGAACATGGTATTTTCCAGTAAATGTAAGTAACTAATGATGCCAGCCAGTCCTGGTGATTTTAACATGCACTTCTGTGCTTACCACCAAATGTGTTCAATTATAATTGTGTTACATGAACCATAGTACATAAATTGTTGAAAACTGATGCAGTATTACTGCCTTGTTTCGTTAAGTTTATTGGAACCTTTAGCACTATTTAGTGTTCCATATTTCTCCTTTTGGATGTCCATTTGAGATTTTATTCGCGAAAACCTCTTAAGAGGGTTACAGGTGTAATGACTTTCCTTTATTACCATTTTCTGGAAACCTTTTAGATCCTTCACTGCAATCTATTGTGAATTGTAGATTTACTTTTGGAAGTGTTTTGGGGTTTTTTTTTTGTTTTTTTTTTGGGGGGATGGGGAGGTTTAAGTTATGAAATTTACACTTTCTTAACATGTGTAAACACATTAAATATTCTCTCTTAAAATAGAGATCATTTATGGTAGTTGATTTTTTCCAACATGATTTTTTGATGCAAGGACCCTCTCACATGAAACTAGTGTGGTACTCACACCCAAGTAAAAGTGGGACTTGTGGGAAATATCATAAACATTTTTGGAAATAACATCTCTGTTGTTAAACTAGCTTGACCAGATATGAGAGTATTAGTTGGTGTATTTATCAACTAGACTACTTGTACTGATTGGAGAACAAATTGTTAACATTACTCGATGCCTATCATCTTGCCTATTTTTTTGCAGCAATGGCTGCATGAAGATTTTATTTGGCCGGGAATCGTTCCTTGAAGAGTAACAAAAGGGTGGAAATTTACGCTAACTCTTGCTGAAGCCAATCATTTCACAGTTCAATCTGGTGTTTAGGGGCTACTTCGGAGATAGAGTGCTATGACGTTATATGTCTAGGTGATTTAACTTTTGATGGAAACTTGGTGGATATCTGTTACCACTTTGTTCAATCTTAATGGTGCCTTTCTTTGGCCTCAATCATTTGGAAGCTGATATACTATTGCTGATCCATTTGCGCAACTTCTCAAACATCTTATTTTGTGGCGTGGGTTTAAAGATTCAGGTTTGAATTTCTTTTTATGCTGTAAGATGGTTTGTGCGTCTCTGAACTGCAGTGTTTGATTTAAACATAGTATTCTATATATTTATTACTCCCTCCATCCAAGCTTACTTATTCTAGTTTGAAAATACATGCCTATTTTAAAAAAAATTATCTCCAAATTACCCATCTTAACTATTCTATTATCATCTTTTTTGTTTTAATTAATCTCCTAACTTTTCTTGGAATAATAAAATAGAGGAGAGAGAGGAGAAAAAAGGAATACGATTGTGCTTCCAATGTCAAAGTTAATTGTGCTACTTTTTCAAATGTATGTCATGTAGTTTTCAATGATTTTTTTTTTTATAAAGTTAAATGATGTTAGTATTGGAAAAATAAGGTCAAAAATAGTATTAAAATGGAAATAGGACAAATAGATTTGGACAAACTTAAAAAGGAAATTAGGACAAGTAATTTTGGACGGAGGGAGTAATTAATTTTGTAAGAGAGAGCTATATATAAAGTTAAATAGTTGAATACCATTCTCTGGAAAAGATGCTAACCTAGTTCAGCATGCTCCTTAATACTATTTTTTAGCTTAATGACATACTGATGGTTTGCACCCCAAATTTCCTTTTTCAAAACAAAAAATTAACTTTGAAATGTTAGAATAAGTTAAAAAATAGGTGACAAGGTTTGGGACAACAAAGAAGTTAAGGGGGATGTTTAGATTTGGATGGATGGAATACATATATTATTTTGTGTGGGCATTGTGGCCTTTTTCCTTTTATAATTCCAAATATTCCTTCGGTTTTAAATTATATGATCATTATTGACTTTGAAAGTCAATTTGAGATATTTTCAAACTTAAAATTGAGAGGACTCATTAAAAATTATGAAACAATAAAACTTACAATGATTAATACTTTTTGGATAGTTTACAATATTCATCATTGTATTGATTAAAATTAAAAGAATCTATATCAATTTTGAGTTCAAAAATCTCTTAAATTGATTTTAAAAAGTCAACAATTATCAAATAATATGGAATGGAGGGAGTATTATTTTTGTGTTCAGGATGATTTATTTCTTTGTTTAGAATTTAAGAGGAAATTATAGTTGGAAGACCTAAGACGATACATCCATCGGAGGGTGTAATAAAATTATCAAGTTGATGCAATGGAATTACGTCCCTAATAGTCCAATACGCAAGCGACTAACCAATACACAGAAACATGTCACATCAACGTAATGAGCTATGTTACAGAGCTGTTGATGTGTCACAAACCACAAGCTACCTTAATGTTTCGAATGATTGTCATTTCCTATTGCAAGGTTAGGACTTGAATACTCGAGGTATTTGATGTTTTCTGTTAAGATTTTTGTGAATCATAAGCTGATATTTTTTATGTATCTTGTATCCTTATTTTTTAGTAATTTTTGTGTGTTATACTTGTGTTGAGATATGTTGTAACTGAGATACTTGTATTGAATTCCAAAGTTCTTCTCAGCTAAGCTCATGATATAATTCTTTTCTTATGCAAGCTAAGCAATTTTATAACAAAATCAAATAGACACGTATAAAAGGGTATACAATATACCAAATGACCTACATTAGACAGCCACCAAGGCTAAACGAAAGAAATATAGAGAGAAACCTTCGGAGGCCTAAATATATGTAGCATTACCTACTAACCTTCTCAAACATAACATTTTTATTCTTTGGGACAAGAATAAAGTGCATGGGCTTTTCAGCATTTATGTCTTTCTTAGCGTGTTTCATGAAGTTAGCATAAATTGAAGTAGGTTATATAAAAAACTCGAGTGAACGACTATGTGGGGTAAAACAAGAAAGTCCACAGGGTAATTACTTTTTTGGGACAGAAATAAGCATTTAGTTACCTTTCATGTTGAAATGCTTGTCAGGGTTCATTACTTTCCAATTAAATGCCAAGTATGATAAAGCCATTTTGATGCCGGATAACTTGGGCTTGTGGACATTATTTGCTATTTTGACGCTAACATTGTACTTCTGTAATATGTTGTGCAAGTATTCTTTGACGATACATGTTTAGATACAGTGCTTTTATTCTTTGTGATTGTTTACAGAACAAGATGATGAGGTCGAGGAAGCATATTGTTAATCAAAGAAGAACAATTTGCAACCATGAAATCATAGGGGATTGAATTGTGAACTCAACTTTTGGCCGACAAGGAAGCAATTGGACTTGGTCATGCCTCAACTGGTATATGGCTATGTTTCTGATTTCTGTCTTCAAAATGCCATACACCATTTTAGGTCTTGTAATATATATTAAATCTCCCCGTTAGATTTCGTATTTGACGGTGAGAGATGCATTTGTTGGAATAGTGTCCATAACAACCATTTGGTATGGATCACTGCCCTATATATATATATATATATATATATATATATATATATATATATAGGGAATGGTCCCTGCCGACAGTTGTTGGGATAAATTATCTGGCCAACCCATTTCTTACCATCCACGTGACGATTGAACGGCTGCAATAAACAATCACTTAAGAGTTTGCATAACTCTTTGGCAGACATTGCAAACAGTTGGGCGAACGGTTGTAAAGACCAATTTGCCCCCATATTTTACAAACCCAATTCAGTAAACATAGGAGCAAAAATTGATCTTCACAGTAATCTGCCCAACTTTTTTTATCGTCCGCCAAACAGCTGGAAAGACTCGTGATTTGCTTAATCGCTGTCTTTTTGATTGTCACGTAGATGCTAGGAGGTTGGTTTGCTAGATAATTTCATCCTAACAAACGTTGGTTGGGGATCGTTTGCATATATATATATATATATATATATATATATATATATATATCCGGTCCGTCTCTAAAGCGAACCTTAAAGAGCGAACCAAAGATTTAACCGTCGTCTTTGAGTGTCTATGGCGACGGTTCGATCCATCCGCCATAGCCATGTAGTCTTTGGCGGCGGGTTGAACTGTCGTCGCCATAGACACCAAAGACGCAGTTGCCTCTTTGGTTCGCTTTTTAAGGTTCGCTTTTAGCCTCTATATATATATATATATATATATATATATATATATATATATATATATATATATATATATACAATTTGTGTAGTACATGCCTTGCTATATGGACGGTTTTTTGGGCTATAGCGTAATACGCCATAGACAGAATATCAACCGTCGCCATAGGCGACTTGGCGTATGTGTACTACACAACTGTATATATACATTTTTTCCACGTATATATATATATATATATATATATATATATATAGAGAGAGAGAGAGAGAGAGAGAGAGAGGCGGATCTGTCGGGAGCTCCAGATGAGTTTAAAATCCGGACCTTTTTTTTTTTTTTTGCTTTTTTTTTAAAACAACTAAAAAAACAAGTTTAATATTTTATGGAACTGGAATTTTTACATAATACAGTGTTTTGGGTGTGATTTGGATACATATAACAAAACATGTCTGTACAGTAGTCCGGATTTTGGTCAGGTTCGGGAGTCCGTTATATATATATATATATATATATAATGAATAATTCTGATTGCACAAGCTATACACAAAAAGTTGTGCATCATCGCTTTCCCTCGTGTAGCTATGATGCCATTCAGAAACAACACAAGAAGAAGCTAGATCGATCAATCATTAATCCATAATCAGGTGATTTATCTTCGAACTAGTATACAATTGCATTCTAAAGTCTTGGCTCGCTCTTTCTAGTAAGAAGGTAGCCAACGCCTTTCGAAGCACTTTCTAGGGTGCGCTTTAGTTTGATTGCAGCTAGCGCGCTTGACTAATAAGATAGAAAGGGCTTTTCTCGCTTGTTTAGTAAAGTCAAGTTGGATTAATTATTAACATAACCAACCTGACAATGAGGTTTTTGAATTCCTTTTCTTCCCAAGAACTAGAGGGTCTATGGGCAAGCGCTATTGCATTTCTAATAAAGATGTGTAAAAAATACAATGGTAGGTCCCACTTTCTATTCTCTCTTTTTTTCATACTGTTTGTGCATATCTCTTTTTGTTTATAATTTGTACACACAGAACTACTCATGTAATTCTTTATATTTTAAAGTGAAGAAAGACATTGTACTCTGCATTGTGCATCTTGATATGAGCCTAACAATTATTTATTGGTAAGTAAGAATTTTGGAGACTTACCTATCGAACAGAAAAATAGAATTGTGGATACTTCTAACAGAGATACTTATAATATGGGCCTAACAATTGTGGTGACTTCTTACAAAGATCCATAATTGTGTCTCATCATCACATATACTCAAAAACGTAACATATACTCAGTCTTAGTTGGTTTAACCATAAATAACATTCTATAGTTGGTTTATTCTAACAACATTCTTTCAAAATAAAATGTGGATTGTGTTTCAAACTTCTTGAACATTTATCTTTATGTGGAAGCTGAGGTGTGAAAATGTGTTATCTGGTTTACTTGTCCATAGCAAAGACAAAAATACGCTTAATTAAAAATTGCCCAATTGGTCTTTGAATTTATTACCCTTCTCTAATTTAGTGCCCCCACTCCTTTTCCTTGGCAGATTTTGTCCCTAGGGTTTCCTCCCATTAGTTCTGGTTAGCTCTTCGATGTTAAGGGGACATGTGGCTTGCACTTCTGTGTCAAGACATTCATCTCTCTCTATTTGAGGTTTTATGTAATATACCCTTCTTGTATCAGGTTTCGAGAAATTGGGGACCGATTCATGTCTAAAGATGATGTGGTCACTCGGAGAGAAAATACCTTGGTTTGAATGTGAGCATGCTAAATTCATGGGTCTTGAATCCAGTTTGAGACGAGAAACCTATCAGGCTTGGGGGCAAAAAGGTGAATGATGGGGAAGATAGTGGTGGTAATTGGCAGCATTGAATGGTAATTGTGGTCTTGTTCTAGAGAGAGATGGTGATGGTTCCATGCTTTGTACTTTTACAGAGCCGATCAATTGTGTTTGTATGAGTTCACTAGGGTTAATTTCCAGTTATTCTCATTTCTATTACTGATTTGGATTGTTTCAACTCTGGGAGATTGGGGGCATGAATTTGGGTCTGAGCAAGTGTTGTTCTTCATCACGGAAGCTGCAATGTTTTAGACAGAGTATCCTCTTTATTATGAGAGGTAGTTTTGTAAAGTTTAGATAGCCAGACCTATCTCCATGTAACTGTACTCAATTATATAATTACAAAAGCTAAAGGATGCAAAAATGCTTTGGAAGTGTGGTCTTTTTGAAGTTCTGTCGGGTATTTGGAACTAGCTGAACTCCAGTATCTTCAGGTAGCAGCAAATCCTCTTGCATATTTTTTAGAGAGTTTTTTTTCTCTTGCATCATTGTTTCCCTCTGACATGGAAGCCTAATGTGGTGTTTCTGTTTTGGAGTTGCATATTTTAAGGTTTTTTATTTTAATTTTTTTATAATTTTTCAAATAAGTAGCAATTTAACCATTAGTCTAATGCACCTTTTTTAGACTTGCATAACTGGGAGAAAAGAAGGAGTAGAGGCACTTGGAGAAGGAGCAGCAACTTTGATTTATTTTCCCTTTTAATGGTATACATTAGTTTAATGTTATTTTCTTTTCTTCTAGCTATTCTTTGATTTCGAGACTATTATTTCTGATTTTGAGTTGTTTGGATATTGCGATTCAAAACTTATTTTTTTTTTTTTTTTTTTTTTTTCTCTTCTTAAATTAATTGGTACATTCAATTGAGTAATCTGCTTAGTTAATTATGCATTATATTAGTATGTTTTGTGTTCTAATTTTAAGCATGCGAGGCAAGATTATTTTCTAGGGTTGAGTATGAATATAATTGATTGATTCTATTGCACATATTTATGTTAATTGATTCTACCAATTTAGTGGTTTAACGTAAAAAATAATTTTTATATTGGATGTCTATTTTTATTGATAAAAATTAAGGTTGGATTTTTATTATTATTTATTGGATTCAGTTTATGATTTGTTAAAAGCGGATGTAAACTGTTTTTGATGGAAATAATGAGTGTTTTGATTTTATACATATGTTTGGCTATTATGAAAGAATTAACAATTGAATTTTAAAGATTAATTGGACTTAATTGATTTTATTTTCTGCATCCAATAAGGTCGGGAGAGCAAATTAGTGTGAGATAAAAGTAATAATACATTGTTGAATTATTAAATTAATAAATGTTTAACTAATAAATTGTTGAATTGTATGTTGTAGGTTTATTCAATCAATTCTAGAACTAAACATTTAAATGAGAGTGGAGTTCTTTAGTTATGATTGTGAAAAAAATAATTATTTTAATTTTATTTATGTTTGTAATGTAGTTTTATATTAGTTTGTAAAGTTGGAAATTCTAAGCTGAATATAACTATGAAACTTAAAGTTTAGGGCGTGTTTAATAAAAATTGAATAAATCTGAATCTGAATGAGCTGAATATGAATGAGTTGAATCTGAATCTGAATGAAAAAAAGTTGTTCGATAATTGACATGTCTGAAACATCTGGATGACAAAATTTTATTATTTTACCCCCTCTAAAAAATTCAAAATTGTTGTAAATTTATTTAATATTACTTAATATAATAGTTAATATTTTTTTAATTTTTTTTACTTCATTCAGTCATTCAGTCCAAAAATTTTGACTTAGCCATTTAGCTCGTCTATCTTACCGATTCAGTCACTAAAACAAATGCACTAATCGATTCAGCCATTCAGATTCAGTTCTATTCAGCTTTAAATAAATATTCCCTTAATAAATTTTAATTCAGTCATGGTAATTGGTTAGTAATGAATTCATTATAATTTTACATCTATTTTATAGTTACTATGTTTTTTAAAAAAATCACAAATCTTATTAATATAATTATTTTAATTATATAGTTGACTATCTCACCAATCCATTGCGAAGCACACGGACAACACATGGATAATGATTTATTATGTTAACTATTAAGATAATCAATTAAATGTGAGGTAAATTTTTAATTACGATTTTAAGAAGATATTTGTAGCTATCAAATTAATAAATATTAATTTAAATAATACATTGTTGAATTATATATTGTATGTTTCTTCAATCAATTATTAAATTAAACATTTGAATGGAGTGTTAAGTTATTTAGTTATGATTTGAGAAAATAATTATTTTTATTTATTTAAGTTTTTAGTGAAATTCTATATTAGTGTTTATATTGACAAAATTTTCTTGAAATTCTAATCTAAATAGAACTATAATAGAACACAAGGTTAATACATTTTAATTTAGTTATGGCAATTAATTACTAATGAATTCACTATAATATTTTTAAACTAATTTTACAGTTAATGGTTTCAAAAACTTCACATATATTATTAATACAATTATTTGATAAATTTTCCTATTTTAATGACTTAAATTTATTTAGGTAGTTAATTTTATAATTGAATTTATGATTAATATTAATATAATTAAATCGCTTGATATGTTAACAAATATTTTGACATTTAATACATTAATAAAAATGTAATAATAAAATTATTCTAAATAAAATTCCGTACAACATATTATCTTACATAAATTTGTGATAAAAATATTGTAATAAATTTGGTAGACTCAAAAAATAAAATTCTTTTAGAAGTCCCTTTTCCTATTAGAGATAGAAAACAAAAAAAAACACATTGACTTACAAATTTAAAAAGTACTTGTACTAATTTGGATAGGAAAGTAAAAGGCTGGCCTAAAAGCAATTCTTATATATTTTAAATTGGGAGAAGTAATGAAATAAGATTACTAATATTTGTATAGTTCTTATATAAGTCTGATTTTCTTAGGTAAAAGGGTAACTTGTTTTTGGCAGATTGGCATACTCCGTCTATACGGTATGTTATGTTTTCTTATTAAATTGATCATCCCTTCTTCTTGATTATAACTTCTTTTTTTCTTATGTTTGTTTTCTCTAATAATTTCCGACTAGGTTAATTACTTATCTTTTCAACTATCTGTAGTATAACAATTTTTTATTGTCAAACAAATATATATATATATATATATATATATATATATATATATATATATATATATGAGTCCGGTTCCTATCCGGACTTCCTGACTTTCTTAAAATATTTGATTTTTTTTTGTTTTTTTTAAAAACAACTAATTTTTTTATTATTATTTTATGAAACTGAAATTTTTATATAATACAGTGTTTTGGATATGATTTGTATACATATAACAAAACATGTATGTACTGATCTGCGGTATATATACATTTTAGTATATAGTATCCAAATCACGCCTAAAACATTGTATTATAAAAAAAATTCAGTTTCATAAAATATTAAAAAAAATAAAATTAGTTGTTTTAAAAAAAAAGCAAAAAAAAATAAAAAAATAAAGGGTCCGGATTTGATCAGTCCGGACCCGAACCTGATCCGTGGTGTGTGTGTATATATATATATATATATATATATGTATGTATCATAAAAGCGAAAAACTCTTTAGATTGGAATACCATCATATATTATACAAACAAAAGTCTATACTAAATTTTTTTCCTTCCAAAATTATATAAAGTGGAGTTTTAGACATAAAAGGGGCATAAAAATATTGGTGTTTATATTTGTTATTGCGAAAATATGATACGTGTTTATAGGTTAGTCAAGCTTGTGTCATAACATAGATGTTATATATATGCGATAACACGAGTTCTATGGCATAACTTAATTATGTCATTCTATAATACAACACACGTCCTGCACTAACAATAAATAATACACTTAAAAGATGCTAAAAAATCATTACAGGAGGCTATGATTGTTAAATAAATAGCGTAAGATCCAAACGCAACATAAATATCTAAAGTTTCTAGAATTCAAGTTCAACAAGGTCACACTAAGCTTGACGGGGGGCCTACGATTGTTAAAATAAGTTGTGTATGATATAGGGTTAACCACATGAATAGGGTTAGACTGAATTGCATAACTTGTAGTTGTTGAAATCTTGGTATTTAATTTTTAGTGCTAATCAATGAATCAGTTCATTCTTTCTCAGATACAAGGTGCTTCATTTTGGGACATTAGAGAGAAGATGGGAAAAATAATCATCCCTATTAATTCAGAAATTTATCCGGACAGAAAAGAGAATTGTTTTGGATTCGGATGATAATGGACTTTCCCTTCCCAGAGAAATACTACTGGAGATGTTGAGCTGGTTGACAGTGGAGGATCTTATGCGGTGCAAATGCGTGTGCAAGCAATGGTATGCAATAAGTGAAGATCGCCAATTCATTAAAATATAGTTTTCGTAGTTTGAATGCAGCATTCGAATATAAAGGTGTGTGTGATGGTTTGGTCCTAGAGCAAAGTAAGTTGTCTGGGGAATACCGTATAAAAAACCAAATACTTCTTCTTCCTAATCCACACCACAATGGCCTTCTCTTTTCGCACTTCCACTGCTACTTACATAGTTATCTCAATATACAATGGGAAACATGAAGGAGAGAAAGGTGGTTGTGAAGTTCTTATAATTGGGAAAAAACTCTCATGGAGATCTCTTGAAATACCTAATTTTGCTAATCTTCATAGGAAGCAAGGAATGATGATGAGCACTATGTTTATGGACGAGATCTATCATTGTGCTAGGTTTCATGAGGATGGATCAGGCGAAATAGTTTCAATCGACCTGAATAAAGAAGATTTTACATGTCTTAAGGTGCCTGAAAATTTCCTCCCGGATTGGCGAAACGTAAGGATTTTAGGTTGGAATAAGAAGCCAGCAGTTTATAGTGTTGTGCAACATGAATTACATGTTTGGGTTTTGGAAGACTACAAGAAGCAAAAATGGGCTGACAGGAAAATTATTGTTCCCTTGACATTTTTAAGGGAAGATCCAAGTATTAAGGAATGCAAAATTAAACATCAAGTCAAAAGTGGCATAGTTTGGTTCAATGTGAGTTCTAACAAAATGCTGGCCTACTGCATCGAATCGAAAAAAGTTGTGTCGACAATTTGTAGACAGGAGGGGGAACAAATTTTGGGTTTCCACGTACCAAGCATAATTACTTTGAAGGGAATGCAAGCTGAAAAATAGGATGAAATTAACTTGAAGAGACTTGACGACTACTATCATGAAGTTCGAATTTGTTAAATTTTTTTCAAAAAAGGAAACATTGCATCTGTATACGGATGCAACATTTTTCTATACATGTTGGCAAATCGTTGACCAATTTTGAACTTCATGGTTGCTTAGGTTTGTAATCTTATTTTCATTACTCTTTTGGGTTGCTAAGTAGTTTGTAGGCTCATTTTCTTTACCTTTTGGATTAACTACTTGTGTAAGAAGTGCATAATACGTGCACACACACTTGGCATGTTTATATTTGATAAATGGGTTTGCCCATATCCACCTATATTCGTTTCTCAACATAGTTTTTTATGCTTTTTAATGATCAGCTTTTCTATGAATATGGTTTTCTTTTGGATTGGGAATATTTTATCTTGTTGATGTTGGGATGCAAAAAATGTTCCATGCTTAGTCTGCAGAAAAGCACCATATATATATATATATATATATATATATATATATATATATATATATATATATTTTGAGTGAAAATGTATTATAGGTGTTGTGCTTGTGCATATGTATAGCACGACGATTTTTTATGCAAGAATCGTGCCGAATTTGTGTTTCTAATGTTATCCGGGCCAAATATTTTTACAGTAAGTCTACTATCACATAAAACTGCTCACATACACTCACATGTATATATCAAAATATGCATGCGAACAGATACGCACGCGAAATGGGATTTTGAGCCAAAAAATTTGTTCTTTGGGGGTCAAAAAAAGTTTTAATAAAGATAAAATATATTCATCACTAAAAAATAAAATTTCACTATTACAAACACATATTTTTACTAAAACAAAAATAATATAGTAATAGAATTTGCTTTGACAAAAATAATAAAACATAGCAAAAAAAAAAAGTCTTTTAAAACATGTCAAAACTTCAAAAGTAGTAATTTTACACAAAATTTTCAAACCAAACCAAACGTACAAGTGAGTTTTATAAAATTTTCAAACTTTAGGGGTGAATCTTACAAAATTTCAAGGGGAAGTGGCCCTCCAATATACATGCATGGCTCCATCCTCATAGCGTGAAATCATCAAAATACGATGTGCGAACAGATATGGCGGTGTGTGAATGGTGATAGTAGACTTATTTATATTTTTACTTGTATGGAGAGCTTCTTTGAATATGCATATTTTTCTAGAAAATTTGTGGCTATATTAATGAACCCTATATCTTTTATTTTTATTTTTTTAGAAAACGGCTAATGACAAAATTGTCCCACAAGTTTGGTCGAATTACAATATCCTTCGAAATTTGGGAAACGTCAATAAATACTCTTTTTTTTTTAGCAAAAGGCTAAATATGATATATTATTAAAAAAAAAAATCCCAAAATCTATAAGAATTAGATAATGGGATATAAGATTACAAATATGTCTGCTGCATACATAGAAAATCATTTTTTCTTCATATATCACTCTAATGCTGCTATTGCTTTCTACAATTGATGCTACTATTTTCTTGCTACTAAACTCTTCCAACAGCTGCTGCTGATTGTATTTCATTGCCTCCATTAAACTCCTCTCTTTATGCACTGGCTTCTATTTGTTCTATTTGAGCAACTTTGGAGGTTGTCCTTCCATCAATCTTTGTTTCCGGATCTTGTTTAAAAATTTAGACTCTCCAGCATGTTTGAATGTGAATAAATCAAACATAACCAGACAAGCTGTTGTACTTGTTTTTATTCTAATAAAATAAAAAACAACTTCTACATAACCCCTGCTGTACTTAAATACCTTTAAGTATTTTAAAATAACAAATGTGTTCTCTTTTGACCGGTCTAACCAATTTTTCAGTGAAAATACAATTTAACAATCTTTTTGAATCGTATTTGACTCGTATTTTTTCAAATAATAATATTTTCACTTTCTTCATTTCCCCTTCAACATTTAAAATTCAACAATAAAATATTTAAATTATTTATAAAATCAATAATAAATAAATAATGAATTAAATATATATTTACATAATTTATAATTACAAAAATAAATAAAAATGGGTGTCTTTGGATGTACAATTTGGGTGTGTACATGGATTTATCCTTAATATATTGTTTCCTTCATAACAAATTATAAGATTATTGTTGATTTTTGAAAGCTAAATCGTGACATTTTTAAACTCAAAATTGAGATGATCTACTAAAAATTTTGAAATAATAAATACTATTTTTAGATACTTTGTAATATTTATCGTTGTGTATAGATTAAAATTAAAATAATATTACTTATCAATTTTAAGTTTAAAATATACTTCAAAAAATCAAATAGTAAATGTCCATAGTAAATAGCAACGTACGTGTGTATATATTTATTTGTTATAAATTAAAAATAAATAAATAAATATTATGTCTACCTTTTATTACAATTATAAAGAGTTATAATTAAAAAACAGTTTTTTCCATCCCTAGAAGTACTGACCGATGAATTATCAACTAGCAGGAAAAATCATTAATCTATCTGCTAGAATACTGCACATAGCATCAATTTGTCTCAAAACATCACAACATCATCATGGAGTGTCAAAATAACAGAACAGTTAAAACCTGGGATAGTATAGGTATTAATCAGTTTAAATGAAGTAGCTCATGAACCTGGGATATTATGACAGGAGGTTAGAGCGATTTGGTTGTCACCCAACAGCGATTTGATTTACAGAAGAATGGATCTCATAAAGATTTGCTCAGAAACGCAGAGAACGATTTGGACAGGGGTGCGCAGCGAGCGAACGAGAAAACGATTTCGTGGCAGAGGCACGCAAAGAACAATTAGGGCTAATTAAGAACAATCCGAATCTAATAGAATTTAAGGTTGTAACTCGTTTCTCTTTTGGTGATTTCATATATAGATATCAGATCAATTATAAACATATTTCCAATTCCTTAAATCGCAGCAGCCCAATTCTCAATTCCGTGAGATGACAGCGGGAGAAATTCCATTAATCTATCCGGTTTTTTTTCTGTTATGATTCGTTGATGGGGACATAATTGTCCATTAAAATCCCGTCTAGTACTTCGCGGACGACGAAGACTGTTTTTTTAATCATAACCCTCTATAATTATAATGAAAGGTAAAAGATGATATTTGTTAATTTTTAATCCATAGCCCTATATATATATAAGAGAATGATCCATAGTATCTATTTTTTATAAATTAAAAATAGGTGTTGGGTCATGATATTTTATCTCTTTGGGCCGAGTGTATTGGACTTATTCTTTTTATTATTCTATCGGCTTTATTATTAGTTCTTACCATCATATTATTTTCATTTTAACCTATAAGACCAAGAATTGGTCATTGGATCAATCCTTTTGGACATTTTAATATCTACATCTTTGACTCAGTAATGATGAAAAGGCATGGCGGTTGACTAAGGAACGCTTACGATTAATGTGGATGGGATCATAAGTAGTACGCGGTAAGAATTAATGACCAAAGGCGGTGGATAAACTACATGCAATCGGCGGGACCCATCGATTAAAGGGGATAATAGGGGTAATAGGGATGGCACGATAATTGAAAAAAAGAGGTATAAAACAAGGAAGTCTTCACCAATAAAGACGTTGTAAGACCCCGAAATTTTTTTAAATAAAAGGAATTTCCTTTATTTATTATTTGAAATAAGTAAGGTTGATTTGATTAATGTGGATAGTTAAGGGTTAAATACATAAATATTTCAAAATAAGCAAGTGGTTATAAAATATTCATTTTTTGTCGGGGAATATTCGTTTGGTCGTGGAATATTCGCATCGCTTTGTCGGGAATATTCGCATTTACGCTTGACCATGTGTGGCCCCATAACTAAAAAGCGATTGGATGAGGAAAAAAACAACAAAGGTGGTTATAAATAACTTGGCGTAGTTATTACAATTAAGATCATTGGAATACCCGGTGGTTAAAATGAAGAATACGCGTGGTTGACAAAGAGATACTTGCGGAGATTAAGACAAGATTGTTGAATTATTGATTCGCACGTAAGATGGCACTACTCAATAATTTTCACGAGTAATTCTTCGCTCAATATTTTATTTTATTGATTCAATAATTCTTTGCGTTGATATTTTATATTATTGTTGTTCAATAATTGTCACTACACAAGATTTCCATTATCGGATCAATAATTCATATTATTTGAATAATATTATTAGATAACATTATTAGCGATGTCTAGAAAGTTACATCAAGGAGAGGTTTGGTCACCTAATCAATTGCACCAAGAAGTGAGGAGAGATCCTTATTGGAAAGCCCTCTCTTCACAGGAACTACTGGTTATTATAATTGTGAGGATTCGTAATATTATTTGTGAATAATTAATTATTGATTCATATGATAAAGAAATATTTATTTTATGTGGATATAAATGATGGATTTATTTATGTGGTTATTAATGAAGGAATTAATGTTGAGGTGTTTTATCTGTATTTTATCGGATTGGAGGTGTTAAAAATCAAATCAGGGGTTTTGAGATATATTGCGGGGGTTATAATTTTTAATCCGACCGTTGGATTGTGGTAATTTTGGGTATGTTATACATACATAAGTTGAGTATATGTCCACAAATTTTGAACCGTTAAAAATGCACGAATGATTTGTTGTGAATTTTAAGAGGTGTCGGATTCGGAAATTAGGTTTATAATTGATTTTGGTGGAAAATTCTAGAATTGAGTGGGCCCCACTTGTGGTTGGTGAAGAAATGTGCTGAATTTTATTTCAAATGTGGTGGGTGGCAATAGTAGTAGGTAAAGCCATCGTGTGTGAGTCCGTCAAGTCTGCCTTGGTAGTACTAACATTTTCCTATAAATAGAAATTTAAGTTAGAATTGAAAATCACACCGTAAACAAAGTTTTTCTCTTCTCTCTCTATATTATTGAGCGTATTTTGTGAGTATTTAGATACTTTGAGAGTTCTTTGTCAAAGATCAAGTTTCATTCAAAGATCACTTGAGACCTTTCCTTCCAAATCTTGATTCTTTGAGGTAAGGGATATTATTTTTTCAGTAATGATATTATTTCTTCAATATCATTATGTTGAAATGTTGATCTGAAGTTTTATCAAATTTGGAACTTTTTCATGTCGGGGTTACTATTCATGAGTTACTATTCACGAGTTACTATTCACGCAGTAGTACTATTCATGAAGCGTGAAGATGTTTTTGTGGAATTTCTATCTTTTGGTGTCGGATTTACTATTCATGTATACTCAGATTATTCACGATATCTAAGACCTTTATTCACGATATCTCAAGACTATTCACGATATCTGGCACTATTCACCAAAAAAAATAAAATTTCTTCTTTTTGTCTCAAAACATCTATTTTGGATACTAGCTTTGATTATCCATGTTTTGATCATTCTTGAATTTTACACCACCGTGATTATTTTTGGGGTATTGTTGGACATGGATAAAACAAAGTCTGAATCCTTAATCCTTAATCCTTGTCATTTTGTTTCTTTGGATTCGTTCTTTAAAAATATTTTTCATCATCCTCGGTCTTAAATGATGATATTATTGAATATCTTTGGCCTGTAGTCAAAGATGAATGATTTTCTGAAGAATATCTTTGGCTGTAGTGCAAAGATGAAGCAGTGTTGAGATGAACATAATGACCGGTCGATTAATATCTTTTGGCACTGTAGTGCAAAGATGAACAGTGTTTAAATGAACATGATTAATCGATGAATATCTTTGGCGGCCGTAGTGCAAAGATGAATATTTGATTCGGATGTATATTGATTGTTGTTCTGAGGGATAAAAGATAGAGCGATGAACTTTTAAATTCATACATGAAGATAGTAGTTTGCATTCTCTACTTAACTCTTCTAATGAATTATTATTTCCATTGCGAATATTGATTTAAAATTTGTTGTCTATTGTATTCTATTAAATTTTTCCTGTTGAAGACTAACGATAATTTGTTGTATATTATCTTAGTGTATAATATTCTTTCTTGAGCTAGTTGAGCTCACCCTTTTTCTTTTTGTTCCATTCTTCTCGGGAGGCGAGAATATAGCAAGTACGTAGCCTGGGGTATGGAATGAAGGTTTTAGAAAGGATTGTTTAGTAGTCCTCACCATTTTTGTAAAATAATGTATCAATAAATGTGATGAGGATTTATTTGAGTATAGATATTATGCAGAAGATAATATTTGTATTTAAACTCACGATTTCTTGTTGTAATAATAAAGTTGTAGTTGTTTACATACCATGTTTTTGTAACTCGAATGGGTGATGTATACCTATTTTGGGGCGTCCACGGTTGGTATCGAGCTTAGGGATATGATCTCTCTGGCGGAGATCGGGGAATAAAACTAGGAGGGAGAGGCGAGTAAAATCCTTCATTTAGTGTGTCCTACCTAAGCTTATTTGTTGGTTGGTCATATTATAGGGGTATTATGTGATTTGTTAATTTATTTAATTAACCCTTGTTTTATGATAGTTTTTTTAGAATGGTCTTTGAACGTTAACAATGGAGTGAATGAGATCGTGGAGACACCTCTAATCGCCAACCGAGGATAATGTGATGTCGGTGAAGAAGGAATTAGAGATATCCATGTGGTGAGTGAAGAATTGATAGTTCAGATTTGAGAGATAATCGCAGAGGTAACAAATGAGAGTGAGGAAGAAGAGGAAGAAGAGAGTACACGAAGAGAGTTTATTAGAGGTATTTTATGATCGAAATATAGAATTGCAAAATCGTATTCATGAGTTAGAAGAGCAAAGCTAAGAATTGCAGGTAGTCTTGGAGCAAAAGGATGCAACGATTCAAGCTTTGTTACCCGACACGTGATGCTTGAATGAAGCACTCTTTGGCGAGAGTATAAGATGATGAAAAAGTCGGAATCGAAATTTGAAAGAAGAAATAATCGAACAGTGAGAATGAGTGATGCATGGGTAAAAAGTCGCACGACACGCGTTGATATTATGGAAAGAGATGTCCAATCTAAAAAGAGAAGATTTAACGATGACGGGAAGGCGTTGCAAAGACAACATCAACACCATCAACAAATTCTAGGGAAGAGAACGATCGCCGATTAGATGCTACTGGATGTGGAGAGGAGGACGATATAAGGTCAAACTGTTCAAAGCCTTCCAAGGTATGCTATAATTGTGGAAAAGAAGGACATATCGCTTCGAGATTATACGATATCGAAACCAGATCAAGCGTGAATGGTGACTCAAAAAGGATGTCCCGTAAAAGTCAAAGTCAACGGTTCTTGGAAGAGCGTTTGTCGTGGCCGGTCATTAAAATGCGAGGAACCCGAACGAAGTTAGCACGCAGGTTAGTTAATTATAAATTCTTGCGAAGTTTATACCTTACTAGAATCTGGGTTCTACCCATTCTTTTATCTCTCTTGCTTGCGCTCAACGTTTGAACTTGACTACGGAGAAATTAGACTTTGACCTATTTATGGAGAATCCAGTTAGAGAAACTTTCATTACATCTGTTGTTTAGAAATCTTGTTTGATTCAGTTGGCACTATCACATTACCTGTTAACCTTATTTCTATAGAGATATTTGCTTTTGATGTGATTTTAAGGTTAACTACTCATCATGCCAAATTGATTGCTTTTGTAAGGTTGTTAGTTTTCATATTCCTAAGCAAACCGTTATTCAATTCAAGCAATCAAACCATTGTAATCAAACATTTTCATATCAAGCCATGAAGTCATTCGTTTATTACGGATGTCAAGTTTTCTTAGTCCATGTTATGGATTTGAATAAAGACACGTCGATTTGAATAATATTCCGTTGTTATTGATTTTTCCCGATGTATTTCGAAGAATTTCGCTTACTCCCAAAGCTCGATATTAAATTTTGTATCGACTTTGAACCCAGACAAAACTCATTTCTAAAATCTCATATCGAATGGCTCCTATTGAACTTCGTGGAGTTAAAAAAATTCAACTATAGAATTTGGTACCGAGCCTTTATCTTGTGACTTCCTTTGTGGAATTCAAAGCCGACTCTCTGTAGGGACGTCATATTCGATGCGATAGTAAAGCGATAGGTGTCATTGTGACGTCTTATCCAAGATTGGGATATGAGTCACGGTTGAGAGCAACCTAAGTCGAGAATCGAAATACGTAGCTTTACAGGCTTAGTTGGTTATTATCGGAGATTCGTTGAAGGATATTCTCGAATCGCTATTCCATTATCGCTTGGTGACTCGTAGAGATACAAAATTGAATGGAGCAAGGAATGTGGGAAGAGCTTGAAGAACTCAAGAGAGACTCATTTCAAAGACATGTTCGACCATGCCATCCCGAAAAGCGAACGTGGTAGCCGGCGTGTTGAGTAGAAGATCGATATATATATGCTGCGAGTACGATATTGTCAAAGACTAATTTCAGTATAATTTACAAATAAAAGAGATGGAGATGAAAACTCTAGGTACCCACGTGATGATATACGAGTATAATCGACTTTTAGTTAAAAGCGCCTCGCCACCGGGCTTGAAAGTCGCGTATGAAGAAGAAAGTACAAGAAGGAGCTATTAGGGCGAGAATTGATAAAGAAGGAATACTTGAGTCCACTCTAGACTTTGTGTTCTAACGACTCGATTTGAGGTACAAGATTATGATGGAGGCACACAATACACCATTTGCAATCCATCTCGAAGTACTAAAATGTATCGTGATCTTGACATACATTTTGGTGGAATAATATGAAGAGAGAGATTGCAAAGTTTATCTCGATGTGTTTAACTTGCCAACGTGTAAATGCGGAGCATCTAGTACCTAAGGGTCCGTTATAACCACTTGAGATTCGGAATGGAAGTGGGAACACATTACCATGGATTTCGATTATTGGGTCTTCCTACGGTTTCTCAAGGCATCAATGCTATTTGGGTTATTGTTGATAGATTAACCAAATCGCTTCACTTCTTGCCGATCACGGAGACTTATTCCTTGAACGTCTTGCTAGTATATACGTGAATGAGATTGTGAGGTTGCATGGCATGCCGGTATCCATAGTTTTAGATCGTGACCCAAGATTCACTTCATGATTTTGGGTTAGTTTGTAGAAAGCTATGGGCGCTAATTTACGATTCAAGATGGCATACCATCCTCAAACGGATGGGCAATCGAGAAGGACTACTCAAACTCTTGAAGATATATTAAGACTACGTGTCCTAGATTTCAAAGGAAGTTGGGATAAGTACTTGCTATTGGTGGAATTCTCATACAACAATAGTTATTAAACAAATATAGGCATGGTTCCATTCAAGCATTATATGGACGAAAATGTCGTTTCTCTAATATGTTGGGATGAGGTGGGTGAAGTAACATATTTGGGACCCGAGTTAAGACGTATGTATCACCGAAAAGATCCAAATGATTCGACAACGATATGAAACGGCACAAGATCGACAAAAGAGTTATGCGGATCTTCATCGAAAGGATGTGGAATTTAATGTAGGGGATCATGTATTGTTGCGAAGTTGCTCCATGGAAGGAGTTACAAGATTTGGGAAGAGAGGAAAGCTCAAATCCACGATTTATTGGTCCATTTCAAATTCTTGACCGAGTAGGAAATGTAGCCTATAGACTTGCGTTACCTCCAAGTATGTCTCGTGTTCATAATGTGTTTCACATATCATGTACTTCGTAAATATGTGAAAGACCGAACCACATTATTGAGTTAGAACAGGGACGAGATACCAAGACTTAACGTGTGAGGAGGTACTGTCAAGATCTTGGATAGGAAGGAGCATGTCCTACGCTATGAAAGGTCATACCACAAGTTAAAGTTTTGTGGAGGAATCATGCTATAGAGGAAATGACACAGGGAATTGGAAAGCGGAAATGAAAGCGAGGTATCTCACCTTTTCGAAAACACCAGTACGTCACGTCGATTCGAGGGACGAAATTTCATAAGGAGGGGGAGGTTGTAAGACCCAAATTTTTTAAATTAAAAGGAATTTCCTTTATTTATTATTTTGAAATAGTAAGGGTTGATTTGATTAATGTGGATAGTTAAGGGTTAAATACGCAAATATTTCAAAATAAGCAAGTGGTTATAAAATATTCATTTTTTTGTGGGGAATATTCGTTTGGTCGTGGAATATTCGATCATCGTCGAGGGAATATTAAATGCGGCGCTAGTGACCATGTGTGGGCCCCATAACGGAAAGCGATTGGATAAGGAAAGCGACAAAGTTTGGGTGGTTATAAATAGCAGAAGCGTAGTTATTTACCGTTAAGACCATTGGAATACTCGGTGGTTAAAATACTGATGTCTGGCGTGTGGTCAGACGCGAAGCTTTTACCAGATTTGACAGTATTGTTGAATTATTGATTCGTACGTAAGATGGCACTACTCAATAATTTTTCACGATGAGTTCTTATTCAATATTTTATTTTATTGATTCAATAATTCTTTGCGTTGATATTTTATATTATTGTTGTTGATAATTGTCACCGCATAAAGATTTCCCATTATCGGATCAATAATTCATATTATTTGAATAATATTATTAGATAACATTATTGGCAATGTCTAGAAAGTTACATGCAAGGAGAGGTTTGGTCACCTAATTGCGGCGCCCGAAGAAGAGAGATCCTTATTGGAAAGCCCCCTCTTTCTGAGGAACTACTTTGGTTGTCATAATTGTGATTTCGTAATATTATTTGTGAATAATTAATTATTGATTCATATGATAAAGAAATATTTATTTTATGTGGATATAAATGATGGATTTATTTATGTGGTTATTAATGAAGGAATTAATGTTGAGGTGTTTTATCAAGATTTTATCGGATTGGAGGTGTTAAAAATCAAATCGTCGGGGTTTTGAGAGATATATTGCGGGGTTATAATTTTTAATCCGACCGTTGGATTGTGGTAATTTTGGGTATGTTATACATACATAAGTTGAGTATATGTCCACAAATTTTGAACCGTTAAAATGCACGAATGATTTGTTGTGAATTTTAAGAGGTGTCGGATTAGGAAATTAGGTTTATAATTGATTTTGGTGGAAAATTCTAGAATTGAGTGGGCCCCACTTGTGGTTGGTGAAGAAATGTGCTGAATTTTATTTCAAATGTGGTGGGTGGCAATAGTAGCGAGTAAAGCCATCGGTAGCGGTGTCAAGTCTCGCTTGGTGCGGGCTAACATTTTCCTATAAATAGAGGGCTAAGTTAGAATTGAAAATCACACGTAAACAAAGTTTTTCTCTTTTCTCTCTATATTATTGGCGTATTTTGTGAGTATTTAGATACTTTGAGAGTTCTTTATTCAAGACAAGTTTCATTCAAACATCACTTGAGACCTTTCCTTAGAAATCTTCGATTCTTTGAGGTAAGGGATATTATTTTTTTCAGTAATGATATTATTTCTTGATATCATTATGTTGAAATGTTGATCTGAAGTTTTTATCAAATTTGGAACTTTTTCATGTGGGGGTTACTATTCATGAGTTACTATTCACGAGTTACTATTCATGAGTTACTATTCACGAGTTCTTATTCATTAGTACTATTCATGAAGCGTGAAGATGTTTTTTTGTGGAATTTCTATCTTTTGGTGTCGGATTTACTATTCATGTATATTTGGTCTTATTCACGATATCTGCACTATTCACGATACTCGGCACTATTCACCAAAAAAATAAAATTTCTTCTTTTTGTCCAAAACATCTATTTTGGATACTAGCTTTGATTGTATCCATGTTTTGATCATTCTTGAATTTTACACCTTTGTGATTATTTTTGGGGTATTGTTGGACATGGATAAAACAAAGTACGAATCCTTAATCCTTAATCCTTGTCATTTTGTTTCTTCGGATTCGTTCTTTAAAAATATTTTTCATCATCCTCGGTCTTAAATGATGATATTATTGAATATCTTTGGCCCAGTAGTGCAAAGATGAATGATTTTGAAGAATATCTTTGGCACCTGTAGTGCAAAAGATGAGCAGTGTTGAGATGAACATGACTAATCGATTAATATCTTTGGCACGTAGTGCAAAGATGAGCAGTGTTTAAATGAACATGATTAAGTGATGAATATCTTTGGCTGTAGTGCAAAGATGAATATTTGATTCGGATGTATATTGATTGTTGTTACTGGGGATAAAAGATAGAGCGATGAACTTTTAAATTCATACATAGAAGATAGTAGTTTGCATTCTCTACTTAACTCTTCTAATGAATTATTATTTCCATCGCGAATATTGATTTAAAATTTGTTGTCTATTGTATTCTATTAAATTTTTCCTGTTGAAGACTAACGATAATTTGTTGTATATTATCTTAGTCATAATATTCTTTCTTGAGCTAGTTGAGCTCACCCTTTTCCTTTTGTTCCATTCTTCTCGGAGGAGGCGAGAATATAGCAAAGTACGCAGTGGGGTATGGAATGAAGGTTTTAGAAAAGGATTGTTTAGTAGTCCTCACCATTTTGTAAAATAATGTATCAATAAATGTGATGAGGATTTATTTGAGTATAGATATTGTCAGAAGATAATATTTGTATTTAAACTCACGCAGTTTCTTGTTGTAATAATAAAGTTATAGTTGTTTACATACCATGTTTTGACAACTCGAGAATGGGTGATGTATACCTATTTTGGGGGCGTCACATACGTTCTCATACACTTCTTCATTCATAATCACATATACACAGAGAATTATTATTTTCTCTCTCAAGACACTAGACATTATATTCCTCCATTGTTTAACCTTGTGAACACGTGTACTGACTCTCACGCCTAAGCTATCCCCCGACGGAATCGCCGTCAAGCTTGTGGTGTTTATCGTGTTTACTGTGCAGGATCAGGGCGTCTTACGTGATTGAGACGTGACAGAAGATTCTGGCGTTAACATTGGCGCTAGAAGGAGGGCCCCTTTTTCTAGTATTCTTGAGCTATCAATCACAATATTTCCAGTTGTTCTACATCGGAAGTTATGGCACCAATCAGGGGGTTCTCGTTCGAGATCCCACGGCAAAGCCCGAAGATGGTTGGTCTTTGTTGCTGATAAAGAGCAGGATTATGACCGAAGGCAAGTAAAAGGCACCCCGCCCATAATTCGGCATCGAAGTGGTCAGGCTGTTAAAGATGATGGTCGAAGCAGAGTAAATGAAGACCCAACAGTCATTTCCTGTTTGACCGAAGAGGGTAATCTGCCCTATTGGTCTTCGGGATGATGGTCGAAGCAGAGTAGATGAAGACCCAATGACCATTTCTGTTCAATGAAGAGGGTAATCCGCCTACTATTGGTCTTGGGATGATGGTCAAGCGAGTAGATGAAGACCCAATGACCATTTCTGTTTGATCGAAGAGGGTAATCCGCCTATTGGTCTTGGGATGATGGTCAAGCAGAGAGTAGATGAAGACCCAATGACCATTTCTGTTTCAATAGAAGAGGGTAATCTGCCCTATTGGTCTTCGGGATGATGGTCGAAGCAGAGTAGATGAAGACCCAACAGCCATTTTCTAATTGACCGAAGAGGGTATCCCGCCCTATCGGTTTTCGGGATTATGGTCGAAGAGACAAAGAGATCGATCCAGGAGCTCGCACCTCGAATACAAATAAGGCATACTGCCTCGAGTATCCTCATCACCGTGACGGAGAGTTTCACCGAAGTATATCCAGAAATCACACTCCCGAGAGTCCACTGGGGGCACACCGCCCTATAGATACTTTTCTTCGGAGATGCCCGTCTAAGGCTGTCAGGTTCAGATTCAGCACACAAAATGCACCCATATTCCTAAGCATCCGAAGAGGATACCTCATCCTAGGGGTTCTTGGGACTATGGCACAAACGGATGAGGAGCAATTCAAGAATATATTCATCCGAGAATGCAAAAAAGGTACTCTGTCTTGAGTGTTCTCGCCATGAGTGAAGGACTCAAATCACCAAAGCAGATCAATAAGCCGCACTCTTGGAAATTGAACACTTGGTAAATATTTCCAAAGTCGGTTGACATTATGGTCGGACAATTCTTTTCTGAAGCTAATAATAGTTAAAAAGAAGCCGAGGAATCTGACAAAGCCGTTGCAGTTCTTCAGCAGAAGTAGAGCTCGTGGACATTACATGCAGATGGATATTCTATTTTGGACATCAGTACAGCAGGCTATCAAGGGGTCGATCACAATAACAATTCCGTTGCTGATGCATTATCGAAGTTGGCCACTACAGATGCTTATAACTTTAATGGCAGATGGCGTCTTTCCTTCGGATCAGGTGCTGGCAAAGAAAACCAAGTACAAGAGTGTCAATTTTGCTCTCATTGATGAGAATTTTTATCGAAGGACCTTTTTCGTCATCATTACTCAAACATTTGGTTCCATCCGAAGTAGAGTATGTTCTTCGGGAAGTTTACAAAGATATCTGTGACGATCATTTGACCTGAAGTTGTTGGCCTACAAAGCACTTCGGCAGGGATATTCATGAAATAACCAGGGAGTCAGCACAGACAGATTTCGGTGGCTCATCCACATTCACTTTTGCACTATTGATCCTGTTCCTATTTGTCCTAAGGTCCTATTTGTCCGATGGTCACTATGGTGTAAGGAGGTATGGTAGGACTCGCTGGCCATTCGATGGTAGCCCTAGGTCCTTTTGGTCCTATATTGATCTTATCAGGGTGGTAAGTCAATGGTCACTGGTCCTATTTGTCCGATGGTCACTATGGTGTAAGGAGGTATGGTAGGACTCGCTGGCCATTCGATGGTAGCCCCAGTCCTTTTGGTCCTATATTGATCTTATCAGGTGGTAAGTCAATGGTCATTTGGTCCTATTTGTCCGATGGTCACTATGGTGTAAGAGGAGGTATGGTAGGACTCATTTGGCCGGCCATTCGATGGTAGCCCCAGTCCCTTTTGGTCCTATATTGATCTTATCAGGGTGGTAAGTCAATGGTCACTGGTCCTATTTGTCCGATGGTCACTATGGTGTAAGGAGGTATGGTAGGACTCGCTGGCCATTCGATGGTAGCCCTAGGTCCTTTTGGTCCTATATTGATCTTATCAGGGTGGTAAGTCAATGGTCACTATTAATCCTTATATCTTGGTTCTTATCTATTTGTTGTCCAAATTTACTTCACATATGACTGATCTCACTCTTCGGTACCGATGAGTATACGTTATTTATTTTGTTTAAGTGTTGAGTTCAGTTTATTTAGTTCAGTTAAGTTGAATCCTGTCCATAAAATTCAATTCACTTCATTGCATAAGTTAACTGTTATATGTCATATCTAATTCATTAGTTCAGCTTATTGATACTAAATTATTGACAAGAAACTGATCGGAACAGAAGTCATAATCAAGACAGTTAAAGATTTATCAATAAACATAAAATGCTCATTTCATTTAAGTCAATTATAAATTAATTACATGAACATGAAAAGTTTAAAGTAGTTAAATATTTACATAGAACCAAAAATATGATAGATATTAGTGCAATGCGTCTTCATCATCGAATTGAAGCAATGCCGAGTCCAAATTGAAAGCGGTAGATAGCTTTTCTTTTCCTCGTTCGATAGCGGTCCTCATATCCCCGAATAAACCTTCATGATCTCAACATTAAGTTCATCCGAGTCTCTGTTACTCGCTCGAATCGCTTAGGAGCTCTTGATCCGTAGCAGGTTTAATTCCCTCAAGGTCCTTTATTTTATGGCGGAGCTTGTGACGCTTGGCCTTATGCCTTCGGGCTTCATCTTGAATCCTTGTCTCAGCCTCACCAAGTTGTAGGACTAAGCTTCGATTGGCTGAAGAAAACTCCTCATTTTTTGCCTTCAGGAGTAAATTCTCTTCAACCAAACCAAAGATTCGGGTTGGTCGAGTTTGTGGGGTCGGTTTTGACGCTTGCCCAACCCATCCCTCGTGGCCCTTAATTCGTCATCAAATGTCTTCAAATCCATCTTAGCCCGATCCAATTCTATCTGAAGACCGTTAATGGTATGAAAAGCATCTTCACGACCGGCTCTTTCTCGGTCCAAGGTCGATTTCAGCATATTTATCTCTTGTCGCATGAAATCTTCCTCGGCCTCTCCATTTATGTGTCTCGGGACGCTTGATCGTCAAGAAGACGAGATTAACTGCATATTTTCAAAATAAAGTCAAACGTCTAAAATGCTCAAAGGAAAATAGAGATGTAGAGGAAGAAGTGATTGTTATTTACCTTGGCCAAATAACTCATCCCCTCGTCGAGAAGATTTCCGTCCGTATGATCACTGAACCGGTGGTAAATCGTCAGTGTGCCGAACGAAAGCTCAAGAGGTCAAAGGAAAGTTGGCGTTGAACTCGGGCCATTGTGGTCGGAGATCCCCTGACCTCGGCATGATAACTTTGACTGAAGGACCGGGCCGTTTCGGGAGAGGGTCTCGACCTTTCGAGAGAGAGAGAAATTTCGCTCGGGAGGTGTAGGGTCTGCGTGAATAGTTTCAGTTACGGGAGATTTGTTTGGAGTGGGTTCTTTGGGTGTTGAAGCAGAGGCGGAACTTGGATGGCTATCAGGGGTACGTTTCCTCTTCCTGGATAGCGTCGGAATCCCTTCGTCCTGGTCACCGTCCTCTTCGATCTGTATTTCTACAGGGGGCACGAAGGGTGGAATGACCGAAGACTGAGGAACCCTGAGTTCTTCGGCAGTTAAAGGGGTTATTTTTGTTCTTAATTTTTTGATCCTAAGTATATTTCTTCAATCAGGACAATCAAGTAAACCGCCTGGTCGAGGAATGGTTTTGGAGGTTGGTTCTGTTTCTGGTGTGGGTTCGGGAGGAGTTACAAGAGAGGTCGACTGGGTTTTTCGATAGCTCTTCTCTTTTGTCGAGGTTGAAGGGTCTCTTACGGTATGAGAACCTCTTGACCTCTGCTTTTCTTCATTTGAAATTCATCCGTATGAATTTACGGTGTTGAACCTACCTCGATTGGCGACTTTGGTTGGTGTAACCTCAATTGCTTAGAAGACTTCCAGCATAAAAAAAATCTTCGAACTCCTTTATTTCTAAAGAACTCGGTCTGATCAAAGATACTGCACAAATCAAAAAATTCTATGTTAAAATTATATATCATATAATATTTTCAAAAGATATACATATATTAAATAAGCTGGTACTTACACTTATGATCGTATAACCATGCTTGCTTCGAGAGGAGTCCATATTTCCACTCTTCTTTCGGGAAGTTGTCAAATAGCTCCATCATTTCCACTTCCCGTTCTTGTAAACGTCTCCAAAGTCGTGAGATATTTTTAAATCGGTTGCCTGATTCGGTAAAGAAGAAATCTCGGGGCCTTTGACGAAAAACCATTTCTCGTGCCATCCCCTATTGCTCGAAGGGGTGTTCACCAGCAAACGTCTGTCGAATTTTTCTCCAGACTTCGGAGAATGTTTGCTGAGGGCCTTGAACCCTTTCTTCCGGATTGTACTATCTTGTAGGCGGTGAAGAAGAAGTCCAGGGAGGCTCGACGCTTGATTCATGGCGGAAGGCCACGAAGGCGAGAATGTGGATGTAGGAGTTTGGCACCGATTGTGAAAATCCCACACCCAAGAACCCCAAAGTAGGGTCACTATATAAAGGCGTGAAGGGGAAACGAACCCCTTCTCCAAGAAGGTCACCGGACGGTGGTCCATCCTTCGAGCCGTTGATACATCTTCTCACGGGCATCAGGGGTACCCCGACCGCATGGGTATCCGGAATGTGGAACCGAAGTTCGAACCCTCTTTAGTTCGACCTTTCATTATAGCATGAAGGAGTGTTGGCATGCGAGAATCGCGCTCCGTACTCTGTAGTATTAGGAGGGGGTTTTTTGGGTTCTCTGTTTGGGATTCGTACTTGAAGTCCCCTCGTGAGGATTAGGGTTTGGTGGAACCACTGTGATAGGTGTTACAAGTATGGGGGAACTCGTCGGGGTTGTGGGAAGCCATTTGTGACGATTTGCAGAGAGAGAGAGATCAGAAAGTTTAGAAGGCGCTCGAATTTCAAATGAACAGGTAAAACTGTCAAATTTGGTAAAGTTATCCTTTTATACTGACGGTTACACAGTGTTCAAGACGGGTGCATTAAATGCTAGTAATAATTTGGAATTTGAATGGGAAGCGTCCGGTTTCGGGTCCGGGTATTTAATGGATAGAGCCTTTCTGATTTGGGCCCTTAAATTCCTTTCATTTCATTTCATGAGCGATAAATGGGTACGTTTTTAATTACATCTTGTTATTTATTGATTCTCAGTAAAATATCATGGATTGTTTATAGTTTTCTATTAAACATTCTGTTCAACAAAAAACTAGGGGGCAATGTTGGGTCATGATATTTTATCTCTTTGGGCCGAGTGTATTGGGCTTATTCTTTTTATTATTCTATTGGGCCTTTATTATTAAGCCCAGTCATCATATTATTTTCATTTTAACCTATAAGACCGGGTCGGGTCAGTGGATCAATCCTTTGGACATTTTAATATCTACATCTTTGACTTGTAATGATGAAAAGGCATGGCGGTTGACTAAGGAACCTGCCATGCATTAATGTGGATGGGATCATAACCTAAATTACCATTTGTAATGCTTGATGACAAGGCGGTGGATAAACTACATGCAGTCGGCAGGACCCATCAGTTAAAGGGGGATGTGTCAGGTAATAGGGGATGGCACAGTAATTCAGGCAAAGAGGGTATAACTTAGCAAGGAAGTCTTCACCAAGAGGTACGTTCTCATACACTTCTTCATTCATAATCACATATACACAGAGAATTATTATTTTCTCTCTCAAGACACTAGACATTATATTCCTCCATTGTTTAACCTTGTGAACACGCAATCGACTCTCACGCTCGAAGCTATCCCCCGACGGAACCGCAAATCAAGCTTGTGGTGTTTATCGTGTTTTCTTCGTGGGGGATCGAGGCGTCTTTACGTGATTGGGGACGTGATGAGAAGAGATTGGCGTTAACAATAGGCATATAGCATTTTAACCTTCCATTAGAAAAATGAAGGGATGTGATTTAAAATGAACATACGCCGTTCGCTAGTAATTCTAGCGGACATGTTTAAAATTAATTTTAGCCAGAATTGGCCCCACTAAGTGTAAAATTCCAACTTTTTGAATAAAGATGAATTTTCTATAAATATTATTTTTGAATATTATGGAGTGATATTGTTATAATGTTATAGTTGTGGGTAATATTTATAAATTTTGCAAAATACGCAAGTTGTTATATAATATTCGATTGGTGGGGAATATTCGTTTTAACGGGGAATATTCATACAACAAGACAATCATTGGTGGACCCCATACAATGAAATTATTGTCCGGATCGAGAAAAGCGACAAAAATACTTTTTATGAAAATAACGGCGGAAGTTTTACAGTTAATCTGTTGAAACACCCGTGTTAAAGAATACAAGAATGTCGCTGTGGTTGCATAGTAGTAACACGGTATTATTTATTGATGCTTACGTAATAAGTCACTCGGTTTTGTTGGTATTATTAATGTAATAATACGTAAAATCTTTTTATATAATATGAATACTTTTATAAAGTTATTCTATAAATAGAATATATTATATTCTATTATGCATAGTGTTACTTGCGATGTCTGCATAGTGTTTTGCATAGTAAAATCTTTTTATATAAAACAAAATATTTTTATAAAGTTATACATTTTATTAGACAATAATTAGAATATATTATATTTTATTATGTATAGTGTTTGCATAGTGCCTGCATAGTGTTTGCATAGTAAAATCTTTTATAAAGTTATTCATTTTATTAGATTATAAATAGAATATATTATATTTTATTTAAAAGATTTTGCTTTAAATATGGACCGTCAGATTAAAGTAAATCAAACTGGACCGTTTATGAGTTAGTTACTATGCAGTCCATTTTTCTATAAATAGAAGCTCATTCCTTCATTATTTTCTTACGAATTCACTGAAACTCTAGAGAGATAAACTATAGAGAGAAAGAAGAAAGTATTCTGCTACTTCACTACTTATATATCCACTCTTTTTCTTCTTAAGGTAGGGAATATTATTTGTTGTACTCATAAGGGGTGTTATTCTTTTGTATTCACGAAGAGAACTTATGTTATTCCATTCTTTATTATTCTGTTGGAATAACCTGTATACACGGGCTACCCTATACTTGGTGACATTCTTCTATTATTCCGTCTTTATTATTTTGTTGGAATATCCTGCATGCATGCGTTTCTACCTTGGGACTGATTAAAATCTTTATTATTACATTTGGAATATCGTCATGCATGCTTTTTCTTGGGACTGGTTAAATCTTTATTATTATTACATTAGAATATCACATCTCATGCGTCGTTTACGCCGGACTGATTAAAATCCTTATTAGTATTACATTGAAATAACATGTACATGCGCAAAGTATCGCATGCATGGTGATTTCATTGCTATTCCATTCTTTATTATTCTGCTTTGGAGCATCACAGCCGGTGCATGTAATTTCTTTGACTCAGTTACATTATTTAGTATACATTGGAATAACTTTGTCTGCGCGAAGTACCGCATGCATGGTGATTTCTTTTGTTATTCCATTCTTTATTATACTCAGTTGGTTAAAGTTTTGACTTCTATACTCCATGAAATTGTGGAATATCCTTGATATTTACGCTTCATCCTGTATCTTTTCATGGAAATATTCTTCTGAGCATTCTTGAATTTTACTCTACAAAGCAGTATCATGTTGACAATTTGGACATTATTAGTTCCTGGATAAATTAATTCTTGAACTTATTTTATTGAATTCTTATATCATTGTCATCATCCTCATGTTTATATTTTTTTTGAAAGTCATTCGTGGCATGTAATGCATAGATGAACTTAGTATGATTATGACGAGGATTATTGATTGTAATCATGACCATAATGTTACAAATGATGTGGTAAAAGTCCTCATTGGCCCGTAGTGCATTGATGGGCCGATTATTGGCATGATCATGACCATTAATGAATACACAAATATTCTTGGCCCGTAGTGTATGGATAATTGTGGTCGTGATACTAAAGAATATCCTTGGTCAGAAAGTGTAGGGTGATTCGATGATGTGGATTATTTATTAAGTCGAGTCTCGCGATAAAAGTGATGAAAACCTTTTAAATCATAAAAGATAGTAGATTTTATTCTCAACTTGACTCTTTTAATGGATTGCTTGTTCACCGCAGTTAAACTTGATGTTTGTTATATTTTATCAGTTTAACACTGTTGAAGGCTAATGATAATTTATTCTGCATTATCTTAGTCATAATATTTCTTACTGGGCTAGTTGAGCTCACCCTTTCTTTCACTGTTCTCTTCAGGAAATGAGAACGTAGCTGGGACGAGTCGGGGAACAGAGTGATGGTCCGGATGATAGTATTAGCTAGTAGTCCTCACTATTCTGTTAAATAGTGTGACAATAAATGTAATGAGGACTCATTCTGAGAGTGGATATTGTCTAAAAGACAGTATTTGTATTTAAACTCACAGCTTTCTTGTTGTATAATTAAGATTGTATTTATGTTCTGTATGTTAGGTTTGTAATATTCAAGAACGCAATCAAATTGCAAAAAAGTGCTAAACGTGTAAAATCGTAGAGTTTAAAATTTTACAAACCATATACCCGGATCACCCTTTATGCACAATTATTAATTAAAGCGAAAAAGATGAATAAGAAACATACCCTTGAAGATCCGAAGCTTCCTCAGTACAAGTTCACCTCCAATCCTTTTCGGGTTCAACTTGAATCCACCGGGTTTGGTTCCTTCCTTTGATCAACGTTAGCCACCCAAGTGTTTGGCCTCTAGAGGTGATCCACCAAGGAAGAAGAAGAATTCAAGAAGATGGGTGGTTGGCTAAACCCTAATTTTTCTATCTCTATAGAAAGGGTGCGTACTCTCCAACCATTGGAATTATTTCGTGGTCATGATATCTGATATAAGACTCCTCTTATAAAGATATCAAGTAACCCTATTTAAATAAGGTATTATTTAATTAAACCCTTTTAATTAAAGGGGTTCCCTAATCTTATTAGGGATAATTAATTAAACTCCTTTTATTAATTTTTCCTCCTAATCCTATTAGGAATAAATGAGAGTACTTATATTAAATTAATTCCTAAACTCTTTTAGAAATTAAAATAATAATAATTATAATAATATTAATAAGACTCCTCTTATTAATTTATATTTAATATTTCTAAAATATTAAATAATAATATTAAGTTATTTAATTTATTCTATCACCATAGATTAAATTAAATATACATAACATATTATTACGATTATGTCATTAACTTCTTAAATAATTATTCTTCCTTTTATGGTGTGACCCTTTAGGTTCTCCATATTAAACCGGTTGTGAATAAATCAATTAGAACAATTCTAATCTTATTTAAATAAATAAATTAAACAATTAATTTATTTAAATAAATAATATTTATTCTACAATAGGATAAGCCTCCCTAGCGATCAACGACTTTCCGGATAATATAGATTTCAACATTAATCATAAAAGAACCTTTGAGTAAATAGTTACTGCATAATTCAATCCTTCCACCATACAATGTCCCAATTAAATATAAGACATGGAATTATCTTGTCAAGTCTTATTTTATTTAATTATATGTATTTCGATCCTTAAATGCACAACTCCAAATAATGCAAATTAGAAACTCCTTTCTAATTTGATCATACATTATCTCCATATACAACTTATTATACCCAAGCATACCCTTTGATATACCCTAAGGGTCTTAAGGAATAAGTCAAAGTATAACTCATCATACACAAGATACTATGATGATCTCAAGTCCAAGGATCACTTGTACTACTATCACTACAGTGAATTCTATTGACAAAAAGTAAAACTCCATTAAGTATTCCTTAGCGAGCCACGTTCGGTGAACTTATTCTCTAATAAGCACCTACATACTTGCTTTAGTGTCTCCACACAAATGATCGTGAGATCAATCATCCTCATCCAATGAGCAAGCAACGTATGTACCAATCTATCCGATTCACTAATCCCCAATTTAGTAATCCAATGATTGGGAACTATTTTAGTTTTAAGCTTTCTAAGAATTTAGATCTCATTAGAATGATCATCATCATTATTCTAAAAGCATTGCTTAAAACTATGGGTTTATCACATATTATAAAAACAAAGATCATGTAGATAATTAAAAGCCTTTAATAAATTAATACTTTTTATTAATAAATGAATAAGATTGTTACAAAGTATATGCTTTATCATCAAACATGATTGGCTTTGTGTGCATACTACTTTCAATCTCCACTTGCACTAAAGCCAATCGTCATGGTATCTCATACTCTTCTTTCTCTAAGTGGCGATTATCCTATCGTTGGATAAGCTTTAGTTAATGGATATGTAATGTTGTTCATGAGAGTCCACTATCTCTATAGTGATTTCCCATCTTTCAATGATTCTAATAATCAAATGAAAGTGCCACAACACATGTTTAGATCCAAGATGAGACTTGGGAACTATTCCTAGTTCGCAATGAACTTTGAATCCAAACAATCAACTTGAAGCTTCATTTATAGCTATATACTTTGTTATTATCACTAACCAAAGAACTCTTTCTTTGCTTTGAACCTTTCAATTCAATCGCACCACCTGTTCAAGATAACGCTTTACCTTAAAGTGGATTTTTCTCGTCATCTTGGTTCCGTCTCGAAAAACTTGAGTCGTTAAGCCCTCTAGTTTTAATTTAGACCCACCATGAATATGATCACATCCTTAGTGCTTGGGTTAAGCACTTTAAGATGTTTTCATTGACTCATAGTGAACTTCTCCATAATATGGTGATCAACATCGGTCTCGTATATTTCATTGCATACATGATTGTCACTCATGCGATCTCTCTTCTTTTAATAGTTTGTGGGGACTATTAAGAGAGATACACTCCATGGCTCATCAACATGAAACATCTCTTGGAGCTTGTCATGCTAAACGACTTTAGCATCAAATGAATATACATTCATTGGGTTAAGTCGAGCATCCTCTTGAATCTATCTATATAGATTTTATCCCCAATTAAGATACTCTTCTCAAATCATTCGTGGAGGAATGTTTAGACAACTTTATCTTTACTGATTGTAGCATTGGTATGTTATTCCTCATCCGTAGTATATCAACTAGAAATTTCACGACACTCCCACTGACCCTTTTGTACACACTAGAAGTCTTACCTCGTCGAATGTAACTCTGGATCATCATCTTCTATGATGTGTACCTCATCATCATCATCCATGATGAATCCATACCTCCTAGGTATCTTTGGTACTATTCCGATTTACGATTAGGTTTGTGGTACAATAGAATTCTATCTCTGAGTTCCTCCTTTTTGACTTATAGTGTTTTGTGATTCTTGAACTCTTCAAAATCTATTATCCTCCCACTAGCCCCTTTTAATGATAAACACCTTTATCTTAGAAGGTAGCGTGTTTCGTAACAAACACCTTTTGCTAAGTAGAATTATAGAACATATACCCTAAACTTACTTTAGGATGTCCCACAAATCTGTACATGTCAAATCTTGTCCCAAGCTTATCCTTTGAAACCTTTTCACATAAGTTGGACAACCCCTTATCTTAACATACTTAAGATTAGGAATCCTCCCCATCCATAACTTTTATGGAGTCTTGAAATGGATTTTGAGGTTACCATTTTCGTAGATATGCAGCCATTTCTAGGACATTATCCTAGAAGGATACTGGAATGTCGGTAAAATCATTATGGACCGCACCATGTCCAACAAGGTACGATTTTTCATTCAGATATATCAATCAATTATTACGTATCAGGATGTGTCCATTATGAGAAAACCATTTGAGATGATCTAGAAACTTATTGCACAAGTATTTATTCCTTGATCTAATCAAAGAATCTTAATACATTGCCAATTTGTTTCACTTCTGAATTCTTTGAACCTTTCAAATAATTCACACTTGTATTCAAAGAAATACACACATTCAACTCTTTGAATGATCATCTCCTTTTCTTATACTAATTTGTTCAATATGCAAAATTATTTTCATGTAAGTCAAGTATACAAAATTTATTAAGTAATATTCCAGTTCTATACAAAACATTATTATTATAAATAGAACAACAATTGTTCTTAATTATAATACCAAAGATTTCATTGTCCAACAATAAAATGGAAATAATATTTTTAACAAGAACTGGAATACAATAACAACTTATTGACTTAATAGATTTGCCCGTAGGCATTGCTAAACTATAAGTTTCTATGGCTAATATGGCAACCTTTGTTACATTTCCCGCACATAGGATTACTTATATTTGTTTAGTTTTCTACTTCTGCTTGGTCACTTCATAAATCTATATTTATGATAACCAAAGTCGGTATCCAATACCCAAGTAGAACCTTGACTTAAAGAAAAATTTATTTCAATCATGAACAAAAACTATATTGTAACCGAAACTTCACTAAGCTTCTTTGGGTAGCCTCTGCAAGATGCTTCTCGCAGTTTCTTTCCAGTGTCCAGGCTTATTGCAGTGGAAGCAAGCTCCTTTGCTATCCGTATCAGTTTTGTTCTTATTATCCTTTGTTTATGCCTTTCTATTTACCTTCTTTGAATCGTTCTTCTTTTCGGAAGATCCTTTGGCCCCTACCGAAGAAGACTTGATCTTTCTTGGTTGGAAAGTGACTCTCAACATTTTTCAATATGTTAAGCAAATCAGCGAGGCTGATATCTAGCTTGTTCATATGAAAAATTCACAACAATTGTGAAAGGAGTCCGGGAGTGAGTGCAAGATCAAATCTTAGCTCAACTCTCCATCCATGACAAAACTCGTTGTCCTAATTGATCAATCAAATTGATAATGTTAAGGACTTTTATCTATACTGTAGTGTCATCGGTCATTTTAGATCAAAAGAGCTCCTTAGATATCTGATATCTATCAGTCCTACTTTCCTCACCATCAACTACTTGATGTGTAGGAATATAGTAGAAGCATCCATAGTTTCATGCTGACGCTGAAGCTCGTTACTCATAGATGCGAGCATGATGCATTGAGCCAACTGTGCATCATCTTGCCACTTTCTAAAAGTAGCAATGTCTTCCTCAGAGGCGTTGTTTGCAACCATTGCAGGGATAGACCTATTAAGGACATAAGATAACTTTTCAGCCATGAGAACTATTCTCAAATTCCTTAACCAATCCGCTTAATACGGTTTGGTTAAATAACATCTAATATGTTTAGCAGGTGATAGTAATTTAGACATTGTAAAATTTCGTAAATGAATTTGTAATTAACAACATTTTAACATACATTCTTTTATTAATTACCAAAATAATTTAGGTCTTGTTTTAAATTGGTATCTCCCACTATTTTCTTCAAACTATATTACCTCACTTATATAGTTCGGCAAAATCTAATTAAAGATTTGCTAGTGAGAATAAGGATCCCATTTCAAATGTATATAGCCTTGTGGTGACACAACAAACTATATATAAATAAATAGGTAGACAACTTTTGTCAATTACATCAACTATGCAACTCCTTTTCTTTTGCCTCTTAGATTATTTTGATCAAGTGGTGGCACATCCGAATCAAAATTATCCAAGTTAAGTCCGACCTAGCACTCCATATATTCAAAAAGAAAAATATCATCCTTGTGGTGACACAACAAAACAATATTGTTCAATTTTCTTTATAAGCATCAAATGTGATAAATTAACATCTTAAATACTTAATACTTGCCTTGTGGTGACACAACAAACTCATATTAAATATTTAATACTCTATTAATTTTATCATGCTAGAAAATGACGCTCGATATTCCAAATATCTTTGAACGCTTAGGACTTAATATAAAAATTGAGGGGTTTGTTATTAATTTGTCTCATCTTGCTTCACAGCATGCATGCACACATATATATATATATATATATATATATATATATATATAAAATACGCATCATATTAATGAACATGCGAAGCATGTTTGTATAATATATAATATATATAGTATAAGCATGCACATATAGAATACTATATTCTACCCGGATTGATTATGGACTTTTATTCTAATTTGGTTCACTAGAGCCACCAAGTGAACCAAAAGGTCAAACCCTAGGGGTGCAAGAAATAATATTTAAATATAACTATTACATTTAAACACGGGTTCCATTACAAACGGGTCTTCAAGCGCTCCTTGCTCCTTGATCTCCAATTTTTCAAAATTAATTCTAACTATTCCTATTACAAAACTAATTAAAATAAATAGAAACCTTGATCGTTGATCGAGGGAAGTACATAGGAGAGAGATAGAATTTACATTAAGAAAAATAGAGAAGAGGCAGTCTGTGTAACCCCATTTAATAAAACCCATACATTGATGCATCCAACTAAAAATAAAATCCAATCACATTGGTCAATAGTCCATAATCAATCCCATTTATTATCATACACATCTCCATATGTATCAATAAATAACATTCATCTCATGAGTAATAAACATTTAATATATATTGATATTATTTAATGGGCAAATTTAGTTAGTATAAAATCTAATTTTGAATCAAAATAAACTCCTTTATTTTAATCTAAATTTAAATCAAAATAAAATTATTTTATTTTAATTTATCCTATTTTGAAAAAAAAAAAAACTATTTTATTTTAATCAAAATCTTTAATCAAAATAAACTCCTTTATTTTAATTAATTATGGAATCCAATTCAAGTAAAAAAAATAAACTCCTTTATTAAAGGAAACATGATTCTCTTTCCTATTCATAAATAAACTCCTTTATTTTGAATAATATGAAATCATATTTCATATCTAAATAAACTTCTTTATTTAAGGAAATTAGGATTCTCTTTCCTATTCACAAATAAACTCTTTTATTTTGAATAATATGAAATCTTATTTCATATCTAAATAAACTCCTTTATTTAAGGAAATTAGGATTCTCTTTCCTATTCACAAATAAACTCTTTTTATTTTGAATAATATGAAATCTTATTTCTTATCTAAATAAACTCCTTTATTTAAGGAAACATATAATCCAATTTCAACTCCAATTAGTTATCATAGAATTCAATTCTAACTCTAATTAGTTAGCATGAAATTCTAATTTTAAAATTAAAATAAACCTTTTATTTTAAGATTAAAATAAATATTTTTTTTATTTTAAAATTAAAATAAACCTTTTATTTTAATTATAAAATTATAAGAAATATATATATATATATATATATATATATATCTGCATGAATTTTGAATCCATATGATTACAATATAGAATCACGTGAAAAGTCAATTATAATACGTAATCACGTCCCTTGTTATTTGTTAACCAGTATGTTATATATATATATATATATATATATATATATATATATATATATATATCACGGAATGAAACAAACTTGATTAACAAAAAAAAAAACGTGGGCAACAAATTACCTAAGTGACGAGTAATCCTGTTAACATGTACGGAATCTTGGAGGAGAAATTAACATAATATATAAACGAAAAAAATACTGAAGCAGGTTGATGGTAAGAATCATTCTATGTGACAACCACGGATTCAGCAAAATTATAATCGGCATCCGCGATTTTTTTTTTTCATACAATAAATTTTATACAACAATTTATGCCCAATTAAATTGTTCTAAACATATATCAATATACATATCAAATTTGAACAATTAATAATTTGTATAAAGGTTTGGCTCTGATGCCACTGTTAGGTTTGTAATATTCAAGAACGCAATCAAATTGCAAAAAAAGTGCGAAAACGTGTAAAAATCAGAGTTTAAAAATTTTACAAACCATATACCCGGATCACCCTTTATGCACAATTATTAATTAAACGAAAAAGATGAATAAGAAACATACCCTTGAAGATCCGAGCTTCCTCAGGTACAAGTTCACCTCCAATCCTTTTCGGGTTCAACTTGAATCCACCGGGTTTGGTTCCTTCCTTTGATCAACGTTAGCCACCCAAGTGTTTGGCTTCTAGAGGTGATCCACCAAGGAAGAAGAAGAATTCAAGAAGATGGGTAGTTGGCTAAACCTTAGTTTTTCTATCTCTATAGAAAGGGTGCGTACTCTCCAACCATTGGAATTATTTCGTGGTCATGATATCTGATATAAGACTCCTCTTATAAAGATATCAAGTAACCCTATTTAAATAAGGTATTATTTAACTAAACCCTTTTAATTAAAGGGGCTCCCTAATCTTATTAGGGATAATTAATTAAACTCCTTTAATTAATTTTTCCTCCTAATCCTATTAGGAATAAATGAGAGTACTTATATTAAATTAATTCCTAAACTCTTTTAGAAATTAAAATAATAATAATTGTAATAATATTAATAAGACTCCTCTTATTAATTTATATTTAATATTTCTAAAATATTAAATAATAAATATTAAGCTATTTAATTTATTCTATCACCATAGATTAAATTAAATATACATAATATATTATTACGATTATGCCATTAACTTCTTAAATAATTATTCTTCCTTTTATGGTGTGACCCTTTAGGTTCTCCATATTAAACCGGTTGTGAATAAATCAATTAGAACAATTCTAATCTTATTTAAATAAATAAATTAAATAATTAATTTATTTAAATAAATAATATTTATTCTACAATAGGGATAAGCCTCCCTAGCGATCAACGACTTTCCAGATAATATAGATTTCAACATTAATCATAAAAGAACCTTTGAGTAAATAGTTACTGTAAGACCCCGAATTTTATGAAATAAAAGTATTCAATTTTTCTATTCAGTAATTGGTTAAATTGATAAAAGTTAAGTTAAGGGTGATATATGAATTTTTTTTTCAAAATACGCAAGGGGGTATAAAGTATTCATTATTGTTTGGGAATATTCGTTTGGTCGTGGAATATTCTTTTCGCTTCGGGGAATATTAAATGACGCCAGTAGCGACTATTTGTGGGCCCCATAATGTAATAAGCATCGGGAAGAAAACGACAAAATTAAGTTTTTATAAATAACGACGTAATCGTTATCAATTAACATCGTTGGAATACGGTTGGTAAAATAAAGTAATACGCGTTGTTGCACGAAGAGTTAATACGGTATTACAAAGTATTTTGAATTATTGATTCTTACGTGAAGAAGGCACTACTCAATAATTGTTACAGTAATTACTGTTCAATATTTTATTTTATTGATTCAATAATTGATGCGTTGATATTTTATATTATTGTTGTTCAATAATTATCACTGCACAATATTTCTCATTATCAGATCAATAATTCATATTATTTGAATAATATTATTAGATAGCATTATTGGCAATGTCTAGAAAGTTCATCAAGGAGAGGTTTGGTCACCTAATTGCGGCGCCGAGAAGGAGAAATTCTTATCTGAAAGCCCCTCTTTCACAGGAGCAGCACTGGTCATCATAAATGTGATTACGTAATATTATTTGTGAATAATTAATTATTGATTCATATGATAAGAAAATATTTATTCGATGTGAATATAAATGATGGATTTATTTATGTGGTTATAAGTGAAGGAATTAATGATGAGGTGTTTTATATCGGTATTTGTCGAAATGGAGAACAAAATATGGGATTTTCGGAAAAATTAGTTTATTACTTGATTTTGTAAAATCCATAACTTTTGTGTATAATGAGTTAAGAGATGAGCCATATATCAAAAGAAAGCCCTAGAAGTAAGCTAATCTGTAGAAATTTGAATCACCCAAAAATTCTTTGTAGATATTTCGTGGTGAAATTTTGAATGAAAGCTGGTCCGAAGGACTAATAGTCGAAAAAATCGGTGTTCTTCAAACTATATTATGTGAGTTATAAATTTTGATCCGACCGTTGGATCGTTGTAATTTTTGGATATGTTATACATACATAAGTTGAGTATATGTCCACAAATTTTGAACCGTTAAAATGAACGAATGATTTGTTATGAATTTTAAGAGGTAATGGCGATTAGGAAATTAGGTTTTGGTGGAAAATTCTAGAATTGAGTGGGCCCCACTCTTGGTTGTTGGGGAAGATGGCTGATTTTTGGTGGGTGGAATAGTAGCAGGAGTAAAGCCATCGGGGTTGCAGAGTTAAGTCCTTGACGTCTTAACATTTTCTATAAATAGAAAGGCTAAGTTAGAATTGAAAATCACACCGGAATTCATAAGTTTTTCTCTTTTCTCTCTAGATTATCGAGTGTATTTTGTGAGTATTTAGATACTTGGTGAGTTGTTATTCATCGATTGCAAGTTTCTTCTTGTCATATCAGATATCCAAATGGAAGTCTTTTTGTTCTTTTGAGGTAAGGGATATTAAGGGATATTATTTTTTTTCGTAATGATATTATTTCTTCAATATCATTATCTTTGAAATGTTGATCTGAAGTTTTATCAAATTTGGAACTTTTTCATGTTGGGGTTACTATTCATGAATTACTATTCACGAGCTATTATTATTCACGAGTTACTATTCACGAGTACTATTCATGAAGCGTGAAGATGTTTTTTTGTGGAATTTCTATCTTTTGGTGTTGAGTTCTTATTCACGATACTAAGATTATTCACGATACTCTGCACTATTCATTTAAATAAGACTATTCATAGAAAAATGAAAATTTTTTTTTTTCGTCTAAAATATCTATTCGGATACTACCTTTGATTGTATCCATGTTTTGATCATTCTTGAATTTTACACCACTATGATTATTTTTGAGGTATTTTTGGGCGTGGATAAAACCAATGCAAAGATGAATGATTTAAGAAGAATATCTTTGGCTCAGTGCAAAGATGAGCAGTGTTTAAATGAACATGACCAAGTGATGAATATCTTTAGCCGTGATGGTGCAAAGATGAATTATTGATGAATATCTTTTGCTTTCGTAGTAAAGATGACTTGTTTGTGAATATCTTAGCTTTGTAGTGCAAAGATGAATTATTGATGAATATCTTTTGCTCGTAATGCAAAGATGACTGTTGTTGAATATCTTTGCTTTGTAGTGCAAAGATGAATTATTGATGAATATCTTTGGCTTGTAATGCAAAGATGACCCGTTGTTGAATATCTTTGCTTTGTAGTGTAAAGATGAATGTTGATGAATATCTTTGTGCGTGGTGCAAAGATGAATTTATTAGTATGATTATGAGCAGAAGGCGTGATTTGGTATAACCATGATCTTTGATGTTTCGGGTAAAGACAAGTGATGAAAATTTTTTTGTCTTGGATGAGGAAAGGAATTTAGAACTACAATTACGATTATGAGTTATACACGTGATTGTGGGATGGAATTGTTGATTGATGTTACGAGGATAAAACATTGTTGGTGGATTTTAACATGGAGAAGACAATAGACTTTATAGTCTATTTGACTCTTCTAATGGATTGCTCATTCATTTGCAACTATGGTTGAAAAGTTTTATCATCTACCATATGTTCTAAATCTCGATTTATTCTTGATGAAGACTATTGATAATTTATTTATCTTTAGTCATAATATTCTTTCTTGAGCTAGTTGTGCTCACCCTTTTGTTTCACAATTTCTTTCGGAGTAATAAAAGTGTATTTGGGTCGGCGAGGGGATAACGAGGGAATAGAGTGGTGGTCTATAGATGTTGAGGGTGAGGTGAATTTAACTTGGAAGGGTGTTTTGTCACTATCATACAAGATGTCTAATGACATACAACCTCGTGTTATCATAAGACATGGTTGTGCTCATCCACTTCTTCGAGTATATTTACAAGCACTACCTATATAATCTTGGTGTTTGTTTGGAGTATAATACCCAATTAGAGCGGTGGAGATAATGATATGTCAAGAGAAGACTCACCATCTGGGAAGAATATGATAGTAATCTTCTCGTTTTTCTTTGGGGTCTATTAGGTCAACCAAGGATAATTCTGTGGCCATATGATATCTACCATAACCTAAAAGCATGGCCTCCCATGTACGAAGGTTTTCTTGAGCACTTCCCAAAGATTCTAATTTCTAAAACGGCTTTTTGACTATACCTTTATGTAAGGTGTCATGGTGACGTGTTATCCAAGTTGGTGTCCGAGTTACATTTGGTATATATTGGTATCCAAACTCACAAAGACATATGTGTTGTTGTATTTTGCACGACAATTGTTGTAATAAAGTTGTAGTTATTTACGTACCATGTATTTAACGACTCGAGAATAGGTTGGATGGAATGGACCTATTTTGGGGTTATTCTGATTCATCAGCACAATTCAATCCTTCCACCATACAATGTCCCAATTAAATATAAGACATGGAATTCTTGTCCAAGTCTTATTTTATTTAATTATATGTATTTCGATCCTTAAATGCACAACTCAAATAATGAAAATTAGAAACTCCTTTCTAATTTCATTACGCCGCCGCCAAGGACTCTTTGGGTTGTCATTTATCGAATCACATAGGACATTTCTCTTCTTTTAATAGAAGTGGTAGATTCTTTATTGATCATACATTATCTCCATGTACAACTTATTATACCCAAGCATACCCTTTGATATACCCTAAGGGTCTTAAGGAATAAGTCAAAGTATAACTCATCATACACAAGATACTATGATGATCTCAAGTCCAAGGATCACTTGTACTACTATCACTACAGGAATTCCTATTGATAGGCAAGTAAAACTCCATTAGGTATTCCTTAGCGAGTCAATGCGTTCGATGAACTTATTCTCTAATAAGCACCTACATACTTGCTTTTAGTGTCTCCACACAAATGATTATGAGATCAATCATCCTCATCCAATGAGCAAGTTAACGTATGTACCAATCTATCCGGATTCACTAATCCCCAATTTAGTAATCCAATGATTGGGAACTATTTTAGTTTTAAGCTTTCTAAGAATTTAGATCTCATTAGAATGATCATCATCATTATTCTAAAAGCATTGCTTAAAACTATGGTTTTATCACATATTATAAAACGACAAGATCATGTAGATAATTAAAAGCCTTTAATAAATTAATACTTTTTATTAATAAATGAATAAGATTGTTACAAAGTATATGCTTTATCATCAAACATGATTGGCTTGTGTGGATACTACTTTCACTGTACCATGTATTTGGCGACTCAGAATAAGTAATGTATACCTATTTTGGGGGCATCACAGTTGGTATCAAAGCTTAGGGATATGATCCCTGGCTAAGATGTGAGACTAGAACTAGGAGGGGAGAGATGGGGAATTCCTTCGCTAGTATGACCTACCTAAGTTTATTTGGTATTTAATTGGTCGGTCAAAGTATAGGGATAATATGTTATATGTTAATTAACCTTTATTTTATGGCAGTATCTGAAAATGACATCCAAGAATGTTGAAAATATCAATGGAGCACAAGAGACCGTTGAGTCTCCACATATCAATAATCAAGAGAATGTGCATCAGGAAGGCGACAATCCTCATGCAAACAACAACACCGACAAATGATGAATGATGGATTGTTCGGAGGCTTTATGCAATTCATGCAACATCAAAGTAGAGCGGCTCTCATCCAAAATATAGGTAGAAACATCGAAAGCTCTCGGACGCACATCGCTAAAAGCTTGCTTCAAGGAACTGGGACCACCGGAGTTTTTGGAGAGCCAAAACCACTTAAGGCGAAGCATGGATAAAGCAAATCACCAAGATATTTGATGTCTTGGGATGCTCCAAGGAGCAAAAGGTCCCCTTCTCCACCTTCATGTTGCGTGAAGAAGCGAGACATTGGTGGGAATCAGAACGCGTACCAACTTGGCGCGACTCAAGATGTCTTAGGAAAAGTTCCAAGAGCTATTCAACGACAAGTACTTTCCCGAGAGTATTCGTCACATGAAAGAGGTGGAGTTTATCAAGTTGGAACAAAACAATATGACCGTGTCGCAATACGAGGCTAAATTTGCGGAGTTATCCCGGTTTGCATCCCATTTGGTCGATAATAAGGAGTGAATGACGCGAATATTTTTAAGAGGTTTAAAACCGGAGATACGTCAATATCTTATTTCTCATAAACTGTGTTTGTACTCAGATGTTGTAAATAGGGCTCAGTTATTGGAGCGCAGAATGTAGCAGTCAATATAACCAAGAGAAAGCGGTACGGCAACATGAAAAAATACCGGTGGTATCAGTCATCGAAGCGGTGACAACAAACGTGGAGGGAATCAACATGCCAGAAATGGTAATCACTTCGGTGGTAATCATGGATGGCCAAGACAGTAAAAATGGACATTTCAAGAAAAGGAGATTCAATAATGATGAAAAGACGTCAGCACCAGCAACCATGGTTAAGGAAGGAGAACGACCTCCTATCATATGCTTCAAATGTGGAGGGGAGGGATATATCAGTCCAAACTGCGCGATGCCATCCAAAGCGTGTTATAATTGTGGAAGAGAAGGTCACCTAGCCCGATTTTGTCGTTGCTCACCAAGACAAGTTCAACTAGGATGGAGGCACCAAAGGTAGTCCCGAGAAAAAGTCAAAGCCGGTGGTGCAAGGAGAGCATTTGTCGTGACCTCCCGAGAAAGCAAGGAACCCGAACGAGGTCATCACGGGTAAGCTTATCATAAACTCTAAATAAGTCTATACCTTATTTGATACTGGGTTCTACCCATTCTTTTATTTCTCCTACTTGCGCTCAACGATTAAATTTGACTCCAGAGAAATTAGACTTTGACTTATCTGTGGAAACTCCGTTGGGAGAAACCTTCATTAATATCCACTGTTTATAAGTCTTGTTTGGTTCAAATCGGCACCCTTACATTACCTGTCGATCTTATTTCATTGAAAATACTTGCATTTGATGTGATTCTAAAGGATTGATTGGTTAACTACTCATCATGCAAAAATTGATTATTTTCGTAAGGTTGTTAGCTTTCATATTCCTAACCAACCTATTATGCAAATTCAAGCAACCAAACCATTAAAATCAATCACTGTAATCTCAAGCCATAAAGTTATTCGTTTATTGAAAAACGGATGTCAAGCTTTCTTAGCTCATGTCACGGATCTAAATAAAAATACGTCAGTTTTGAATAATATTTCTATTGTTAATGAATTTCCTGACGTATTCCCTGAAGAACTTCCTGGCCTACCCCCAGAGCGTGAAATTGAATTTTGCATCGACCTTGAACCCGGTACAAAACCCATTTCCAAAGCCCCATATCAAATGGCTCTATTGAACCTTCAGGAGTTAAAGACTCAACTGCAGGAATTGTTAGACATTGGCTTTATTCATCCTAGTACTTCTCCTTGGGGTGCTCCTGTTCTATTCGTGAAGAAGAAAGATGGGAGTATGCGACTTTGTATTGATTATCGGGAGTTGAATCATGTCACCATCAAAAATAGGTACCCATTGCCACGTATTGATGACCTGTTTGACCAGTTGTAAGGAGCAAAAATCTTTTCAAAGATTGATCTTCGTTCCGAATATCACCAATTGAAGATTAGAACCGATGACATTCCAAAGCGGCGCCGAGAACTCCGATGACGGGCATTATGAATTCCTAGTCATGTCCTTTGGATTGACTAATGCTCCTGCTGCCTTCATGGATATGATGAACCGAGTATTCAAGGAATATTTGGATCACTTTGTGGTCGTTTTTATTGATGACATCCTTATTTATTCCAAAAGCCGTGAAGATCATGAGCAACACTTGAGGCTGATACTCCAAAAGCTTCGTGAATACAAGCTTTATGCCAAGTTGAAGAAATGTGAGTTCTGGGTTGAGGAAGTAGCATTCCTTGGGCACGTGGTATCAAGTCATGGAATATCTGTTGACCCAATAAAGATTGAAGCTATTCGAAGCTGGGACCAACCTAAATCGGATAATAGAAATCGTAGCTTTCTCGGCATTTGGTTATTATCGGAGATTCGTAGAAGGGTTTTCTTGAATCGCTACTCCACTAGCTCAGCTGACTCGGAAAGATACAAAGTTCGGTTGGAGCGAGGAATGTGAGAAGAGTTTTCAAGAACTCAAGAGGAGACTCATTTCAGCACCTGTTCTGACAATACCATCTGGTTTAGAGGGATTTGTCATCTACAGTGATGCTTCGGGCAAAGGGTTAGGATGTGTTCTCATGCAACATGAGAAAGTCATAGCCTATGTCTCACGACAACTCAAAGAATGTGAGAGGAATTATCTTACTCATGATCTAGAGTTGGCAGCTGTTGTCTTCGCGCTAAAGATTTTGAGGCATTACTTGTATGGGGAAAAAGTGGAGATCTTTACGGATTATAAAAGCCTCAAATATTTCTTCACTCAAAAGGAACTCAACATGCAACAACAACGTTGGCTTGAACTGTTGAAAGATTATGATCATACCATCTAATACCATCCTGGAAAAGCGAACGTGGTAGCTGACGCATTGAGTAGAAGATCATATGCGGGTACGAGTGAAATATTGACAACGCAAAGGCCCATTTTGTGTGACTTGCAAAGGATGGAAATAGAGTTAAAGACTCCAGGGACCCATGTGATGATGGCGAACATACGAGTAGAACCAACTTTAATTGATAAAGTTAAAGTTTGCTCGCCTGCACTACTGGACTGGAGGCGATGCGTATGAGGAAGAAAGTGCAAGAAGGTGTTATCTAGGAAGCAAGAATCGATGAAGAAGGAATACTTGAGTCAACTCCGGACTTTGTGTTCTAACGACCACGATTTAAAGTATAAAATCATGATGGAGGCGTACAACACACCGCCGTTTGCAATCCATCTGGGAGTACCAAAATGTATCATGATCTTGACATACATTTTGGTGGGGCAATATGAAGAGAGAGATAATTTGTTTATCTCAAGGTGTCTAACGTGTCAACGAGTCGGCGGAGACATCAAGTACCAAAATGTCCATTGCAACCACTTGAAATTCCGAATGGAAGTGGGAGCACATTACCATGGATTCAAGTTCTCGATCTTCCTAAGGTTTCTCAAGGTATAGATGCAATTTGGGTCATTGTTGATAGATTGACCAAGTCTGCTCATTTCTTACCGATACGAGAAACTTATACACTTGAACGTCTTGCTCGTATGTACATAAACGAGATTGTAAGACTGCATGGTATGCCGGTATCCATAGTTTCTGATCGAGACCCAAGATTCACTTCATGATTTTGGGTTAGTTTGCAGAAAGCTATGGGCGCAGATTTCTGATTTAGTTTCGGATATCATCCTCAGACGGATGGACAGTCGGAGAGGACTATTCAAACTCTTGAAGATCTATTAAGACTCTGTGTCCTTGATTTCAAGGGAAGTTGGGACAAGTTCTTACCATTGGTGGAGTTTTCCTACAACAACAGTTATCAAGCAAGTATTGGCATGGCTCCATTCGAAGCGTTGTATGGAAGAAAGTGTCGTTCTCCAGTATGCTGGGAGGAGGTGGATAAAGCAACGTTGTTGGGATCGGAGTTGGTACGTATGACTACGGAAAAGATTCAAACGATCCGGCAACGTATAAAAACCTCACAAGATAGACAAAAGAGTTATGCTGATCTTCATCGAAAGGATGTGGAATTCGATATAGAAGATCATGTGTTGTTACGAGTTGCTCCGTGGAAAGGAGTTACTGAGATTTGGAAAGAGAGGAAAACTCAATCCTCGATTCATTGGCCCATTTTAATCCTCGATCGAGTAGGGCATGGCTATATAGACTTCGCTTTTACCGCCAAGTATGTCTCGTGTTCATAACATTTTTCACATATTCATGTTACGTAAATATGTGGAAGACCCGAACCACATTATTGCGTTAGAACCGGATGAAATAGCGGAAGATTTGACGTATGAAGAGATTCCTGTTCAAATTTTGGATAAGAAGGAACATATTCTACGCTGTTGACGAAATGGAGAAACCACGATGTTGACGATGTGACTTGGGAGTTAGAATCTGAAATGAAATCAAGGTATCCTTTCCTCTTCAATATACCAGGTACGTACCCTAATTTCGAGGGCGAAATTTCATACGAAGGGGAGATTGTAAAATCCCAACTTTTTGAATAAAGATGAATTTTCTATAAATATTATTTTTGAATATTATGGAGTGAAATTGTTATAATGTTATAGTTGTGGGTAATATTTATAAATTTTGCAAAGTACACAAGTTGTTATATAATATTCGATTGGTTAGGGAATATTCGTTTTAACAGGGAATATTAAAGACAACCAGACAATCATTGGTGGACCCCATTAACGGAATTATTGTCGGATTGAGAAAGCGACAAAAATACTTTTATGAAAATAACGGCGGAAGTTTTACCGTTAATCTATTGAAACACCCGGTGTTAAAAAAAGTACGAGATTACGGCGTGGTTGCATAGTTACGCACGGTATTAGTTATTGATGCTTACGTGATAAGTCACTCAGCTTTTGTTGGTATTATTAATGTAATAATACGAAAATCTTTTATATAAAAATGAATACTTTTATAAAGTTATTCTATAAATAGAATATATTATATTCTATTATGCATAGTGTTGCATATTGTCTCGCATAGTATTTTGCATAGTAAAATCTTTTTATATAAAATAGAATACTTTTATAAAGTTATCATTTTATTAGACAATAATTAGAATATATTATATTTTATTATGCATAGTGTTTGTATAGTGCATGCATAGTGTTTGCATAGTAAAATCTTTTATAAAGTTATTCGTTTTATTAGATTATAAATAAAATATATTATATTTTATTTAAAAGATTTTACTTTAAATAAGGATCGATTAAAGTAAATCAATACGGACCGTTTATGAGTTAGTTACTATGCGTATCCATTTTTCTATAAATAGAAGCTCATTCCTTCATTATTTTCTTATTTAATTCATTTGAAACTCTAGAGAGATAAACTATAGAGAGAAAGAAGAAAGTATTCTCGCTACTTCACTACTTATATATCCAAAGACTCTTTTTTCTTAAGGTAGGGAATATTATTTGTTGTACTCGTAGGGGTGTTATTCTTTTGTATTCACGAAGAGAACTTATGTTATTCCATTCTTTATTATTACATTGGAATAACTTTGATACTGTGAAGCTACCCTATACTTGGTGACATTCTTCTATTATTCCGTCTTTATTATTCATTTGAAATATCCTCACATGCATGCGTTTTACATGGGACCGTTCTCGTCTTTATTATTATTACATTAGAATATCCTGTTTTGTGCGTTTCTGGCCGGACCGATTCCGCCCTTATTAGTATTACATTTGGAATAACGCATACATCGGCAAGTACGCATGCATGGTGATTTCTGTTGTTATTCCATTCTTTATTATTACATTGGAACATCACATCGGTGCAATTTAATTTTTGACACGGTTCCGATTATTTAGTGTTCATTGAATAATGCGCTCTACGCGAAATCCGCATAAATGGTGATTTCTTTTGTTATTCCATTCTTTATTATACTCAATTGGTTAAAGTTTTGACTTCTATACTCTATGAAATTGTGGAATATCCTTAATATTTGCACTTCATCCTATATCTTTTCATGGAAATATTCTTCTGAGCATTCTTGAATTTTACTCTACAAATCAGTATCATGTTGACAATTTGGACATTATTAGTTCCTGGATAAATTAATTCTTGAACTTGTTTTATTGAATTCTTATATCATTGTCATCATCCTCATGTTTATATTTTTTTGAAAGTCATCTGTGGCTTGTAGTGCATAGATGAACTTGGTATGGTTATGACCAGGGATTATTCGGTGTAATCATGACCGTAATGTTACAAATGATGTGGTAAAAGTCCTCATTGGCCCGTAGTGCATTGATGGACAGTTATTGGCATGATCATGACCATTAATGAATACACAAATATTCTTGGCCCGTAGTGCATGGATAATTGTGGTCGTGATACTAAAAAATATCCTTGGTCAGTAGTGCGCAGGGGTGATTCGATGATGTGGATTATTTATTGTCGAGTCTCGATGATAAAAGTGATGAAAATCTTTTAAATCATAAAAGATAGTAGATTTTATTCTCTACTTGACTCTTTTAATGGATTACTTGTTTCATTGCAGCTTAAACTTGATGTTTGTTATATTTTATCGTTTTAACACTGTTGAAGGCCAATGATAATTTATTCTGCATTATCTTAGTCATAATATTCTTATTGGGCTAGTTGAGCTCACCCTTTCTTTCACTGTTCTCTTCAGGAAATGAGAACGTCGCTGGGACGAGTCGGGGAACGGAGTGATGGTCCGGATGATAGTATTAGCTAGTAGTCCTCACTATTCTATTAAATAGTGTGATAATAAATGTAATGAGGACTCATTCTGAGAGTGGATATTGTCTAGAAGACAGTATTTGTATTTAAACTCACAACTCTCTTGTTGTATAATTAAGATTGTATTTATTTTTTGTACCATGTATTTGGCGACTCAGAATAGGTAATGTATACCTATTTTGGGGGCGTTACACTAAGGCTAAGTCAGCGCAGGTCAGTCATCTATTTAATCACCACGACCGCTAGAATTTCTAGCGGACAACAACATTAAGCAAATCAACATCATACCAAAAGCAACATAACTGCAACATAACAACATACCAAAACCAACATAATTACTATCTCATATGTTAAGTTGTATTCGTCAAACCAAGAAGTGTCTTCCTTATAGCGGTTTTCTAACTAAAATTTTCCAGCATTTTAAAATCTCTTTTGATGATAAAATTGTTGTCTAACAATGAATTTGTGGATTCTGCCAATTTGAAATAATCTCATATTTCTTCTGTCAATGGTGTGTTTATACGTATTGTTCCTGATCCTTTACCTATACCACATACTTCTGCCTCTTCTGATCTGCATTCTGATAATCCATCATGCTCTACTTTGCCAAACTCTACTATTTCATCTCCTGAAGTGTTAAGTTTGTTGACTACCATCCTTCGTAATCAAGAAGCTATGAAAACTAATATTGTTGATATAAAACACATATTTAATGTCTTGGAAAAAGGAAATCTGCCTATGCAGGCTAATGATTTACATCAGTGTTTTACTCAAATAGAAGATGAATTCATTGATTTATACGTTGGTTTTGAGTTACAAACTGTGGCTGTGACGCCCCCAAAATTAGGTATATATCACCCATTCTGAGTCGCCAGATACATGGTACAAAATTCAAATACAACTTTATTTATACAACTGTTGAGCTGTCGTATAGAATACGACCACAGTTAACTGTGAGTTTTATTACAAATATATGTAACTTTCATGGTGCCTCGACCACAACCTTAAAATGGTACTTTACATAAAAGAATAGTCAAAAACTATTTTAGAAATTAAAATCTTTGGGAAGTGCTCAAGAAACCTTCAAATACATGGGAGGCCATGCGTACAGGTTATAATAGATATCATATGGCCACAGAATTATCCTTGGTTGACCCAATAGATCCCAAAGAAAAACGAGAAGATTACTATCATCTTCTTTTCAATGGTGAGTCTTCTCTTGCCATATAACTATTTCCACTGTCTCCAAGTGAATATTATATTTTAAATCAACTCCAAGATCATATAGGTAGTGCCCGTAAATATACTCAGCAAGTGGATGCGCACAACCCTGTCTTATGATAACACGAAGTTGTATGTCATTAGACATCTTGTATGATAATGGCAAAACACCCTTCCAAAGTTGGGTTCACCTCACCCTATTTGATTCACCAAATATAACTACTAAATGTTGTATAGAATACAACACACTTTTCTATACTGTTCAAGGAGAACCTCCACAGCTAGAGACCACTGTTCTATTCCATTGTTATCCTCGTTCAACCCGGCAACACTCTTATTATCTGAAAGGAATTGTGAAGCAGAAAGGGTGAGCACAACTAGCCTAGTAAGGAATATCATGACTAAAGATAATTAAATTATCAATAGCTTTTATCAATAATAAATCAGAGATTTAGAACGACAAAACTAATGATTTGGCCACCAAAGTTGGCACGTTTTACTGAATACCCGATTGAACTTTTAATTTTTTGAATTACATCACTGAACTAATTATTATTTTACAATTAAGCTGTAAGACCCCAACTTATTATTAATGAAATTTAATTTTCTCTATTTATTATTTTGAAATAGTAAGGGTTGATTTGATTAATTTGGATAGTTATGGGTAAAATACGCAAATATTTTAAAATAAGCAAGTGGTTATAAAATATTCATTGTTGTTGGGGAATATTCGTTTGGTCGTGGAATATTCAAGACCTTTTCGAGGAATATTTCAATGACGGCCACAAGTAGATGCATGTGGGCCCCATAACGAAAAAGCGATTGGATGAAGAAAGCGACAAATATAAGTTGTTTAAAAATAACTTGTACGTAGTTATTACAATTATCTTGTTAAAATACTCTGTGGTTAAAACACAAGAAGACACTCAGTATTGCACCAATTATTGATTCTTATGTAAGAAGGCACTACTCAATAATGGTTCTGATAATTACTAATCAAAGTATTTTATTTTATTGATTTAATAATTGTTGCGTTGATATTTTATATTTTCGTTATTTCAATAATTGTCATTTACAAGTATTTTTCATTATCGATGCAATAATTCATATTATCTGAATAATATTATTAGATAATATTATTGGCAATGTCTAGAAAGTTACATACAGGAGAGGTTTGGTCACCTAATTGCGGCGCCAAGAAGGATAAATTCTTATTGGAAAGCCCCCTCTTTCCAGAAAGCGCACGGTTGTCAATATTGTGATTCGTAATATTATTTGTGAATAATTAATTATTGATTCATATGATGAGAAAAATATTGATTTTATGTGGATATAGATGGAAAAATTTTAATGTGACAATTGTTGAAAATTGAAATTTTATCTTTTACGATAAAATAATTCATTTAAATATATTATTATATTTTAATAATATAATAATGGTGATATTTTTACAACGAATGTGGGATATATGAGTATCTGAGGAAGAGTATTTTGTTGCAATAAATGTTTAACACATGTTAAACATGTAAATTGGACCCCATTTATTCGGTGAAATTTGATTATAGCTTTTGTAAAATCGTCTCAGTTTGTGGATTTTTCGGTCAATTTATGTTTGGAATTTGGAAAAATTTTCTTCTGCAAAGTTGTAGAGAATTGAATTTTCTATAAAAAGTCGCGAGATTCGAATTTTCTGATAAAAGGGCTATTTATTGTGAATTATTGAAGTAGAAGTCTCAAATAATTGATTTTTGGAAGTTTTAATTATTATTTTAAAGAAAAACGTTTTTTGCATTTAAGTGGGCTAACATGTGATATTAATTACTGAAATCAGATCTTCAAAGATGGGCTAAGGAAATTTATAATATATATTAATATTTTATTAAATTTTACGCTTTTGTGTTCTAAGCGATTTTCCTATAAATAGGGTGCTTAGGTTAGAATTGAAAATCACACCGTAACTCGAAGTTTTCTCTCTATATTATCGAGCGTATTCTTGTGAGTATTTTGAGTATACTTTGAGTATTGTTAGGCGGTCTGAAGTTCCTTCAAAGACTATACCCTAGATTCCAATTTAAAATCTTGTCTTTGTGAGGTAAGGGATATTATTTTTTCAGAATGATATTATTTCTTCAATATCATTATGTTGAAATATTGATCTGAAGTTTTATCAAATTTGGAACTTTTGGTGTCTGAGTTACTATTCACGATATCTGACTATTCACGATACGACCTAATTATTCACGAATACATTTACACTATTCAATGAAAAATGAAAAATTTTCTTTTCGTCAAAATATCTATTACGGATACTAGCTTTGATTGTATCCATATTTTGATCATTCTTGAATTTTACACCACCTGTGATTATTTTTGAGGTATTTTGGGACGTGGATAAAACAAAGTACTAATCCTTAATCCTTAATCCTTGTCATTTTGTTTCCTTTGGATTCGTTTCCTTTAAAAATATTTTCATCATCTTCAAATCTTAAATGATGATATTCTTGAATATCTTTGGGCCTGTAGTGTAAGACCGAAATTTTTTAAATAAAAAGGAATTTCCTTTATTTATTATTTTGAAATAGTAAGGGTGGATTTGATTAATGTGGATAGTTAAGGGTTAAATACGCAAATATTTCAAAATAAGCAAGTGGTTATAAAATATTCATTTTTTGTTTGGGAATATTCGTTTGGTCGTGGAATATTCGTGCTTGTCGGGAATATTCGCATAACTGGCGCATGACCATGTGTGGAGCCCCATAACGAAAAGCGATTGGATGAGAAAACGCACAAAGTTTGGGTGGTTATAAATAACTAGCGTAGTTATTCAAGTTAATTTGTTGGAATACCCAAATTGGTTAAAATATAATGAATACGCGTGGTTCTTCAGCGTTAAGACGGTATTACTGTGACAGATATTGTTGAATTATTGATTAAATACGTAAGATGGCACTACTCGATAATTTTCACATGAGTTCTTATTCAATATTTTATTTTATTGATTCAATAATTTTTGCGTTGATATTTTATATTATTCTTTGTTTCAATAATTGTCTTTTGACATGTATTTCCCATTATCGGATCAATAATTCATATTATTTGAATAATATTATTAGATAACATTATTGGCAATGTCTAGAAAGTTTACCTAAGGAGAGGTTTGGTCACCTAATTGCGGCGCCAAGAAGGAGAGATCCTTATTGAAAGCCCCTCTTTCACAGGAACAATTTTGGTTGTCATAAATGTGATTATGTAATATTATTTGTGAATAATTAATTATTGATTCATATGATAAGGAAATATTTATTTTATATGAATATAAATGATGGATTTATTTATGTGGTTATTAATGAAGGAATTAATGTTGAGGTGTTTTATCGATTATTTTATCGGATTGGAGGTATTAAAAATCAAATCGTGGGTTTTGAGATATATCATGGGGTTATAATTTTTAATCCGACCGTTGGATTGTGGTAATTTTTGGGTATGTTATACATACATAAGTTGAGTATATGTCCACAAATTTTGAAGCGTTAAAAATGCACGAATGATTTGTTGTGAATTTTAAGAGGTGTCGGATTCGGAAATTAGGTTTATAATTGATTTTGGTGGAAAATTCTAGAATTGAGTGGGCCCCACTTGTGGTTGGTGAAAAAATGTGCTGAATTTTATTTCAAATGTGGTGGGTGGCAATAGTAGCGAGTAAAGCCATCGGTAGCGAGTCAAGTCTGCTTGGTGGGCTAACATTTTCCTATAAATAGAGGCTAAGTTAGAATTGAAAATCATACCGTAAACAAAGTTTTCTCTCTTTTCTCTCTATATTATTGAGCGTATTTTGTGAGTATTTAGATACTTTGAGAGTTCTTTATTCAAGACAAGTTTCATTCAAGATCACTTGAGGCCTTTCCTTAGGAAATCTTGATTCTTTGAGGTAAGGGATGTTATTTTCTTCTCAAATGATATTAATTCTTTGATATCATTATCTTTGAAATATTGGTTGGTACTTTTTATCAAATTTGGAACTTTTTCATGTCGGGGTTACTATTATTCATGAGTTACTATTCACGAGTTACTATTCATGAGTTACTTATTCGTAGTACTATTCATGAAGCGTGAAAATGTTTTTTTGTGGAATTTCTATCTTTTGGTGTGTGAGTTACTATTCACGATACTCTGGACTATTCACGATATCTGACTATTCACGAATACGGCACTATTCACCAAAAAATGAAAATTTTTCTTTTCGTCTAAAATATCTATTCTGGATACTAGCTTTGATTGTATCCATGTTTTGATCATTCTTGAATTTTACTTCACTATGATTATTTATGAAGTATTTTGAAACTCGGATTGTTTAAAGTACTGAATCCATAATATTTGTCATTTTGTTTCTTTGGATTCGTTCTTTAAAAGTATTTTCATCATCCTCGGTCTTAAATGATGATAGTATTGAATATCTTTGGGCTGTGAAGTGCAAAGATGAATGATTCTGAAGAATATCTTTGGCACGTAGTGTAAAAGATGAGCAGTGTTTAAATGAACATGACTTGGATCGATGAATATCTTTGGCCTTTAGTGCAAAGATGAGCAGTGTTTAAATGAACATGACCGGTGATGAATATCTTTGGCCTTTAGTGCAAAGATGAGCAGTGTTGAGATGAACATGACCGATTGATGAATATCTTTTGGCTGTAGTGCTGAAAGATGAATATTTGATTTGAGATGAATATTGATTGATGTTAGAGGATAAAATATTGATGATGGATCGTTAAATTCATAGATTATAGTAGATTTCATCTCTCACGTAACTCTTCTATGAATTATTATTTTCATTCTTGAATATTGATCCGAAACTTGTTGTACATTTTATTCTATCGAGTTTTCCTCTGTTGGAGACTAACGATAATTTGTTGTATATTATCTTAGTCATAACATTCTTTACTGGGCTAGTTGAGCTCACCCTTTTCCTTGTTGTTCCATTTTTCTTCTCAGGAGGCGAGAATGTAGCGAGTACTAGTCGGGGTATGGAATGAAGGTTCTAGAGAGAGTTGTTTAGTAGTCCTCACCATTATTGTAAAATAATGTATCAATAAATGTGATGAGGATTTATTTGAGTATAAATATTGTCTAGAAGATAATATTTGTATTTAACTCACAGTTTTACTGTTGTAATAATAAAGTTGTAGTTGTTTCTGTACCATGTATTTGGCGACTCAGAATGGGTTGGATGGAATGGACCTATTTTGGGGTCGTCACATGTAGTGCAAAGATGAATGATTTCTTGATGAATATCTTTGGCCCGTAGTGCAAAGATGAACAGGTGTTGAGATGAACATGACCTGACTGATTAATATCTTTGGCCGTAGTGCAAAGATGAGCAGTGTTGAGATGAACATGACTCATCGATTAATATCTTTGGCCCGTAGTACAAAGATGAGCAGTGTTTAGATGAACATGATTAATCGATGAATATCTTTGGCACTGTAGTCAAAAAGATGAATATTTGATTCCAGATATATATTGATTGATGTTTACAGGATAAAATATCGACGATGAACTTTTAAATTCATATATAGAAGATAGTAGTTTGCATTCTCTACTTAACTCTTCTAATGAATTATTATTTCATTGCGAAGATTGATTTAAAAGCGGTTGTCTATTGTATTCTATTAGATTTTTCCTGTTGAAGACTAACGATAATTTGTTGTATATTATCTTAGTCATAATATTCTTCTTGGGCTAGTTGAGCTCACCCTTTTTCTTGTTGTTCCATTTTTCTTCTCGTAAAGGCAAGAATGTAGCGAGTACTAGTGATGGGGTATGGAATGAAGGTTCTAGAGAGAGTTGTTTAGTAGTCCTCACCATTTTTGTAAAATAATGTATCAATAATTGTGATGAGGATTTATTTGGGTATGTATATTGTCTAGAAGACAATAATTGTATTTTAACTCATAGTATATATGTTGTCGTATTTTGCATGACAAATGTATTAATAAAGTTGTAGTTATTTCTGTACCATGTATTTGGCGACTCAGAATGGGTTGGATGGAATGGACCTATTTTGTGGGTGTCACACGTAGTGCAAAGATGAACAGGTGTTTAGATGAACATGACCAACTGATGAATATCTTTGGCACAGTAGTGCAAAGATGAATATTTGATTCGGATATATATTGATTGATGTTCTGGGGATAAAAATGAGCGATGAACTTTTAAATTCATACATAGAAGATAGTAGTTTGCATTCTCTACTTAACTCTTCTAATGAATTATTATTTCATTGCGAATATTGATTTAAAATTTGTTGTCTATTGTATTCTATTAGATTTTTCCCTGTTGAAGACTAACGGTAATTTGTTGTATATTATCTTAGTCATAATATTCTTTCTTTGGGCTAGTTGAGCTCACCCTTTTCCTTTTTGTTCCATTTTTCTTCTCGGGAGGCGAGAATATAAATAGTACGTATGCAGTGGGGTATGAAATGAAGGTTCTAGAGAGAGTTGTTTAGTAGTCCTCACCATTTTGTAAAATAATGTATCAATAAATGTGATGAGGATTTATTTGAGTATAGATATTGTCAGAAGATAATATTTGTATTCAAACTCACGCTTTTCTTGTTGTAATAATAAAGTTGTAGTTGTTTACGTACCATGTATTGACAACTCGAGAATGGGTGATGTATACCTATTTTGGGGCGTCACGGTTGGTATCGAGCTTAGGGATATGATCTCTGGCGGAGATCGGGGAATAGAACTAGGAGGGAGAGGCGAGTAAATCCTTCGCTAGTGTGTCCTACCTAAGCTTATTTGTTAGTTGGTCAAGTATATAGGGATATTATGTGATATATTGATTTCCTTAATTAACCCTTATTTTATGGCGGTGTTGAGAATGTCGGTGAGAATATTAACAATGGAAATGAGACCAGAGTGGAGAGATGCTGTACTCACCAACGAGGAGAGCGTGCAACAGTTGGCAATGTTCCTCCTGTGAACAACACCACCGAAAGCGAGATGATGAGCGAGGGATGTTTAGAAGCTTTTTGCAGTTCATGCAAAATCGACGAGGAGACTCATGTTCAAAATATAGGAGGAAATGATAACAATTCATGGGTTGTCACAACCAAGCGATTCAAAGAGTTGGGACCACGGAATTTAAGGGAAAGCCGAGATCCGATCATGGCGGAAACATGGGTCAAGCAAATTACCAAGATATTCGATGTCTTGGGATGCGGAGGAACAGAAGGTTCCATTCGCCACCTTTATGTTCCGTGGCGAGGTAGACTCTTTGGGGGAGTCGTGAAGCGTACCCATCCGGTACACTAAGCATGTCTTGGGAGGCGTTTGAAACTATTTAATGACAAATACTTTCACGAAAGTGTTAAATCGTATGAAGGAAGTGGAGTTCATCAGATTAGAACAAAACAACATGACCGGTGTCTCGAAGACGAGGCAAAGTTTGCGAGTTATCCAAGTTTGCACCTCATTTGGTGGAGAATGAGGAGCGATATATGCGGATGTTTTTGAGAGGTTTGAAACCCCGATACGACAATATCTCATTTCTCATAAATTTTTCTCTATTTAGATGTTGTTATGAGGGCTCAATTGTTAGAAGCGAGATACTTGAGTATGTTCAACCAAGGACCATAACCAAGATCGTACTCGAGATAGCGATCAATGAGAATAATGATAACCCGGCGGAGAAAAAGCAGACGGACAAAAATGGTAACCACTCACGGTGGTAATCATGGCCATGAAAATAGAAGAAGCGAGTCACGAGGAGATTTTAAAAGAGGAGATTTAACAACGACCATGTGAAGGCGATAAAGTCTGCAAAGAATCGGTTCTAAGGAGGAGAACGACCACCGGTCATATGCTATAAATGCGGAAAAAAGGACATATCGATCCAAGCGCCCACAACAGATTCAAGGTATGCTATAATTGTGGAAAGGAAGGACATATCGCTCGAGATTATGCGGTAGAGAGAAACCTAGTTCGTGGGGACGGTGACTCAAAAGACATCCCGGAAAAGTCAAAGTCAACGATTCCGGGAGAAGCGTTTGTTGTGATTGGTCAAAATGCGAGGAACCCAAACGAGGTGATCACGGGTAAGCTATTTATAAATTCTTGCGAAGTTTATACCTTACTTGATCTAGGGTGCTACCCATTCATTTATCTCTCTGCATGTGCTCAACGTTTAAACTTGACTCCGGAGAAATTAGACTTTGACCTATCTGTGGAAACTCCGTTAGGAGAAACTTTCATCACATCCACTTGTTTATAAATCTTGTTTGATTCAAGTTGGCACCATCACCTTACATTGACCTTATCTCTTTAAAGATACTTGCTTTTGATGTGTGATTTTAGGGATTGATTGGTTAACTACTCATCATGCCAAAATTGATTTTTTAAAAGGTTGTTAGTTTTCATATTCCTAACCAACTTTGTTATTTAATTCAAGCAACTAAACCATTAAAATCAATCACTTGTCATATCTAATCATAAAGCTATTCGTTTATTGAAAAGCGGATGTCAAGCTTTCTTAGCCCATGTTATGGATTTGAATAAAGACACGTCAAATTTGAATAATATTCTGTTGTTATTGACTTTCTGACGTATTTCCGAAGAACTTCCGGTCTACCCCGAGCGTGAAGTTGAATTCTTTATTGATCTTGAACTGGTACAAAGCCCATTTCTAAAACCCCATATCGAATGGCTCTCTATTGAACTTCGGGAGTTAAAGGTCCAACTACGAGGAATTGTTGGACATCGGTTTTCATTAGATCAAGTACATCTCCTTGGGGTGCTCTGTTTTATTAAGTAAAGAAGAAAGGCGGGAGTATGCGATTTTGTATTGACTATCGAGGAATTGAACTATGTCACCATCAAGAATAGGTATCCTCTACCTCGTATTGATGACTTGTTTGACCGATTTGCAAGGCACAATTCTTTTCAAAAATTGATCTTCATTCGGATATCATCGGTGAAGATTAGAGGCGAGGATATTCAAAGAGCGCCTTTAGAACTTCGGTATGGGCATTATGAATTCTTAGTCATGTCTTTCGGACTAACTAATGCTCCTGCTGGCTTTCATGGATATGATGAACCAAGTATTCAAGGAATATTTGGATCAATTTGTTGTTATCTTTATTGATGACATCCTCATATATTCCAAAAGTCGTGAAGATCATGAGCACCATTTGAATTTGGTACTCAAAGGCTTCGTGAAAACAAACTATATGCCAAATTGAAGAAATGCGAGTTACGGCGAGGAAGTAGCATTTCTTGGGCACGTGGTGTCAAAACATGGAGTATCTGTGGACGGCAAAGATTGAAAGTAATACAAAGTTAGAACAACCAAAAGCCCGATGTATGAAGAAGTCGTAGCTTTACGGGTCTAGTTTGGTTATTATCGGAGATTCGTGGAAGGGTTTTCTCGAATCGCTACTCCATTAACCCAACTAACTCGGAAGGATACAAAATTCGTTTGGAGCGAAGAATGCGAGAAGAGTTTCCAAGAGCTTAAAAGGAGACTTATTTATGCTGTTCTAACAATACCATCTGGTTCGGATAGATTTGTTATCTCTGATGATGCTTGAGCAAAGGGTTAGGATGTGTTCTCATGCAACGTGGGAAAGTCATAGCTTTATGCCTCGCGACAACTTAAAAGAGTATGAGAGGAATTATCCTACTCGTGATCTAGAGTTAGCGGCCCAGATCATTTTTCGCTAAAGATATGGAGGCACTATCTATATGGGGAGAAAGTGGAGATATATTCGGACCATAAAAGCCTTAAATATTTCTTCACTCAAAAAAAAAGAACTCAACATGCGGCGACAACGTTGGCTCGAGCTATTGAAAGACTACGATCACACTATTCAATACCATCCTGGTAAAAGCGAACGTGGTAGGCGGCGCATTGAGTAGAAGATCATATATGCGGGAATGAGTGCGATGATGTCAAGTATCGCGTAGAGCCAACTTTAATAGAAAAAGTTAAGGTTGCTCAAGCCACCCAGGCCGAAATGCGCGTATGAAGAAGAAAGTACAAGAAGGAGCTATTCCTAAGCGAGAATTGATGAAGAAGGAATACTTGAGTCCACTCTAGACTTTGTGTCCCTAACGACTCGATTTGAAGTACAAGATTATGATGGAGGCACACAATACACCATTTGCAATCCATCTGGAAGTACCAAAATGTATCGTGATCTTGACATACATTTTGGTGGAACAATATGAAGAGAGAGATTGCAAAGTTTATCTCGATGTGTTTAACTTGTCAGCGTGTAAAGGCGGAGCATCTAGTACCTAAGGGTCCGATTGCAACCACTTGAGATTACGAAATAGAAGTGGGAGCACATTACCATGGATTTCGTTCTGGGTCTTCCTACGGTTTCTCAAGGCATCAATGTTATTTGGGTTATTGTTGATAGATTAACCAAGTCTGCTCATTTCTTGCGATCACGGAGACTTATTCCCTTGAGCGTCTTGCTAGTATGTGACGTGAATGAGATTGTGAGGTTGCATGACATGCACTGTATTCATAGTTTGGATCGTGACCCAAGATTCACTTCAAGATTTTGGGTTAGCTTGCAAAAAGCTATGGGAGCGCAGTTCTGATTGATTCGGCATACCATCCTCAAAGCGGACGGACAATCGAAAGGACTATTCAAACTCTTGAAGATTTATTAAGACTCGTGTCCTAGACTTCAAGGCGGTTGGGATAAGTATTTACCATTGGTGGAATTCTCTTACAACAAGCAGGTTATCGAGCAAGTATAGGTGTGGCTCCATTTGAAGCATTATATGGGCCGAAAGTGTCGCTCTCAATATGTTGGGATGAGGTGGGTGAAGTAACATTGTTGGGACCCGAGTTAGTACATATGACTACTAGAAAAGATCCAAATGATTCGACAACGTATACAAAAGCGGCACAATATCGACAAAAGAGTTATGCGGATCTTCATCGAAAGGGCGTGGAATTTAGTATAGGGGATCATGTATTGTTGCGAGTTGCTCTATGGAAGGAGTTACAAGATTTGGGAAGAGAGGAAAGCTCGATCCACGATTTATTGGTCCATTTCAAATTCTTGACCGAGTAGGAAATGTAGCCTATAGACTTGCGTTACCTCCAAAGTATGTCTCGTGTTCATAATGTGTTTCACATATCTCGTACTTCAGTAAATATGTGAAAGACCCGAACCACGTTATAGAGTTAGAACCAGGGACGAAATAGCCAGAAGACTTAACGTATGAGGAGGTACTGTCAAGATCTTGGATAGGAAGGAGCATGTCCTACGCTTGAAAGGTCATACCACAAGTTAAAGTTTTGTGGAGGAATCATGCTATAGAGGAAATGACACGGGAATTGGGAGCGGAAATGAAGCGAGGTATCCTCACCTTTTCAAAACACCAAGTACGACGTCAATTTCGAGGATGAAATTTCATAAGGAGGGAGGTTGTAAGACCCCAACTTATTATTAATGAAATTTAATTTTCTCTATTTATTATTTTGAAATAGTAAGGGTTGATTTGATTAATGTGGATAGTTATGGGTAAAATACATAAATATTTCAAAATAAGCAAGTGGTTATAAAATATTCATTGTTGTTGGGGAATATTCGTTTGGTCATGGAATATTAAATGCACGATCGCTGACCGATAATGTGGGCCCCATAATGTAAAAGCGATTGGATGAAGAAAGCGACAAATATAAGTTGTTTAAAAATAATGGCGTAGTTATTACTGAATTAATCTTGTTAAAATACTAAATTGGTTAAAAACACGTAGCTATTGCGGTATTGCACCAATTATTGATTCTTACGTGAGAAGGCACTACTCAATAATGGTTACGGTAATTCTTGATCGATATTTTATTTTATTGATTTAATAATTGCTTTGCGTTGATATTTTATATTCTTTGTTGTTTTGATAATTGTCATTACACGGTATTTTCATTATCGATGCAATAATTCATATTATCTGAATAATATTATTAGATAACATTATTGGCAATGTCTAGAAGGTTACATCTAAGGAGAGGTTTGGTCACCTAATTGCAGCGCCAAGAAAGAGAAATTCTTATTGGAAAGCCCCATCTTTCACAGGAGGCCGCTGGTCGTCGATATTGTGATTACGTAATATTATTTGTGAATAATTAATTATTGATTCATATGATGAGGAAAATATTGATTTTATGTGGATATATATGGAGAAAAATTTTAATGTGACAATTGTTGAAAATTAAAATTTTATCTTTTTCTCGATAAAATAATTCATTTAAATATATTATTATATTTTAATAATATAATAATGGTGATATTTTTACAACGAATGTGGGATATATGAGTATCTACGAGGAGGAAGAGTATTTTTGTTGCAATAAATATTTAAAACATGTTAAACATGTCGGTGGACCCCATTTATTGGTGAAATTTGATTATAGCTTTTGTAAAATCGCTTGGTTTGTGGATTTCGGTCAATTTTGTTTGGAATTTGGAAAAACTTTCTTCTGCAAAGTTGTAGAGAATTGAATTTCCTATAAAAGTCGCGAGATTCGAATTTTCTGATAAAAAGGCTATTTATTGTGAATTATTGAAGTTAGAAGCTCAAAATAATTGATTTTTGGAAGTTTTAATTATTATTTTAAAGAAAAACGTTTTTTGCATTTAAGTGGGCTAACATGTGATATTAATTGCTGAAATCAGATCTTCAAAGATGGGCTAAGGAAATTTATAATATATATTAATATTTTATTAAAATTTACGCTTTGGTGTTCTAAGTATTTTCTATCATAGGGTGCTTAGGTTAGAATTGAAAATCACACCGTAAAGCTGAAGTTTTCTCTCTATATTATCGAAGCGTATTCTTGTGAGTATTTTGAGTATACTTTGAGTATTGTTAGGCGGTGCAAGTTCCTTCAAAGACTTATATACATTATTCCAAATTTAGAAATCTTGTCTTTGTGAGGTAAGGGATATTATTTTTTTCAGTAATGATATTATTTCTTCAATATCATTATGTTGAAATATTGATCTGAAGTTTTTATCAAATTTGGAACTTTTGGTGTCGGAGATTACTTATTCACGTATCTGGCCTTTATTATTCACGATATCGACACTTATTCACGAATACTGGCACTATTCATCGAAAAATGAAAAATTTTCTTTTCGTCCAAAATATCTATTCTGGATACTAGCTTTGATTGTATCCATGTTTTGATCATTCTTGAATTTTACACCAAAGTGATTATTTTTGAGGTTTTTTTGGACGTGGATAAAACAAAGTACGAATCATTAATCCTTAATCCTTGTCATTTTGTTTCACTGGATTCGTTTCTTTAAAAATATTTTTCATCATCTTCAGTCTTAAATGATGATATTATTGAATATCTTTGGCCTGTAGTGCAAAGATGAATGATTTCTTGATGAATATCTTTGGCCCGTAGTACAAAGATGAACAGGTGTTGAGATGAACATGAACTATTGATTAATATCTTTGGCGCGTAGTGCGAAGATGAGCGGATGTTTAGATGAACATGATTAACTAATGAATATCTTTGGCTTTTGTAGTGCAAAGATGAATATTTGATTCGGATATATATTAATTGATGTTACAGGGATAAAAGATAGACGATGAACTTTTAAATTCATACATAGAAGATAGTAGTTTGCATTCTCTACTTAACTCTTCTAATGAATTATTATTTCCGCTGCGAATATTGATTTAAAATTTGTTGTCTATTGTATTCTATTAGATTTTTCCCTGTTGAAGACTAACGGTAATTTGTTGTATATTATCTTAGTTATAATATTCTTTACTGGGCTAGTTGAGCTCACCCTTTTCCTTTTTGTTCCATTTTTCTTCTCAGGAGGCGAGAATATAAGCAATGCAGTCGGGGTATGGAATGAAGGTTCTAGAGAGAGTTGTTTAGTAGTCCTCACCATTTTGTAAAATAATGTATCAATAAATGTGATGAGGATTTATTTGAGTATAGATATTATACTATAAGATAATATTTGTATTCAAACTCATAGTTTTCTTGTTGTAATAATAAAGTTGTAGTTGTTTCTGTACCATATATTGACAACTCAGAATGGGTGATGTATACCTATTTTGGGGGCGTCACATTAGCCATTCCGTTAAAAAATATTGATGACGTTAAATAAATTTGACATATGGTTTGACTTGTAAAAAAAAAAAAAAAATAATCTTGCCGTGGCAAAAAATACATAATACTCATTTTAAAGTTTTAAAAAAACAAGAACATAATAAAATAAAGCAGATTTTTTTAAAATATAATTTTAATAATAAAAATAGATTTTTTAATAAACATAATTTTTTAAAAATATAGATATAATTTAAAAAAAAAAACAAAACTTTTTAAAAAAACATTATTCTCTTAAAAAATATATATTTTTTTTAAAAACATAATTTTTAAAAAACATAAAAAAATTTAAAATGTAATTTTTTTAAACAACGTACTTTTTTTAAAAAAGCATAATTTTTTAAAAAACAAAACTTTTTAAAAAAACAATTTTTTTAAAAAAAGCATTTTTTCTAAAGCGTAATTTTTTAAAATACGTAAATTTATTTAAAAACGCGTCATTTTTTCAAAAAATAGATTTTTTAAAAACATAATTTTTTAAAAAGCATAATTTTATATAAATTTTAAAAAAAATTTAAAAAAATTACGTTTAAAATCCGTTTTTTTTTAAAAATTATGCTTTTAAAAATCTGCTTTTTAAAAAAAATTGTTTTTTCAAAAAATTATTTTTCTAAAATTTATGTTTTTTTAAAAAGTTCCGCTTTTAAAAAATTATATTTTTTAAAAAAAAATACTTTTTTAAAAATTTAAGTTTTTTTTAAAAAATTATGTTTTTAAAAAAAGCAGATTTTTTAATTGCAAACAAATTTTAAAAGCATAATTTTTTAAAAAATTTATTTTTTTTAAAAAAGTAAATTTTTAAAAAACATATTTTTAAAAAAGCATATATTTTTTTTAAAAGGAACTTTTTTAAAACACATAATGTTTTTAAAAAGCAGCTTTTTTTAAAATGATTTTAAAAAACATAATTTAAAAAAAAGCGATTTTAAAGCGTAATTTTTTAAAAAAATAGATTTTAAAATTTATGTAAAATTATGTTTTTTAAAAAAATTATGTTTTTTAAAAAATATGTTTTTGAAAAAAATGACATTTTTAATAAATTTACGTATTTTAAAAAATTACGTTTTGTAAAAAAATGCTTTTGAAAAAAAATGTTTTTTAAAAGTTCCGTTTTTAAGAGAAAAATATATATTTTTTAAAAAGTACGTTGTTTAAAAAATTACGTTTTAAAAAATTTAAAGTTTTTTAAAAAATCTATTTTTTAAAAAAATCTATTTTTTTAAAAGAATTATGTTTTTTTTTTAAAAAATATGTTTTAAAAAAAAATTATGTTTATTAAAAATTATGTTTTTATGAAAAATTATATTTTTAAAAAATTACATTTTATTTTATTATGTTTTTGTTATTTTAAAACTTTAAAATGAGTATGATGTATTTTTTTTGCCACGTCGGCATTATTTTTTTTATTTTTTGCCAAGTCGCCGTATGTCAAACAATTATTTAACGTCTGTCAATATTTTTTAACGGAATGGCTTAATTGTAAAATAATAATTAGTTCAATGATGTAATTCGAAAAATTAAAAGTTCAATCGGGTATTCAGTAAAACGTGCCAACTTTGGTGGCCAAATCATTAGTTTTGCCGATTTAGAATATATGGTAGATGATAAAACTTTTCAACCATAGTTGCAGCGGAACGAGCAATCCATTAGAAGAGTCAAATAGACCATAAGGTCTATTATCTTCTCTATGTTAAAAGTCCACCAATAATGTTTTATCCCTGTAACATCAATCAACAATTCCCGTTCCCGATCATGTGAATAACTCATAATCACAATTGTGATTCTAAATTCCTATTCGTACCCAGGACGAAGATAATTTTCATCACTTGTCTTCACCTGAAACATCAAAAATCATGGTTATACCAAATCACAATTCCTGCTCGTAATCATTAAATCATCTTTGCACTATGGCCAAAGATATTCGTTATTATCACATCCATGAATTAATATTTCATTGCTGAGACTCAGCTCAATAAATAATCCACATCATCGAATCATCCTCGCACTACTGAGCCGAGGATATTCTTTAGTATCACGACCACGAATTATCCATGCACTCACGGGCCAAAGATAATCGTGTTTTCATCAACGGTCCCGATCACGCCATAAAATAATTCATCTTTGCACCCTTGGTCAAGAGAATCCATAGCCATAATCATACCAAAAAGCGTCCATCAATGCACTACACGGCCGATGAGGACTTTTTCATTAATATCACAACCACAAATTATCCATGCACTCACGGCCAAAGATAATTGTATTTTTATCAAGCAGTCTGATCGATCATGCTATAAAACAATTCATCTTTGCACCCTTGGCCGAAGAGAATCCATAGCCATAATCATACCAAAAATTATCCATCAATGCACTACGGGCCAATGAGGACTTTTTCCACATCATTTGCAACATTACGGTCATGATTATACCGAATAATTCTTGGTCATAATCATACCAAGTCCATCTATGCACTACAGCCCACAGATGACTTTCAACACAATATAAACATGAGGATGATGACAATGATATAAGAATCAATCAAATGAGATAAAGGATAAATATTAAACATTTATAATACAATTTATCCATCGTTCAATAATAACCAAATGTTATCAATCACTTAATAATCTCATAATCTAATATCATTAATATTATAACAATATTTTTGTGACGCTCCCAAAATAGGTATACAACACCCATTCTGAGTCGCCAAATACATGGTACAGAAAGCAAACTACAACTTCAATAATATAATTGTCGTGCAAAATACGACAACACATAATGTGAGTTTAAATATAAATATTGTCTTCTAGACAATATCCACACTCAAATAAGTCCTCATTACAATTATTCAAACACTATTTTACAGAAATAGTGAGGACTGCTAAAATATCTTTCTAGAACCATCACTCCATACCCCGACTAGATCCTGCTATGTTCTCACCTCCTGAGAAGAAAAATGGAACAAAAAGGAAAAGGGTGAGCTCAACTAACCCAATAAAGAATATTATGACTAAGATAATATATAACAAATTATCATTAGTCTTCAACAGGAAAAAATCTGATAAAATATAATAGACAACAAGTTTTAGATCAAAAACTGCAGCGGAAACAACAATCCATTAGAAGAGTCAAGTAGAGAATGAGTTCTACTATCTTCTAAGATTTAAAAGTCCATCATCAATATTTTATCCCTGTAAAAACAATCAATATACATCTTTAATCAAATATTCATCTTTGCACTACAGGCCAAAGATATTCATTTGTATCACCAGTTGGTCATGTTCATCTCAACACCTGTTCATCTTTGCACTACGGGCCAAAGATATTCATCAGTTAATTATTTATCTTTGCACTATAGGCCAAAGATATTTAGTAATATCATCATTTAGGACTGAGGATGATGAAAAATATTTTAAAAAAAACGAATCCAGTGAGACAGAAGGACAAATAGTAGGGATTCGTATAACAGTTTATCCAAGATCAATAATACTCCATAATAACCAATTTTGAAGCAAAATTCAAGAATAAAGATCAAAACATGGATACAATCAAAGATAGTAACCATAATAGACATCTTGGACAAAAAGAAGAAAATTTTATTTTTTGGTAAATAGTGTCGTATTCGTGAATAGTGCCGTATACGTGAAAAGTAACCCCGACACAAAAAAAGTTCCAAATTTGATAAAAAGTTCATATCAATACTTCGGCATAATGATATTGAAGAAATAATATCATATATGAAGAAAATAACATCCCTTACCTCAAAATAACCGCAGTACTTACGATCGGGAATATCTAGTATAAAATTTGAAGGAAACTTGCACTGATGAATAGAAACTCACAAAGTATCTAAATACTCACAAAATACACTCAATAATCTATAGAGAGAAAGAGAGAAAACTTGTTTTTGGTGTGATTTTCAATTCTAACTTAGCCCTCTATTTATAGGAAAATGTTAGCACGCCGAAGCAGACTTAACCTGCAACCTGATGGCTTTACCTGCTACTATTCCCACCCACCACATTTGAATAAAAATCTCAAAGACATTTTCACCAACCAAAAGTGGTGCCCACCAATTCTAGAATTTTCCACCAAAATCATTTATAACCTAATTTCCGAATCAGTCACCTCTTAAAATTCATAACAAATCATACGTTCATTTTTAACGGTTCAAAATTTGTGGACATATACTCAACTTATATATGTATAACATATCCAAAAATCACAACAATCCAACAGTCGGATTAAAAATTATAACTCCTGCAATATATCTCAAAAACCACTGGTTTGATTTTTAATACCTCAATTCCGACAAAAATACTGATAAAACACCTCAACATTAATTCCTTCATTTTTAACCACAATAAATATATCCAACATTTATATCCACATAAAATAAATATTTCCTTATCATATTAATCAATAATTAATTATTCACAAATAATATTACGAGAATCACATTTATGACAACCGGTAGTTTTCGGAAGAGGGGCTTTCAATAAGAATTTCTCCTTCATTGGCGCCGCAATTAGGTGACCAAACCTCTCCGTGACGAACTTTCTAGACATTGCCAATAATGCTATCTAATAATATTATTCAAATAATATGAATTATTGATTTGATAATGGGAAATCTTGTGCGATGACAATTATTGAAACAACAATAATATAAAATATCAATGCAAAGCAATTATTGAATCAATAAAATAAAATATTGAGCAAGTAACTCTTTGTAATAATTATTGAGTAGTGCCTTCTTACGTAAGGATCAATAATTCATCAATCACGTGCATCCACGCCGTATTCTTGTATTTTAACCACCGAGTATTCCAACAGTGTTAACGGTAACAACTACGTCGTTATTTATAAATACTCAAACTTGTCGTTTCCTTCATCCAACAGTTATTCTGTTATGGGGCCCACAAATGACTGCGCCGTCGTACGAATATTCCCCGACAACAAGAATATTCTACGACCAAACGAATATTACCCGACAATAATGATTATTTTATAACCACTTGCATATTTTGCAAAATTTGCGCATTTCACCCATAACCAGAGAATTATATCAAATTAATACCTTATTATTCACAATAATAATTAGAGGAAATTTGATTTTATTTATAATAAGTTGGGGTCTTACAATTTTAATCATTTCTTAAACTTATAAAAAATTAATTTAATTATTTACACTTTATCAAATAATGCATTTAATCATTCAAAAATGTCATACTAATAAGATTTCATAATCAATGATCAAATCCCTCATCAAAATCTGCATATACCCTATATAGGATTCTCAAGCCATAAAATCCTATTTTCCAATTTTATTACTTCACATAACATATTTAATTTATTTACTCATAACTAGTTCATTTTTATAAAAAATACCAAATCAGTCGGGATTTAGCAGAATATAGTCCCATCTTGAACATATATTTTTCTCAGAATTTTTAAAATTCATTTACTATTTTTCATATGGCTAAAACTGCCGAATATTTAGACATTTATCATAAATTGTAATTTTGTCCAAAAATTACGAAATTTATAGGGTATACTCCTGTTATATACATGTACTCCCAATAAAAATTTCACCAATTTTGGAGTTAACCACAAGGAGTTATAAGGGTTTACTTTTAAAATAATCTTTTCTCATAAAATTCATAACTCTTAATCTATACATCCAAAAATCGCTATTTTTGGACACAATCTAGAAAACTCATCAAATTATCATTGTAAATTTTTCTAGAATTTTTGAGGGTCAAAAAAATTACGAATTTGCCCCTGGCAGAAACCCCTTTTTAATAAAAATACTATTCATATGAATACGAAGTATCATTCACCATGCATGTGGTAACCCACATAGACAAGTTATTCCAACAGAATAATAAAGAATGGAATAACAGAAGGATTCACCATGCGTGCGATAATTTGCAAGCGAGTTATTCCCAACAGAATAATAAATAATGGAACCCGGTCAAAGGCGTAAACGTTATGCAGTACGAGGATATTACGATAGAATAATAAATAATGAAACCAGGTCCGACATAAATGCACAGACAGGATATTCTGACATGATAATAAAGAACGGAATATTAGAAGAATTTCACTATGTATGCGGTACTTCGCATAAACAAAGTTATTCAACATAATAATAAAGAATGGAATAATAGAAGAATTTCACAGTATATAGGTAGTCCGCGTATCTGAGTTATTCCAGCAGAATAATAAATAATAATAATATCCTTTACTTAGCACGACAATTATATCCCCTACCTTAAAAAGAAAAGTATTAAATTGGTAGGCGGGAATATACTTGAAGAAAATTTGCATTACGCTCAAAGCTTTCTTAAACTATAAAGAAATACGCTTTCAAGATTATAGAAGAACTCTCTCTATAGTTTCTCTATCTAGAGTTTCAGTGAATTCGTAATAAATAATGAAGGAATGAACTTCTATTTATAGAAAAATGGACTGCATAGTAACTAACTCATGAACGGTCCAGATTGATTTACTTTAATCTGACGATCCATATTTAAAGCAAAATCTTTTAAATAAAATATAATATATTCTATTTATAATCTAATAAAATGAATAACTTTATAAAAGATTTTACTATGCAAATACTATGCAGACACTATGCAAACACTATGCATAATAAAATATAATATATTCTAATTATTGTCTAATAAAATAGATAACTTTATAAAAGTATTTTGTTTTATATAAAAAGATTTTACTATGCAAAATACTATGCACAATAGAATATAATATATTCTATTTATAGAATAACTTTATAAAAGTATTCATTTTTTATATAAAAAGCTTTTACATTTTATTACATTAATAATACCAATAAACAAAACTGAGTGACTTATCACATAAGCATCAATAATCAATACCGTGCTATTTACCAAAATAGAAAAAAAAATTGAATACTTTTATTTTATAAAATTTGGTGTATTACAGTGGCTGTGGTTAAAGCCCTACAATGCAAGATCAATAGAAATTCATGCCAACTAAGTCAAGAAATAAAGTTTTTCAGTTATCAGATTAGTGAGTTTGTAGATTTTATGGCTACCAAACTGAATGATGTTGGACAAAAGTTACATTTTCAATGAATGTATTCTCCAATTCCTGAATGACCTCGTTGCAATTGGATGGCTGAATATGTTGGTGACTTCATGGATCTTCCTTTACCCAATGCTACGTTTATTCCTCGTCCCCCTCACTTTGATGATAATTTGTCCTTAGAAGAGAAACTTCATCGTATTCTTCATCGTCCATATTTTACTCGACGAACTCCTAAAAAGGCAAATGTTGAAGATATTGATTGATTATCTATTCTTTTTGCCTGATGACAAAGGGGGGACATATCTGCTGGTTCTAAGACTATGGCGACTATGGCTCGAAGATTATGTTTATGTTTTAAGACTATTATGTGTTTGTTTTAAGACTTTGATATCCGTTCTGCACTTGCACTGCACTAGACTTTTTGATGAAATCTTGGGATAATCTGCTATTGAATTTTTTTTTGATGAATGTCTAGTATATGTTAAAACTAACATATCTGCAGGTTATGAATAATGCTTAATAGAAGGCATGATGGGTAATTTGATTTTATTAATGTTCTGAAAATATAATTTATATATATATGCATGGATTTAGGAGGAGCTATAATTTTTGGTGTTGTCATCATCAAAAAGGGGGAGAATGCTGACTTGTTCATATTCTAACCTTAACATTTTGATGATGACTTAATTTTTTGTACTAAATCGTTTATTGTGAAATTTTAGGAACTTGATAAAAGAATCGTTGGTGATTTGTTCAAAAGAATTTGAAGACATTTGTGTCTTAGGATTTAATGTAAGGACATTGAAAATATATGATTTTTTAATTCAAGGCTCTAGGTCATTTTATGTACATTTAACATGATAAGTATTTTATGCATGCTTAAAATAAAATCAAATGTTCACAGATCCGTGATTTGCAAAATTAATTGGTTAACAAATTTATGGGTACTGATGTGTATGCTAAAATCTTGAAAGATTCATATGTAGCTATCGCTTTGTTATCCGAGATAGTACTAATTCAATAGTTAGCATGATGCATGATGCACGTGTAATAAGTTTTAATGGGCATCCGATGTTTAGTGTCGTGCTTATCTCCTAAATGCAAAAATATTGGAAGTTATTTTGATAGCTTGTGACGACAGTTTTATTAAGAGTCACGATTTCTTTCAAATTACTTTAGTGGATAATTATTGTGACACCCCCAAAATAGGTATACATCACCCATCTTGAGTCGTCAAATACATGGTACAGAAATCAAATACAAACTTCTTTTATACAATACGACAAAACGCGTGGTGAGTTTTTTTACGAATATTGTCTAAAAGAGAGTATTCAAACTCAAAAAGGAGTCCTCATTACAATTATTATCACACTATTTTATAAAATAGTGAATACTACTATAGCCACCATCTCGGACCGTCACTGTATTCCCCGACTAGTCTCGGCTACGTTCTCATTTCCTGAAGAGAATAATGAAAACAAAAGGGTGAGCTGAACTAGCCCATTAAAAATATTATGACTAAGATAATGCAGAATAAATTATGCTTAGCCTTCAATAATATTAAACTAATAAAATACAATAAACATCAAGTTTAACTGTAACGGAACAAGCAATCCATTAGAAAAGTCAAGTAGAGCATGATATCTACTATGATTTAAGATTTTATCGCTGAGACTCGGCTCAATAAATAGTATCGCAACCACGAATTATCCATGCACTACGGGCCAAGGATATTCGTGTTTTCACCAATGGTTCATGATCATACCAAATAATCACTGGTATAATCATACCAATAACTGTCCATCAATGCACTACGGGCCAATGAGGACTTTTATCACATCATTTGTAACATTACGGGTCATGATTATACCGAATGATCCTTGGTTATAATCATCCCAATCAACAGTCCATCTATGCACGTAAGCCAAAGATGACTTTTATCATAATATAAGCATGATGATGATGCCAATGATATAAGAATTCAATTAAAAGAAAACAAAAGAATACATTTTTAAAGATTTATAATTTAATTTATTCAGAATTCAATAATGTTCAAATTGTCAACATAATACTGCTTTGTGGAGTAAAATTCAAGAATAATGTTGTATCAAAAATGATTTGGACAACAAAAAAATTAATTTTTGTTATGAATAATACTCCGGGTGAATAATATCCGAGTGAATAGTACTTCAGAAATAGTATCCTGTGAATAGTATTTAGTGAATAATACCGTATAAATAAATTGTACTCATGGACAGTACTCCGACATGAAAAGCTTAAAATTTAACAAGAATGTGCAGAAAATATCCTTGTGAAACGATACTAGATAGAAGTAATACTTTAACAAAATAGGGGTATAATCAGGAATACGAGACAAAATAATATTACTCACATACTACAGAGTATGGAAGAAAATATTATTCCTTATGAATACTGAATAAAAATAATATCCCCTACCTTAAAAGAAGACTGGATACTGGAATAATGATGTAGCAGACTACTATTCTTCTTTCTCTCTATAACTTCTCTCTCTATAGCTTCTCTCTTTATAATTGCTCTTGTGAGTCCTACTGAATTGGTGAGAATAAAAGAAGAATGCACTTCTATTTATAGGAAAACATAGTTTCGATAATTGCACATTTTGGGGCTCGAATTATTACAGTATAATACCTTCATCTTTTCCGCCATTTTTAATTTAGTCCTGCAAGTATTATCAATCTTGCACCACCTCCCCTAATAGTAATGCATGTGAACCAATAGTTCCATTCATGTGAGCAAATAATTATATGCATGTGAACTAATAACAATTAATTGCTCATTTATCCGATTAATTACCCGAGTGGTCAATATAACCTCCAGAAATCAATTATTATTGAAATAAATGTCGATTTCCACTAACACAAATAATCCCAACACAATGAAAATATTAATTTCATTTTTAATCAACTCGAACTTATTCATCATTAATATTATAACTCATAATATTTAACAACCAGATCATTCACAGGAAAGAGGGGGCTTTCCGATAATGATTTCTCCCAATTGGCGCACAATTAGGTGACCAAACCTCTCCTCGACAGAACTTTCTAGACATCGTCAATATTACAAATAATAATATGAATAACTGTCATCTCAATTATTGATTTAATAATAATAAGTATTATGCAGATGATACTGTGATAATAATTGAATCAATAATATGAGAGATATTATGCAGCAATTACTGTAGCAATAATTGAGTATAACTGAGTGACTTCTCACGTAAGCATCAATAATCAATATCGTATGCTACTATGCAACTACGCGTATTACTGTACTTTTACTACAGGGTAGTTTAACAGTTTAACTGTAAAACTTTCGCCGTTATTTTTATAAAAAGATTTTTCTGTCGTTTTTTAACTACGACAATACTTCCGTTGTGGGGTCCACTAATGATTGTGTCGTCGTACGAATATTCCTTGTTAAAACGAATATTCCCTGACCAATCGAATATTTTAAAACCACTTGTTTACTTTGCAAAATTTGTAAATATTACCCACAACTATAACATTATATCAAATCCACACCATAATATTCAAAAATATATTTCAAAAAAAATTAATATTTATTCATAAAGCTTGGGGTCTTACACTATATGTGTAATTCTTTTTATTTAGACTAAGTATTGTCTAAAGGTAATTAATCCGGGTGGATTAAGAATTGTTTACAAACAAGTTCAAGAAAGCATAGGTGCTTAAGGGGTGCATTGGTGCACAAGGAGCAAAAGTGCTCAAGTGAATTTTTGTAATTCAAGTTTTAATAGAATCTGTTTCGTAAAAAGAGTCGATTAAAATAAATAAAGTGAGTCTCCAATACTAGTTGGTATTGAACGTGGACTAGGCTATTATTATAGAGGGTAACAGGTGAACCACGTAATAAATATTGGTGTTCATCTTATTACATGCTTTACTTTATTTGTCCATAACAGTTATTTAATTATATTGATAATTAAAGTTTGGATACTTTCATAATCTTAAGAAAATTTATTGACTTGGTATTTTTATAAGGATATAAATTCAACAACAAAATCAAAGACCCAATCCAGTAGGTTGTATTTATCCAGCAAGCTGAATTCATTAATTCAGTAGGCTGAATTCTGTGGTTTGATTTAAAAACATAAACTGTTCATATTTTTTTCTCACACTTATTCAACCCCCCTTCTAAGTGTGCCTGAATTTCACATGCCCATAAGAAGTCCGACACTTATAAGTAGTTCAATTTACTATCAAAGATGCTTCGTTTCTCAATAAAATCAAATCAAGTCGAAGCCAATTAAAATGGAAGTATCAAAGGGCCTTGATTCCTATTTGGCAAAAGGGTTTAAAAATCAGCTTTCAAAACCTCACTTTCATATACTTTAAATGAAAATTGAACTTTTATATAAATCAAACCCTTTGTACATAGGTTCAAAGAGGCACAACACTAATTTCAAATAAAGTACTAAATATCTTGTCAAAATAAAAGCTTTCAACACACACACACACACACATTAAATAGGGAATGAAAAGACGCTATAACCATGTTTCGCGAAAGTTGAGGGGTGCCTAATATTTTCCTCTCGCTTAAGCAAGCCCCCTAACTCTATGTATCTCAAGTTCCAGACCAATTATATAGAGTCGCATATTGGGTCATATTGCGTAAACCTTTCAAAACTTCGGTTGAGTTGGTACAACCATTTGAACTCATATCAACTGACAGCTCTATTTAATTAGGCCCAGTCATTAAAATTATTTTTTTCACAATCGTCGACATGTGTGTCGGTCCTTTTATAAAATCTCACCCTTAAGAAAGATAAATAAAATCAACAAAAGACAAAGGGTAGATATACATAGGAAAAGAAGAATGAAAAAATTTCCCGGCGTTGACATGTGGCAACTTTGCTGAGGATAGTAGAGGGCTTAAGCCGCATTTCAATCTTTTCAATTCTCTTTTATCTGCATGTGTGTGAATTCTTACTTTACATTGAATGAATGTGAATGAATGCTTACTTACAACACTTTATATTAGTGTTTCGCACAATGTCATGATAATGCATGCGGTGAGGCGCGTTGAATGTATGTGAATGTATGTTGTGTGATTCCTCCACCAGAAGGCAAATCCGTCGATAACTAATTATTGGACTCAAAAGGAGAATAAGGCAAGGCTCAGAAAAAGTGCTACTCAGATTTGCTTCAATTGAATGATCAGATTAATTTCCCATATAGTAGATTGCAATGATTTGGGAACCTTCATACCAAAAAAGCCCGTGAGAGTAAACCTAAGATAGGTCAGCCTATGATAAACCAAACGCGAAGGGGAGACTCTTCATGCCTTACCTCTTTCAATAAATGTTAAATGTCAATTCCTTTCAAATATTAAATGTAAATTCCATGTCAAATATTAAAACTTGTCATAAATGTCATGTTATCCTGTCATCAATACAACTTACCTTTGTTTTACAGGAAAACATTAAAAACCTTAAAACTGACTCATTGCATGACATGTATACTGTTAGTGTTTATCAAGACTAAACTACATACCCCTTTCTTGTAGAAAAAATTGATCCAATTACTAGATCCAAGTCTAAACAGGCACAAAGCCCATCTTCAGACATGGCTGAAAGTGCCCAATCTACCCCTGTATCTCGAAAAGAGTTTGAGGGACTTAAAAATCAGATAGAGGAATTGGCCATTGTTGATCGATTTCGCAATCAATGAATACGTGCAAGTATACACGGTCAACAAGTAATAAAGTGAAAGTAGAGTATCGTTCCCACGAGGAATTATTTAATAAAAATCACCAAGTACCAATTCTTAACCAAACTAATGTTATTTAAACAATCTCAAATCGTGATTTTTCTAATTAAGAAAACTAAATTAACTAATTAAACTGAATTACTTTATGACTAAATTCAAATAAATAAAGATTAAGACTCCAATATCCCTAATTATGAACTATAAATCAATTATCCCAATTATTATGCCTACTGAATTGTTAACAGGAATTCTTAAATGCCAAAAGTCATTTTTCAAGTGATCAATTGACTTCTATTTAATCCAGATTAATCTTGATATATTCCTATGCAAAACAATTGAATTAAACTCTTTCAATTCCAATTTCTTATATGTTACATGCGGTGAACAGATATTTCCATTCAATTCATAAACCTAATTATTCACCATGCAAATAACTAAGTCACATGTTATCATGCACAGTTCTAACCCTAGAATTCCTCTTTCAATTCCTTCTAGAGTAACAAGGTAATTACTGATCAGATAATTAATCAATAAGCTCAAGACAAGATAAACAATTCACTTTGACACAAATAATTGGAATAAATCGAATAACTAATTTATAGACATAAAAGGTTCAATTGAAATCTTAATAAAAGAGTTAGTTCATAATTAATGAATGGAAACCAAGAATCCACAACTGAATAGACATTAAAAGATAAAAATATGATAAGAGAAGAGAATAGAATCTGTTGTCAGCAAATCTGATGCTCCCCTCTTGCTCCTGCTCTTGATCTTCAATGATCTTCAAGTTGCTTCAATCTCCAAAACTAATAAGAACTAGGGTTAATGTCTAATCTAATGGAGTGTATCTCTAATCTAATCTATGTAATCTCCCTTTATTTTATGCCTTACATCATGTATTTATAGGTTATAAGTTCAATTTTTAGCTTAGGAACAAACCCAATCCAATTTGGAGTCAAAAAGGTGTCAAAATTCGCCCAAAAACGCATCCAGGCCGCACCAAGCACTTCCCCAGCCCCCGCTGGGCTGCACTACGGATCGATTCTGCCTCCATACCGGCGCTGGAAATGGCCTATAAATGGGCGCCCCCGCGCTGGAAGATTTCTGGAAATTTTCTGCTCTGACGTCCTTTGGGAAAATGGCCATAACTTCTTCGTCTGAACTCCAATTTTGATGATTCAAGATGTTCCGGAAAGAGAAGACGTAGATCTACAACTTTTATTCTTTAATTTTTTCGAAATAATGTCCCGAGAAATAGTCAAATTGGCTCTGAAGTGACTACTGTGTAAATGACAAGCCGAAAACGCGCATCTAGCCACCCCAAACGTCGATCCAAGTAACTTTTGTCCCAATTTCTACAAAACAACATAAAACATGCATGAATAGACACAAACACTTAAAAACATCCAAAAGATTAAGTTCAAACGCACTCAATTATGAGTATAAAACTCACTCAGGAGCCATCCTATTGAAAGAATAGAGTAAAAGCACTCAGGGCCAACAAATACCCACTCAACCAGAGTCCTCTGCTCAAAGAGGCAGCTAGGGTTCTGACAAAAAGGTGAAAATACAAATACCTGAACCTCATTCCAGTGAAGGAACTAACAAAACTCCTGAAATCACAAATCTCATGGAAGACCGAGAAATTGGTGAAATTAGAAAGAAAGTCTAATAAATGGAAGAGACTATCCAGTTGATCAAAGGAATTGGAATTTATGGAAGTGTGAACTACTTAGATCTCTGTATATTTCCAGGGGCTCAATATCCTAATAAATTTTAAGTCCCGAATTTTGAGAAATACAACTAATTAGGAGATCCTTATACCCATCCGAAAGTATATATTAGATAGCTCAGATCCTATATAGAGGATGAAAAGTTGAGAATGCAACTATTTTAGAAAAGTCTGATTGGAGAAGCCAAAGCATGGTATGCTCGACTTCATAATTCCAAAGTTCATAGCTGGGAAGAGCTAGCCCATGCCATCCTGAACCAATACAGTTTCCAATCACAAATAACACCTGATAGATATCAATTGCCCAAAGTTAAAAAGTAGAAGAATGAGTCTTTTCGGGAATACGCCCAAAGATGGAGGCATATGGCAACGCAAGTCAGCCCACCCATGACAAAGACTAAAATGGTGATGACATTCACGACATTGTAGACACTCAAATTTTTGTTTTCCAATTACTAACCCATGTAGGAAGGGCAAAAATGTCTTTTTCCACTCTAGAGACAACCCCGGAGATTCACATATTCATTCTGGAAGACAACCCCAGAGAAACTTTATCAAATTAAACCACGGAAACATCCCTGAGGGATATCAAATTAACCTCAGAGACAACCCTGAAGAAGAATAGAATCGGCTGCAATCAAAACCAGGAGACAACCCCGAGAGACGGCCAAAAACCCCATCAACCCTGGAAACAACCCCGGAAGGGAAAAAAAAGGTCATTTTGACAAGACAACATCAAAAATCACAGTACAGGTGCAGATATGGTCACAAGAGCCATTGCAGTACTTCCGAGCGTAAACTATACAAAACAGCTCAACGAACTTCTTGCGAAGACCCGAAGATGCCAGTTTGGTCATGGACCCAGCTTCCCGAATTCAAAAAATGGCAAGCCCTATTTCATTACGTTTCTCTTGGAAAGAGCTTTCCAAAATGGTATGACACATCTCTATAGGATTCCCGGATTGCAAGTTGCAGACGTTTCAACAGACTGCGCAGTGATAGAAGTGCACGAACTTTGAGGCGGTGGGGTCCACTAGGCATTTCCATAGGTGTACCTGCGGAAGCCGCGGTTCTACCTGCGAAAACCCGGGGCTATATATATCAGCCCCATCAGCTCATAAATCAGAGATTGGGAGAGAGAATGAAGGGCCCAGGAGAGAGAAATCCGACCCCTGCGGTGTAAAAGAGCTCAAATCTTGCTTCTAAACCTGTAAATCTCACTGTAAACCCTCATATACATATATACTACCACATATCAAGTTTTAACCTGTTAAATCAAGTTTAAAGGTGTCAAAAGTCGTTCGATGGCTCATCTCGTGCAAGGCTGTAAGATCTCTTTAGATCTGTGTCTCATCTTGTTTTGTTTTATATATATATATATATATATATATATATATATATATATATATATATATATATATATATATAGAGGATCCGGTCAGACTCTGATTTTACTTAAAATCCGAACTACCACTCTCAGCCATGGGATAACATCCAACGGTCCAGATTGCTAAAAAAAAAAAAAAACACGCGGATCCCTACTCCTGTTGGGTTAAAAAAATACTGACCCGGCCGGGTCAAAAAAGATATCAGGGATCCCTTACAATTTTTTTCCAAATCGCGACTCTCCTCTCTCTTCTACCGACTGGTCTCGAAGCTCTGAAGCTCGCCGGACGTCGTGGTCTCTCTCCGACCAGTCTCTTCGTGGTCTCGGTTGAAAACGAACGGGTAAGGACTTAGCTTTTTGTACTTTCTTCTTTGAATCTTGCTGCCATTGTGCTGGCGAGGAGATATGCTCTTGATTGCAATGTAAGTAGCTGCTTGCTTCTTTTTTCCATCTTCAACTGCTAAAAGAACATTAGTCTTGTTTCTATAGTAGCTTATTTATCATGTATGTACTCGCTGGGTCAGAGGATCTAATCGCAATATATCTAGCAGCTGGGTGTAATTGATTTGAACAGGTGGAGTGATGGGCTCCTCAGCAACTGCAGCAGTGCTAAACCTGTGAATGCCCCTTTCCAAGACGGAAGTTCTCCTGAAGATTAATTATTTCCAGTTATCAATCTGTGTTGAACTATATCCAAAAATTCATATCTGGAATTATAGTAAAAATTTATATCATCATTTGATACTTTTTTATGATAGTGTGAGTAGTAGGTTTTCATTGATTGTTTGTTTGTTTACAGGGATGGGATACTGAGAGAAGCTATGAATTAGAATACAAGTTTCAATATAAGATGGGGGAAAAATATGCTAGGTTTTTAATTACTTTGTTCAACAAAGAACATCATATTTAGTGCTTGTAGCCTGTAGATAATAAAAGTTCATTTTTGCTGCATCTTTATTTTAATTAATTCCAAAATACCTAGGTACGTATGTATAAATAGTTGTATTTGAAATAGTCTTATTGCACAACAAAATACCTAGGTACCTAGGTACCGTTCTTGTATGGAGTACTATATATACTATAAAATTGAATTGTAATAGTCTCAATTGTGTATAAGTAAAATGAGGATTTTTGTGATAAGTAACAAAAGAAAAATGAACAAAAGGAGGTTGTTACTCCAATTTCTTGGGGCATTGTAAAATTAGAAACAAAATTTTGTTGGAAATGATTTTCTTTATCACTCTCTTATGTGGTCATTTCCTCAAGGTTGAAGGAATATTGAAGGATGTTTCATCTCTATTTTGTAATCTTTTTCTTTATAATGAAGGTTCTCTCTTTGGCAAACAAAATTGAACATCGAGTGTGAAATGTGGAAAGGGACTTCTCTTTTAAGTATGATCTTTTTATGATATGATTAAATGTATTCATTACAAGAAAGAAAAGAAAAAGAAGAGAACGAAGGGGTAACCATTTATGATTAGTTGACACACCTTTATAGAAACAGCTCTGTTTTAGAGCTATTCCCTTGGAGAGTTTTTAGAGAGTTTAGAAACAGCTCTGTTTTAGAGCTATCCCAACCCAAACCCATCATCATAACCAGAGCTCCCAATCTGCAGATTTCCAACACGATTGTTCCGAACAGGAAAACATATAGTGAGCAAGTGTATTAGCACTAACAATATAATTGGAAGGATCAAAATTGCAAAGAACATAAATTGTGACACCTAAACATGAATTGGTCACTTCAATATTAAACATGGGGTGGAAAGGAACTAGAAGGAGTTTCTTTCAATTTATACAGACACCTAATGCAGGTCAAAATGAAAATGATATTGCCCACAAAAGAACAAAATGATATTGCTCATATTGCCTTGCAGAATGCAGGTCAACAAATTTGGACCTCCTTTTCTTCTTGCTTTCAGGACTCCACCTGGCCCTTCCAACTTTACCTCCTAGCTTTGGAGAGAAGTTGCCATTCATTTCCGATGATCGAAGCTGCACTTGTTGTCATCTCTTGGCATGCCTAAGGACTCGAATATGGAAGGGTTTCCCAGCAGTGTAACATGCCTGCTCACCAACCCTCTGCAGATCAACATTTCCGTTGTTCGAGCAACATCATGCTTCTCTTGTCCCCTCACCACATCTGTGAAGGACATTGCATTTTCACCCACAGACAGCTTATCCAAAACTTTTTCCCCATATTCATGTATATCAAAGGGTGGTAACGAGTCCTGTCAGAACAAAAAAACAAAACTTATAATCAATTCTAAGTCAAAGTTGGACATATATTGAGAGAGAGTAAATGGACACACTTGCTCTTCCAAATTTTGCTCAATTCTCTGTTTCCATGTCGACACCCAAGTGGCCAATTCAGTCTGCTTCTCGGTTTCAGAAATGCTAGCAAGAAGAGAATCCTAAATATTTGTTTATTGGGTCCAAACTTCCACTGCAGAGATAACTTATGGATCACCATTAATTATAGTGTAACATGTTCTAGCTTTAAAAATTATGAAGCACAGCTAGATTTGCTAGCCTCCTAAGAACGGATTTCATATCCAAATCATAAGTGAACTATAATTATAAATGAAAATGAATCGCAGACATAAAAAGGGGAAAATATGTTTTACCTTACAAAATCATTTTTAACCATGCCTAAGAACGAAATACTTCAGTTCCCACCAATGAGTCCATTGGCTCAACAGAATTTGATAAAAAAAAGTAATTACAGAAACTGCAATACTTAAAACATTGTAATAACAGTAAATTTCCTTAAAGATTTTGAATACCTGATTCATAGCAGAGCTGTCTCTCGGTATATCAAGTATCATGATCTTATATTGTAGGAGTGAGACTATAAGATAGCTTAACATACCTTCTAGAAGAGACAGTCGCGATTTGGGGAAAAAGAGATCGGGCCCCTGATTCAAAGAAGAAGCACAAAAAGCTAAGTCCTTACCCGTTCGTTTTCAACTGAGACCACGAAGAGCCTGGCCGGAGAGAGTCCACGACGTCCGGCGAGCTTCAGAGCTTCGAGACCAGTCGCTCGACGATGGTAGAAGAGAGAGGAGAGTCGCGATTTGGGGAAAAATTGTAACGGATCCCTGATATCTTTTTTGACCCGGCCGGGTCAGTATTTTTTTAACCCAACAGGAGTAGGGATCCGTCCACCGAATTAAGCAGGCTAGCTTATCAGAACTATAGGTGAGGATTTGACATTACAGTGATTTTTTTGTCCTAATATTATATTTAAAATACTTTATTGTTTAGACAATAAACAAAATTAATATTCACCGTTAGGAACTTAAAAAAAAATTAGACAAAATTAATCTCAACCTCCTATAGCACTGTTATTCTGATAATGCAATACGTACAAATTTATCTTGCAAATAATGTAGTACTAGTGCTTATACATTGTTTTTTTGCAATACATACATTTAAATTTAAATAATACATACAGTACGTATTTTTTTTGCAATACATACACTTAAATAATACAGTTCGTACTTTTATTTTTTTGCGAGGGGGAGCTTCATATATCCAGTTCGACTGGATTTGAACCAAATGTTCAAAAACATTTTCAAATTTTTGGAAAAATCCATCACAACAGTTTATAGAACATCACAACTATAAAATAGCATTTAGCATATATTGTCCTACATCATCAGTATAAACTGTTTTGCATAATATATATATATACAGAATGGATCAGGTCCGGGTCCGGACCTGATCAAAAACGGACCTTCTTCTTTTTTTTTAAAAAAAACAACTAAAAAAAATATTTAATATTTTATGGAACTGAAATTTTTTCATAATACAATGTTTTGGGCGTATTTTGGAAACCTATACCAAAAAGTAGTGGTACAGTCTGCACAGACTGTACATACATATTTTGTTATACGTACCCAAATCACACCCAAAACACTGTATTATAAAAAAATTCAATTCCATAATTATTTATTTATTTTTTTTAGTTGTTTTAAAAAAAAACAAAAAAAAAAGGTTCGAATTTTAATCCGGTCCGGAAGTCCGAACCTGATCTTGCCTCTATATATATATAGATATATATTGTCAAGTACTATCCAATGTGTATATACCAATGTCCAGTACTATCCAATATACTCCCCCTTAATATATGAAGCTACCCCTCGGATCATGAATCAATTTTTAAAAACATTTTTAAATTTTTGAACATCACAACTATAACATAGCATTTAGTATAAACCGGTGTGTTTAAAGGGTAAAACCTGCTAGGTTAATGTTAGGTACAGTCATACGAAATAGTTAGTAATATATATAGGGGTGTTCAAAATAATCTATTTTTTCAGTTTTTCAATTTTTCGGACTGGACCGAACCGATCAGTTCAGTATAAAAAAGAACAGGTCCGGTTCGATACAAAAAAATCGGTATATACCGATTTTCGGTATCAATTTCGGTTCGACGTTTTTATGGTTCGATTTTACCGAACCGATCCGGTATATACTGATTTTCTAATTTTTTTTATTAATAATTTATTAATAATAATAATAAAAAAAAAATGATTATAATAATAAAAAAAATACTATTAATAAAAATAATAATAATAAATTATAATAAAATAAAAATAAAAATAATAATAATTATATTAATTTTCGGTAAAAATCGATACCGAACCGGTTCTGAACCGGTACCGTCGGTTCGGTATACCAGTTCAACCGGTATCGTTATCGGTTCATGAAATTGACTACTATCGATAGACCTGGCAAAGATGGCCCAGGCCCGCTGGCCGGCCCGCCCGTCAAAAACCGAGCTTTGAGCCGTAGTTTTCTAGCCCGCCAAAACCTGGGCCTTTTTGGCCTGGGCCGTTTTTAGCCCGGCCCGCCCAAGTGGCCCGTGAACTCTTTTTTTTTTTTTTTTAAATAAAATGCTACTACTTGTGGGTTGTGAGACTTGAACACAAGACTTGTAAGTAAATAAATAAAAGTTCAAACTAACTAAACTACAACAACTATTTGTTTTTAATGCAATCTTCAATATATTTTAACTATAACTGAAAATTATAATTAAGATATGTAGTTAATGTAGGTAATTAATTAATAATACTATTAAAATTTTAATTGATTGAGGTATGTAGTTAATAATTTCAAAGTATAAAACTATTAAACTAACAAATAACAATTATTAGTTTAAGTTAGATAATATAATTATAAAAATTTAAAATTATCTATATATTAGTATTAATTACAGTATTTATTATTTTAAAAGTTAAATAAATTATACTAATTTTAAAGAATCAAATTTGATTATATATTTTGAATTACTAGCAATATATAATCCTAATCAACCTCTAATTTTTTAAATTGCAAGTCCAAAATCTGTACACAATAATATAGATAATTTTATCCCTTAATTATGCAATCCCCCTACTTATTGTAGTACATTTGAAAAATAAATCAATCATTTTTCCTTAATTATGCATTCCCCCTACTTATTTGGAAAGTAAATCAATCATTATCCCAAATCATGCCTTTAGAATAATATCTAAAATTATAATACTATTAAAATTTTAATTGATTGAGATATGTAGCTAATTTAAGTAATTAGAATTATTGTTTATTATAAATTATTTTATTATTTTTAATATATATTATTATTACTATTTTTGGTGTATTGCAAAAAAAAAAATATAAAAAAAAACCGCGGGCCGGCCCGGCCAGCCCAACCCGAGCCTAACAAATCTAGCCTGCCAAAATCCGGACCTTTTCGGCCCGGCCCGGCCCGGCCCGACCCGGCCGTTTGCCAGGTCTAACTATCGATATTCAGTTCGGTTCGAGCCGGCCCGGTTCGATTTTTTACCGATGAACACCCGTAAATATATATGTTAGTATAAATACAGTCCTCCCAAATAGTTAAAAATCATCTGAATTAACAGGGGAGAAGTGCAAGCCAAAGGTTGGAAGAGTAACATCTGAAGACTTCTGAACATTTGGTTAAAATCCAGTCAAACTTGTACCAGTAGTGAACTGATAAGGTGATAGGGAGACTTTTTGATTTTCCAATAGTACAGATATCATATCCTTTAGGTGATGCATAGACAACTGTAATTCTTCTATTTTAGGTAATAAACATAGGTAGATATTCAATATACTCAGACATATAGGCAATATATGTAAGCATATAGATGTAAGCAGGAGAGAACGGTATACATATGTCTGCATGAGAGAAACATACTTCCTAATCTTAATAAATGTTCTCAGTAAGTCAAAGACATTTCGAGCAAAACTATAATCCAGCATATCAATTAAGACAGAAGGATGCGAAATGGCAAAACTAATTATTTGACCACTAAAGTTGGCACGTTTTACTGAATACTCGATTGAACTTTTAATTTTGTCAAATTAAGTCACTGAACTAATTTTTATTTTCAAATTGGGTCATTCTGTTAAAAAAAGTTGACAGACGTTAATTTTTTGTCTACATAGCGCTGACGTGGCAAAAAAATAAAAAATATTATTTATGTGGCAAAAAAAAATCAAAAACAGATTTTAAAAATAAAAAAATTAACATTTTAAAGTTTTAAAAATAAAAAAAACATAATAAAGTAAAACAATAAAAATACAGATTTCTTTTTTAAAAAACAGTTTTTTTAAAAAAAAAATTTAAAAAATCATATTTTTTATAAAAAAAGAGATTTTTAAAAAAAAACAGTTTTTTTAAAAAGCAGGTTTTTTAAAAAAAACAGATTTTTTAAAAACAGTTTTTTTTAAAAGCAGATTTTTTTAAAAATAGATTTTAAAAAAAGATTTTTTACAAAAACAGGTTTTTTTAAAAAAAACATATTTTTTAAAAACAGGTTTTTTTTTTTAAAAACAGAATCTTTTTAAAAAACATATTTTTAAAAACAGATTTTAAAAAACCAGATTTTTAGAAAAACATATTTTAAAAAAAAACAGTTTTTTTAAAAACAGATTTTTAAAAACAGATTTTTTAAAAGCGGATTTTTTTAAAAAACACAGATTTTTTTTAAAAAAACAGTTTTTTAAAAAAATCTGTTATTAAAAAATTCTATTTTTTAAAATCTTTATTTTTAAAAAATATGTATTTTTTGTTTTATTTTATTATGTTTTTGTTATTTTTAAAACTTTAAAATGTTAATTTTTTATTTTTAAAATCTGTTTTCGATTTTTTTTTGCCACATAAGCAATATTTTTTAATTTTTTTGCCACATCAGCACCACGCAAACACAAAAAATTAACGTCTGTTAACTTTTTTTAACGGAATGACCCAATTTGAAAATAAAAATTAGTTCAGTGACTTAATTTGAAAAATTAAATGTTCAATCGGATATTTACGTTAACTTTGGTGACCAAATCATTAGTTTGATGCGAAATTATAGCAAAAAAAATCCTAGCAGAAAGGTTTAATACATTTACCCATGGCAGCAGTCCAATTAGGTCCAGAAAATGAGTATAGATGAGATAAAATGTTACTAATATCAGAACTGTATAAGCATGCATAGTCATTCTGTCTCATTTATTTTTCTCTCAACATGCTCAGTGAACATGTTAGACTATACGTGTAGATGAGAAGATGTAACCACAACAAATCGAGAGAGAGAACAGTTACCTGAGCATAGCGTTATATCCTTGATTTATGCAGAGTAAAGTCATTTAATTCAATGTGCTGCTTAGTCTCAAAATAAATTCATTCCCTTTATTCTTCTCAACTGTTTACAGAAAAGGGTTGTTAAGCTCACCTCCCCCTCACCTTGCAAACTCTCTTTTTAGAGACGGACCAAAATTCACCATTAAACATTTAACTACGGACTGAATTGTCGCCCGGTCAGTCGCTAAAAGAGGGTGAGCAAGGTGAGCAAAACAATGGGTAAACTTGAGATCTGAACGGTATAAATTTATTCATCAAGATTTTGATATATATTATTTTTTGTTAAAAATGTATAATAATATATAGATCTGAAATCTGAGATCCGAAAAAAATGTTAGATCTGAAAGTTTAAATCATAGCGAAGATGTTTGGAAAATACGTTTTGAACACTGAATCGAGTTTAAAAAAATGAAGATTTCAAGTGATCAGAAATTTCAGTTGTTCAATCGGAAGAGAGCAAAAAAAAATTGAAACAGTTTGTTAAAAAACTGATCGGTAGAACTATGAGATGAGGTATGTAGAATCGTTTAACCGGATTAGATTTAGCAAAAACAATGTATAGATCACAGATTTGATCGATAGTAACATTAGGGTTTGAGAGAGTTTTGGGGAGGGAGAGAGAAAAGAGTCGGAAGAGGAAAGAGAAAAATAAAATAAGAATGTTATTGATTAAAAAAATTTAGGTATTTATATTTAGAGTTAAGTAAGTGATCCAATGGCTGAGAGTTGATCTTAAATTTGATCAACGGTTGGAATCAAACCTGGCATTTAAATTTTTGAGCTGACCGGTTGACCTTGATTCCAAACGTCTTATTGAATTTCGGCCTTAATGTTTTCACATATTTCGTCAGCCTCTTAACGTTCAAAATGTAAAATGTATTAAAAAAAGGAAAAAATTGGGGGAGTTGCACGATTGTAAAAGTAACTAACCTGAATTCATGATTTTCTCATGGAAATTGAGATCCCAAATTCACTTTTAAATCTGGAATCCAAACTAACCATTATTGAATTTCGGCCATAATGTTTTCAGACAATGGGAATCACTTTAAAGTTGAAATTGGAAAAGTAAGTTTTACACAAAGCAAAATTTGTAAAATGTATTAAAGAAAAAGGGAAAATTTGGGGAGTTGCTGGATCGTTAAAGCAATCCTACATTGGGTGAGTTCAAAATGTAAACTGTATTAAAAAAAAAGGAGAAAATTGGGGGAGTTGCAAAATTGTAAAAGTAACTAACCTGAATATGTTTTGGAATTTTTTTGATATATATTCAAATTACACCTAATTTTTTTGATTTTTTTTTTAAATCCATAGTATAAATATGTTTGGAATAAATACAAAAAAAAACCATTGGAACATGGATATTTCCAATTTCCATGTCCCAAAAAAATATCTGTGTAGAACTACTCTGTAATTATTGGTTGGTTTTGGTTTACAAAATAACTCCTTTTAAGGCGATCGAACATTGCGACCGGTCAGAATTTTTTTTTTACTCCCAAATAATTTATAATATTTATTGAAACTAAATTTTTTTCAGAATCCAGTGACTTATGTGTGATTTGGATACATATCAAAAATAAAAACAGGGTTATTGAAAACGTCTTATTGAATTTCGGCCTTAATGTTTTCACATGGTTCGTCAACCTCTTAACATTCAAATTGTAAAATGTATTAAAGAAAAAGGGAAAATTTGGGGAGTTGTAGGATCGTTAAAGCAACCCTACATTGGGTGAGTTCCATGTTTACGCAAACCTTAAGTTAGGATTTAGATCCCAAATTCACTCCTCAATCTTGATTCCAAACGTCTTATTGAATTTCGGCCTTAATGTTTTCACAAGGTTCGTCAGCCTCTTAACGTTCAAATTGTAAAATGTATTAAAGAAAAAGGGAAAATTTAATTTGGGGAGTTGCAGGATCGTTAAAGTAACCCTACATTGGGTGTGTTGCATGTTTACGTAAAGTTATCAGGTTTACGTAAAGTTATCAGGTTTACGCAAACCTTAAGCCAGGAATCTCTTATAGAAATTAAGATACCAAATCCACTCCTCAATCTCGATTCCAAACGTCTTTATTGAATTTTGGCCTTAATGTTTTCACATGGTTCGTCAGCCTCTTAACGTTCAAATTGTAAAATGTATTAAAGAAAAAGGGAAAATTTGGGGAGTTGTAGGATTGTTAAAGAAACCCTACATTGGTGAGTTCCAGGTTTACGCAAAGTTATTAGGTTTACGCAAACCTTAAGTCATGATTCTCTTATAGAAATTTAGATCCCAAATCCACTCCTCAATCTCGACCAAACGTCTTATTGAATTTCGGCCTTAATGTTTTCACATGGTTCGTCAGCATCTTAACGTTCAAATTGTAAAATGTATTAAAGAAAAAGGGAAAATTTGGGGAGTTGCAGGATCGTTAAAACAACCCTACATTGGGTGAGTTCCAGGTTTACGCAAAGTTATTAGGTTTACGCAAACCTTAAGTCAGGATTTAGATCCCAAATCCACTCCTCAATCTCGATTCCAAACGTCTTATTGAATTTCGGACTTAATGTTTTCACATGATTTGTCAGCCTCTTAATGTTCAAATTGTAAAATGTATTAAAGAAAAAGGGAAATTTTGGGGAGTTGCAAGATCGTTAAAACAACCCTAACAAGATAATAGTTATAATTTTGTAAGTTAATATATATGTAAGTTATTAATTAATGAATGTAAGTTATTAATATATATATATATATATGTAAGTTATTAATTAATGAAATTAAGTTATTAATATATATGTGTGTGTGTGTATATATATATATATATATATATATATATTAATAACTTGTAACTAGCTAATAGTTATAGTTTTTTAAGTTTATATATATATATATAAATATTAATAACTTATATATATATGTATGTTATTAATTAATGAATATATATTATTAATATATATGTATATATATATACATTGTGACGCCCCCAAAATAGGTATACATCACCCTTCTTGAGTCGCCAAATACATGGTACACTATTTAAATACAAACTTAATTAATACAATTGTCTTGTAAAATACGACAAAACATAGCTGAGTTTTTACAAGAATATTATCTCATAGACAATATCCAAACTCAAATTCAATCATCATTACATTTATTATCACACTAAATAGTGAGGACTACTAAAATAACCATCTCGGACCGTCACTCCATTCCCCGACTAGTCCTAGCTACATTATCATTTCCTGAAGAGAATAATGAAAGCAAAAGGGTGAGCTCAACTAGCCCAGTAAAAAATATTATGACTAAGATAATGCAGAATAAATTATCATTAGCCTTCAACAGTGTTAAACTGATAAAATACAATAAACATCAAGTTAAAGTGCAGCGAAATAAGCAATCCATTAGAAGAGTTAAGTAGAACATGATATCTACTATCTTCTATGATTTAAAAGTTTATCATCAATTTTATCACTGAGACTCAGCTCAATAAATAGTATCACAACCACGAATTATCCATACACTACGGCCCAAGGATATTCGTGTTTTCACCAATGGTTATGATCATACCGAATAATTCTTGGTCATAATCATACCAACAATTGTCCGTCAATGCACTACGGGCCAATGAGGACCTTTACCACATCATTTGTAACATTACGGGTCATGATTATACCGAATGATCTCTAGTCATAATCATACCAATCAACAATCCATCTATGCACGTAAGCCAAAGATGACTTTCATCACAATATAAGCATGAGGATGATGACAATGATATAAGAATTCAATTAAAAGAAAATAAAAGATAAATTTTTAAAGATTTATAATTTAATTTACGTGAGACCCCAAATTTTATGAATAAAGATTTAATTTTCTCGAAATATTTTTTTAATATTATGGTGTAGATTTGAGATAATGTTATAGTTATGGATAGTATTTATAAATTTTGCAAAGTATGCAAGTTGTCATATTATATTCGATTGGTCGGGGAATATTTGTTTTATCAGGGAATATTCGTGCAATGGCACAATCATTGGTGGACCCCGCAACAGAATTATTGTCGGTTTGAGAAAAACGAAAAAAATATTTTATGAAAATAACGGCGGAAGTTTTACCGTTAATACTGTGGAACTACTACCTAGTAGTAAAGAAATACGAAGAATACGCGTGGTTGCATAGTAGTAACACCAGATTAATTATTGATGCTTACGTGATAAGTCACCAGCTTTTTTTTTTGGTATTATTAATGTAATAATACGTAAAATCTTTTATATAAAATGTAATACTTTTATAAAGTTATTTTATAAATAGAATATATTATATTCTATTACGCATAGTGTTGTATAGTGTCTGCATAGTATTTTGCATAGTAAAAAATTTTTTTATATAAAATGTAATACTTTTATAAAGTTATCTCATTTTATTAGATAATAATTAGAATATATTATATTTTATTATGCATAGTGTTTTCAGATAGTGCTCATGATAGTGTTTTCAGATAGTAAAATCTTTTTATATAAAAAATGTAATACTTTTATAAAGTTGTCTATTTTATTAGATAATAATTAGAATATATTATATTTTATTATGCATAGTGTTTGCATAAGGCTCAGATATAGTGTTTGCATAGTAAAATCTTTTATAAAGTTATTCGTATTATTAGATTATAAATAGAATATATTATATTTTATTTAAAAGATTTTGTTTTAAATATGGACCGTCAGATTAAAGTAAATCATTCTGGACCGTTCATGAGTTAGTTATTATGCAATCCATTTTTCTATAAATAAGCTCATTCCTTCATTATTTTCTTATTTAATTCAATCAAACTCTGAGAGATAAACTATAGAGAGAAAGAAGAAAAGTATTTCGCTACTTCACTACTTCTATATCCAAGACTCTTCTTTCTAAGGTAGGGAATATTATTTGTCAGACTCATAAGGGGTATTCTTTCTTTCTTATTCATGAAGAGAACTTCGTTATTCCATTCTTTATTATTCATTGGAATAACTCAGATACGCTGGATACCCTATACTTGGTGAAATTCTTCGTTATTCCATTCTTTATTATTCATTGGAATATCCTCGTCATGCTATGCTTTTACGCCGAACACAGTTCGGTTCCGCTTCTTTATTATTATTCGTTGGAATATCCTCGTCAGGCATGCGTTTTACGCCGACCGGGTTCCGCCTTTTTTAGTATTCTCATTGGAAAAACACGCTCATGTGAAGTACCACATGCATGGTGATTTATGTTGTTATTCCATTCTTTATTATTCTGTTGGAACATCCTGTCGGTGTGATTTTCGCCTAACCTGGTTCCGTTAATTATTATTTCGTTGAATAACCGCGTCATGCGCAAGTACCGCATGCATGGTGATTTTTTTTGTTATTCCATTCTTTATTATATTCAGTTGGTTAAAGTTTTGACTTCTATACTCCATGAAATTAGTGAAATATCCTTGATATTTGCGCTTCATCCAGTATCTTTTCATGAAAATATTCTTCTAAGCATTCTTGAATTTTATTCTACAAAGAAGTATCATGTTGAAAATTTGGACGTTATTAGTTCTTGGATAAATTAATTCTTGAACTTGTTTTATTAAATTATTATGTCATTGTCATCATCCTCATGTTTATATTATGTTGAAAGTCATCCGTGGTCCTCAGAGTGCATAGATGGACTTGGTATGATTATGACTGTGAATTATTCTAAGATAATCATCATGACCATAATGTTACAAATGATGTGGAAAAAAAGTCCTCATCGTCCGTGGTGCATTGATGGATAGTTTTGGTATGATTATGGCTATGGATTCTCTTTCGTCAGTAGTGTAAAGATGAATTGTTTTATGGTAATGATCGGACCATTGATGAAAACATGATTATTCTTGGCCCGTAGTGCATGGATAATTATGGTCGTGATACTAAAGAATATCCTCGTCAGTAGTAAGTGGGGGTGATTCGATGATGTGGATTATTTATTAAGTCGAGTCCAAATGATAAAAGTGATGAAAACCTTTTAAATCATAAAAGATAGTAGATTTTATTCTCTACTGACTCTTTTAATGGATCGCTTGTTCTACCGCAATTAAACTTGATGTTTGTTATATTGTATCGCTTTTAACATCTGTTTTAAGGCTAATGATAATTTATTCTCGCATTATCTTAGTCATAATATTTTTATCGGGCTAGTTGAGCTCACCCTTTCTTTCACCGTTTCTCTTGTGAAATGAGAACGAATGGGACTAGTCGGGGAACAGAGTGATGATCCTAGATGTTTGCATTAGTAGTCCTCACTATTCGTGAAATAGTGTGATAATAATTTTAATGAGGACTCCTTTTGAGTTTCAGATATACTATCTAGTAGACAATATTTGTATTCAAACTCACAGTTTATGTTTTGTCGTATATTTTACACGATCGTTGATAATTAAGTTGTATTCAATTACGTATACCATGTATCTGGCGACTCAAGATGGGTGATGTATACCTAATTTTGGGGCGCCACGGTTTGGTATCAAAGCTTAGGATATGATCCCTGGCTAAGATATGAGAATAGAACTAGGAGGGAGAGACGAGGAATTCCTTCGCTAGTATGACCTACCTAAGTTTATTTTATATTTAATTGGTCATCATAGTATATGGATAATATGTTACTGTGTCAATTAACCCTTGTTTTGTGGCAGTATTTGAAAATGGCATCCGAAAATATTGGGATCAACAATGAAGCACATGAGACCGTTGAGACACCTTTAATCACTAACCAGGTTAATGTGATGTCAGACGAAGAAGAAATTAGATATATCTACGTGGTGCGTGAAGAACTAATAGTTGCACTAGTGAGCTAGAGGCAGAGGTAGCAAATTGAGAGTGAGGAAGAAGAGGAACCTGAGGAGAATTTATTAGAAGAATTTTATGATCAAAATTTAGCATTACAAAATCGTATTCATGAGTTAGAAGAGCAGGCTGAAGAACGGCAGGAGGTCGTGGAGCAAAGAGATCCAACCATTCAAAATTGTGTTACCCGATGTGCGATGCTTGAACAGAAGCACTCTTTGGCAGAGTATAAGATATTAGAGCTGAAATCTGAGAATGTTATGATCAAAGTTCTGATGAAAGCAGAAACAATTGAACGAAGGAGAATAGATGACGCATGGGTAAAAGCCGCACGACGTGTAGATATTGTAGAAAAAGACGTCCGATCCAATAAAGCCAAAATAGATGAAATGGAATTTTCTTTTTGGACAACAATTGGGAGAATCCAACATCGAATTCGGAATTACCCTGTGCATAGCGATCAACCCCAATTCGATATGGATCGGAGAATAATGATTCAAATCATGGATCAGGAATGGGACAAAGCACTTAAGGGTGAAATGTACCCTATAGCAAAGTCAAATCCAGTAGTTTAAGTGAGAGCGTTTGTCGAGGAACCCGAACGAAGTTATTACGGGTAAGTTAATGATAAACTCTTGCGAATTTTATACCTTATTAGATACCAGTTCTACCCACTCTTTTATTTCACCTAGTTGTGTTCAATGTTTGAATTTAACTTCGGAGAAGCTAGATTTTGATTTATCTGTTGAAACTCAGTTGGGAGAAACCTTCATTACATCCACTATTTATAAATCTTGTTTAATTCAAATTGTTACTTTCACGTTACCTGTCAATCTTATCTCTTTGAAAATACTTTCCTTTGACGCGATTTTAGGAATCTATTGGTTAACTACTCATCATGCTTTTTTCGTAAGGTTGTTAGCTTTCATATTCCTAACCAACCTGTTATGCGAATTCAAGCAATCAAACCACTAAAGTCAATCATTGTCATATCAAGCCATAAGTAAAGAGCCCCGGTCCTTTCGTTGGTGACTTCCTTGTGTGGAATGCACCGAAGCCAGACTTTCTGTAGGCGACGTCGTGAATGACGGTGGCAAGTTGATAAGGTATCAATGTGACGTGATATCCAAGTCTGGACGAGGGTCACAGTTTTGAATGATATTTCTATTGTCAATAAATTTCCTGACGTATTCTTGAATACTTCTTAGCTTACCCTAGAGTGTGAAATTGAATTTTGTATTGACCCCAGTACTAAACCCATTTCTAAAACCCTTAAATATTTCTTCAACTAAAATGAACGTAACATGCGCCAAAGACGTTGGCTCGAGCTGTTGAAGATTACGATCGTACCATGTAATATCATTGTGGAAAAGCGAACGTGGTAGCTGACGCGTTGAGTAGAAGATCGTATGCGTTTTTGAGTGCGATGTTGTTAACACAAAGGCCCATTTCGTACGACTTACAAATGATGAAGATAGAGTTAAAGACTCTAGGAACCCAAGTAAAGATAACGAATATACGAGTAGAATCGACTTTAATCGATAAAGTTAAAGCCGCTCAAGCTACACACCCGGAGATGATAAATGTGAAGAAGAAGGTTCAAGAGGGCGTTATTCTAGAAACAAGAATCGACGAAGAGAGGAAATCTCAACCCTCGATTTAATTGGTCCATTTAAAAGTCTCGATCGAGTAGGAACTATGGCTTATAGACTCGTTTTACCGCCAAGTATGTCGCGTGTTCATAGCGTTTTTAACGTATCGATGTTACGTAAATATGTGGACGACCCGAACCACATTATTAAATTAGAACTAAACAATATAGCAGAAGATTTAACGTATGAGGAGATACGTGTTAAAATCTTAGATAAGAATGATCGTATTCAACACTCAAAGGTTATACCTCAAGAATTAGAATCTGAAATGAAGTCATGGTATCTTCACCTCTTCGACATACCAGGTACGTACATAAATTTCGAGGGCGAAATTTCATAAGAAGGGGAGATTGTGAGACCCCAGATTTTATGAATAAAGATTTAATTTTCTCGAAATATTTTTTTAATATTATGGTGTGGATTTGAGATAATGTTATAGTTGTGGGTAGTATTTATAAATTTTGCAAAGTATGCAAGTTGTTATATTATATTCGATTGGTCGGGAATATTTGTTTTATCGTGGAATATTCGATGCAATGGCACAATCATTGGTGGACCCCATTAACTGAATTATTATCGGATTGAAAAAACGAAAAAAATATTTTATGAAAATAACGGCGGAAGTTTTATGAATTAATCTTATAGAACTACCTAGTAGTAAAAGTATAAAGAATATGCTGGCGTGGTTGCATAGTAGCACACGGTATTAATTATTGATGCTTACGTGATAAGTCACTCACTGTTTTGTTGGTATTATTAATGTAATAATATGTAAAATCTTTTTATATAAAATGTAATATTTTTATAAAGTTATTCTATAAATAGAATATATTATATTCTATTACGCATAGTGTTGGATAAAGGTCTCATATAGTATTTTCAGATATAGTAAAATCTTTTTATATAAAACAAAATACTTTTATAAAGTTATCTGTTTTATTAGACAATAATTAGAATATATTATATTTTATTACGATAGTGTTTTGCATAAAGTGCTGCGATAAGTGTTTTCAGATAGTAAAATCTTTTTATATAAAAATGTAATACTTTTATAAAGTTATCATTTTATTAGACAATAATTATAATATATTATATTTTATTACGCATAGTGTTTGCATAAGGCTCAGATAGTGTTTGCAGATAGTAAAATCTTTTATAAAGTTATTCATTTTATTAGATTATAAATAGAATATATTATATTTTTATTTAAAAGATTTTGCTTTTAAATATGGACCGTCGATTAATGTAAATCAATCTGGACCGCTCATGAGTTAGTTACTACGCAAATCCATTTTTCTATAAATAAGCTCATTCCTTCATTATTTTCTTATTTAATTCACTTTGAAACTCTGAGAGATAAACTATAGAGAGAAAGAAGAAAGTATTTCGCTACTTCACTACTTCTATATCAAAGACTCTTCTTTTTCTAAGGTAGAGAATATTATTTGTTGTATTCATAAGGGGTATTCTTTCTTTTTATTCATGAAGAGAACTTCTGTTATTCCATTCTTTATTAGTTTATTGGAATAACTCAGATACGCTGGATACCCTATACTTGGTGAAATTCTTCTATTATTCCATTCTTTATTATTCGTTGGAATATCCTATTCAGGCTTTTACTCGGGACTGGTTCCGCTTCTTTATTATTATTATTCTGTTGGAATATCCCGTCATGCTGTGCGTTTTATATGGGACCGGGTTCCATCTTTATTAGTATTCGTTGGAATAACTCGCATCATGCTAAGTACCGCATGCATGGTGATTTCGTTGTTATTCCATTCTTTATTATTCTCATTGGAACATCCCGTCGCTTGTGATTTTTTGCACGACGGTTCCGCTTAATTATTATTCGTTGGAATAACTGCCTCATGCGCGAAGTCGCATGCATGGTGATTTCTTTTGTTATTCCATTCTTTATTATACCCAAATAAGTTAAAGTTTTGACTTCTATACTCCATGAAATTAGTGGAATATCCTTTATATTTGCGCTTCATCCAAAGATCTTTTCATAGAAATATTCTTCCGAGCATTCTTGAAATTTATTCTCTATAAAGAAGTATCATGTTGAAAATTTGGACGTTATTAGTTCCTCGGATAAATTAATTCTTGAACTTGTTTTATTGAATTATTATGTCATTGTCATCATCCTCATGTTTATATTATGTTGAAAGTCATCTGGTATTCTGTAGTGCATAGATGGACTTGGTATGATTATGACCAGGATTATTCTCGTATAATCATGACCATAATGTTACAAATGATGTGGAAAAAGTCCTCATCGCCCGTGGTGCATTGATGGACGCTTTTTGGTATGATTATGGTTATGGATTCTCTTTGGTCAGTAGTGCAAAGATGAATTAATTTTTATGGCATGATCGGACCATTGATGAAAACATGATTATTCTTCGCCCGTAGACATGGATAATTGTGGTCGTGATACTAAAGAATATCCTGGTCAAAAGTGTGGGGTGATTCGATGATGTGGATTATTTATTGTCGAGTCCCAAGCGATAAAAGTGATGAAAAACCTTTAAATCATAAAAGATAGTAGATTTTATTCTCTACTTGACTCTTTTAATGGATTGCTTGTTTCTACCGCAGCTTAAACTTGATGTTTGTTATATCAGTATCGCTTTAACATCATATATAAGGCTAATGATAATTTATTTCGCATTATCTTAGTCATAATATTTCTTCATTGGGCTAGTTGAGCTCACCCTTTCTTTCACTATTCTCTTCGTGAAATGAGAACGAGTGGGACTAGTGGGGAATAGAGTGATGATCCTAGATGTTTGCATTAGTAGTCCTCACTATTCTGTGAAATAGTGTGATAATAATTGTAATGAGGACTCCTTTTGAGTTTGTATACTCTAGTAGACAATATTTGTATTCAAACTCACACTTTATGTTTTGTCGTATTTTACATTTAATCGTTGATAATTAAGTTGTATTTGAATTTCGTACTATGATCTCATGCACTCAAGATGGGTGATGTATACCTAATTTTGGGGGCGTCATAATTTATCTAGAACTCAATAATGTCCAAATTGTCAACATGATACTGCTTTGTGGAGTAAAATTCAAGAATAATATTGTATTAAAAATTATTTGGACCGAAAAGAAATTAATTTTTGTCATGAATAGTACCCCGGGTGAATAGTACCTGAGTGAATAGTACCCCGTGAATAGTACTTTGTGAATAGTACCAATGAATAGTACTTTGTGAATAGTACTTTGTGAATAGTACCCGTGAATAGTACTTTATGAATATTACTTTGTGAATAGTATTCCGGCATGAAAAGATCAATAATTATCAAGAATGCTCAGAATAATATTTCTATGAAAAGATACTAGATGAATAGTACCCCGTGAATAGTACTTTGTGAATAGTCCCCAGGTGAATAGTACCCCGTGAATAGTACTTTATGAATAGTACTAATGAATAGTACTTTGTGAATAGTACTTTGTGAATAGTACCTGTGAATAGTACTTTATGAATATTACTTTGTGAATAGTATTCCGACATGAAAAGATCAATAATTATCAAGAATGCTCAGAATAATATTTTCATGAAAAGATACTAGATGAAGCGCAAATATCAAGGATATTCTACTAATTTCACGGAGTACTGTTCATGAATACTATTCATTTATATAGTACTATTCACAAAGTACTATTCATGGGTAATATTTACAAAGACTTATTCACGAGTACTATTCACGGGGTACTACTATTCATGACAAAAATTGATTTCTTTTCGGTCCAAATAATTTTTGATACAATATTATTCTTGAATTTTACTCCACAAAGCAGTATCATGTTGATAATTTGGACATTATTGAATTATGGATAAATTAAATTATAAATCTTTAAAATTTATCATGTGCTTTCATTTAATTGAATTTTTATATCATTGTCATCATCCTCATGCTTATATTGTGATGAAAGTCATCTTTGGTCGTAGTGCATAGATGGACTGTTGATTGGTATGATTATGACCAGGGATCATTCGGTATAATCATGACCCGTAATATTACAAATGATGTGGTAAAAGTCCTTATCGGCCGTAGTGCGTTGATGGACGATTCTTTGGTATGATCACTTGATTATTGGTGATTACACGAATATCCTTGGCCCGTAGTGTATGGATAATTCGTGGACTTGATACTAATGAATATCCTTGGCATGTGTATGGATAATTCAGTGATGTGGATTATTTGTTAAGCTGAGTCTCAGCTATGAAGTTGATGATACACTTTTTAAATCATAGAAGATAGTAGATATCATGCTTTACTTGACTCTTCTAATGGATTGCTTGTTCCGCTGCAGTTAAACTTGTTGTTTATTGTTTAACACTGTTGAAGGCTAACGATAATTTATTCTGCATTATCTTAGTCATAATATTTCTTACTGGGCTAATTGAGCTCACCCTTTTGCTTTCATTGTTCTCTTCAGGAAATGAGAACGTAGTCGGGACTAGTCGGGGAACGGAGTGATGGTCCGAGATGGTGGCTATAGTAGTCCTCACTATTTTATAAAATAGTGTGATAATAATTATAATGAGGACTTCTTTTTGAGTTTGAATACTGTTTATTAGACAATATTCGTGTAAAAACTCTCAGCTACGTTTTGTCGTATTGTATAAAAGAAGTTTGTATTTGATTTTTGTACCATGTATCTGGCGACTCAGAATGGGTGATGTATACCTATTTTGGGGGAGTCACATTTGGTATCAAAGCTTAGGGATATGTCCAATTTCTATGTCCCACAAAAATATCCGTATAGAACTACTCTGTAATTATTAGTTGGTTTTGGTTTACAAAATAACTCATTCTAAGGCGATCGGGCATTGCGACCGGTCAAATTTTTTTTTTGACTCCCAAATAATTTATAATATTTATTAGAATTGAAATTTTACAGAATCCAGTGATTTATGTATGATTTAGATACATATCAAAAATAAAAACAGGGTTATAGAGACTGTGCAACCCTGTTTCTGATATGTATCCAAATCACACCTAATTTACTAGATTCTGTAAAAATTTCAGTTCCAATAAATATTATAAATTATTTGGGAGTGAAAAAAATAAAAAAAAATTCTGACCGGTCGCCCGAGACTTTTTGTTACAAAGTCAGTCCTTCTACGTTGACCAGTTCTGGTGACCGATAAATTTTTTTTTACTCCCAAAAATGTAAAAATATAAATAATATAAATAAAGTAGTTAAAGGATGGGAAATTTAATTAAATAAATAATTAATTAAACAAATTGAATTAAATATTTAAATGAATTAATTTAAAGAAATAAATTAAATAATTAAATGAATTTATATAAAGAAATGAATTAATATAAATAAAGTAATTAAGAGGGGTAAAATAGTAATCTAGGGTGTCACGAGTGGGGCCGGGGGGAGGATGTCAGGGGGCACGTATAAAGGGATGTTGGTGTTGAAGAAGCCTCATTTAGAACCTTGTTCAGATGTGCTTTTGTCATTATTCAAAGTCCAAGTGTTTTTGAAAGTTCACTTGCTTTTTTTAAAGGGTTAAGTTCAGATGACCACCTGGGGTTTGGGCGGTTTCCCACTTAACCACCTATAGTCAGTAAAGCTACATTTAAACACCCGACCTTTTGAGTTAAAGTGAAAACGTTCTTTCTGTCATAACTCTGTTACTTTAAAAGGTTAAAGACTTAATTACCCTCTTATATATAAAAGAGAGATGCTTGTTGCTTGTTCATCTTTCTCTCTGTTTTTCTAACAAACAAAAAACAGAGTGGGAGAACAAATTCATTATGCAAAAATTACATCAAGGTTAATCCAGAGTGCGAGAATCATAGAATATATCAAATGCTCAGATTCATATAAATAGTGTTACGGTGACAAAAAATTAACCTGGTCAAAGTCAAAAAATTGAAAAGTAATCATATAATAGAAAAGGTGAACTAAAACTTGTCTCAAAATGTAAGAAATGAAGAAATATGTAACCTTTCGATTTACATCCATTACAATATGTTAATACCCATATAAATTTATTCAAAGACCTAACTATGGATGGATAATTAACTTAATCGATCATTGCTACTTTGAGCTATGTGAATTGAATGATATCATTCACCCAAGCATGAATTAGAAAAACAGAGTCTCCATGTAATCGAAGTTTCCTCCATTGAAAATACATTTACCTTTTACGAAGCAACCTTGCTAATCCAAAGTCACCAATATGTCCAAATAATTCCTCATCCAGAGAACATTACTAGGCTTTAAAGTCGCATAAAGACACAATAGAGGCTTGCAGTCATTGTGAAGATAGCAAAGTGCAGCTGCAACATCAATAGCAATATTCAATCTATCAAGACGAATGAGATATGAACCCAGAGAGTCGAAAAGATAAATGAGACTATCAAATTTGGACAAAGGGAATAAGATAACAGGTTATAAGACAACTCAATGAACACCAGAACCAATTTAATCTGAAAATATAATATCAAAAACATGCAAAGATCAATTTTTTTACTGAAACATAACATAAAGATCCAACTTTTTCAGCTGCAGAAGCAATTTCATTTAATCTACATATACAAACAGAGAGAAATTAAAGATTTTAAGTGAGAAAATTCATACCATGGAGGAGATTATGGATTCGAGTCTGCAAAACAGATTGGCAGTGCTCACAAAACCCATCAGACAAAACCTCCAAAATCTCTTCCATCTTCAACCCCCTAATCAAACTCATCCACTCATCTCCGGCTACGGAATACGGCACCTTCCCGGCAGATTCTCCGGCCATCTATTTATCTCCACGTAAAATTAGTTATTAACAAAACCCGATTGAGAAATACAGTGCGGTTTCTCTAAGAACAATAGAAAATAAAAATAAAAGTCAAGCTAATTGAGAAATTTTAATATATAGCTGTATAGATATATAGAGAGAGAAAGGGTTAGGGAAATCAAAGATCTAATAGGAGAAGGAATTTTACTTTATGGGGTTTAAAACAGAAAAGTGAATCTAAAATTCTCGTAATGTAATTAGTCCATTAGAAAAAAAAAAGTGATATAGAAGGCGATGATGTTTTTCCTCGATTTGGATAGGAGTGCTAAAGGAGAAACCTAATGAAGTAAGAGTGGAGAAGAGGGGTTTTTGTGTATAGATAAGTCGAGGTCAAGAGTTACGAACTCTCCAAATCAAGAAATAGTGGGCTTTCTTCCGATTTCGACTTCGATTTGTTTCAACTTCGTTGCTTCTTCGATTTGAAGAAGTTTTGTGAAGATCCGAGTGAGAATACTCTATGCTTTGTTAATGAACCCGAACGACGACGATCGTTTACTCCAAAAATCTCCTCCTCTAAATTGTACCTCCACGATGACGTCAGAGAGCCGGCTCCATCATCAGTCTCTCGGCGATGGCTCTTGCACGATCTCACCGACTGTAGACTCGAGGAGAGAGGAGACAGTGGATTTGAACGTTGAAGATAGAAGAAGAAGGGGTATTTCAGTCTTTTTAAATCGTTAAAGTCCATTTTCACGCGTTTTTGGCGTCTGACATTCACGCACGGTTAATTTAGACGGAAAAGGTAACGATTTCACTTTAACTCAAAAAGTCGGGTGTTTAAATGTAACTTTACTAACTATAGGTGATTAAGTGAAAAATCGTCCAAACCCCAGGTGGTTATCTGAACTTAACCCTTTTTTAAATTTTTTCAAACTGGAAACTAGAAAGTTATTATGCACTTTCTTTCTCCACTTGCACTCTAAACGAGGACAATCTTACTCCTGTATTCTGTTCTCTCTCCAACGGGCCCGACTCTCCATTTGCACTACTGCCTCCCTCCCTCCCTCTCTCTCTCTAGCCGCGGTCCATTCATTCAGTTATCTCTCTGTCACCGTTCAAAAAAATTCAGTTCTCTCTAAGTCCCTCGCTCAGGTCCAAGCGGGTACGTTGTTTCTCTCCCTCACCATCAACGTTTATATGGGTAATGTTTAGTTAATTAGGGTTCTGTTTCTCTCTTTATTTTTGTATTGTTAATATGTGTTATTGTGTTGTATTAGTTTCTTTGCACACTTCCATGTTTAAGCATACAATTTCTTATTAGATATTTTACTTAATCTTCTCAAGTAATCATAGTCACATTTCTTTAGGAAGTTTGCTCGTACGGTTAGGCTCAGCTAAAAACTGTGGCTTGTTTCCATTGCTATTGGCTTTGTCAGGTCAGTTTTTTATGGTGATCAGACGAGTAGAAAGAATTAATACTTCCAACGTTTATATATGAGCTACATTATTTATGAGCTAAAATTAAATATACTCATTCTTAGCTCTCTTTGATTTCCAACCAATCAGTCAATTTGTGTAGGATCCTGACCTTATCGAATTGAATTTCCAACCAATCCTTGTTTCTCTTGGTCACGTCCATACTGGATCATACCTCGCACCCCTTATCTTTATAAACTTTTCAGCATTATAGTATTATTTTCATTTCCGAAAGGTGTTCTATCTCAAGGTCTGGAGACGTCCATCTGAATCTCGTGTTGGATATTCTTTCTAGGTTAGCGAAAAGGCTAAACGAACATTCGAGTCTTTGAAAATGATAGGTACTGATCTGATTGAACGTGATGTGCATATTTCTGGTTTAGATTTTATTGGTGTTCTTACCCAGTTTTGTCAAAGGGGTTGGTTGGATATTTGTTCTGGGAATATTGATTCGCGTCCTGTCTTGGTTAAGGAGTTTTTGGCTAACGTCACTAGTGTTGACCCTGAAAATAGGTCTTTTACCTCTAGGGTTCGTGGAGTTGATCTTGAATTTTCAGTTCCGTCTGTTTGTAACATAATTGGTCTACCTATTGTTCAACACCCGCAGTGGCCTCTTTCTTCTGACCATGATGCCTGACTAGGCCCTAGCGGTTGCCTTTTAGAACATTGCCCAAACTCTAAACCCTAATCATAATCCTTGGGTTGCTTCATCTCTAATCATACTGATTATGAAATTCTGTGTGACAGGAGTATCGACGTCAGCATGGCAGCTCTCTCTACCTTTGCTTCCATCTGTGAAAAATAATATGTGCATACATCACAACTGCGTATTTGTTAGTGCTGAAATTGGAGTCAAATAATAGCTTAAACTTTCTTTCACGTGTAAATCCAATTTATCAGTCCTCTACTCTTCATTGTGTTCCATGGTCCTTATGTAATTTATAAGAAATGCGTATTTTGAGGAAAATTCTTTTTATTTTTGCTAATCAGATAAAGTAAGTACAGGGAAAGATATATTTGGTGTTTGAAGGTCGGAACCCTGGACTCTATGACACATGGGAAGAGGCCAATGATCAGGTTTACAAATTTAGGAATGCACTATACAGATCTTTCAAGACTAGAGATGAGGCACAAGAAGCTTTTTCAAAATATAAGAGAGATTAAGTGGGTTCATCCAGCAGGGTGAGGTCCAACATTTTAAATTCTTTGAACTCGAGCTCAAGTTGTGAATAGATGATTCAGGTATTGAGGATCCTACCCATTTCTTGGTGGGGCAAAATAATCTATAATAAAGATAATAAATGCATTTGCTTAAAGTTCAAACACATATCCATATCATTTACTAAAAAAAGGCTAATCATGATCGCTTATATCGGTGATCGCGATTCGGTCAGAGATCCTATCATGACCAAACGACCGATTGATAGACGTCGATAAAATCGGTCATTTGGAATGCACATCAGCGACAACTTTTAGCTTGATCAAGCGATTCGCAACCGACAAGTAGTAGCGATCAATTCATCGCTAAGCTGAGTTAGCATGGTCCAAGGCAAAGTCTAACGTGGGCCACGTGGCAGCGACCACTATCAACGACCGAATGCGGTCGCTGATACCCTCGAATGTTTAGTAGTCGCTAATAATTATCAAATGACCGTATGTGGTCACGATTTTAAAAAGCGAAAACTGATTTTTTTTTGCTGCATAATTCCCAAAAATGTACCTGTTTTGTAGGGGTGAGCATGGTGCGATTCGAAGCCGAAATCGCACCCGAAACTGCTTAGGTGCGGTTTCATAAATCTAAAACCGCACATAAAACCGCTTGTGATTGGTGCGGTGCAGTTTTAAAAGTGCGGTGCGGTTTCATTTGGTGCGGTTTCGGTTCCAAAACTAATTGAAACAACAATTGATATAAAATAAGCTCTCTGTTTTCGAAATTGATATAAGTTCATTAATGTAGACAAATACAACAATGAAAACTATAAACTATCTAAAATGTAAAAAAATTTCTGCAACAACTTCTTCATTACATGGAAACTATGGAATATTTTCTAAATCAAAATACAAAATGAGCAATTAACCTTTGTGCATGTCTTTTAATTTCTTGAATGCAGGAGTAGGTGCGAGACTTTTCTCAGTCTTATCAGCACTTATATGAATGCCAAAAAGTTATGTTCAATGTTCCATCCATAATGTTTGCACACCCATACATACATAAATAAAATAGGGGAAATGCCATCAATGAGAGAGGAAAACAAGTACGCTGATAATAAATAAATAAAACTAGTATAATAATTTTGAGTTGATTTCATTGCACAATGCCCACCTTCATCATTAAGAAGTGCATATCGTTATGTAAAATTAAACCACCAAGTACTACTACGGTTGGACGAGAGATACTACTTAAGCTACACAAGATAGTGCAAACTCACTTCTCCCAAATTCAAAGACATCTTGCGCATGTGAATGGTGAATACATACATACACACATATGGTGCGGTTTCGGTTTTATGGTTTGCGGTTTTGGCTAGTAACCAAACCCGAACCATAAATTTGGTTATTCAACTAAACCTAAACCAACAACATACGGAAACCATTAAAAGTGCGGTTTTTAATTGGTGCTTGATTTTATGCGGTTTTTTTTAGTGCGGTTTCGGTTCTAATTTGGTTACTTGCTCAGCCCAACTATTTTGTACCTGCTTTATCCCAACACACATACACAACAATATAAGTAATGTGCACAACAATACAAACATCAATCGTCCACCGACACATACACCAAACTAGTATATAAACTATATAAACCTTTAAAAACCAATATGAATTGAATAAATATAAACAAATGTAATGTTTAAGTAACATACAAACATCCAAAGAATGAATATAAAAGTACAAGATTCTCAAAGAACTACAAACCAACACTAAATCGGTCGTCAAACATCATTGTCTTGATCCGATTCTCCTTGATCACCCTGTAATTAACAAAATAATAAAACAAGTTACAAATATAGTAACTATGTTGATACTGGTATTACGACAATATACAAAAAATTGGTTACCTTGTCGCCATCCCCATGCTGTGCTGCTGCTACCGTTGCATCAGCTAACTCATCAGAACTCAGAGCCGCCAGATGCCCGCCCAGTATCTTTAGAAGATCGGGATCTCGACATATAGCTCTCACATAGTCAGCAGGAGTATGAACAGCTGGATGATTTGATGACTGTGAAGACTAGGTAGCAGAGCTGCCTGAGCCACTGAAGGATGGGCGTCGTCGTTGTCCTTGACCTTTAATGTAGTTCTTCTTCACAACAGATGCCCTATCCCACAACTCTTGATCAATTGGCGGACGTGGAGTCCCTTCATGATAGTGCTCATTCAATAAACGTTTATAAGTATCATGTCATCATGTTAACAATTCAATAGTTAAAAATAAATTTTGTAAGCATTGATAAACAAGATCAAGTTGTTAAAACTTATTACCGCTATCTGGATAGCATCAGGCAGACCATCACTGCTGGCCACGTACACATCCAGCCAATGGATAGGCTGACCTTGAGAGTGAGACTCCTATACAAAAAATATTCCAATATTACTAAATAAATGTGATATATATTCTACAATTCATGATTGTAAACATATTAAAACTTGTAAATACGCATTCGGCAAGCGTTGATATGTTCAGAATTGTGAAATCATCGTCAGCCTCAGATGTTGTTCCTTTAGCCTTTTCGCCATTGGGTACATCCAACTACGGTCTGAATAGAGGTCCATGATACCACCTACTACAGACAACATTATAAATGTTAACATATGACTTGAGCATACTTGTAAGCATGCATATGATTAACATTTAAGCATATGATTACATTTAAGCATACTTGTAAGCATATGACTTGAGCATACTAGCTAGTAAGCATATAAATTGAGCAGTCTCAATGTCATATGATTAGTTCGTTAAACATTAGAACTAGTCATTTTAGGTTGTCTCTATTTCTCAAATTACAACCATGTTGTAGTTAAACATCAGATGCATTGAAATGTTTCTTCTTAAGAAAACTACTACCATCTAAGGCTTCACGCCAAGAGTTGAAGAGTCCACAACTACCCGACCAACAAAAAAAATTCACCAGAGTCTCCCCTATAATATGGACTAGCCACATGCACGACGACATGTATATATTGTCATTTTTAGGCACCCAAGACACAAACCAAGAGAAATATACAAATTCCCAATATAATAATGCAAATTAAAGTAGTAAAAAGTTATATCATAAGAACATGTTTTAGCAACATGGCCCACAAGGTTAGCATGATTATACAACATATAGTCACAATGAACTGATTTTGCTCCTATAGAATCCATCATGATTTACAAGTTATATTAAAACCTACTACACTTAAGCATAGAAGCATTCTTGAAGCATTAGGTTTAATATGTTAGAATTAATAGAAACAAATGTTCTTCATACTAGTGCATGAAAGAAAACTGAAAATGTCTTGTGGCTAAGTAGTCTTGTGTAAGAAAACAGGAGAAAGAAGTTTTGTGGCTAAGTAGTAGATGATATTGCTAGTACGAAGGAGGTGCAATTAAGGATAAGTAAGTACGATGAAACGACCCGGGTCAAATTCCAAGTGACTGGGGTGTTACATGTCGTGCGAGTTCTCTATTAGTATTTTACAAACAGTTGGCTTTTTTATGAAGAGCTCAGTGATAAGTTCTTAGGTTTCATACTAATATATTGGAACTAGCTTATTTTACTAATACCCAATTAGGGGGGTGGGGGTGGTATTTTTAGTTTATTCTCCTAATACTAAACTCAATTACCAAAAAATAGCCTTTCAATTATGTTATCACATTGTCAGTCCCACTCCCATTGTTTCTTGTAATTTATAGTTCAATTTTTGGAGTTCAATTTGCAGCAGTGGAAATTACTTACAACCTCACTTTCCTAAATTATTATCATGTCAATCCAACATTGCACTAATTAAATTAATGAACAAGAAAGTGTTTGTTAAGCCAACACTGCACTAATTAAATCCAACACGGCACTAATTAAATCCAATTCAGAATGTAATCTAATCTAACATAAGATATAAATAGTAGAAATGTAATATTGGGAGAAAGAATGATACCAGTGCTCAGTGGTGGCGGCGGGTGGCCGGTGACGGCGGCGGTCCGGTGGCGGTTGCTACCCTTTTCTCCCTCTTCTACTTCTTCTCTTCTCCCCCTTTCTCCCTCTTCTCTATTCTGAGCTCTCCCCCTATTTTCTTTTTCCTTCCGTGTTCTGTGTCGAGTGAATACATGTTACTGATAAACTTAAGTTTGATTAACGACTGCTGATTTTTAATGACATGGACATGCGGTCGCTGATATTAAGTGTTCGCACAAAACCTTGGCGCCAACATTTCGTGCCAAATTTTATGAGGCAAATTTGTGCTAGCGACCTCTTAGCGACTGCATGCGGTCGCTAATATTAAATAGCGATTAGATTAAATGGCGGTCGTAGATGCCAATCGCTATTAGTATTAGCAGCGACCAGATATGCGGTCGCTGATATTATTGGTCAATGTTAGGCCTTTTTCTTGTAGTGTATTGCCAATGTCAAAGTTCAAACACAAACATGCAATTGTTCAAAGTTCAAACATTCTACCTTTGCTTCTATTTGTGAAAAATGGTATGTACATACATCACAACTAGGTATTTGTTAGTGCTGAAATTGGAGTCAAATAATAGCTTAAGCTTTCTTATACGACCCCAACTTTTTATGAATAAAGAGTTAATTTCTCTAAATATTATTTTTTAATAATAAGGTGTTGATTTGATATAATGCTGTAGTTATGGGTGAAATGTGCAAATTTTACAAAGTAAGCAAGTGGTCATAAAATATTTGTTTTGTCGGAGAATATTCGTTTTACTCGGGAGATATTTTTTTTGTCGGGAATATCCGTACGACGGCGCAATCATAGGTGGACCACATAACGAAATAACGGTCGGATATAGAAAGCGACATAAATAACATTTTTATAAAAATAAAGGCAAAACTTTTACCATTAAAACTGTTGATATACCCGGTGATAAAAGTATAGTAATACGCGTGGTTGTACATTGGCACACGGTATTGCACAGTATCTCTGATTATTGATTCTTACGTAAGAAGTTACTCAATAATTGATTCAGTAAAATTGCACAGTCTTTCATATTATTGATGCAATAATTGCTGCAGTGATAATTGAATAGTATTTTACATTATTGATTCAACACAGTAGCTCATATTATTGAAATGGTATTATTAGATAGCATTATTGATAATGTTTAGAAAGTTCTGTCGAGGAAAGGGGTTAGGTCATATAATTGCGCGCCAGTAAGGAAGATCCTTATCGGAAAGCCCCCTCTTTCCTGGGAACGATCTGGTTATTAGTGATGTTAATCTATAATATTAATTAGAAATAATTATTGAAAGATTGAAGAGTTGTAAATAATTGATGAATAAATAAAAATTGTTGATAAATATGATAAGTAAATATTGGGTTAATTTGATATAAATGGAGTAATTTTAGCATGAGATATTTGTTGAAAGTTTGACACATTAATTTTTCTGTGGAACCATAATTATATTCTCTGATAAAAAATTCATTAAGATATATTATTATAATATATTATAATAGTATAATTTTATATATTATAATTGTTTAAATAGTAAAACATGTGAAATAAATGAGGGAGTCCTCATTTTGAATTTGAATTCTCATTTTCAAAAGGTGCGTGCTGCAATATTTTCAAGAAATCATGTGCGTATAAATTTTGTCAGAAGTGGTTTGCTACAACTTTCCTATAAATAGGCTGCTTAGTTAAACAATGAAACTCACACCAGAATCAGAAAATTCTCTCTCTATAATATTGAGCGTATTTCTTGTGACTATAAGGATACTTTGAGTGTTGCTTTTTGTGCAAGATTTTCTTAGAATAATATCCGATATTTCAGTCAAATCATGTTTCTACTAAGGTAAAGGAGGTTATTTTTTTCTTTGTAAAGGATGTTATTTTCTTTCAATACTCGTAAATGATATTATTTCCTTCCATATTCGTAAGGAATGTCATTTTCTTTCATACTCTATATTACGTAAGCGATATTATTTCATTTCATATTCCTAAATTTAAACTTACTATGGTAAATATTGCTTCTATAATTTTTGAAATGATTAGAAATTTCGCTTAATCTAATTTCACTCGAATATTGGTCTGAACTTTCTTATTAAATTTGAAACTTTTCATGTTTGGGAACTGTTTATGGGTATCGTTCATACATATGGTACTATTCACACGGTACTATTCACGGGTATTGTTCATAAAAAAAAATCTCCAAGTTATCTGTTGTGACCCTTATTCTTGAAATTGAATCCATGTTATGGTCTCACTTGATTCATTCTTATTATCGTTATCATAATTCTCAGACTTAAATTATGTTGAAAGTTATCTTTGGCCCGTAATGCAAAGATGAACTGTTGTTGATTGATGAATATCTTTGGCCCGTAGTGCAAAGATGAACTATTGATTTTGTCCCGTAGAGCAAAGACAGATGTTTGGCATGATCATGACCACCGGTGATACAAACGATTATCTTTGGCCCGTAGTGCATAGATAATTCGTTGATTGGAAATAAATATTGATTCATGTTACAAGGATAAAATATTGATGATGAACTTTTAAATCATAGAAGATAGTAGACATCATGCTCTACTTGACTCTTCTAATGGATTGTTGTTTTCACTGCAGTTGTTGATCTAAAACTTGTTGTCTATTGTATTTTAGAAGATTTTTCCCTGTTGAGGAGTAAGGATAATTTATTCTGCATTATCTTAGTCATAAAATTCTTTTCTGGGCTAGTTGATCTCATCCTTTTCCTTTTGTTCCATTTTTCTTCTCAGGGGGCGAGAATATAATTGGGACTAGTTGGGGTATGAAGTGATGGTTCAAGGCGGTTTTTATAGCAGTCTTCACTATTTTTTAAAATAGTGTATCAATAATTGTAATGAAAACTTTATTTGAGTTTGAATATTATCTACAAGACAATATTTGTGTTAAAACTCACATCATATGTATTGTCGTATTTTGCACGACAATTGTAATAATGAAGTTTGTAGTTGTTTTCTGTACCATGTATTTGGTGACTCAAAATAGGTTGTGTGGACCTATTTTGGGGGCGTCACATTTCTTGCATGTGTAAATCCAATTTATCAGTCCTCTACTCTTCATTTTGTTCCATGGTCTTTATGTAATTTATAAGAAATGCGTATTTCGAGGAAAATTCTTTTTATTTTTGCTAATCAGATAAAGTAAGTGTAGGAAAAGATACATGTGGTGTTTGAAGGTCGGAACCCTAGACTCTATTACACATGGGAAGAGGCCAATGATCAGGTCTACGGATTTAGGAATGCACTATACATTTCAAGACTAGAGAAGAGGCACATGAAGCTTTTTCCAAATATAAGATAGATGAAGTGGGTTTATCTAGCAGGGTAAGGTCCAACATTTTAAATTCTTTGAACTCGAGCTCAAGTTGTGAATAGATGATTCAGGTATTGAGGATCCTACCCATTTCTTGGTGGGGAAAAACAATCTATAATAAAGATAATAAAGACATTTGCTTAAAGTTCAAACACATATCCATATTGTCAATGTCAACGTAAAAACATAAATATACAATTGTTCAAAGTTCAAACATATCTTTAACGTATTAGTTTTATACATAAACAAGATTACTATTAAATAATAAAATCTAAAAATTTTAGAATTCAATTCAATATTAAAACTTAAGAAACTAAACATAAATTTAAGAATTATATTGAATTAAACTAAATATTACAAATGTATCATCATTTATATAATTTGAGTTGGTACAAGTTCAAAAAATTAAAAAAATTATAAAATTATTCATTTTGACATGATCTTGTTCACTTCTTGTTGTGATTTGATATGCTACAACCTGCATTATGAATATGGTAAATCATTAAAAAAATATCAAGATCTGGTTTGGGTAGTTATTAAAATAAAAAAAACCTCTCCGCCTAGGCCCCGTCTTGCCCGCCTAGGCCCCACCTTGTCTGCCTAGCCCGCCTGCTCACCTAGGCCCCGCCTAATTTCCTAGAGGGATTTTTTTGTCCCCTTGGGAGACGAGGCGCCAAAGGGGGCTAGCACCTAGGCGATGATTTTTAGAACACTGCCCCCTCCACGTGGCATGTACGGACACGTGTCCTGACACTGTGATGTGGTGACCCCGAGAGGTGTCAATGCTTCATAGGTGGTTATCTATTATGATAATCAAAATAGCTTTCTCGCACAACTAAATTGAGTTATCAGTCCTCTACTTTTCATGGTGTTCTATAATCCATATAAAATTTATAACAAATGTCTATTTTGAGGAAAGTTCTTTTTAATTTGCGGATCAAATATTAGGTGCAGGGAAAAATATATGTAGTGTTTGTTGCTCGGCAACCTGTACTCTATACCATATAGGAAGCAACAAAGGCTCAGGTCACCAGATTTAGTATTGCAAATCACAGATCTTTCAAGACTAGAGAGGATGCATAGAGAGCTTTTGTAAAGTTTTGGCAGCTCAATGTCAACATCCAAAGACTTTAGTCGGCTCCAGCTCAGTTCGATTCATGATAGTCTTTGAAAACAAAGAGTTGGAATGTAAGTTAGAAAAGGTGCATGCAGAGAAGAACTTTGCTTTTGATGTTGCTTGTGCATATGCTGAAATGTTTGCAAATTTGACAAATGTAGACTTGAGTGATTAACACCTGGAAGGTTCTTATGGGTGTGGTATGTGAATGTTTGTGTGGAGCTTTTGTGGGTGGGTGCTAATGGGTGAACGTTTGTGTTTTGTGGATTTATTTTTCTTTTTGGGCTTAATCTACTAGCCACGCTCTAAAACTTTGCCCATTTGTATAAACCATTTCATGATTTTGCACTAATCTTTCCTGTTTTTCCTTCTTTGGGTTTTGTGGGGTTATGTCTTTGCTTCCCTTGTTTTAGGTCTCGGGTGCATGTTTCTTTGAGTATACTCATCTCAGTTTGGGATTATGTTTTAATTATGTTGCTGTCACTTGGGACCCTCTCTTAAGATGATTCAATGGGGTCAAAGTGTAACTTCACTTTGCCTATTTTGGAATAGATCAATGCTCTGCTACTGCTGCATGTTTCTGGTGCATGGTATATGAGCTCTCACTTCTGTTTGGGAGAAAAAGTTGTTTATGCTATATGACTCATTATTAAGATGATTTAATGGTTAAGTTACTATAGCTACTGCCGCTACAATGACTAATATTATCAACTGCTGAGAAGTATTTGCATCTATTGAAGAAAATCTTGGAATACGTAACTGTAGCTACTGTCGCTTGCTTTTTGTGCAATGCTGCTACTGGGATGGGAAGCCATATTCACACCAAATCTCAGTTCCAATTCCAATTAGTTAAATCACATTTTGAATTTGTGACTGTGACACCCCCAAATCCGTGTAACATCGATTACAGGACATGGTGCTCACGATACAACATACATCATCATTTATCTAAGTAACTCTAATAATAATAATAATAATATTAACTATTACATACTTATTCAAAATAAAGTCCTAAGTCTTTACAACCTTTAATAAACTAAAACTTAAACTTGGCGTTTATCGCTACATCACTTCATATGCGGAAATATAATTATTACATAAATAACTCTCATCATTTCATCTTAGACTTTCTCTTGTCCTTGCCCGAGCCCTCAGCGTTATCATCCTTAACTGAAAAGTTTAAGCAAGAATGAGCACAAATTGCCCAGCAAGTATATAAAGTAGTTTGAGAACATACATCAGAAGTAAAAGCATTAGTATGAATATTTCTCAACAGTTGAAATAAATATCAAGAGATAAACTGGAATATCAAGATAAGAGTTCTGGAATTCTCAATAGCATACTAAGGGGTGTTAGATACCCTGAACATTACTTTGTTTCATCAAAAACCATCAGACGATTTAACAATCAAATAGATTGTAAACGGTCTCTATAAGTACTCCAGGTGATCAGCCTATCGTACCCTACATTGTGCACAAGTATAAAGTTTAAACGCATAAGCGTAAATGGGACTATATGCCCGACATCAGTTACCCCTTTATCCGGGCTGTTCATCTTAGTATTCATGCGGGACCTCACCAAAGCAATTTAGATTGGTAAACATTCAATAGCTTCAAAGGATTTGAATTGTTCAAACAATATACTACGTTTGCATAAATAACATCTAGCTGAAACGAAAGCTAGAAAGCATGCTTGAATATAGTTCATTAAGGGTATACAAACTTTAAAGTATAGCAGTTACAATAGGAACTGAATAATCATCAATAACGTTTTGCATCACAATTGAAGTTATAGAACTTTACAATAGAGGAGCTTGCACAAATGATTACTTAATCACAAGCCCAAACTTACCCTCGTTGCAATCAACTGAATAAGAGTTGAATAAATTCATAATGAAAAATAGGGTAAAAAACTTGCCTTGATCGTTGTTTACCAATAACAGATTAACAGCTTACAGCTATCTGCACTTCCCGTGCTCTACACAATTGTATAATCATGCACATCAACTATTAGCAACGCATAGTAGTTGTAATATAAACTTTACTCTATAATTTTTAGAGTTCACTCTATGATTTTCACTCTATTATCCGTGACTTCACGATTTTTTGAGTTCACTCTCACGATTTTCACGACTCTCTACGATTTTCAAAGTGTTGACTATCGATTTTCACTCTACTATCCGCACTCACGATTTTTGAGTTTACTCTACGACTTTCATTGACTCTCACGATTTTCGCGACTCTCACGATTTTCATTGACTCTTAATTTGAGTTTACTCTACGATTCTCACTGACTCTACGATTTTCAGAGTTTACTCTACGATTTTCACTGACTCTACGATTTTCAGAGTTTACTCTACGATTTTCATTGACTCTACGATTTTCAGAGTTAACTCTACGATTTTCATTGACTCTACGATTTTCAGAGTTTACTCTACGATTTACACTGACTCTACGATTTTCAGAGTTAACTCTACGATTTTTATTGACTCTACGATTTTCACTGACTCTACGATTTTATTTCCGCTAATATAAAGATGATATGACCATGATACTTGGACACAATAACCTTCATATATCAAGGTATTTTACAAAAATATAACATTCATAAAACTAGCATGCTAAGACCACAAACCAATCAAGATAGAAAAGCGTGCAAAGCACTAGTTTTATACTTTAGAAAAAAAATCTGGAATTTCCAAAATTATGCAGATTTTATTACCAACATGCATGCTTACGATTTTCATAACTTGCTCAATTTAACTCTCTTTCCTATGAAATTTAGACAGGTTGTACCTCATGTTACATACTATTTTATAAAATTATTACATATGTTAATCGAGTCATATACACCATGATCCCGAGGCTCCGAAAAACCCCAAAAATCACAGATTACTAGTTAAACCCAATTTGACAAAAATTCGGGATTTTGCTTCTAGCATGCAATTAAATTATTCCTAATGTTCAGATCATCTACTCTCACATGTTTTCACATTTCACATTTCTTCTGTCGATCCTGAGCCATCACGAGCCTCGCTCGTATTATTTTGATCACATCTGCAGTTTGTTGTACCAATCTAGCTCTAGCAATTGTCGTTCTCCCACTTCATCCCAGCACAACGGCGTTCTGCATTTCCTTCCATATAAAGCTTCATAAGGTGGCATACCAATGCTCGCATGATAACTGTTATTGTACGCAAATTCTACCAACGGTAGGTGATCATCCCAACTCCGTTTGAAATCCATAACGCATGCTCTTAGCATGTCCTCTAACGTTTGAATAGTTCTTTCGCTCTGCCCATCTGTTTGAGGATGATACTGGCATGTTCTCAACCTCGATTCGCGGCTCCATACGTTCTTGAAAACTTCTCGAATTTTCTTTGTGAACCGCGGATCGCGATCCGACACAATTGATCAGTACCCGTGCGGAAACAATCTCTTTGATGTAAAGCTTTACCAATGATCCAAGGTATATCCGATCTTGATTGGCAAGAAATGCTACCGACTTGGTCAATCGATCAACGATCACCCAAATCGCATCGTAACCTTCTGCGTAGTTGGAAGTCCTACCACGAAGTCCATCGTGATATGCTCCCACTACCATTCTGGAATTTCTAAAGGTTGAAGTAGCACGCTTTCGGTTTCGTTGTTCCGCCTTTAACTCATGGGCATGTTAAACACTTCTTTGGCGACGACTCTGCGACTTCTCTTTTCATATTGGGCCACCAATAATGTTGGTAGAGATCCCGATACATCTTTGTGCTTCCGGGTGAATTAAGTAACTTGAGCTATGAGCTTCTCGCAAGATTTCTTCCTTTAATTGCATAACACTGGCACCCAAATTCTCTTCTCAAATCTTAATAGTCCATCACCCCCATATCGAATTTAAGCTCTTCTCCATCCGAAATTCTTGTCCTCACCTTCACATATTCCTCATATTTTGCTTTGTACTTCTTTGATTTTGTCCAATAGAGTCGGATGAGCCTCCATTATTTAACAATTTCCCCTCCGGCTCTCTTGGACTTTTTATCTCAAGTTCCAATCTAGCCATCTCCTTAATTAACTCCTCTTGAAATAATGTTAAGATTGCCAACCTACCACCGCCTTTTTTCGCTTTTAGCGATCTCGCTACCACGTTCTCTTTCCCCGGATGATACAAGATGTCGCAATCATAATCCTTTATAAGTTCCAACCATCTTCTTTGTCTCATATTCAACTCCTTCTGCGTTAAAATATACTTCAGACTTTTATGGTCCGTGTATATTTCACACCTTACACCATATAAATAGTGCCTCCATATCTTTAAGGCAAATACTACTACCGCCAATTCCAGATCATGGGTAGGATATCCCTTCTCGTAATCCTTCAATTGACGCGATGCATACATAATAACTTTACCATGTTGCATAAGCACACATCCAAGTCCTTTGTGTGACGCATCACTGAAAATCACGAAGTCACCTGTATCGTCAGGTAAAGACAACACTGGTGCTTCACTCAGTCTTTTCTTAAGTTCCTTAAAGCTCTCTTCACATTTCTCCGCCCGCATAAATTTTACCGACTTCTTCGTTAAATTGGCCAACGCTCCCGCTTATCTTTGAAAAATCTTGGATAAACCGTCTGTAATAGCAGCGCCACCCCCTAAGAAACTTCTTACTTGATCGGTGACTTTTGGTTGTTCCCAACTCAACCGCTTCCACCTTTGCTGGATCCACGTAAATTCCGTCCCTTGTCGATCACATGACCTAGAAATTGAACTTTCTCCAACCGTAATTCACACTTCGAGAATTTTATGATAACTTATCCTTCCTCAACGCCAACAACACCTTAAATGTTCAAAGATGATCTTCCCGAGTCTTAGAATAGATCAAGATATCATCTATGAACACAACTACTTAATTTATCTAAGTATTGCTTGAATACCGATTCATCATGTCCATAAATGTCTTTGCTAGCGCATTTGTTAACCCGAAACGACATTACCAGAACTCAGAGTGACCGTGAATGCGTGTCCCGAACGCCGCTCTTAGGTACATCCTCCTTCCTTACCTTTAACTGGTGATATCCCATCCTCAAGTCGATCTTGGAAAAATATTTCGCTCCCTTCAGTTGATCGAACAGATCATCTATCCTAGGTAACGGATACTTGTTCTTAATAGTCACCTTGTTCAACTCTCGATAGTCGATACATAGTCTCATCGATCCATCCTTCTTTTTCACAAATAAAACTGGTGCTCCCCAAGGAGACACACTCGGTTGAATATACTTCCTATCCAATAACTCTTGTAACTGTACCATCAGCTCCTTTATTTCTGCCGGTGCCATTCTGTAAGGGGCTTTCGAAATTGGTGCCGTCCCCGGTACTAAATCTATAACGAATTCGACCTCCCGATTCGACGAAAGTCCTGGCAATTCCTCCGGAAATACATCCAGAAATTCGTTCACTACTGGTATATGTCCCATCTCTATCCTCGCGTCACAGACGACGATATGGGCCAAATATCCCACACATCCCTTTCTTAGTAACTTCCTTGCTTGCATCATCGCCGACAACTTGAGTGTCTCAACGACCTACTTCCATAGAATGCTACCTAGATCGATCTCGAGTCCTAAGGTTTATACACTTCTTTTGGAAATCTATCATCGCTCCATGGTTAAATAACCAATCCATTCCTAGAATTACATCAAATTCTCCTAATTGAATTGGAATTAAATCCACGGGTAACTTATATCCCCTGATGTTTACAACACAATTTCTATAGACATGGCTAACGGGAATCATTTCCTTATTAGCAACTTCTATGTTCATAGGATATTTTAATTCTTCCTAGGGTAAATTTAATCGTTGGGAGAATTCATGCGATACGAAGGAACAAGTAGCACCCGAATTAAATAATATGTAAGCAAATATATCATTGATCGAAATGATAACTGAAACCACGTCCCTGGATGCAACCGCATCTTGAACCGTCATGTTGAAAGTCCTTGTTGTTGGTCGATTCTGAGTTGGTGTCCATTAATCGCGAGATTCCCATCGCTTGGTCCCTTTCCTCCATTTCCTCCTGCTGTGTTCTTCTTTGGGCAATTCCTTGCCTGATGATCCAATGCTCCACAGTTGAAGCATCCATTTCTCTTTGGTGCAGAGAGCAATTGGGAGAGATGTGTCCTCCCCGCCATGCATTAAAACAGTACATTCTTTCTTTTTAGACATGCCCCGAGAGTGATTCCTCCCACACACTTGCATGCGCCTCGTTTCTTTTCTTTGTTTTCCCGGTTTTCCCCACAGTTTCTCGATTTGAAATTGTTGTCATTGCCATCGTTGTTATTGTTCCACTTCCTCTTGTTTGCACCATCGCCGCCTACCTACCTTCCTCGCGATTCCTCCTTCATTCTTCTTCTTTTTTTCCTTATTAAATTTCATCAGGCCTCACTTCTTCGCCTCGTGATTATAGCTTTCTCCAGAGAGTCGCAAGCTTTTTCGTCTGAATAACCGAGAGTCTCGCTATATAGCCATGGTTTGAGACCCGCTCAAACCTCCTCGCTTTTCTCTCCTCAAAGTGTCGACCTAGTGAGGCTTAAACCTCGCCCACTTCGTTGAATTTTGCGGCAAATTGAGGTACCGCCATGTCTTCTTCGCTTCAGCTCCAGAATCGTGATCTCCATGCGACTCAGATACTAACCGTAAAATAGTTCTCAAAAAGATTTTCTTAAACCCTTCCCAAGGTATCACGCCTTCTCCAAATTTCGTCCGGTTTACCTCCCACCGTGGTTATCTTCACCCTTCAACATGTAAGTGGCGAAGATTGTTTTTGATCATCACCTACTCAAGCGATAATAACGCCTTTTCGATTTCCTTGACCCAAGTTTGAGCTTCGATGGGTTCAAAGTGGTTCCTTTGAACTCGGGGGTCCCGCAGACTTGAAGTCCTTGAAGTGTGCCACTGGGCCATCGGAGGGTTATTGGCATTCGGGGTTCGATTATGAAGTGCCCCATTAACATGTCTACAAATCAGATAGGATTTGATTGGATCACCAATATTCTGCTTCGACTCGAAAGTGTTTGACGACGCCTTCCTCTAGCCATCTATCTGCTTAAAATGAACTTAATGTTATTATCTTATCACTTACTCTACATAATATATCAATCATAAGAAGAGACTTAATCATCACATCACATACTTAAAAAAAAATATTTATTTATAAACATAACACCCAAGGTATTTCATCGTCTTATAACATTAAGCCATTTACATCACTTTAAACCAACATACTTGGTAAAAACTGAAACCAAGCTTATTATTCAAAGATAAGTGTTCTATACGCAAAGTAGTAAAAGTTCATCATAATAAACTAAAAGCCTCCCGCCTTTAATGGCGCCCTCATGCTCCTCATCCGCTATCTCCAAGATCAAATTTCGACTTATAACACGTCTAGACCGGTGATCCTCACTTGGAAAATGATTCACCCTATGTTGAAACCTTCCATGTGCTGACTTAAATGCGTAATTCATCTTGTCTATCTTAACCTTCTTATCTCTCACCTCTCCTTCTAACTCACCAGTTAGTTTCTCAGCCCGAACACGGTCTCTCCTCTCTCCCCGTAATGTGGTAATAATCGCTTGTCGGTTTGAAGACTCAATCCTCAACTCTAACCCATTAATGGTATGCCCCAAGTGGGTCCTAATAGCTTCTTTCTCATCCTCCACCTTATCCGCTTTTTTGGTCCGATGCCTGCAACTTGTCACCAGATCCCCTGTTCCTAATTATCGTGGTGCACCAATGCCTCAAGTAATGCCGCAGCTTTGTCGCTCCCTCCGACATGACTCCTTCAACTCATGGACCTTGTCGTCCAACTCCGTAATCCTATCCATCAACTCATCCAATAAAGTATGCTCGGGTGCTTCTTCCGAGTCCTCCTGCCCTCTTCCTCTTCAGATACTCCTCCGGGTCCGAGTCGCCCATCGCCTCATTTATAGCTCGTGTACAAATTGCCACCAACTCGCCACTCACAACGTGGATATCTCTAACCTCCTCTTCTCTCCGACATCCTTCAAACAAGAAAAAAAAATCACCTTGTTAGTATTTTAAAATAGTTGTTTTTGTTTTTAGGAAAAATAGATTTGACACAACCCCTAGAACTCTACATGAGTTCATCTCTTTATTTCCTCCACTAACTTCCCTAAGGTTATAATCTAAGGTTTCCCACCCAAGGTTTATAACCTATTGCTCTGATACTCAACTCATGACGCCCCCAATCTGCGGTAACATCGACATGGGACATGGTTCTCACGATATAACATACATCATCATTTATCTAAGTAACTCTAATAATAATAATAATAATAATATTAACTATTACATACTTATTCAAAATAAAGTCCCAAGTCTTTACAACCTTTAATAAACTAAAACTTAATCTTAGCGTTTATCGCTACAACACTTCATATGCAGAAATATAATTATTACATAAATAACTCTCATCATTTCATCTTAAACTTTCCCTTGTCCTTACCCGAGCCCTCAGCATTATCATCCTTAACTGAAAGGTTTAAGCAAGAATGAGCACAAATTGCCCAGCAAGTATATAAAGTAGTTTGAGAACATATATCAGAAGTAAAAGCATTATTATGAATATTTCTCAACAGTTGAAATAAATATCAAGAGATAAACTGGAATATCAAGATAAGAGTTCTGGAATTCTCAATAGCATACTAAGGGTGTTAGATACCCGAACATTACTTTGTTTCATCAAAACCATCAGACGGTTTAACAATCAAATAGATTGTAAACGGTCCTCAAGTAAGTACCTGTGTGATCAAACTATCGTACCTTACATTGTGCACAAGTATAAAGTTTAAACGCATAAGCGTAAATGGGACTATATACCGACATCGCTTACCCAGATTATCCCAAGTTGTTCATCTTAGTATTCATGTGGGACCTCACCAAAGCAATTTGGATTGGTAAACATTCAATAGCTTCAAAGGATTTGAATTGTTCAAACAATATACTACGTTCAGATAAATAACATCTAGTCAAAACGAAAGCTAGAAAGCATGCTTGAATATAGTTCATTAAGGGTATACTTAACTTTAAAGTATAGCAGATTATAATAGAACCGAATAATCATCAATAACGTTTCGCATCACAATTGAAGTTATAGAACTTTACAATAGAGGAGCTTGCACGAATGATTACTTAATCACAAGCCCAAACTTACCCTCGTTACAATCAACTGAATAAGAGTTGAATAAATTCATAATGAAAAATAGGGTAAGAAACTTGCCTTGATCATTGTTTACCAATAACATTAACAAACTTTATAGCTATCTGCACTTCACGTGCCCTACACAATTGTATAATGCACATCAACTATTAGCAACGCATAGTAATTGTAATATAAACTTTACTCTATAATTTTTAGAGTTCACTCTATGATTTTCACTCTACTATCTCAAGACTCTCACGATTTTTGAGTTCATTCTACGATTTTCATCGACTCTACGATTTTCAAGTGTCGACTCTCTACGATTTTTTCATCGACTTCACGATTTTCAACTCATTTGTTGACTCACGATTTTCACTCTACTATCTCATCGACTCTACGATTTTCGAGAGTTTACTCTACGATTTTCATTGACTCTATGATTTTCAGAGTTTACTCTACGATTTTCATTGACTCTACGATTATTAGAGTTTACTCTACGATTTTCACTGACTCTACGATTTTCAGAGTTAACTTTACGATTTTCACTGACTCTACGATTTTCAGAGTTAACTCTACGATTTTCACTGACTCTACGATTTTCAGAGTTTACTCTACGATTTTTACTGACTCTACGATTTTATTCCCGCTAATCTAAAGATGATATGACCATGATACTTGAACACAATAACCTTCATATATATCAAGGTATTTTTAAAAAATATAACATTCATAAAACTAGCATGCTAAGACCACAAACCAATCAAGATAGAAAAGCGTGCAAGCACTAGTTTTATACTTAGAAAAAAATCGAATTTCCAAAATTATGCAGATTTTATTACCAACATGCATGCTTACGATTTTCATAACTTGCTCAATTTAACTCCCTTTCCTATGAAATTTGGACAGGTTGTACCTCATGTTACATACTATTTTATAAAATTATTACATATGTTAATCGAAGTCATATATACCATGATCCCGAGGTCAAAGAAAAACCCCAAAAATCACAGATTACTAGTTAAACCTAATTTGACAAAAATCCGGATTTTGCTTCTAGCATGCAATTAAATTATTCCTAATGTCCAGATCATCTACTCTCACATGTTTTCACATTTCACAACATCAAACTTCAACAAACTTCCACCTTTTTGATTAATTTAGCACCTTAGAGACATTTTATCAAAGGTAGAGCATGTATTGCTTAATTCTTTGATTTTCTATGAATTTGATGCATGATTAACCCATATCTTTTGTTGTTAATGATCTATAATCATCAAACAACAGTAACATGGCAACACAAAGCCATAACAAATCATTTACCAATTTTATATGCATTTTCTTCTCATTTTTGTTATAAAAATAAAATGGGTTCATGAATTACCTTTTGATAAATTTCTTCTTGGTTTAATATGATTCTTCTTCTCCTTGCTTGTCAAATCCTCAGTAATCCTCCAAAATTAGTTCTAACTCTCTTAGGCTCTCAAAATTAGTTCTCCCCAACTCCCATAACCCCCAACTCTAATGATTAGTTACTCACAATACTTAATACTACAATAATATAGTTAATTAATAGGAAGAATGTGGGAGTTGGAGAAAATGAATGTGGGAGTTAGAAAAATAAAAAGAATTTTGATTTTAAGGAATAAAATAAATTACTTCCACCTTAGCTATTATGTAATATACGATACTCCCTCCTTGTCCCAATTTAATAGTCTCATGGGTCCATCACCAAATTGATTTCTATTAAAAAAAAAAATACATATATTATTTTAATCAATTAATCAATTAATAAGCTATTTGACTATTTTACCCTTCGGAACCAAACTTTATGTAACCATGTATCGATTCCTACTAAAGTCGACGCGTCCGGACGTCAAGGACTATCCGTTTAGTCAAATTCATCTCGAAATTGTAGTTGACTTTTTTCTCTAAAAAGTCAATAGGTTAACTTTGACCAAAAAGTCAATGTGACACTTTTTTCGTGATTACGGTTTATCCGACTAATTTCGACGCTTAGGACTCGAATACACAAATTCGCATCTCTAAATTCTCGCTCCTAACTCCAAATTTCATGATTTAATACCATCCCACGTAATAAAATAAAATAATTCCCTACTTAATTTTATTTAAATAGTTAAATAAAACTAAACCAACCATTTAAATACATCTCATCACATATCTTGAAATAACACATATATGTACCACACACATACATCTAATAAATGAAATCACCCAAAAGTTTCATATAAATTCGTTTATTAACAATTCTTAAACTACAGAAAAAAAATATTAAAAAAATAATAAAAATAAAACTCGGATATTACAGTGATTCTCTCCTCCTTTTATTGTCGTTCTCTCTTGTTCGCTATTAATTTGGATGCTGAAAAAACAGTTGGAAATTAAAAGAAACCAATTGAGGTGTTGTGACATAGATTTAGCAATAATAATATATATATGTAGTCTTGAGGGGACCAAAAAAAAACAAAAGAAGATGACAATTGTCGATTGAAGCATTTTATCACACATGCAAAAGGGAAGGACAAAATGAGTGAGAAATCCTACTTGAAAACCTATTTCGAATAGCCATGAATGATCAGACATACCAAATGAGCGAGAAATTTTGCCCTTGGAGCAATGTAAAGTTGATTTTATCTGTTGGACAAATTTGAATAATAAAAAAAATCCATTGAACTTTTATATCGGCGTTAAGTGAAAAAAAAGGTGCCAAAAGTCTCACATTTTTTTTTTCCAAATTTGCTATATATATATATATATATATATAAATATATATATATATAAAACAGGTTCAAACGATTCAAAAAAAATTCATTGACATTTTTTTCCCAAATTTGCTTTATATAAAAAAAAGGTTCAAAACTATGAGTTTATCACATTTATTTAATTCAACCAATTAAACATGAATAAAGAATGTCTTTTATTAAATAAATTCTTTTATTAATAAATAAACAATATTACAAAATAAATGTTTATCACATCCAATGTGATTGGCTTGAGGGCATACTACTTTCAAAGTAAGGTTTAATTTTGGATTGTTAATGATAACTACCAGAAAGTTTATGAGAAAGGGCAGAAGTAGAAATCCCAAATACAACAACAACAACAATAACTACAACAATATTAAAGATCCTTCAAAAGACATGTGCTATAATTGTAAAAGACCAGGTCATTATTTTGTTGACTGCAACAAGCCTCTCAAAGAAGAATTGAAGAAGGATAAGAAGAAGAAGTTAGTTCCAAAGAAAGATTTTAGAGGATATAGAAAGCATCAGAAGAAGGAGAAATGCCTAATAACAGAAGGCTCATGGAGTGACTCTAACAATAATTCAGATTCAAAGTTTAGTGATGATGAAGGACCCCAGATGACCAATCTTTGTCTCATGGCTATAGAAGCTAAAACATATAACATCATTGGTCATCAAGAAATTAAAATTAGTGATGTATTTGACTTCAACTCTCCTGATATAGATATTGATGATCTTATAATTACTTTACATGATATTACATCTGAATTACATAAGTATATGAAGTGGTTCAGAGTTCTATCAAGGAACCATTATCTTCTTCAAAAGGAGAAAAAGAAAGTATAAGTTGGAATGGAAACAACTCTACGAACTACTAGCTCTCTCTCCAAGCTTTAAGTTGAAAATGAAATCTTGAGGCAGATAACTAAATGGTTTGCACATAGATAATCAAATTTTGTTTCCAAGATTGAGGAACTAAAATAGAATATCTCTACATGGAACAAGTCTTCTTCTTCGATAAACTCTTTGATCACCAGTCAAAGTCTTGGATCGATCAGGATTAAAATTTGGGGATTCTTTCTTCGATCGTAGAGGGGACACATCGTTGGAGACTAGCAATAATAGTGTGTTTGCTTCACATAGAATCGTTGTGTTTATGAAATCTATACATGTTGCCAAACCTAGTATTTCAAGCTCTAAGATCTCTGCTAATCAGATTGTGATCCCGGAGAACAACATATCACACACTGGTGTGGGATTCCAGAAGCCACAGGGTAAAGTCACTATATATAAGTCACATTTAAATTTTTATCAAATTAATTGCATCTTGGAATTAATGATTGATTAAAACTACTGGTTTTGTCATCATCAAATAAGGAGAGATTGTTAGTACAATGCATATATTTCATTTGATCATAATATAATGTATATTTGTAACCAGTAGTTTTTTTTAAAGTCCTTATAATGAAAATGGTGTAAACTGAGTTAGATTACAAGATCAAACTTGTTAGTTTGATCTATTTCATTGAGTAAATATAATGTATAAATCTTAAGTCAAAATAGTCAATCGTAAAACAAGCTGAAGATTGTAAAGTACATTGAAGATCATAGAGTCTGCTGAAGATTGTAAAGTACATTGAAGATCGTAAAGTATGCTGAATATCATAAATTCTACTGAGTATTATAGAGATTGCCAATCATAGAGTCAGCCTAGTCAGATACTCTACGACCACCATTAAACTATATGATTAGAAAAATCGTAGAGTACAACAGTTCTGACAATATCAAGACTCGTAGAGTGAAGATCCCAAAGAAGTTTGTTGAATATCTTAAGGTTAAAGAGAAGGTCAAATCGAATTGAGTCTAATAGCTAGTTCGGTGAAGTGACAACACCAATGTGAATATCACTATTGCAGTTTTGATGTGATATCATAGCCGAAAGCAAGTTAACACATCATCTATACAAGTAAACAAATAAGAGATTTTCTCGGATCAGAGCATTAAATGAGCAACGACAAATTTCCAACGAGAAAATATTAAGGAAGTCTATAAAAGGCAAGCTGATTCAATGCAACAATAACGATCAGGATTAAGAAAAGTTGAGTTGTTGGTGAACTCACAAAAGCTCTACTCTCTGATCTAGAACAACTTATTTTGCTGCTAAGTTTTCAATTAGTGAACTTCAAGCTATTTAGCAGCACCCCAAATCACACTTTTCTCTTAGTGATTATTTAGGTTTTAGTGACGATTTGTAACCAAGTATGTAAGACCCTAACTTTTTATGAATAAAGATTTAATTTTCTCTAAATATTATTTTGAATAATAAGATGTCGATTTGATATAATGTTATAACTATGGGTGATATGTTCAAATTTTGCAAAGTAAGCAAGTTGTCATAAAATATTCGTTTTGTAGGGAAATATCTGTATGACGACGCAATCATTCGTAGACCACATAACGGAATAAATATCGGATTTAGAAAGCGACAGAAATAACCTTTTTATAAATAATAACGGCAAAACTTTTACCATTAACTGATGAAATATCCGATGATAAAAGTACAGTAATGTGACGCCCCCAAAATAGGTATACATCACCTATTCTAAATCGCCAAATACATGGTACAGAATACAAATACAACTTAATAATACAACTGTCGTGTACAATACGACAAAACATAAACTGTGAGTTTGAATACAAATATTGTCTACTAGAGATTATACAAACTCAAAAGGAGTCCTCATTACAATTATTATCACACTATTTCACGTAATAGTGAGGACTACTAATGTTATCATATCGTCCGTCTACTCCGCTCCCCGACTAGTCCCCTCGCTACGTTCTCATTTCTCAAGAGAACAATAAAAGTAAAAGGGTGAGCTCAAACTAGCCCAAGAGGGAAATATTATGACTAAGATAATGCGAGAATATATTATCGTTAGCCTTCAACAAAGGTGTTAAACCGATACAATATAATAACCATCAAGTTTAATCTGCGGTGAACAAGCAATCCATTAAAAGAGTCAAGTAGAGAATAAAATCTACTATCTTTTATGATTTAGAAGGTTTTCATCACTTTTATCATTTGGGACTCGATTTTAATAAATAATCCACATCATCGAATCACCCCTGCACTACGGCCAAGGATATTCTTTAGTATCACAACCATAATTATCCATGCACTACGGGCCAAGAATATTTGTGTATTCAATAATGGTCATGATCATGCCAACAACTGTCCATCAATGCACTACGGGTCAATGAGGACTTTTTCCACATCATTTGTAACATTACGGTCATGATTACACCGAATAATCCCTGGTCATAATCATACCAAGTCCATCTATGCAATATAGGCCACAGATGACTTTCAACAAAATATAAACATGAGGATGATGACAATGATATAAGAATTCAATAAAACAAGTTCAAGAATTATTTTGTGTAGGAACTAATAACGTCCAAATTATCAACATGATACTGCTTTATAAAGTAAAATTCAAGAATGCTCAGAAGAATATTTCCATGAAAAGATCTTTGGATGAAGCTTAAATATCAAGGATATTCCACTAATTTCATGGAGTAGAGAAGTCAAAACTTTAACCAATTTGAGTATTATAAGGAATGGAATAACAAAAGAAATCACCAGCATGCGATAGAATCGCGATGTAAAAAGTTATTCCAATGTAATAATAAAGGCGGAATCGGTCCCGTAAAACGCGCATGATTTACGGATATAGGATATTCCAATGTAATAATAAAGAGGCGGAATCAGTCCCGGCGTAAAACGCATGCAGCATGGATTGATATTCAAATGTAATAATAAAGAGCGGAATCAGTCCGGCATAAACGCGCATGAGACAGGATATTCCAATGAGAATAATAAAGAGCGGAACTGTGTCCGGCGTAGAACGCATGCATGCATGGATGTTCCAATGAGAATGATAAAGAATGGAACAACAGAAGAATTTCACCAAGTATAGGGTAGGCCTCGTATACAGGTTATTCCAACAGAATAATAAAGAATGGAATAACATAAGTTCTCTTCATGGATAAGAAAGAAATAATACTCCCTACCTTAGAAAAATTGGATACTGGAATAGTGAGGTAGCAGACTTCTCTTCTTCTTTCTATAATTTCTCTCTATAATAATCGCTCTAAAGCTTTTGTGAATTGGTGAGAAATGAAGGAATAATGAGCTTCTGTTTATAGAAAAATATAGTTTCGATAATTGCACGTTTTGGGGCTCGAAAAATTACAGTACAATACCTCTAACTGTTCCTTTATTTTTAATTTAGTTATGGAAGTATTATCAAACTTGCACCACCTCCCCTAATAGTAAATAATGTGATTCAATAGTAAATTATGTGAATCAATAGTTCTAGACATGTGAAAATACGAATTACAGTATAGTACCTCCATCTATACCTCCATTTTTAACTTAGTCATGCAAGTATTATCAATCTTGCACCAACTCCCCTAATAGTAACAAGAATGTGAAACAATAGTATACACATGTGAACAAATAGTTATAATTATGTGAAATAATAGCAATCAATTGCTCATTTATCCGGTTAAATACCCGATTGGTCAATATAACCTCTAGACATCAATTATTATCGAAATAATTGTCGATTTTCACTAACACAAATAATTCCAACACAATGAAACAATTTTTATCAAAAATATAAATTTTGAAATTTCGAAGTTTGGCTTTTTCAAAAAAAAGTCAACTATTGACTTTTTGACCAAATAGTGAATTCTAGAAAATTTTGTGTTTATAGACTATTTTTACTAATTTCATCGTTCCGGACTCAAATATCACGTCTGCGTCTCCAAATTCAACTCCGAACACAACTTCAATTTTAATAACATTCATCATTAATATTATAACTCACAATATTTATCAACCAGTCGCTCCTCGTGAAAAGGGGTTTTTCAATAAGGATTTCTCCCTATTAGCGCGCGCAATTAGGTGACCAAACCTCTCCTCGATGTAACTTCTAGACATTGTAAATATTGCAATTTAATAATATGAATAACTTTGTCGTCTCAATTATTGATTTAATAAAATAACATATTATGCGGATGATCTTATGACAATAATCGAATCAATAATACGAGAGATATGATGCATCAATTCATCGTAGTAATAATTGAGTATAAGCGAGTGACTTCTCACGTAAGCATCAATAATCAATACCGTGTGCTACTATGCAACCACGCCAGACATCAGATTACTTTACTATCGGGTAGTTCGGCAGCTTAACGGTAAAACTTCCGCCGTTATTTTCATAAAGTATTTTTGTCATTTTCTCAATCCGACAATAATTCCGTTGTGGGGGGTCCATCAATGATTGTGCCATTGTACAAATATTCCCTGTTAAAACGAATATTCCCCGACCAATCGAATATTATATAACAACTTGCGTACTTTGCACAATTTGTAAATATTATCCACAACTATAACATTATATCAAATCCACACCATAATATTTAAAAAAATTATTTCGAGAAAATTAAATCTTTATTCATAAAATCTGGGATCTCACAATCTCCCCTCCTTATGAAATTTTGCCCTCGAAATTTACGTACGTACCTGGTATACCGAACAGGTGAGGATACCTTGACTTCACTTCAAATTTTAACCCTTGAGGTATAACCTTTGAGTGTCGAATATAATTCTTCTTATCCAAGATTTTAACACGTATCTCCTCATACGTTAAATCATCCGCTATCTCGTCCGGTTCTAAATTAATAATGTGGTTCGGGTCATCCCCATATTTACGTAACGTCGACACGTTAAAAAGCGTTATGAACACGCGACATACTTGGTCAGAAGCGAGTCTATAAGCCACAGTTCCTACTTTATCGAGGATTTCAAATGGACCAATTAAATCGAGGGTTGAGATTTCTTCTCTTCGTCGATTCTTGCTTCTAGAATAACGGCCTCTTGAACCTTCTTAATTCTTCACATTCATCAGCTCCAGGTGTGTAGCTTGAGCGACTTTAACTTTATCGATTAAAGTCGATTCTACTCATATATTCGTTATCTTCACGGGGGTTCGTATATTCGCACTTGTAAACGCATACGATCTTCTACTCAACGCGTCAGCTACCACGTTCGCTTTTCTACAATGGTATTGAATGATATGATCGTAATCTTCAACAACTCGAGCTAACATCTTTGGCACATGTTACGTTCGTTTTAGGTGAAGAATGTTTGAGGGTTTAAGAAATGGGTTTTGTACTAGGGTCAATACAAAATTCGATTTCACGCTCTAGGGTAGGCTAAGAAGTCTTCAAGAATAAGTCAGAAAATATATTAACAATAGAAATATCATTCAAAACTGTGACTCTCATCCAAGACTGGATAGTACGCACATTGATACCTATCAACTTAACACCGTCATTCACGATGTCACCTACAGAAAGTCTGGCTTCGGTGCATTCCACACAAGAAAGTCAACAACGAAAGGACCGGGGCTCTTTACTTATGGCTTGATATGACAATGATATTGACTTTAGTGGTTTGATTGCTTGAATTTGCATAACAGGTTGGTTAGGAATATGAAAGCTAACAACCTTACGAAAAGCATGATGAGTAGTTAACCAATCGATTCCTAAAATCGCATCAAAGGCAAGTATTTTCAAAGAGACAAGATCGACACGTAACGTGAAAGTGTTGATTTGAACAAGATTTATAAGTAGTGGAGGTAACGAAGGTTTCTCCCAACTGAGTTTAAACAGATATATCAAAGTCTAACTTCTCCGGAGTTAACTTCAAACATTGAACACAACTAGGTGAAATAAAAGAGTGAGTAGAACCGATATCTAACACGGTATAGACTTCACAAGAGTTTATGACTAACATACCCGTGATAATTTTATACACATGTGAACAAATAGTTATAATCATGTGAAATAATAGCAATCAATTGCTTATTTATTCGGTTAAATACCCGATTGGTCAATATAACCTCCAGACATCAATTATTATCGAAATAATTGTCGATTTTCACTAACACAAATAATTCCAACACAATGAAACCATTTTTATCAAAAATATAAATTTTGAAATTTCGAAGTTTGACTTTTCCTCAAAAGTCAACTGTTGACTTTTTGACCAAATAGTGAATTAGGAAAATTTTGTGTTTATAGACTATTTTACTAATTTCATCGTTAGGACTCAAATATCACGTCGCGTCTCCAAATTCTACTCTAAACACAACTTCAATTTTAATAACATTCATCATTAATACTATAACTCACAATATTTATCAACCGTGTCGTTCCGTGAAAGAGGGGCTTTCAATAAGGATTTCTCCTTATCATGGCGCAATTAGGTGACCAAACCTCTCCTCGATGAACTTCTAGACATTGTAAATATTGCAATTTAATAATATGAATAACTTTGTCGTCTCAATTATTGATTTAATAAAATAACATATTATGCAGATGATCTTTATGACAATAATCGAATCAATAATATGAGAGATATGATGCAAAGAATTATCTTGTAGCAATAATTGAGTATAATCGAGTGACTTCTCACGTAAGCATCAATAATCAATACTGTTTGCTACTATACAACCACAGCGTATTATTATACTTTTTTTATCTAAGGGTAGTTCAACGATTAACGGTAAAACTTCTGCCGTTATTTTCATAAAATATTTTTCTCGTTTTCTCAATCCGACAATAATTCCGTTGTGGGGGGTCCACCAATGATTGTGCCATTGTACGAATATTCCCTATTAAAACGAATATTCCCCGACCAATCGAATATTATATAACAACTTGCGTACTTTGCAAAATTTGTAAATATTACCCACAACTATAACATTATATCAAATCCACACCATAATATTTAAAAATATTATTTCGAGAAAATTAAATCTTTATTCATAAAATCTAGGGTCTCACAAGTAATGTGCGTGGTTGCAAAGTAGCACACGGTATTGCACAGTATCTTTGATTATTGATTCTTACGTAAGAAGTCAATCAGTTTCATTCAATAATTGTCACGGTAATTGTTTTATAGTGTAAGACCCCAACCTTTTATAAATAAAATTGAATTTTCTCTAATTATTATTTTGAATAATAAGGTGTTAATTTGATATAATATTTTGGTTATGGGTGAAATGTGCAAATATTGCAAAATAAGCAAGTGGTTATAAAATATTCATTTGTTGTCGGGGAATATTCGTTTGGTCGTGAAATATTCTTTCTGTCGGGGAATATTCGTACGATGACGCAACTATTTGTGGGCCCCATAACGAAAAATGGTCGGATGAAGAAAACGACAAGTTTGAGTTTTTATAAATACTTGGCGTTGTTGTTGTTAATTCATTACCGTTGAAATATCCCGATGGTTAAAATACTGAAGAATACGTGTGGTTCTGATAAAGAGTTATTACCAGATTGCACAAAGATTTTGAAAATATTGATTCTTATGTAAGAAGGCACTACTCAATAATTGTTACTGTAATTACTGTTCAATATTTTATTTTATTGATTCAATAATTGCTGCGTTGATATTTTATATTATTGTTGTTTCAATAATTATCACTGCAAAGTATTTCTCATTATCAGATCAATAATTTATATTATTTAGATAATATTATTAGATAGCATTATTGGCAATGTCTAAGGAAGTTTTGTCTAGAAAAGGGGTTTGATCACCTAATTGTGCGCCAATAAGGAGAAATCCTTATCGGAAAGCCCCCTCTTTCTTGGGAACGATCTGGTTGTCATAATTGTGATTCTGTAATATTATTTGTGAATAATTAATTATTAATTTATATGATAAGGAAATATTTTTTTATGTGGATATAAATGAAGGAATTAATGCCAAAGTATTTTATCAGTATTTTGTCAGAATGGAGGTATTAAAAATTGTCTATAGATTTCGGGCATTTTCTGTTTGGAAAAACTTTCTTCTACAAAATTGTAGGGAATTAAATTTCCTATGGAATAGATATGAGATTCGATTTTTTCTGATAAACGAGCTACTTATTATGAATTATTGAAGTTTTGGAAATAAATATTTTTATTAAAAACATGGTGGACCCCACTTTTGGTTGGTGAGAAATGTGCTGAAATTTTATTTCAAAAGTAGTGTGCGTGAATAGTAGCATGTAAAGCCATTAGGTAGCAGGTTAGTCTGCTTTGGCGTTCTAGCATTTTCCTATAAATAGGGTGCTTAGTTAGAATTGAAAATCACACCAGAATCATAAGTTTTCTCTCTCTATATTATCGAGCGTATTTTTGTGAGTATTTAGATACTCTGAGACTTGCTATTCAGTGCAAGTTTCCTTCAGCGTTATATCCGATATTTCAGGCAGAAGTATTGTTCTTTTGAGGTAAGGGATGTTATTTTCTTCGTAAATGACGTTTTACTTTCAAAATCATTATGCCGAAATATTGGTATGAATTCTATTGTGAAATTTCTACCTTTTTATGTTGAGGTTACTATTCACGTATACGGCACTATTCACGAATACGGTAGTATTCATGAGTACTATTCATGAAATAAGATTTTTCTTGTGGAATTTATACCTTTTTGTGTCTGGGTTACTATTCACGTATACGACAGTATTCACGAATACGACACTATTCACAGAAAAATAAAATTTTCTCTTCTTTGTCCAAGTTGTCTATTATGGTTACTATCTTTGATTTTATCCATGTTTCGATCTTCATTCTTGAATTTTTGCTGCACAATTGATTATTATGGAGTATTTTTGAACTTGGATAAACTAATGTACGAATCCCTAATCTTTGTCCTTTTATCTCACTGGATTCGTTTCTTTAAAATATTTTTCATTATCCTCTGTCCTAAATGATGATATAACTGAATATCTTTGGCCTGTAGTGCAAATATGAATGATTACCTGATGAATATCTTTGGCCCGTATTGAAAAGATGAATACTTGATTCAAGATGTATACTGATTGATGTTATAGGGATAAAATATTGATGATGAACTTTTTAATTCATAAATGATAGTAGATTTCATTATCTACTTAACTCTTCTAATGAATTATTATTTTCGCTGCGAATATTGATCTAAAACTGGTTGTCCATTATATTTTATCTGATTTGTTGAAGGCTAATGATAATTTTTTGTTCATTATCTTAGTCATAATATTCTTTACTGGGCTAGTTGAGCTTACCATTTTTCTTTTTGTTCCATTTTTATTCTCAGGAGGCGAAAATATAGCGGGAACTAGTCGGGGTATGGAATGATGGTTCTAGAATGTTGTTTTAACAGTCCTCACTATTTTTGTAAAATAGTGTATCAATAATTGTAATAAGGACTTATTTGAGTTTGAATACTGTCTAGAAGACAATATTTATATTTAAACTCACAGCATATGTGTTGTCGTATTTTGCACGATAATTGTAATAATGAAGTTGTAGTTGTTTTCTGTACCATGTATTTAGCGACTCAGAATGGGTGATGTATACCTATTTTGGGGGAGTTATAGTTGGTATCAGAGCTTAGGGATATGGTCTCTAGCGGAGATTGGGGAATAGAACTAGGAAGGGAGAGATGAGTAAATTCTTCGCTAGTGTGTCCTATTTAAGTTTATTTGTTGGTCGGTCAGAATATAGGGGTATTATGTGGTATGTTAATTTCTTTAATTAACCCTTGTTTTGTGACAATATTTGAGAATGACAGCTGAAAATGTTAACAATGGAGTGAATGAGACCGTTGAGACACCTCTAATCACCAACCAGGATAATGTCATGTCAGGCAAAGAAGAAATTAGAGATATCCACGTGGTGAATGAAGAATTAATAGTTGCACCCGAGATAGTCGCATAGGTAGCAACTAAGAGTGAGGAAGAAGAGGAACCTGAGAAGGATTTATTAGGAGAACTTTATGATTGAAATGTTGAACTGTAAAATTGTATTCATGAGTTAGATGAGCAGGCTGAAGAACGGCAGGCGGTCGTGGAGCAAAAGGATGAAACAATCCAAGCTTGTGTTACCCGATATGTGATGCTTGAACAGAAGTACTCTTTGGCAGAGTATAAGATGATAAAGCTGGAATCTGAGAATTCAAATGTCAAGGATCAGCTGAAAGAAGAAACAACTGAACGAGTGAGAATGAAAGATGCATGGGTAAAAGACGCACAACGCGTTGATATTGTGAAAAGAGAAGTCCGATCCAAAAAGGCTAAAATAGATGATATGTATTTCTCGTTTTGGACAGCAATTGGGAGAACCCAACATCGAGTTTTGAATTACCCTATACATTGCGGTGAACCCCAATTCGATATAGATCAAAATTTAATGTTAGATCATGAAATAGAAGTACGACGAAGCGGTTATGGGTGGAATATGCCATATAGCGAAATTCAATTCTAGCGAAAATGATGACACCAAAGGTTGTCCCAGACAAGTCAAAATCGGTGGTTCAAGTGAGAGCGCTTTTCGTAACTTCCCAAAAAGCGAGGAACCGAACGAGGTTATCACATGTAAGTTAATCATAAACTCGTGCGAAGTTTATACCTTATTAGATACCGGTTCTACCCATTCTTTTATTTCTCTTTTGTGTGCTCAACGTTTGAACTTGACTCTGGAGAAATTAGACTTTGACTTATCTGTTGAGACTCCGTTAGGAGAAACTTTCGTTACATCCACTGTTTATAAATCTTGCTTGATTCAAGTTAGAACCATCACATTACCTGCCGATCTTATTTCGTTGAATATACTTGCATTTGATGTGATTTTAGGGATTGATTGGTTAACCACTCATCATGCCAAAATTTATTATTTTCGTAAGGTTGTTAGTTTTCATATTCCTAACCAATCTGTTATGCGAATTCAAGCTAACAAACCACTAAAGTCAATCACTGTCATATCTGTGACGCCCCCAAAATAAGTATACAACACCTATTCTGAGTCGTCAAAATACATGGTACAGAAACAACTACAACTTTATTAATACAACATAAAAACTGTGAGTTTAAATACAAATATTGTCATCTAGACAATATCCACACTCAAATAAGTCCTCATTACAATTATTGATACATTATTTTACAAAAATGGTGAGGACTACTAAAACAACTTCTAGAACCATCATTCCATACCCCGACTAGTACTCGCTACATTCTCGCCTCCAGAGAAAAAAATAGAACAAAAAGGAAAAGGGTGAGCTCAACTAGCCCAGTAAAGAATATTATGACTAAGATAATATAGAACAAATTATCGTTAGTCTTCATTAGGAAAAAAATCTAATAAAATACAATAGACAACAAGTTTCAAATACAATATTAACAGCGGAAATAATAATTTATTAGAAGAGTTAAATAGAGAATAAAGTCTACTATCTTCTATATATGAATTTAAAAGTCCATCGTCAATATTTTATCCCTGTAACATCAAACAACATATATCTGGATTAAATATTCATCTTTGCACTACAGGCCAAAGATATTAATCAGTTGGTCATGTTCATCTAAACACCTGTTCATCTTTGCACTACGAGCCAAAGATATTCATAAGAAATCATTCATCTTTGCACTACAGGCGAAAGATATTCAGTAATATCATCATTTAGGACTGAGGATGATGAAAAATATTTTAAAGGAAACGAATCTAGTGAAACAAAATAACAAATATTAAGGATTCGTATTTTGGTTTATCCATGTCCAAAAATACCTCATAAATAATCATAGTGGGGTAAAATTCAAGAATGATCAAAACATGGATACAATCAAAGCTAGTATCCATAATAGATATTTTGGACAAAAAGAAGAAAATTTTATTTTTTGGTGAATAGTGTCGTATTCGTGAATAGTGCCGTATACGTGAATAGTAACCCCAACACAAAAAGTTCCAAATTTGATAAAAAGTTCAAATCAATATTTCAGCATAATGATATTGGAGAAAATAATATCATTTAAGAAGAAAATAACACTCCTTACCTCGAAAAGATAGTACTTCTGATTGGAATACTGGATATAGAGCTGAAGGGAACTTGCACCGTATAGCAACACTCAAAGTCTTAAAATACTCACAAGAATACGCTCGATAATATAGAGAGAGAAAGAGAGAGAAAACTTATTTCTGGTGTGATTTTCAATTCTAACCTAAGCACCCTATTTATAGGAAAATGCTTTGAACACCAAAGTAGAAAATTTAATATAATATTAATATATTATATATAAATTCCTACGCACACCATCAGTCCACAACATCAGCCACTCACCCAACAAAAACAAAAAAAACGTTTTTCTTTAATAAAACATTTTAAACTCCAAAAATCAATTACTCCGGAACTTCAATAATTCATAATAAATAGCCCTTTTATCAGAAAAATTCAAACCTCATGTCTTTTCCATAGGAAATTCCATTCTCTACAACTTTCCAGAAGAAATATTTTTCAAATTCCAAACAGAAATTGACCGAAATCCACAAACGGGCGATTTTACATGTTATAATCAAATTTCAGTCAAGAAATGGGCCCACAGACATGTTTAACATGTTTTAAACAATTTTTGCAACAAAAATACTCTTCCTCCTCGTATACTCATATATCCCACATTCATTGTAAAAATATCCTCATTATTATATTATTAAAATATAATAATGACTTATTTTATCAGAAAAAGATAAAATATTAATTTTCAACAATTGTCACATTAAAATTTTCTCCATCTATATCCACATAAAATGATTATTTTCTTATCATATAAATTAATAATTAATTATTCACAAATAATATTACTGAGAATCACAAGATCTTCGGGCAACTGCACTGATTTCTGAGGAAAGAGGGGCTTTCAATAAGGATCTCTCCATCTGGCGCGCACAATTAGGTGACCAAACCTCTCCTTAGAGCGAGAACTTTTTAGACATTGACAATAATGTTATCTAATAATATTATTCAGGATAATATGAATTATTGCTTCGATAATGGAAAATATTGTGTAGTGACAATTATTGAAACAACAAATAATATAAAATATCAACGTAGCAATTATTGAATCAATAAAATAAAATATTGAGCAAGAATTATCGTAACAATTATTGAGTAGTGCCTTCTTCACGTAAAAATCAATAATTGGTGCAACATCGTGTGCTCTATGCAACAACGATATTCTCGTGTTTTAACCACCGGGTATTCCAACAAGATAATACAGTAATAACTACGCTGTTATTTATAAACAACTTATACTTGTCGTTTTCTTCATCCAATCGCTTTCCGTTATGGGGCCCACACAAGGCTGCTTCGTCGTACGAATATTCCCCGACAGTAAGAATATTCCACGACCAAACTAATATTCTCCAACAAAAATGAATATTTTATAACCACTTGCTTATTTAAAATATTTGCGCATTTTACCCATAACTAACCACAATAATCAAATCAACCCTTACTATTTCAAAATAATAAATAGAGGAATTAAATTTCATTTATTAATAATTTGGGATCTTACAACCTCCCCTCCTTATGAAATTTCGTCCTCGAAATTGACGTACGTACCTGGTGTTTCTAAAAGATGAGGATACCTCGCTTTCATTTCCGTTTCCAACTCCCAGGTCATTTTCTCAATAGCATGGTTTCTCCACAAAACTTTAACTTGTGGTATGACCTTCGTGCGTAGGACATGCTCATTCCTATCCAAAATCTTGACAGGTACCTCTTTATACGTTAAGTCTTCGGCTATCTCGTCCTGTTCTAACTCAATAACGTGGTTCGGGTCTTTCACATATTTACGAAGCACGGATACGTGAAAAACATTATGAACACGAGACATACTTAGAGGTAACGCGAGTCTATAGGCCACATTTCCTACTCGGTCAAGAATCTAAAATGGACCAATAAATCGTGGATTGAGCTTTTCTCTCTTCCCAAATCTTGTAACTCCTTTCCATGGAGCAACACGCAATAATACATGATCCCCAATACTAAATTCCATGTCCTTTCGATGAAGATCCGCATAACTTTTTTGTCGATCCTGTGCCGTTTGTATACGTTGTCGAATCATTTGGATATTTTTCGTAGTCATACGTACCAACTCGGTTCCCAATAATTTTGCTTCACCCACCTCATCCCAACATATTGGAGAGCGACACTTTCGTCCATACAATGCTTCAAATGGAGCCACACCTATACTTGCCTGATAACTGTTGTTGTAGCAGAATTCCACCAATGGTAGGTATTTATCCCAACTTTCTTTGGAATCTAGGACACAAAGTCTTAATAGATTTTCAAGAGTTTGAATAGTCCTCTCTGATTGCCCGTCCGTTTGAGGATGGTATGCTGAAGTGAACCGTAAATCCGTGCCCATAGTTTTTTACAAGCTAACCCAAAATCTTGAAGAGAATCTTGGGTCACGATCCGAAACTATGGATACTGGCATGCCATGCAACCTAACAATCTCATTCACGTACATACTAGCAAGACGTTCAAGGGAATAAGTCTCCCGTATCGGCAAGAAATGAACAGACTTGGTTAATCTATCAACAATAACCCAAATAGCATTTATGCCTTGAGAAACCGTGGGAAGACCTGTAACGAAATCTATGGTAATATGTTCCCACTTCCATTTCAGAATCTCAAGTGGTTGTAATGGACCCTTAGGCACTTGATGCTCCGCCTTTACACTTTGACAAGTTAAACACATCGAGATAAACTTTGCAATCTCTCTCTTCATATTATTCCACCAAAATGTATGTCGAAGATCACGATACATTTTGGTACTTCCAGGATGGATTGAAAATGGTGTATTGTGTGCCTCCATCATGATCTTGTACTTCAAATCAGAATCGTTAGGAACACAAAGTCTGGAGTGGACTCGAAGTATTCCTTCTTCGTCAATTCTTGCCTCAGGAATAACACCTTCTTGTACTTTCTTCTTCATACGCATCAGCTACGGGTTTGTGACTTGAGAAACTTTAACTTTTTCGATTAAAGTTGGTTCTATATGTATACTTGACATCATTGCATTGGTCCCCGGAGTCTTGAATTCTATCTTCATCTTTTGTAAATCACATAAAATGGGCCTTTGTGTTGACAACATCGCACTTGTTCCCGCGTATGATCTTCTACTCAACGCGTCAGCTACCACGTTTGCTTTTCCAGGATGGTATTGAATAGTGTGGTCGTAATCTTTCAGCAGCTCGAGCCAATGTCGTTGCCGCATGTTGAGTTCTTTTTGAGTGAAGAAATATTTGAGGCTTTTATGGTCTGAATATATCTCCACTTTCTCCCCATATAGATAGTGCCTCCAGATCTTTAGCGCGAAAATGACTACTACCAACTCTAGATCATGAGTAGGATAATTCCTCTCATATTCTTTAAGTTGTCGCGAGGCATAGGCTATAACTTTCCCACGTTGCATGAGAACACATCCTAGCCCTTTGCCTGAAGCATCGCTGTAGATAACAAATCCATCCGAACCAGATGATATTGTCAAAACAGGTGCCGAAATGAGTCTCCTTTTGAGATCTTGGAAACTCTTCTCGTATTCCTCGCTCCATACGAATTTTGTATCTTTACGAGTCAGCTTAGTTAATGGAGTAGTGATTCGAGAAAATTCTTCCATAAATCTCCGATAATAACCAGCTAAGCTCAAAAAGCTACGTACTTCGGTCACCGATTTCGGTTGCTCCCAACTTTGTATTGCTTCAATCTTCGCCGGGTCAACAGATACTCCATGTTTTGACACCACGTGCCCAAGGAATGCTACTTCCTCAAGCCAGAACTCGCATTTCTTCAGCTTGGCATATAGCTTGTTATCACGAAGCCTTTGTAGTACCAGCTTCAAATGGTGTTCATGATCTTCACGACTTTTGGAATATATGAGGATGTCATCAATAAAGACAACAACGAACTGATCCAAATAATCCTTGAATACTCGGTTCATCATATCCATGAAAGCCGCAGGAGCATTATTCAATCCAAAAGACATGACTAAGAATTCATAATGCCGTCTTCGAAGTTCTAAAGGCGTCTTCTGGAATATCCTCGCTTTTAACCTTGGTGATGATATCCGTAAGCGAAGATCGATTTTGAAAAGAATTGTGCTCCTTGTAACTGGTCAAACAGGTCATCAATTCGAGGTAGTGGATACCTATTCTTGATAGTGACATGATTCAATTTCCGGTAATCGATACAAAGTCACATACTCCCGTCTTTCTTCTTTATAAATAAAATAGGAGCACCCCAAGGTGATGTACTAGGACGAATGAAACCGATGTCCAATAACTCCTGTAGTTGGACCTTTAACTCCTGAAGTTCAATAGGAGCCATTCGATATGGGGTTTTAGAAATGGGCTTTGTATCAGGTTCAAGATCAATAAAGAATTCAACTTCACGTTCCGGGGGTAGACCGGGAAGTTCTTCAGGAAATACGTCAGGAAAGTCAATAACAACAGGAATATTATTCAAATATGACGTGTCTTTATTCAAATCCATAACATGGGCTAAGAAAGCTTGACATCCATTTTTTAATAAACGAATGGCTTTATAGCTTGATATAATAGTGATTGATTTTAATGGCTTAGTTGCTTGAATTCGCACAACAGGTTGGTTAGGAATATGAAAACTAACAACCTTACGAAAACAATCAATTTTGGCATGATGAGTAGTTAACCAATCAATCCCTAAAATCACATCAAAAGCAAGTATCTTTAAAGAGATAAGGTCAACAAGTAATGTGATGGTGCCAACTTGGATCAAACAAGATTTATAAACAGTGGATGTGATGAAAGTTTCTCCTAACGGAGTCTCCACAGATAAATCAAAGTCTAATTTCTCCGGAGTCAAGTTTAAACGTTGAGCATAAGCAGGAGAAATAAATGAATGGGTAGCACCGGTATCTAGTAAGGTATAAAATTCGCATGAATTTATGATTAGCTTACCCGTGATCACCTCGTTTGGGTTCCTCGATGTTGAATTCGTCACGACAAACGCTCTTCTAGGAACCGATTGACTTTGACTTTTTCGGGATAGCCTTTTGAGTCACCATCCCATTGGACTTGGTTTCGCATTCTGGCAATCTCGAGCGAGATGTCATTCCTTTACACAATTATAACATACCTTAAACCTGTCAGCAAGGCGGTTTGGGATGATATGTCCTTCTTTTTTCGCACTTATAAGATATGACCGGTGGTCGTTCTCCTCCCTTAAAACCGATTCTTCTTTGGTCTCCGACGTCTTCTTATTGTCATTGTTGAATCTCCTCTTTATAAAATCTCCCCAACTCGCTTTCTTCTATTTTCATGGCCACGATTACCACCGAGTGGTTGCCTCTCTTGTCCAGTATTTTTCTTTCTCCATTTGGTTATCATTATTCGATGATTCGCATCCCAGTATGATCTTGGTTGTGGTCCCCTCGGTTGACCGTACTCGTTATCTCGCTTCTAATAATTGAGCCTGTTGACAACATTTGAATAGAGAGAAAATTTATGAGAAATGAGATATCGACGATATCTGGGGTTTCAATCCTCTCGTAAACATCTGCGTCATACGTTCCTCATTCTCCACCAAATGAGGTGCAAACCGACAACTCGCAAACTTCGCCTTTCGTCTTTGGGACACCGCCATGTTATTCTCGCGCCCGATCTAATAAACTCTACCTCCTTCATATGACGAATACTTTCAGGAAAGTACTTGTCATTGAACAGTTTCTGAAATGTCTCCCAAGACATGCTGAGTGCGGCTGGATGGGTACGCTTCACAGACTCCCACCAGTAGTCTGCCTCGCCACGGAACATAAAGGTGGCGAATGGAACCTTCTGTTCCTCCGTGCATCCCAAGACATCGAATATCTTGGTAATTTGTTTAACCCACGTCTCTGCCTTGATCGGATCCGGCTTTCCAATAAATTCTGGTGGTCCCAACTCTTTGAACTGCTTGGCTATGATAAACCGTGAATTGCTATCATTTCCTCCTGTATTTTGAACACGAGTCTCCCTCGTCTGATTTTTCATGAACTGCAAAAAGCTTCTAAACATCCCATCGTTCATCATCTGCTCAGTGGTGTTGTTCACAGAAGGAACATTGCCAGCCTGTTGCACGTTCTCCTCGTTGGTGAGCAAAGGTGTCTCCACGGTCTCATTTACTCCACTGTTAACATTTTCAGTCGACATTCTCAAATACTGCCATAAAACAAGGGTTAATTTAACAAATTAACATATCACATAATATCCCTATATTATGACCAACCAACAAATAAGCTTAGGTAGGACACACTAGCGAAGGATTTACTCGTCTCTCCCCTCCTAGTTCTATTCCCCGATCTCCGCCAGAGATCATATCCCTAAGCTCGATATTAACCTGTGACGCCCCCAAAATAGGTATACAACACCCATTACGAAGTCGTCAAAATACATGGTACAGAAACAACTACAACTTTATTAATACAACATAAAAACTGTGAGTTTAAATACAAATATTGTCATCTAGACAATATCCACACTCAAATAAGTCCTCATTACAATTATTGATACATTATTTTATAAAAATGGTGAGGACTACTAAAACAACTTCTAGAACCATCATTCCATACCCCGACTAGTACTCGCTACATTCTCGCCTCCAGAGAAAAAAATGGAACAAAAAGGAAAAGGGTGAGCTCAACTAGCCCAGTAAAGAATATTATGACTAAGATTATATAGAACAAATTATCGTTAGTCTTCAATAGGGAAAAATCTGATAAAATACAATAGATAACAAGTTTCAAATCAATATTCGCAGCGGAAATAATAATTCATTAGAAGAGTTAAATAGAGAATAAAGTCTACTATCTTCTATATATGAATTTAAAAGTTCATCGTTAATATTTTATCCCCGTAACATCAAACAACATATATCTGGAATCAAATATTCATCTTTGCACTACAGGCCAAAGATATTAATCAGTTGGTCATGTTCATCTAAACACCTGTTCATCTTTGCACTACGGGCCAAAGATATTCATCAAAAATCATTCATCTTTGCACTACAGGCAAAAGATATTCAGTAATATCATCATTTAGGACTGAGGATGATGAAAAATATTTTAAAGGAAACGAATCCAGTGAAACAAAATAACAAATATTAAGGATTCGTATTTCGGTTTATCCATGTCCAAAAATACCTCATAAATAATCATAGTGGGGTAAAATTCAAGAATGATCAAAACATGGATACAATCAATGCTAGTATCCATAATAGATATTTTGGACAAAAAGAAGAAAATTTTATTTTTCGGTGAATAGTGTCGTATTCGTGAATAGTGTCGTATACGTGAATAATGCCGTATACGTGAATAGTAACCCCGACACAAAAAGTTCCAAATTTGATAAAAAGTTCAAACCAATATTTCGGCATAATGATATTGAAGAAAATAATATCATTTAAGAAGAAAATAACATCCCTTTACCAAAAAAGCAAGACTTCCGATTGAAATACTGGATATAGAGAAGAAGGAACTTGCAAATCGAGATAAGCAACACTCAAAGTCTTAAAATACTCACAAGAATACGCTCGATAATATAGAGAGAGAAAGAGAGAGAAAACTTGTTTCTGATGTGATTTTCAATTCTAACCTAAGCACCCTATTTATAGGAAAATGTTTAGAACACCAAAGCAGAAAATTTAATATAATATTAATATATTATATATAAATTCCTACGCACAACATCAGCCATTCACCCAACAAAAACAAAAAAACGTTTTTCTTAAATAAAACATTTTAAACTCCAAAAATCAATTACTCCGGAACTTCAATAATTCATAATAAATAGCCCTTTTATCAGAAAAATTTGAACCTCATGTCTTTTCCATAGGAAATTCCATTCTCTACAACTTTACAGAAGAAAAGTTTTCCAAATTCCAAACAGAAATTGACCGAAATCCACAAACGGGCGATTTTACATGCAATAATCAAATTTTAGTCAAGAAATGGGCCCACAGACATGTTTAACATGTTTTAAACAACTTTTGTAACAAAAATACTTTTCCTCCTCATATACTCATATATCCCACATTTATTGTAAAAATATCCCCATTATTATATTATTAAAATATAATAATGACTTATTTTATCAGAAAAAGATAAAATATTAATTTTCAACAATTGTCACATTAAAAATTTTCTCCATCTATATCCATATAAAATGAATATTTTCCTTATCATATAAATCAATAATTAACTATTCACAAATAATATTACAAGATCATGATCGATCGCAAACCAAAAGTAGCTAAAAAAAAAAAAAGGGCTTTCAATAAAGATCTCTCTCTACTACGCGTGCAATTAGGTGACCAAACCTCTCCTTAGACAAAACTTTCTAGACATTGCCAATAATATTATCTAATAATATTATTAGGATAATATGAATTATTGTCTAGATAATGGAAAATCTTTGTGTAGTGACAATTATTGAAATAACAATAATATAAAATATCAACATAGTAATTATTGAATCAATAAAATAAAATATCGAATAAGAATTATCGTGTAACAATTATTGAGTAGTGCCTTCTTACGTAAGAATCAATAATTGGTACAATACCGCGTGCTTCTTGTGCAACAACGCCAGACATCGTGTTTTAACCACCGGGTATTCCAACAAGATAATTCAGTAATAACTACGCCGTTATTTATAAACAACTTATACTTGTCGTTTTCTTCATCCAATCGCTTTCCGTTATGGGGCCCACACAAGGCTGCGTCGTCGTACGAATATTCCCCGACAGTAAGAATATTCCACGACCAAACGAATATTCTCCGATAAAAATGAATATTTTATAACCACTTGCTTATTTAAAATATTTGCGCATTTTACCCATAACTAACCACATTAATCAAATCAACCCTTACTATTTCAAAATAATAAATAGAGGAATTAAATTTCATTTATTAATAATTTGGGGTCTTACAATATCAAGCCAGAAAGCCATTCGTTTATTAAAAAATGGATGTCAAGCTTTCGTAGCCCATGTTATGGACTTGAACAAAAATACGTCAGATTTGAATAATATTTCTATTGTTAGTGAATTTCCTGACGTATTTCCTGAAGAACTTCTCGGTCTACCCCCAGAATGTGAAGTTGAATTCTTTATTGACCTTGAACCTGGTACAAAACCCCTTTCTAAAACCCCATACCGAATGGCTTCTATTGAACTTCAGAAGTTAAAGGTCCAACTACAGGAGTTGTTGGATATCGGTTGCATTCGTTATAGTACATCTCCTTGGGGTGCTCCAATTTTATTTGTAAAGAAGAAAGACATGAGTATGCGACTTTGTATTGACTATCGGGAATTGAACCACGTCACCATCAAGAATAGGTATCCGCTACCTCGCATTGATGACCTGTTCGACCAGTTGCAAGGAGAAAAATTCTTTTCAAAGATCGATCTTCGATTCGAATATCATCATTTGAAGTTAAAGCGAGGATATTCCAAAGATCGCCTTTGAAACTTCGAGACGAGCATTATGAATTCTTAGTCATGTCTTTTGGATTGACTAATGCTCCTGCTGCTTTCATAGATATGATAAACCGTGTGTTCAAAGAATATTTGGATCAGTTCGTTGTCGTCTTTATCGATGACATCCTCATCTATTCCAAAAGCCGTGAAGATCATGAGTGCCATTTGAAGCTGGTACTTCAAAGGCTTCGTGATAACAAGTTATATGCCAAGCTGAAGAAATGCGAGTTCTGGCTTGAGGAAGTAGCATACCTTGGGCACGTGGTATCAAAACATGGAGTATCTATTGACCCGACGAAGATTGAAGCAATATAAAGTTGGGAGAAATCGAAGCCAGTGACCAAAGTACGTAGCTTTCTGGGCTTAGCTGGTTACTATCAGAGATTCGTGGAAGGGTTTTCTCGAATCGCTACTCCGTTAACTCAGCTTACTCGGAAAGATACAAAATTCTTATGGAGCGAGGAATGCAAGAAGAGTTTCCAAGAGCTCAAGAGAAGACTCATTTCGGCACATGTTCTGACAATACCATCTGGTTCGGATGGATTGTTATCTACAGCGATGCTTCAGACAAAGGGTTAGGATGTGTTCTCATGCAACATGGGAAAGTCATAGCCTATGCCTCGCGACAACTCAAAGAATATGAGAGGAATTATCCTACTCATGATTTGGAGTTGGCATCAGTCGTTTTCGCATTGAAGATCTTGAGACACTATCTATATGGGGAGAAAGTGGAGTTTTATACGGATCATAAAAGCCTTAAATATTTCTTCACCCAAAAGGAAATCAACATGCGACAACGACGTTGGCTCGAGCTGTTAAAAGATTACGATCATACCATCCAATACCATCTTGGAAAAGAGAACGTAGTAGCTGACGGATTGAGTAGAAGATCATATGCGGGTACGAGTGCGATATTGTCAACGAAAATGCCCATTTTGTATGACATACGAAGGATGGAGATAGAGTTAAAGACTCCAGGGACCCACGTGATGATGTCAAATATACGAGTAGAACTGACTTTAATCGATAAAGTTAAAGATGCTCAAGCTACGGACCTGGAGCTGATGCGTATGAAGAAGAAAGTGCAAGAAGGTGTTATTCCAGAAGCAAGAATCGATGAAGAAGGAATACTTCGAGTCAACTCCAGACTTTGCGTTCCTAACGATTCTGACTTGAAACATAGTATCACGATGGAGACACATAACACATCGTTTGCAATCCATCCTGGGAGTACCAAAATGTATCATGATCTTCGACATACATTTTGGTGGAGCAATATGAAGAGAGAGATCGCAGAGTTTATCTCGAGGTGTTGAACTTGTCAATGTGTAAAGGCGGAGCATCAAGTACCAAAGGGTCCATTGCAACCACTTTAGATTTCGAAATGGAAGTGGGAACACATTACCATGGATTTCTTTACGGGTCTTCCCAAGGTTTCTCAAGGCATAGATGCGATTTGGGTTAGTGTTGATAGATTAACCAAGTCTGCCCATTTCTTGCCTATACGAGAGACTTATTCCCTTGAACATTTTGCTCGTATGCACGTGAATGAGATTGTGAGATTGCATGGCATGCCAGTATCCATAGTTTTGGATTGTGACCAAAGATTCACTTCATGATTTTGGGTTAGTTTGCAGAAAGCTATGAGCACGGATTTACGATTCAGTTTGGCATACCATCCTCAAACGGACGGGTAATCAGAAAGGACTATTCAAACTCTTGAAGATCTATTAAGATTCTGTGTCCTAGATTTCAAAAAGAGTTGGGATATGTACCTACCATTGTTGGAATTCTTCTACAACAATAGTTATCAGGTAAGAATAGGTATGGCTCCATTCGAAGCATTGTATGGACAAAATTGTCGCTCTCCAGTATGTTGGGATGAGGTTGGAGAAGCAAAGTTGTTGGGACCAGAGTTGGTACGTATGACTACAAAGAAGATCCAAATGATCCGACAACGTATACAAACGACACATGATCGATAAAAGAGTTATGCAGATCTTCATCGAAAGGACGTGAAATTTAATATTGGAGATCATGTATTGTTACGTGTTGCTCCATGGAAGGGAGTTACAAGATTTGGGAAAAGAGGAAAGCTCAATCCACGATTTGTTGGTCCATTTGAAATTCTTGACCGAATAGGAAATGTGACATATAAACTCGCATTACCTCCAAGCATGTCTCGTGTTCATAATATTTTTCACTTATATGTGCTTCGTAAAAATGTTAAAGACCCAAACCACATTATTGAGTTAGAAAGACGAGATAATCGAAGATTTAACGTACGAGGAGGTACCTGTCAAGATCTTGGATAGGAAGGAGCATTTCCTACGCACAAAGGTTATACCACAAGTCGAAGTCTTGTGGAGGAACTATGCTATTGAGGAAAAGACCTAGGAGTTGGAATCGGAAATGAAAACGAGGTATCCTCACATTTTCGAAACACCAGGTACGCACGTCGATTTTGAGGATGAAATTTTATGAGGAGGGGAGGTTGTACGACCCCAACTTTTTATAAATAAAATTGAATTTCCTCTAATTATTATTTTGAATAATAAGGTGTTAATTTGATATAATGCTTTGGTTATGGTTGAAATGTGCAAATTTTGCAAAATAAGCAAGTGGTTATAAAATATTCATTTGTTGTCGGGGAATATTCGTACGATGACGCAGCCATTTGTGGGCCCCATAACGAAAAACGATCAGATGAAGAAAACAACAAGTTTGAGTTTTTATAAATAACGACGTAGTTGTTACCGCTATTACTAATTGTTGAAATACTACGTGGTTAAAAGAATGATGTCTGGCGTGGTTGCATAAAGAGATGCTACCAGTATTACACAATATTTTGAATTATTGATTCTTATGTAAGAAGGCACTACTCAATAATTGTTACAGTAATTACTGTTTAATATTTTATTTTATTGATTCAATAATTGCTACTTTGATATTTTATATTATTGTTGTTTCAATAGTTGTCATTGCACATTATTTCCCATTATCAGATCAATAATTTATATTATTTGAATAATATTATTAGATAGCATTATTGACAATGTCTAAGAAAATTCTGTCTAGAAAAGAGGTTTGGTCACCTAATTGCGCGCCAGTAATGAGAAATCCTTATCGGAAAGCCCCCACTTTCCTAGAAACGACCTGGTTGTCATAATTGTGATTCTGAAATATTATTTGTGAATAATTAATTATTAATTTATATGATAAGGAAATATTTATTTTTATGTTGATATAAATGAAGGAATTAATGCTGAGGTGTTTTATACATATTTTGTCGGAATGGAAGTATTAAAAATCGTCCGTATGTGGATTTCGGGCATTTTCTGTTTGGAATTTGGAAAAACTTTCTTCTACAAAGTTTTAGAGAATTAAATTTCCTATAGAATAGACATGACATTCGAATTTTTCTGATAAAAGAGATATTTATTATGAATTATTGAAGTTTTAGAAATAAATATTTTTATTAAAAACATGGTGGGCCTCACTTTTGGTTGGTGAAAAATATGATAAATTTTTTATTTCAAAAGTGGTGTACATGAATAGTAGCAGGTAAAGCCATCAGGTAGCAGGTTAGTCTACTTTGGCATTCTAGCATTTTCCTATAAATAGGGTGCTTAGTTAGAATTGAAAATCACACCAGAATCATAAGTTTTCACTCTCAATATTATCGAGCGTATTTTTGTGAGTATTTAGATTCTTTGAAAGTTGTTATTCAGTACAAGTTTCCTTCAGCGTTATATCCGATATTTCAGGCAGAAGTACTGTTATTTTGAGGTAAGGTATGTTATTTTCTTTATAAATGATGTTTTTCTTTCAATATCATTATGCCGAAATATCGGTATGAATTCTATTGTGAAATTTATACCTTTTCATGTTGAGGTTACTATTCACGTATACGACACTATTCACGTATACAGTACTATTCACGAATATGGTACTATTCTTGTAAAATTTCTACCTTTTTGTGTCGGGATTACTTTTCACGTATACGACACTATTCACGAATACGGCACTATTCACAGAAAAATAAATTTTCTCTTCTTTGTCCAAGTTGTCTATTATGGTTACTATCTTTGATTTTATCCATGTTTTGATCTTCATTCTTGAATTTTTGCTCCACAATTGATTATTATGGAGTATTTTTAAACTTGGATAAACTGAAGTACGAATCCCTAATCTTTGTCCTTTTATCTCACTGGATTCGTTTCTTTAAAATATTTTTCATCATCCTCAGTCCTAAATAATGATATAACTGAATATCTTTGACCTGTAGTGCAAATATGAATGATTACCTGATGAATATCTTTGGCCCGTAGTGCAAAGATAAATAGGTGTTGAGGTGAACATGACCAACTGGTGATACAAATGAATATCTTTGGCCCGTAGTGCAAAGATGAATATTTGATTTAAGATGTATATTGATTGACGTTATAGGGATAAAATATTGATGATGAACTTTTTAATTCATAGATGATAGTAGATTTCATTCTCTACTTAACTCTTCTAATGAATTATTATTTTCGCTGCGAATATTGATCAAAAACTGGTTGTCCATTATATTTTATCTAATTTGTTGAAGGCTAACGATAATTTATTGTTCATTATTTTAGTCATAATATTCTTTACCAGGCTAGTTGAGCTCACCCTTTTTCTTTTTGCTCCATTTTTCTTCTCAGGAGGCGAGAATATAGCGGGAACTAGTCAGGGTATGGAATGATGGTTCTAGAAAGTTTTTTTAACTGTCCTCACTATTTTTTGTAAAATAGTGTATCTATAATTGTAATGAGGACTTATTTGAGTTTGAATACTGTCTAGAAGACAATATTTGTATTTAAACTCACAGCATATGTGTTGTCGTATTTTGCACGTGTAATAATGAAGTTGTAGTTGTTTTTTGTACCATGTATTTGGCGTCTCAGAATGGGTGATGTATACCTATTTTGGGGGCTTCAAACATAGTATCTCATATTATTGATTCAATTATTGTCACAATATCATCTGCACAATATTTTATATTATTAAATCAATAATTGTCACGACATAATTATTCATATTATTAGTTAGCATTATTGTTAATGTCTAGAAAATTCTGTCGAGTAAAGGGGTTAGGTTATAAAATTGCGCGTCAATAAGGATAAATCCTTATCGGAAAGCCACTTCTTTCCTGGGAATGATCTGGTTGTTAATATTGTGAGCTTATAATATTAATTGTGAATAATTATTATGTGGTGGATATTGGTTCAGGTTTGATATAAATGAAGGAATTTAGCATGAAATATTTATGAAAAGTTTGGCATATTTTTCTATTGAATCACAATTATTTTTCTAATAAAATATTCATTCAAATATATTATATTATATTACATTATAATAATGTGATAATATAATAATATATATTTTTATAGTATAAATGGTAATATTATTATTATAATATATAATTTTTAGCATGCGAATAAAAGTGGAGTGAAGGTTATCATTTTGGTTTTGAATTCTATTTCTAAAACCATTTCTGTGCACCCTTGCTTTTTAATTCTCCTGCAAAGGCAATGCATTCAATTGTTTCATTTGGTGTGGGCCTCACCCATAAGAAATGGGAGGAGGTTAGGCAAGGAAAGAAGAAGAAAAGAGAAAAAAGTTAGGCACTGAGAAGAAGAAAAAAAAGTTAGGCAGAGAAGAATTATTTTATTCCTCCGTGCTGCATTATAAAACGAGGGGTTAACCTCCATCCTAAACACAACAAAAATCTCAAGCTTTTCTACTGCAATATTGTGGGTATTTCTTTTGAGTATAAGAATACTTTGAGTGTAGATTTTAGTGCAAGATTTTCTCAAGATAATATCCGATATTCCAATCAAATCTAGTTTCTACTAAGGTAAAAGATATTATTTTATTTCAATACTCGTAAGAAATATCATTTTCTTTCATACTCTATATTATGTAAGTGATATTATTTCATTTCATATTTCTAAATTTAAACTTACTATGATAAGTATTGCTTCTATAATTCTTGAAATGATTAGAAATTTCTTAAGGTTTGCGCTTCATCTAATATCATTTCACTGGAATATTGGTCTGAACTCTCTTATTAAATTTTAATCTTTTCATGTGGGGTAGTAGTTATGGGTACTATTCATGTGTACTATTCATACGGTATTATTCATGACTACTGTTTACAACAGAATTTAATTTCCTTTTTTGTCCAAATTATTTTTTATACATGAATATCATTCTTGAATTTTACTCCACAATTAGTTATCATGTTGACAATTTCGACATTTTGAACTCTGGATAAATTGAATTATAAATCTCTAATATTTATCCTTGATCTCACTTGATTGATATTTTATATCATTGTCATCATCTTCATGCTTATATTGTGGTGAAAGTCATCTTTGGCCCGTAGTGCAAAGATGGACTGTTGATTGGTATGGTTATGACCAGGAATTATGTATTGGTATAATCATAACCTTTAATGTTACAGATAAAAGTTGGTGGTGAAAGTCCTCTTTAGCTCGTATTGTATAGATGGACACATGTATGACATGATCATGGCCACTAGTGATGCAAACGATTAACTTTGGCCCGTAGTGCATGGATAATTCTTTGATTAGAAATAATTGTTGGTTGGTGTTACATGGACAAAATATTGATTATGGACTTTTAAATCATAGAAGATAGTAGACATCATGCTCTACTTGACTCTTCTAACGGATTATGGTTTACGTTGCAGTTGTTATTCTAAAACGTGTTGTCTATTGTATTGTGACGCCCCCAAAATAGGTCCACACAACCCATTCTGAGTTGCCAAATATATGGTACATAAATTAAATACAACTTCATTTATACAACTATTAACTGCCGTGAATAATATGACAAAATATAAGTTGTGAGTTTTAATACAAATATTGTCTCGTAGACAATATCCAAACTCAAATAAAGTCTTCATTACAATTATTGTCATACTATTTTACAAAATAGTGAGGACTACTGTGACGCCCCCAAAATTAGGTATACGTCACCCATCTTGGGTCGCCACTTACATGGTACATAAATTCAAATACAACTTACTAATATAACTGTCGTGGTATAATACGACATAAAGCGTGAGTTTGAATACAAATATTGTCTACTAGATATTATACAAACTCAAAAGGAGTCCTCATTACAACTATTATCACACTATTTCACGTAATAGTGAGGACTACTAATGCTATCCTCTAGACCATTACTTCGTTCCCCGACTGGTCAAATTTATGTTCTCATTTCCCAAGAGAACAAAGGAAAGAAAGGGTGAGCTCAACTAGCCCAATAAGAAATATTATGACTAAGATAATGCGTAATAAATTATCATTAGCCTTCAATAAAGTGTTAAACCGATAAAATACAATAGACAAAACCGGTTTAATCAAGAAGCGGAATTAGCAATCCATTAAAAGAGTCAAGTAGAGAATAAAGTCTACTATCTTTTAGGTTTTAAAAGGTTTTCATCAATTTTTTTTTATCGCTGAGACTCAGCTTAATAAATAAACCACCACATATAATCATCCCTGTACCACGGTCAAGGATTTTCATCAAATTATCAATGGTCATGACTATACCGAATCACCCCTGGTCATAATCATACCAAAAACTATCCATCACTGCATTACAAGCCACTGAGGACTTTTATCACATCATTTATAACAAGCCATGATTATACCGAATGATCCCTGGTCATAATCATACTAAGTTCATCTATGCACGTAAGCCAAAGATAACATAATATATCATGAGGATGATGACAATGACATAATAATTCAATAAAACAAGTTCAAGAATTATTTAATCCATGAATTATTAACGTCCAAATTGTCAACATGATACTATTTTTGTAGAGTAAAATTCAAGAATGATCGTAAGAATATTTCCATGAAAAAATCTTTGGATGAAACGCAAATATCAAGGATATTCCACTAATTTCATGGAGTATAGAAGTCAAAGTTTTAACCAACCGGGTATAATAAAGAATGGAATAACAAAAGAAATCACCATGCATGCGGATTGCATGACAGACAAAGTTATTCCAATAGAATAATAATAACGGAACAAAGTCGTGAAATTCACACCGACTGGATGTTCCAATGTAATAATAAAGATGGAACGGTCCGGTGTAAAAAACACAGATAGGATATTCCACAGAATGATAAAGACGGAACCAGTCCTGTAAAACACATGCACAGGATGTTCCAACAGAATAAATAAAAGCGGAACCGTGTTGGTGATTGTAAAACACATGCATGGATGTTCCAAATGAATAATAGAAGAATGTCACCAAGTATAGGGTAAAATGGCAGAGCACAAAGTTATTCCAAATGTAATAATAAGCAATGGAATAACATAAAGATTTCACCAAGTATAGGGTATGCCAGCGTGACACAAAGTTATGTATAGGGTATGCCACTTTTACAAAAGTTATTCCAATGTAATAATAATGAATGGAATAATGTAAGTTCTCTTCAAGAAGAAAGAATAACACCCTCTACCGTAAAAAAAGAACCGAATATAGAAGTAGTGAAGTAGCAGTAATACTCTTCTTCTTTCTATAATTTTTCTCTATAGCTTCTCTCTATAATTTCTCTCTCTAGAGTTTCAATGAATTCGTAAGAAAATAATGAAGGAATGAGCTTCTATTTATAGGAAAATGGAATGCATAAGAACTAATCCATGAACGGTCAGATTGATTTACTTTTAATCGACGGTCCATATTTAAAGAAAAATCTTTTAAATAAAATATAATATATTCTATTTATATAAAAACATTTTACTATGCAAAACACTATGTAAAACACTATGCAACACTATGCATAATAAAATATAATATATTCTATTTATAGAATAACTTTAATAAAGTATTCTATTTTATATAAAAAGATGTTTCGCTTTTATTACGTTAATAATACGAATAAAACAAAACGTCATTATCGCTATAATAATTCATATTATTAATCGACAATAATGGAATCAAACCGAGTGACTTCTCACATAAGCATCAATAATCAATACCGTGTGTGCTACTATGCAACCCACACGACATCGTAGTTTTACTACCAAGTAGTTCAACAAAGATCAACGGTAAAACTTCCGCCGTTATTTTAATAAAATATTTTTGTCGTTTTCTCAATCCGGCAATAATTACATTGCTAGGTCCACCAATGATTGAGCTGTTGTATTTAATATTCCCTCGCTAAACCTAATATTCCCGACCAATCGAATATAATATAACCACTTGCATACTTTGCAAAATTTATAAATACTACCCACAACTATAATATTATCTCAAATTCACACCATAATATTAAAAAATTATTTTGACAAAATTAAATCTTTATTAATAAAATCTGGGGTCTCACAATCTCCCCTCCTTATGGAATTTCGCCCTCGAAATTAGGGTACGTACCTGGTATGATAAAGAGATGAGGATACCTTGAATACCTTTATCGTTTAAAATATTAAATTCATCTTTGAAATCGCCAAAGCTATTCATTAACAATTCATCTTTGCACTACAAAGCAAAGATATACAAATCAGTAAAACCAATAATGCTAAGACGCAGCGACTTAATAGATAGTATCACGACCACGAATTATCCATGCACCACTGGCCAAGGATATTCGTGTTTTCAATTACGGTTATGATTATACCGAACAATCCTTGGTCATAATCATACCAAGTCCATCTATGCACGTAAGCCACAGATGACTTTGAACGCATCCATGAATTAATATTTCATTGCTGAGACTCAGCTCAATAATTAATCCACATCATCGAATCATCCCTGCACTACAGGCCAAGGATATTCATTAGTATCACGACCACAAATTATCCATGCACTACGGCCAAAGATAATTGTGTTTTCAATTACTAAGTTATGATTATCCCAACAATCCTCGGTCATAATCATACCAAGTCCATCTATGCAACGTAAGCCACAGATGACTTTGAACACATCCATGAATTAATATTTCATTCTTTGAGACTCACTCAATAATTAATCCACATCATCGAATCATCCCCGCACCATGTGCCAAGGATATTCATTAGTATCACGACCACAAATTATCCATGCACTACTACCAAAGATAATTGTGTTTTCAATTACATTATGATTATACCGAACAATCCTCGGTCATAATCATACCAAGTCCATCTATGCACGTAAGCCACGAGATGACTTTGAACACATCCATGAATTAATATTTCATTCTTTGAGACTCAAATTTCACCTAATAATTAATCCACATCATCGAATCATCCCCGCACTACGTGCCAAGGATATTCATTAGTATCACGACCACAAATTATCCATGCACTACTACCAAAGATAATTGTGTATTCATTAGTATCACGACCACAAATTATCCATGCACTACTACCAAAGATAATTGTGTATTCATTAAGTATCACAACCATAAATTATCCATGCACTACTACCAAAGATAATTGTGTATTCATTAGTATCACGACCACAAATTATCCATGCACTACTACCAAAGATAATTGTGTTTTCAATTACGGTTATGATTATACCGAACAATCCTCGGTCATAATCATACCAAGTCCATCTATGCACTACAAAGCCACGAGATGACTTTCAACATAATATAAGCATGAGGATAATGATATAAAGAATCAATCAAATGAGATAAAGGATAAATATTAAACATTTATAATATAATTTATCTAGGATTCAAGAATATCCCCATGTTATCAATCATTTAATAATCTCATAATCTAATAACATTAATATTATAACAATATTTTAATCACTTCTTAAATTTATAAACAATTTATCTTAATTGTTTATGCTTTACCATATAATGCATTTAACCATTCAAAAATGTCACACTCATAAGATATCATCACCAATTATCAAATCCCTCATCCAAAAATATGCATATACTCTATATAGGATTCTCTAGCCATAAAATCCTATTTTCAACTTTGTTACTTCACATAACATATTTAACTCATATGTTCAGTAATTAAACTATTTTCATGAAAATACCAAATCAGTCCCAAAAATATTTCTTTTCTGGAATTTAGCATAATATAGTCCCATGATGAAAATATATTTTTCTCGGAATTTTTAAAATTCATTTACTATTTTTCAAAAATCAATTTCCAATAAATTCCTTAAGAAATTAGCTACCTCAAGTTTAACTCCAAAAATTCCCAAATCTTGGCAGGACCTCACACATGTTAACGTGAGCTTCTAGTTTAAATTTCATGGTCATCGGAGTTATAGAACTCCGGTTATAGCGTTTTTAAATTGAAAAAACCTAAATATTGAAATAGTCATAACTTGCTCATTTTAAGTCAGAATGAGCTCATTTTTGGACAGGAGGTACTTTATACCATATACCTTCATGTCCCAAAAGGCCAGAATTTTTCTCATAATTTAAGTGGCCAAAACAGCCTCTCTAAAATCATGGCAGAAGCTTTTTTCGATTTTTGCAGCTTTGCACTCCTTTGCTAAAATCAGTCCACACAAAAATCTACAACACCTTTTCCAGTAATTCCACTTGGATTAGTTAGGTAACTCATAGATCTAACTCTAGGACTTGACCACACTCAAAAATTCAAAATATAATAGGAGATATGGTCAATTGAATTTCATGTTACGTTTTTCACCAAAATCTGATTTTCAACTCTTTGTGATTTCTAAGAAACTTTCATGTTTTCACATACTAACCAACATAACTCATCATAAAACTTACTAATACTTCATATACCCATGATTTTCATCAGTTCTATACTTTTATTATGACTTTCATCATAATCCTCGTAAATCAGATCCTTTTAGTTGAAGAAATATTTGAGGGTTTAAGAAATGGGTTTTTGTACTGGGGTCAATACAAAATTCGATTTCACGCTCTAGGGTAGGCTAGGAAATCTTCAAGAATACGTCAAGAAATTTATTAATGATAGAAATATCATTCAAAACTATTACTCTCATCCAAGACTTGGATAAGACGTCACATTGATACCAACTGTGACTTCTATCCTTAACCTAGCTAGCACCTCACAATGATACCTATAAACTTGCCATCTTCATTCACGATGTCGCCTCTGTAAAGTCCGGCTTTGCATTCCACACAAGGAAGTCAACAACGAAAGGTTCGGAGCTCTTTACTTATGGCTTGATATTACAATGATTAACTTTAGGGTTTGGTTACTTTGAATTCGTATAACAGGTTGGTTAGGAATATGAAAGCTAACAACCTTACAAAAAGAATAATGAGTAATTAATCAATCGTTTTCAAAAATTACCTCAAAGGCAAGTATTTTCAAAGAGATAATATCGACAGGTAACGTGAAAGTGTTTATTTGAATCAAACAAGATTTAAAAAAACAGTGGAGGTAACGAAGGCTCCTACTAACGAGGTTTCAACCAACAAGTCAAAGTCTAACTTCTCCGGAGTCAAATTTAAACGTTGAACGCAACTAGGTGAAATAAAAGAGTGGGTAGAACTGGTATCTAACACGGTATAGACTTCGCAAGAGCTTATGATTACTTACCCGTGATAATCTTATTCAGGTTCCTCGTCACGAGAAAAAAAATGCTCTCTCTTAAACTACCGGCTTTGGTTTGTCTGGGACAGCCTTTGGTGCCTCCATCCTAGTTGAATTTGTTTTCGGTAAACGACAAAATCGAGCTAAGTGACCTTCTCTTCCACAATTATAACATGCTTTGGACGGCATGGCGCAGTTCGGACTGATGTGTCCCTCTCCTCCGCATTTGAAACATATAATAGGTGGTCCTTCTCCTTCCTTAACAACAGGTGCTGGTGCTGACGTCTTTCCATCATTGTTGAATCTCCTTTTCTTGAAATGTCCATTCTTATTATTTTGGCCTTGATTACCCACCAAGTGGTTACCATATCCGCCCGTTGATTTCCTCCACGCTTGTTGTCACCGCTTGATGACTACTCATTTGGTATTATAATTTTTGCTTTTGCTCTCTTTTAGTTGCGTTAACTCGTTATCGCTCCACTAATCGAGCCCTATTTACAACATCCGAATAAAAACACGGTTTATGAGAAATAAGATGTTGACGTATCTCCGCTTCAAACCTCTTAAAACATTCGCGCCATTCTCTCTTCATTATCCACCAAGTGGGACGAATCGTGATAACTCATAAATTTTGCCTCGTATTGCGACACGGTCATATTGTTTTGTTCCAACTTGATAAACTCCACCTCCTTCATGTGGCGAATACTTTTAGGAAAGTATTTGTCGTTGAACGAGCCTCTGGAACTTCTCCCAAGATATCTTCAAGACAAAGAAGTTGAGTACGTTTTTACCGATTCCCACCGAAGAATCTGCCTCTCCGCAACAACATAAAGGCGTAAAGGGAACCTTTTGCTCCTCGGAGCATCCCAAGACATCAAATATCTTGGTAATCATTGTATCCATGCTTCCGCTTGAAGTGGTTTTGGCTCTCCCTTAAACTCCCGGTGGTCCCAGCTCCTTGAATTGTTTAGCGGTGACCGCTCGAGAGTTTTTCGTGTTTCCACCTACGTTTTTGGACAGGAGTCGCTTTACCGATGTTGCATGAATTTAAAACCTTTTAAACGCACTCGTCATTCATCAATTGATCGGTGTTGTTGTTTACAAGAGGATTATCGCCATCCCTGTTGCACATTGTCCCGATTATTGATCCGTGGAGAATCAACGGTCTCCGTGCTCCATTGCTATTCTCAACATTCTCGGATGCCATTTTCAAACACCGCCACAAAATAAGGGTTAATTGACATGCAACATATTATCACTATACTCGACCCACCAATCAAATACCAAATAAACTTAGGTAGGTCATACTAGCGAAGGAATTCCCCGTCTCTCCCCTCCTAGTTCTATTCTCACATCTTAGCCAGGGATCATATCCCTAAGCTCTGATACCAACTGTGACGCCCCCAAAATTAGGTATACGTCACCCATCTTGGGTCGCCACTTACATGGTACATAAATTCAAATACAACTTACTAATATAAGCGTAGGTGTACAATACGACATAAAGCGTGAGTTTGAATACAAATATTGTCTACTAGATATTATACAAACTCAAAAGGAGTCCTCATTACAACTATTATCACACTATTTCACGTAATAGTGAGGACTACTAATGCTATCCTCCGGACCATTACTTCGCTCCCCGACTCGTCTCAAATTTATGTTCTCATTTCTCAAGAGAACAAAGTGAAAGAAAAAGGTGAGCTCAACTAGCCCGAAGAAGAAATATTATGACTAAGATAATGCGTAATAAATTATCATTAGCCTTCAACAAGTGTTAAACTAATAAAATACAATAGACAACCAGTTTAACTGCAGCGGAATTAGCAATCCATTAAAAGAGTCAAGTAGAGAATAAAGTCTACTATCTTTTAGGTTTTAAAAGGTTTTCATCAATTTTTTTTATCACGAGACTCAAATTTTAATAAATAAACCACCACATATAATCATCCCCGTACTACGGCCAAGGATTTTCATCAAATTATCAATGGTCATGACTATACCGAATCACCCCGTCATAATCATACCAAAACTATCCATCATCGCATTACAAGCCCAATCGAGGACTTTTATCACATCATTTATAACAAGCCATGATTATACCGAATGATCCCTGGTCATAATCATACTAAGTTCATCTATGCACGTAAGCCAAAGATAACATAATATATCATGAGGATGATGACAATGACATAATAATTCAATAAAACAAGTTCAAGAATTATTTAATCCATGAATTATTAACGTCCAAATTGTCAACATGATACTACTATTTTGTAGAGTAAAATTCAAGAATGATCGGAAGAATATTTCCATGAAAAAATTTGGATGAAAACGCAAATATCAAGGATATTCCACTAATTTCATGGAGTATAGAAGTCAAAGTTTTAACCAATGGGTATAATAAAGAATGGAATAACAAAAGAAATCACCATGCATGCGGTACTTGCAGATAGACAAAGTTATTCCAATGTAATAATAATAACGGAACCGGTCGGGTGAAATTCACACCAAGCGAGGATGTTCCAACAGAATAATAAAGATGGAACCGGTCCGGTGTAAAACACATGAGATAGGATATTCTAACAGAATGATAAAGAGCGGAACCAGTCGGTGTAAAACACATGCATGGATGTTCCAACAGAATAATAAAAAGCGGAACCAGTCCGATGTAAAAACACATGCATGGATGTTCCAGCGAGAATAATAGAAGAATGTCACCAAGTATAGGTAAATCGGCAGACACAAAAGTTATTCCAATGTAATAATAAGCAATGGAATAACATAAGGATTTCACCAAGTATAGGGTATGCTGCAGATCTGAAGTTATGTATAGGGTATGCCACTTTTACAAAAGTTATTCCAAATGAATAATAATGAATGGAATAATGAAGTTCTCTTCAAGAAGAAAGAATAACACCCCTCACCGTAGTAAAAAACCGAATATAGAAGTAGTGAAGTAGCGAATATACTCTTCTTCTTTCTATAATTTTCTCTATAGCTTCTCTCTATAATTTCTCTCTAGAGTTTCAATGAATTCGTAAGAAAATAATGAAGGAATGAGCTTCTATTTATAGGAAAATGGAATGCATAGTAACTAATCCATGAACTATCAGATTGATTTACTTTAATCGACGGTCCATATTTAAAGAAAAATCTTTTAAATAAAATATAATATATTCTATTTATATAAAAACATTTTACTATGCAAACACTATGCAAAAAAACTATGCAACACTATGCATAATAAAATATAATATATTTTATTTATAGAATAACTTTAATAAAGTATTCTATTTTATAAAAAAGATGTTTCATTTTTTATTACGTTAATAATACTGAATAAAACAAAACGTCATTATCGCTATAATAATTCATATTATTAATCGACAATAATGGAATCAAACCGAGTGACTTCTCACATAAGCATCAATAATCAATACTGAGTGCTACTACTATGCAACCACACGACATCGTATTTTTACTACCAAGTAGTTCAACAAGTATCAACAGTAAAACTTCCGCCGTTATTTCAATAAAATATTTTTTTCGTTTTTCAATCCGACAATAATTACATTGTGGGTCCACCAATGATTGAGTAGTTGTACGAATATTCCCTCGCTAAACAAGAATATTCCCCAACCAATCGAATATAATATAACCACTTGCATACTTTGCAAAATTTATAAATACTACCCACAACTATAATATTATCTCAAATTCACACCATAATATTAAAAAATTATTTTGACAAAATTAAATCTTTATTAATAAAATCTGGGGTCTCACAACTACTATAAGAACCATCTTGGACCATCACTCTATTCCCTGACTAGTTTCAGGTATATTTTCATTTCTTGAAGAGAACAATGAAAGAAAAGGGTGAGCTCAACTAGCCCAGTAAAGAATATTATGACTAAGATAATTCAGAATAAATTATTCTTAGTCCTCAATAGAGAAAAATCTGATAGAATATAATAGATAACACGTTTTAGACAACAACTGCAGCAGAGTAAGCAATCCATTAGAAGAGTCAAGTAGAGCGTAAAGTCTACTATCTTTTATGATTTAAAAGTCCATCATCAATATTTTATCTCTGCAACAACAATAAATAAATATTTCAAATCAACGAATTATCCATGCACTACGGGCCAAGTATATTCGTTAGTATCACCAGTGGTCATGATCATGCCAAACATTTGTCCATCTATGCATTACGGGCCAAAGAGGACTTTCACCACATCATTTGTCTGTAATATTACAGGTCATGATTATACCAATACACAATTCATGGTCAAAATCATACCAATCAACAGTCCATCTATGCACCACGGGACAAAGATGACTTTCAGCACAATATAAACATGAGGATGATGACAATAATATAAGGAATCAATCAAGTGAGATCAATGATAAATATTAGAGATTTATAATTCAATTTATCAAGAGTTCAAAAATATCCAAATTGTCAAAATGATAACTAATTATGGAGTAAAATTCAAGAATGATATTCATGTATCAAAAATAATTTGGACAGAAAAGAAACCAATTTTGTTGTGAATAGTGCTGTATGAATAGTAACCCGACATGAAAATATTGAATTTAACAAGAAAGTTCAGACCAATATTCTAGTGAAACGATACTAGATGAAGCCCAAAACTCAAGGATATTCTACTAATTTCAGAGATTATAGAAGCAATACTTATCAAAATAAGTGTAGATTTAGGAATATAAAACAAAATAATATTACTTAACACTATAGAGTATGGAAAAAAATAATATTTCTTACGAATATTAAACAAAAATAATATCCCTTACGAATATTGAACGAAAATAATATTCCTAACGAATATTGAACGAAGATAATATCCCTTACGAATATTGAACAAAAATAATATTCCTTACGAATATTGAACGAAAATAATATTCCTTACGAATACGAAAAAAAAAATCTCTTACGAATATGAAATAAATAATACCCTTTACCATAATAGGAGACTAAATTTGACTGGTATAGCGGAGATATTCTTGAGGAAAACTTGCACTATTTGCTACACTCAAAGTATCCTTGTACTCAAAAGAAATACGCACAATATTATAGAAGAAGAATTCTCTGATTCTGGTGTGATTTTCATTTCTTAACTAAGCATCCTATTAATAGGAGAATGACAGGACACTATTTAAAATTTTCACGGGTGAACAGAACGAATTCACGGGCGAAGAATTCGTTTGATTTTTAATTTTTACTATTCATCACCGTGTAATAAAATATTCTAATAAAACAAAAACTTTATATAAAATATAATATATTCTAATTATAATCTAATAAAACAAATAAATTTATATATAATATAAAAAGTATTCTGTTTTATATAAAAAGTTTTCTATTTTATTACTATTATAATAATAATAAAATAAAACTGAGACAACTTTCTACCGGCGATTTTGAAAAATGAGTAAGTGGGGCCCATGTAATAAGTCAAACTTACAACAAATACTTCATGACAAACCCCTTTATTTTTATCAAAAATTGAATAAATATTTACCACAAATCACTTATCTTTAATCAACACATTTTTAATCTTTCAATAATTATTCATCATTAATATTATAACTCACAATATTGACAACTAAATCATTCCCAGGAAAGAGGGGGGCTTTCCGATAAGGATTTTTCCTTATTGGCGCGCAATTAAACAACCTAACCCCTTTCCTCGACAGAATTTTCTAGACATTGTCAATAATACAAATAATAATATGAATAACTGTGTCGTCTCAATTATTGATTTAATAATATAAAATATTAAGAAGATGATACTGTGATAATAATTGAATCAATAATATGAGATACTATGCAACAACTAGTGTAGAAATTATTAAATGAAACTGACTGACTTCTTTCGTAAGCATCAATAATAAAAAATAATGTACAATATCGTGTGTTACTGTGCAACCACGCATATTACTGTACTTTTATCACCAGGTATTTCAATAGTTTAACAGTAAAAGTCTTGTCGTTATTTTTATAAAAAGGTTATTTCTGTCGCTTCTTATATTTGACAGTCATTTCGTTGTGGGGTCCACTAATGATTGTGTTGTCATACGAATATTCCCGACAAAAAGAATATTCCCCGACCAAACGAATATTTTATGACAACTTGCTTACTTTGCAAAATTTGCACATATCACCCATAACTATATCATTATATCAAATCAACACCTTATTATTCAAAATAATATTTAGAAAAAATTAAATCTTTATTTATAAAAAGTTGGGGTTTTACAACCTCCCCTCCTTATGAAATTTCTCCCTCGAAATTGATGTACGTACCTGGTATGTCAAAGAGGCGAGGATACCTTGTTTTCATTTCAGATTCGAACTCCCAGGTCCTTTCGTCAATATCATGGTTTCTCCATAAAATTTTGACTTGAGGTATAACCTTTGAGCTTAGAATATGTTCCTTCTTATCCAAGATTTTAACAGGTATCTCCTCATACATTAAATCTTTTGCTATCTCGTCTGATTGTAATTCAATAATGTGGTTCGAGTCTTCTATATATTTACGTAACATAAATATGTGAAAAGGTTATGAACATGAGACATACTTGACGGTAAGGCGAGTTTATAGGCCACAGTTCCTACTCAATCGAGGATTTTAAATGGACCAATAAATCGAGGGTTGAGATTTCCTATCTTCGTCAATTCTTGCTTCTGAAATAACATCTTCTTGCACCTTCTTCTTCATATTCATCTGCTTTGGGTCTGTAGCTTGAGCAGCTTTAACTTTATCGATTAAAGTCGATTCTACTCGTATATTTGACATCATCACGTGGGTCCCTAGAGTCTTTAACTCTATCTCTATTATTTGTAAGTCATACAAAATGGGCATTTATGTATGACAATATCGCACTCGTACACGCATATGATCTTCTACTCAATGCGTCAGTTACTACGTTCGCTTTTCCATGATGGTATTGTCAGAACAGGTGCTGAAATGGGTTTCCTCTTGAGTTCTTGGAAGCTCTTCTCACCTTCCTCGCTCCATTCGAATTTTGCATCTTTTCGAGTCAGCTGAGTTAATGGAGCTGAGTTAATAGAGTGGCGATTCGAGAAAATCCTTCCACGAATCTCTGATAATAACCAGCTAAGCCTAGAAAGCTACGTATTTCGATTACTGGCTTAGGTTGCACTCAATTGTGACTCATATCCCAACCTTGGATAACACCTCACAATGACACCTATTAGTTTGCCAACGCACAAAGACGGAGTCTCCTACGGAGAGTCTGACTTCGGTGCATTCCACAAAGGAAGTCACCAGATAGAGGCTCGGGTACCAACTCCTGTAGTTGGGTTTTTAACTCCTGAAGTTTAAAATGAGTCATTCGATATGGAGTTTTGGAAATGGGTTTTGTACTGGGTTCAAGGTCAATACAAAATTCGATTTCACGTTCTGTGTGACGCCCCCAAAATAGGTATACATCACCCATTCTGAGTTGTCAATACATGGTACAGAAACAACTACAACTTTATTATTACAACAGTAAAACTGTGAGTTTAAATACAAATATTATCTTCTAGACAATATTTATACTCAAATAAATCCTCATCACATTTATTGATACATTATTTTACAAAAATGGTGAGGACTACTAAACAATCCTTTCTAAAACCTTCATTCCATACCCCGACTCGTACTCGCTATATTCTCGCCTCCTGAGAAGAATGGAACAAAAAGGAAAAGGGTGAGCTCAACTAGCTCAGTAAAGAATATTATGACTAAGATAATATACAACAAATTATCGTTAGTCTTCAACAGGGAAAAATTTAATAGAATACAATAGACAACAAGTTTCAGATCAATATTCGCAATGAAATAATAATTCATAGAAGAGTTACGTAGAGAATGAAATCTACTATAATCTATGAATTTAACGGTCCATCATCAATATTTTATCCTCGTAACATCAATCAATATTCATCTCAAATCAAACATTCATCTTTGCACTATAGGCCAAAGATATTCATCGATCGATCATGTTCATCTCTAACACTGTTCATCTTTGCACTCTGAGGCCAAAGATATTCATCGATTGGTCATGTTCATTTAAACACTGTTCATCTTTGCACTCTGAGGCCAAAGATATTCTTCAGAAATCATTCATCTTTGCACTACTACAGGCCAAAGATATTCAATAATATCATCATTTAAGGCGAGGATGATGAAAAATATTTTAAAGAGCGAATCCAAAGTGAAACAAAATGACAAGGATTAAGGATTAATGATTCGTACTTTGTTTTATCCATGTCCAACAATACCTCAAAAAATAATCATAGTGGTGTAAAATTCAAGAATGATCAAAACATGGATACAATCAAAGCTAGTATCCGAATAGATGTTTTGGACGAAAAGAAGAAATTTTATTTTTAGGTGAATAGTCAGATATCGTGAATAGTGTCGTATCGTGAATAGTAACTCAGACACCAAAAGATAGAAATTCCACAAAAAAACATTTTCACGCTTCATGAATAGTACTCGTGAATAGTAACTTCGTGAATAGTAACTCATGAATAGTAACTCATGAATAGTAACCCGACATGAAAAAGTTCCAAATTTGATAAAAACTTGAGATCAACATTTCAAAGATAATGATATTGAAGAAATAATATCATTACGAAAAAATAATATCCCTTACCTCAAAGAATCGATTGCCGGAAGGAAAGGTCAAGTGATGATCTTTGAATGAAACTTGTCTTGATCGGCTACTCTCAAAGTATCTAAATACTCACAAAATACGCTCAATAATATAGAGAGAAAGAGAAAACTTTGTTTCGGTGTGATTTTCAATTCTAACTTAGCCCTCTATTTATAGGAAAATGTTAGCTTACCAAGCGGACTTGACACTGCTACCGATGGCTTTACTCGCTACTATTGCCACCCACCACATTTGAAATAAAATTCAGCACATTTCTTCACCAACCACAAGTGGGGCCCACTCAATTCTAGAATTTTCCACCAAAATCAATTATAAACCTAATTTCGAATCGAGACACCTCTTAAAATTCATAACAAATCATTCGTGAATTTTAACGGTTCAAAATTTGTGGACATATACTCAACTTATGTATGTATAACATACCCAAAAATTACCACAATCCAACGGTCGGATTAAAATTATAACCCCATAATATATCTCAAAACCCACGATTTAATTTTTAATACCTCAATCGATAAAATCGATAAAACACCTCAACATTAATTTCTTCATTTATAACCACATAAATAAATCCATCATTTATATCCACATAAAATAAATATTTCTTTATCATATGAATCAATAATTAATTATTCACAAATAATATTACTGTAATCACAATTATGATAATGACCAAAGTAGTTCCGGAAAGAGGGGCTTTCAGATAAGGATTTCTCCTTCATTGGCGGCAATTAGGTGACCAAACTTCTCCTTGACAGAACTTTCTAGACATTGCCAATAATGCTATCTAATAGTATTATTCAAATAATATGAATTATTGATCCGATAATGGAGATAATAATGCGGTGACAATTATTGAAGCAAAGAATAATATAAAATATCAACGCAAGCAATTATTGAATCAATAAAATAAAATATTGAGCAATAACTCACTTGTGAAAATTATTGAGTAGTGCCTTCTTACGTAAGGATCAATAATTCAATAATCGCGCAATAATCTGTGGTGTCTTCTTGGCAACCACGCCAGCGTATCTTGTATTTTAACCACGGGTATTCCAACAAAGATAATCTTGGTAATAACTACGTAGTTATTTTTAACCAACTTATATTTGTCGTTTTCTTCATCCAATCGCTTTCCGTTATGGGGCCCACACATGGCTGCGCCGTCGTACGAATATTCCACGACCAAACGAATATTCCCCGACAAAAATGAATATTTTATAACCACTTGCTTATTTTGAAATATTTGCGTATTTAACCCTTAACTATCCACATTAATCAAATCAACCCTTACTATTTCAAAATAATAAATAAAGGAAATTCCTTTTTATTTAAAAAAAAATTCGGGGTCTTACATTCTGGGGGGAGGCCAGAAAGTTCTTCGGGGAATACGTTAGGAAATTTATTAACAATAGAAATATCATTCAAATCTGACGTATTTTTGTTTAAATCCGTGACATGGGCTAAGAAAGCTTGACATTCATTTTTTAATAAACGAATGGCTTTATGACTTGATATGGCAGTGATTGAATTTAGTGGTTTGGTTGCTTGAATTCTCATAACAGGTTGTTTAGGAATATAAAAGCTAACAACCTTACGAAAAAAATCAATTTTAGCATGATGAGTAGTTAACCAGTCGATTCCAAAAATCACATCAAATGCAAGTATTTTCAAAGAGATGAGATCAACAGGTAATGTGAGGGTACCGATTTGAATCAAACAAGATTTATAAACAATGGATGTAATGAAGGTTTCTCCTAACGGAGTTTCAACAGATAAGTCAAAGTCTAATTACTCAGGGGTCAAGTTCAAACGTTGAGGTACAATTAGGTGAAATAAAAGAGTGGGTAGAACTGGTATCGAATAAGGTATATACTTCACAAGAGTTTATGATTAGCTTAGGCGTGATAACTTCGTTTGGGTACCTCGCTTTTTGGGAAATCACAAAAAACGATCTCCCTTGAACCACCAACTTTGACTTGTTTGGGACAACCTTTGGTGTCATCATTACCGTTGGACTTTACTTTGCAGCATGACAAAAGCAAGCTAAGTGACCTTATTCTTTTCCGCAATTGTAATACACTGGGTTATTGCGTATAGTTTGGACTGATGTGTCCCTCTTGTTCGCATTTGTAGCATACGACCGATGGTCGTTCTCCTTCCTTATAAACGGGTGCTAGTGCTGCTGTCGATGTCTTTCCGTTTTCATTGTTGAATCTTCTCTTCTTAAAGTTGTTCCCACTTAGTTCATATGACATCCTAGATTTTTAGAATTTATAAATGAGAATTTTATAAATAAAAGTATTATTTATGAGATATGTTGGGTGTGAGTATGTGTATGTCTTATATTGTAGAATATGTGAATTGATGTGAAGAGAATGTTATATATTAATTTTAATATATATATAAATATTTAATTGAATTATTTATTGAGTTAAATAAATAAATTTGGTTTTGATTATAGAGTAATGTAATTAAGTGTAGTAGATTAATTAAATGAATATTTAGTATTTAATTTAATTAATATAATAATTTTATGTTATAGTTCTAATTTAATTGAGATAATTAAATTAGATGAGTTATGTGATGATTGTTACACGAAATTATAATTAACAAGTAAATATAATTATGTGACAATTTGATGAGATTGATTGATGTTAAACCATTGATTAATTAAAATAATGAGTATTTGCAAAATATGGTCTTAGGCTTTTCAAGTTCAAGTTGGTGTAACCTATGTATTAACTAGTAATTAGTATATATAATAATTACTAGGAGTTACATATATTATATATTACTAGTATTGTATATTATATGTATATACTACAAGTTAGTACGTTAGTTTTAGAAAATAAACCGAAGAAAGAAGAAGAGAGTTAGAGAGAGTTGTAGGAGAAGAAGAAGAGGAAGAAAAAAAAAGAAGAAGAAGGGAAAGCTTTGAGAAGACAAAACAAGCCCCATCATCATTATCTCCATCTCTCTCTTAAATTCACACTAATAAGGTTATAATCTAAATTCCTTGTTTTAATTATATTTTTATGTTCTTCATAATGTAGGAGAAATTGAGAGAGATAGAGAAAAATAGAGGAATTGAGATGAGCTAGCAGAAGAAGAAGAAGAAAAAAAAAAGCTAGAAGAAGGTAATTTCTAAACTCTTATTTAATCTTTGATTTTTTTGGGTAGATTTATGTTCTAGGGTAGTTTAATCTTGGATTATCAAGAATCAAACAAGAGGATTCAAGAAAGAAAATGAAATGGAAAGAGAATTTGAAGAACAAAATTCGTAGGTTTTGAGTAATTGTGGACAAATCTTGTAAAATTCATACCTCTTTGGGTATAATGAGTTAGAAAGTGAGCCTTATATCAAATCGAAGATATGGAAGTAAGCTATATTCTTAAAGTGGAATCACATAAAAACTCTTTGTAGATTTCTTGCAATATCTGTGTTTAGTAAGGCTGGTCCGAAGGGAAAATAATATGCCCAGAAAATCAAAACTGTTACGGTTTCTGACTTTGAACAATTCATATAAATTCGTGTGTTTTGAATTTGAAGAAACTTTAAACTGTAAAGTTGTAGATACGGACGTTTAGTAGCCAGACACGCGAGATTGAGCCATTTTATGGACCGGATCATGTCCGAAATAAATTGTTTAGTGAGGATGTCCAGAAAAGGAAATTTTCTAGACTAGTTGATGAATTACAGAATCTGGTTTAGATGGATAAGGGTATGACTTTAAGGCCTAGATGAGGTTGTAGTACACTGATTAAGGGTTAATTCTATATAAGAAGGAACAAAAACGGACATGTAACGAAGGAGTTATGTTAAAAAAAATAACGTTTTGTTAAAGAAATTGTGAAGATGAGTTTTATAATTCTGTTTGAATTAAGATTTTGGGTGATGGTATATTTTGATGATTAAAAATATGTTTTGACATATGTAATGAGTATAGATATGTGTTATCATATTCTATGCATAATTAACCATTTAAGATCAAGAGTTGAGATAAGTTAATGTGTGCATATAACGTGCTCGATAAAATGCCTAAGAGTAATAGTGTTTCTAAACTTTGGTATACAAAGTGTCTATCTAATGACTAATATTGGATGTTATGTGCATCTGAGTATGAAAAGATGATAATACAAGAATAATAATGGAAGGAAATTGAAAAGGGCAATTTTTGATTTTTGAAGGAAAATTAAACTTGTAAACAATGTGTTGAATATGCATTTTTGAAACCAAAGTGGTATAATAAAATGGTGTGATATACACACATTAAACTATAAGTGCGATAGTCTAGCATGTGTGGTGATGAAAATGAAAATAAAACTGAGTTGCATATAAAATAGTTAGATGTCTATAAAGACATTATAAAGGATAATAAGATAAAGTAAGGTCTTAGAATAAATTTGACCATGAGATTGAGTATTGATTTTATTTATTATCAATCTCACATACTGATATAGGTTGTCTGTAAGGACGCCAAGTATTAGCGTGTTGGTAAAACGCCGGTAAAGGCAAGTCTTTCAGTTCCTTTTTGCTATGTAAACTTGATGATGATCTGCTTTAAAATTTTAGTGTATGATGTATTATATATGTCAAAAGTATTAAATGTGAAAGTCAATCTATGACTATGATGATTGAACTATGAATGTTGATTGAGTAAGCAACTCAATCTTTATAGTTGTTATGTGAACTATAACATGTATGCTATGCTTGTTTTAGATTATTCTTGTATGTTGAGCATGTTATTATGTGCTACGTGATGCATGAAAACTGTTAGATTTTGCTGAGCTATCGAGCTCATTCTTGCAAATAACCATTTTTGCAGATTCAAGAATTGAAGGTAATGCTATGTGCTACTTGATTGTTATGGATCAAAAGTGATATATGAAGATTTAATATCCTAGCTAAGTTGTTATTCTTGTAAACGATGTCTAATGTTTCGAATAATGTATTAATGTTGAATTGTAATATTGTCTTGCGAATGTAAACTATTGTAGTATTAAAATGATTCTGAGATATTTAGATGTAAAGGTTGAAGGTTTTTGGAACGAGGATAGTTTGTAATAGAAAATTTTAATTATTCCGCAAATTTCAATGGTTGTATTATCGTTTAATGATGTAAAATTAGAGGTTGAATGTATTATTAACGACCGAAGTCGAGAATTAAATTGTATGAATTTTGGGGTCGTTACAGTTGGTATCAAAGCTGTAGGTTATAAACCTTAGGTAAGAGTACCTTAGGCTATAACCTTAGAGAAGGAAGGTCAATATAATGAAAGCATAAGCTCAAATAGAGTTTGAACAATAAGAAGTAATTTAAGAAATGTATAGAGAAGGGATTAAAAACATGCATGAGAGGATTCAAAGAAGAATCTCGCAGAGTTATGGGGTTACCCAACTCCAATAATATGGATGTAAGGTGATAAGAAATAGACAGTGTCTATAAGAAGAGAATGATAAAGAAGTTTAGAATAAAAGTTATAGTTAAGTATGGTACAGTTGTACTCTTTAGTAGTTGATGTATGGTATCTGGGCTAAACGATTCCTTCATGTAGAAGCGGAGGTATATCTGAACTAGCAACTCGGAACCTAGTTTGTTGGTTGTTTGTGGGAAACCACCAAATGATACCATATTGAAACTATTAGAGACTCGATGTGTACCAAGTTTAGAAAATGGATACATATGATGAAAATGTGGAACTCGATTGGAATGTTGAACAATGTAAATGAAGTTGGAAATTCTTAAAGCTGGAATTGTTATATAAATAAGAAAATTCAAAGAAGAATCTTGAAGAGATATGTAGATAAGAAATGGGAGTTACCTAACTCCAATAGCCAAGATAACGAATAATGTCGTAAATGAAAGGAAAGAAAGGGGATCGTAAAACAAAACGATCACAAGTTAACAAAAGAATTTTAAGAGAGATGATTATAGAATAAGATCACGACGTGATCAGTTTAAGTTATAAAAGAAAGATGGTCTGTAATGTTTGAATAATTATAGCTTATGCTATGAAGATGGAGTACTATGAAATAGTACGAGATAACTCACGAGGAGTTATAGATGATGTGATACGAGGAATTCGTATCGAGCAAAGAGCAAGTTAAGAGTAAGATAGAGTTAGGTGGAATTTCAAGTGAGGACTCATGTGCTGGTTGAGTTGTACAAATCTTTGTATGGGCGAGGGTTTTGTACTTGCACTCAGTTTATCATATTGATAATCATTTGAATGTTTGTGTCGCGCTATCAATGTATATGTGACGAAAAGGTGATTCTTTTCTCATGTGTATGTTTGATAGTTAGAAACTATTAAGATTAGACAGATATTATTAGGATTAGGCGCAGTTCTTAAAACTAATACATATGATAAGTTCGTGACTCATAATAATATGGTATGTTTTGAACCCCTCAGCGAATGGACGCCTATGGTCTGACTAGGATAAGTTCTTAAACTCATATTATTGTGGCAAATCCTGAACTTCCAATATGCGGTAAGTTTGATGAACTGGGGTATAATTAAGTTATGAATGAAGAATTGAGGATTATGGGAATAGATAGAATTATTAAGCAATGGATCAGTATAGAAAGTGGAGACATAAATTTTTCCAAATCTTCTAGCTATGTTAGACTTCAAATTTTTGACATCAAGCTAAATTCGCACTATGTGCCTTTTTAAAATGAATTTTTACTCTCGACGCATGGTGACAAATGTGACGCCTCCAAAATAGGTATACATCACCTATTCCGAGTTGCCAAATACATGGTACAGAACATAAATACAATCTTAATTATACAACAAGAGAGTTATGAGTTTAAATACAAATACTGTCTTCTAGACAATATCCACTCTCAGAATGAGTCCTCATTACATTTATTGTCACACTATTTAACAGAATAGTGAGGACTACTAGCTAATACTATCATCTGGACCATCACTCGTTTCTGAGCTAACTCGTCCCAGCTACGTTCTCATTTCCTGAAGAGAATAGTGAAAGAAATGGTGAGCTCAACTAGCACAGTAAGAAATATTATGACTAAGATAATGCAGAATAAATTATCATTAGCCTTAAACAGTGTTAAACTGATACAATATAACAAATATCAAGTTTAACTATAGCGGAAACAAGCAATCCATTATGACTATGTATAAGTATATTTCGATTGATGTCTGAATTATTATAGAAGTCTATGCTATTTGATTCAGCTAAACGATTATTGAAAGATGTTCATGAAATTCAAACGTTCATTGAAAAGTTATGCCAAACCAAATTGTTTTGGTGCAGATTCAGATGTTAAAAAGCTAAGGTGAACAACCCTATAAGGGGACATGTTTTTGGGGACAATGGTTCCGAGCGTAACGCATATAATCGTTACAAAACACTACGTTGCGGTCCAACGTAGTGGTACAATAGGCTGGCCACCTAATGTACGTGAGGAGGGTGTTTTCAGTCTTTGTGATTGATAAACACTCTGGTTTGCAATGTGAAGGATTGAGTTGAAGCACTAGTAAACCAAGAATAGAGTTCACGGTCTTGTGACCCCTCAGCATGATTTGAAATCTTTTGAATTCCTGTTATTCATATCGCTTCCCAATTATTGAGCAATTGTGGAAGATTCTTATTATTCTGAAAGGTAAAAGTGGAAAGGATGAGAAAAATTAAGCAAAACATAATAATTTCAAGAAAGAAATGAAATTCCAGAAAGAAGAGAAATGTGAAACTCTTAGAAGAGGATGAGGTGAGGAATATGATGGTCTTAGAAAGATCTTTAGAGAAAGAATTGGGTTGCAGAACCAAATGAATAAATAGATAGTAACATAAAAATATGTTTTTGATAAAGGGAATGAATGAAAATTATAAGTCAAAAATTTTGAGGACGAAATTCTTAGAAGAAGGGGTGAATGTAATGTCCCGAGAGTTTGATCATATAGTATATGATAATGATCCTTGGAGAAAGATAATGAACGGGTCAAAGAATATATAATACTCAAATATAATTGAGTCTAAGTAAATGTTATTAAATAAAACTTATAAGAATTTATTATCAAGAATGGTGAGAGTAGAAAATATAAAACCTATATTAAGGTAATGTGTTGAAGTTATTCAATGAATAGATTTGAGGAAAACCTGAGTAAGGTAGGGTTTCGGTGATTCCGAAGACGGAAACTTTATAAGGAGGGAAGGATGTGACATTCCAGATTTTTAGAATTTATAAATGAGAATTTTATAAATAAAAGTATTATTTATGAGATATATTGGGTGTGAGTATGTGTATGTCTTATATTGTAGAATATGTGAATTGATGTGAAGAGAATGTTATATATTAATTTTAATATATATATATTTAATTTAATTATTTATTGAGTTAAATAAATAAATTTGGTTTTGATTATAGAGTAATGTAATTAAGTGTAGTAAATTAATTAAATGAATATTTAGTATTTAATTTAATTAATATAATAATTTTATGTTATAGTTCTAATTTAATTGAGATAATTAAATTAGATGAGTTATGTGATGATTGTTTACGAAATTATAATTAACAAGTAAATATAATTATGTGACAATTTGATGAGATTGATTGATGTTAAACCATTGATTAATTAAAATAATGAGTATTTTCCAAACATGGTCTTAGGCTTTTCCAGTTCAAGTTGGTGACCTATGTATTAACTAGTAATTAGTATATATAATAATTACTAGGAGTTACATATATTATATATTACTAGTATTGTATATTATATATATATATATATATACTACAAGTTAGTACGTTAATTTTAGAAAATAAATCAAAGAAAGAAGAAGAGAGTTAGAGAGAGTTGTAGGAGAAGAAGAAGAGGAAGAAAAAAAAAGAAGAAGAAGGGAAAGCTTTGAAAAGACAAAACAAGCCCCATCATCATTATCTCCATCTCTCTCTTAAATTCACACTAATAAGGTTATAATCTAAATTACTTGTTTTAATTATATTTTTATGTTCTTCATAATGTAGAAGAAATTGAGAGAGATGGAGAGAAATAGAGGAATTGAGATGAGCTAGAAGAAGAAGAAGAAGAAAAAGCTAGAAGAAGGTAACTTCTAAACTCTTATTTAATCTTTGATTTTTTTGGGTAGATTTATGTTCTAGGATAGTAGATCATGCTTAATCTTGTTTGTATAGGTTTAATCTTGGATTATCAAGAATCAAACAAGAGGATTCAAGAAAAAAAATGAAATGAAAAGAGAATTTGAAGAACAAAATTTGTAGGTTTTGAGTAATTGTGGACAAATCTTGTAAAATTCATACCTCTTTGGGTATAATGAGTTAGAAAGTGAGCCTTATATCAAATCGAAGATATGGAAGTAAGCTATATTCTGAAAGTGGAATCACATGAAAACTCTTTGTAGATTTCTTGCAATGTCTGTTTTAGTAAGGATGGTACGAAGGGAAAATAATCTGCCCAGAAAATCAAAACTGTTACGGTTTCTGACTTTGAACAATTCATATAAATTCGTGTGTTTTGAAATTGAAGAAACTTTAAACTGCAAAGTTGTAGATATGGACGTTTACTAGCCAGACTTGCGTGATTGAGCCATTTTATGGACCGGATCATTTCCGAAATAAATTGTTTAGTAAGGATGTCCAGAAAATGAAATTTTCTAGACTAGTTGATGAATTACAGAATCTGGTTTAGATGGATAAGGGTCTGACTTTAAGGCCTAGATGAGGTTGTAGTACACTGAGTAAGGGTTAATTCTATATAAGAAGGAACAAAAATGAACATGTAACAAAGGAGTTATGTTAAAAACAAAAACAATGTTTTGTTAAAGAAATTGTGAAGATGCGTTTTATAATTCTGTTTGAATTAAGATTTTGGGTGATGGTATTTTTTGATGATTAAAAATATGTTTTGACATATGTAATGAGTATAGATATGTGTTATCATATTCTATGCATAATCATTTAAGATCAAGAGTTGAGATAAGTTAATGTGTGCACATAACGTGCTCGATAAAATGCCTAAAAGTAATAGTGTTTCTAAATTTTGGTATACAAAGTGTCTATCTAATGACTAATATTGGATGTTATGTGCATATGAGTATGAAAAGATGATAATACAAGAATAATAGTGGAAAGAAATTGAAAAGGGCGATTTTTGATTTTTGAAGGAAAATTAAACTTGTAAACAATGTGTTGAATATGCATTTTTGAAACCAAAGTGGTATAATAAAATGGTGTGATATACGCACATTAAACTACAAGTGCGATAGTCTAGCATGTGTGGTGATGAAAATGAAAATAAAACCGAGTTGCATATAAAATAGTTAGATGTCTATAAAGACATTATAAAGGATAATAAGATAAAGTAAGGTCTTAGAATAAATTTGACCATGAGATTGAGTATTGATTTTATTTATTATCAATCTCACATACAGTGTAGGTTGTGCAAGGACGCGAAGTATTAGCGTGTTGTTAAAACGCCGGTAAAAGCAAGTCTTTCAGTTCCTTTTTGCTATGTGAACTTGATGATGATCTGTTTTAAAATTTTAGTGTATAATGTATTATATATGTCAAAAGTATGAAATGTGAAAGTCAATCTATGACTATGATGATTGAACTATGAATGTTGATTGAGTAAGGAACTCAATCTTTATAGTTGTTATGTGAACTATAACATGTATGCTATGTTTGTTTATGATTATTCTTGTATGTTGAGTATATTATTATGTGCTACGTGATGCATGAAAACTGTTAGATTTTGCTGAGCTGTCGAGCTCATTCTTGCAAATAATCATTTTTTGCAGATTCAAGAATTGAAGGTAACGTTATGTGCTACTTGATTGTTTGGATCAAAAGTGATATATGAAGATTTAATATCCTAGCTAAGTTGTTATTCTTGTAAACCATGTCTAATGTTTCGAATAATGTATTAAAGTTGAATTGTAATATTGTTTTGTGAATGTAAACTATTGTAGTATTAAAATGATTCTGAGATATTTAGATGTAAAGGTTGAAGGTTTTTGGAACGAGGATAGTTTGTAATAGAAAATTTTAATTATTCCGCAAATTTCAATGGTTGTATTATCGTTTAATAATGTAAAATTAGAGGTTGAATGTATTATTAACGACCGAAGTCGAGAATTAAATTGTATGGATTTTGTGGTCGTTACAGTTCACCTCTCCTATTATCTTGGTCATGATTACCACCGAAGTGGTTATCATTTCTAGCATGATAATTTCCTCCACGATGGTTATCATTGTTTCGATGGCCGTTGCCACCGGTACGATTATTATCGTGTTATTGGTCGTTTTCTTTTGGTTGAGCTGACTCATTATCGCGATCCAATAACTGAGCCCTATTCACAACATCTGAATATAAACAAAGTTTATGAGAAATAAGGTATTGACGAATTTCAGGCTTCAAACCTCGCAGAAACATTCGTGTCATTCACTCCTCATTATCTACCAAATGGGATGTAAACATGGATAATTCCGCATACTTAGCCTCGTATTGTGATACATTCATATTGTTCTATTCCAGCTTGATAAATTCCACCCTTTCATGTGACGAATACTTTCTGAAAAATATTTGTCGTTGAATAATTCTTGGAACTTATCCCAAAACATCTTCAATGCAGAGGGATGAGTACGTTTTATAGATTCCCACCAGTAATCTGTCTCTCATCGCAACATAAAGGTAGCGAAGGGAACCTTTTGCTCCTCTGAGCATCCTAAGATATCAAATATCTTGGTGATCTGCTTAATACATGCATCTGCCTTAAGTGGCTCTGGTTTTCCCAAAAACTCATGCGGTCCCAATTCCTTGAATTTCTTAATAGTGACCAGCCGTGAGTTGCCATTGTTTCCATATTTTGAATAGGAGTCTCTCTCGTTTGGTGTTGCATGAATTGTAGAAAGCTCCTAAACATCTCATCATTCATCGTTTGGTTGGTGTTGTTGTTTACATGAGGATTATTGCCTTCCTGATGCACATTATCCTGGTTATTAGTTAACGGTGACTCAACGGTCTCATGTGCACCATTGCCTATCACAAAAATTTTAGACGTCATTCATAAACACTGCCACAAAACGAGGGTTAATTAAAGAAATTGACATGCCACATATTATCCCTATATTCCGACCGACCAATTAAATAACAAACAAGCTTAGGTAGGACACACTAGCGAAGGATTTACTCGTCTTTCCCCTCCTAGTTCTAGCCTCAGATCTCCGCCAGAGATCGTATCCCTAAGCTCTGATACCAACTGTGACGCCAAAATAGGTCCACACAACCCATTCTGAGTCGCAAAATACATGGTACATAAATTAAATACAACTTCATTTATACAACTATTAATTGTAGTGAAAAATACGACAAAACATAAGTTGTGAGTTTTAATACAAATATTGTCTCGTAGACAATATCCAAACTCAAATAAATTCCTCATTACAATTATTATCACACTATTTTACAAAATAGTGAGGACTACTATAAGAACCATCTTGGACTATCACTCCATTCCCTGACTTGTCCCAACTATATTCTTATTTCCTGAAAAGAACAATGAAAGAAAATGGTGACTTCAACTAGCCCAGTAAAGAATATTATGACTAAGATAATGCAGAATAAATTATCCTTAGTCCTCAACAGAAAAAAAATCTGATAGAATACAATGAATAACAAGTTTTAGATCAACAACTACAGTGGAATAAGCAAACCATTAGAAAAGTCAAGTAGGGCGTAAAGACTACTATCTTGTATGATTTAAAAGTTCATTATCAATATTTTATCTCTGCAACAACAATCAATAAATATTTTAAATTAACGAATTATCCATGCACTACGGACCAAGTATATTCGTTAGTATCACTAGTGGTCATGATCATGCCAAACATTTGTCCATCTATGCACTACGGGCCAAAAATGACTTTCACCATATCATTTGTCTATAATATTACAGGTCATGATTATATAAATACAAAATTCTTGGTCATAATCCTACCAATCAACAGTCCATCTATGCACTACGGGTAAAGGATGACTTTCAACACAATATAAACATGAGGATATTGACAATAATATAAGGAAACAATCAAGTGAGATAAAAGATAAATATTAGAGATTTCTAATTTAATTTATCTAGAGTTTAAAAATGTCCAAATTGTCAACATGATAACTAATTGTGGAGTAAAAATTCAAGAATGATATTCATATATCAAAAATAATTTGGACAGAAAAGAAACCAATTTTGTCGTGAATAGTACACCGTGAATAGTACCGATGAATAATCCCGTATGAATAGTACCCATGAATAGTAACCCGATATGAAAATATTAAAATTTAACAAGAAAGTTCAGACCAATATTCCAGTGAAACGATACTAGATGAAGCGCAAAACTCAAGAATATTCTACTAATTTCAGGGATTATAGAAACAATACTTATCAAAATAAGTGTAGATTTAGGAATATTAAACGAAATAATATTACTTACATACTATAGAGTATGAAAAAAAAATAATATTTCTTACGAATATTGAACGAAAATAATATCCCTTACGAATATTGAACGAAAATAATATTCCTTACGAATATTGAACGAAGATAATATCCCTTACGAATATTGAACGAAAATAATATTCTTTACGAATACGAAAAATAATATCTCTTAAGAATATGAAATAAATAATACCCTTTACCTTAGTAGGAGACTAAATCTAACTGGTATAGCGGAGATATTTATGAGAAAAACTTGCACTATTTGCTACACTCAAAGTATCCTTATACTAAAAAAAAATGAACAATATTATAGAAGAAGAATTCTTTGATTCTGGTGTGATTTTCCTTTCATAACTAAACATCCCATTTAAAAATTTCACGAGTGAACAGAACGAATTCACGGGCGAAGAACACGTCTAATTTTACTATTCATCAGTGTGCAATAAAATATTCTAATAAAACAAAAATTTTATATAAAATATTGTAAGACCCCAACTTTTATGAATAAAGATGAATTTTGCTCTAAATATCATTTTTTTAAATATTAAAGTGTATATTTAATATAATGTTATAGTTGTGGGTAATATTTATAAATTTTGCAAAGTAAGCAAGTTGTTATAAAATATTTGATTGGTCGGCGAATATTCATTTTAACAGGGAATATTAAATGCGGCATTAATAATCATTAATTGGACCCCACAACTAATTATTATCGGAGTTAGAAAGCGATAAAATATCTTTTTATAAAAATAAGCTGCAAAAGTTTTACCGATTAAGCGTGAAATAGCCAAATTGATAAAAAATGCGATGTACGTGTGGTTGCGTAGTAAGATATGATATTGATTATTATCGACGCTATACATGAAGAAGTCACTCGCTTATACTCAATTATTCTACTGATAATTCTTTGCGTAGTATCTCATATTATTGATTCTATTATTGTCACATTATTATCTGCATAATATTTTATATTATTAAATCAATAATTGAGATTATGAGTTATTCATATTATTATTTGCTTTATTATTGATGCCTAGAAAGTTATGTCGAAAAAAGGGTTTGGTCACCTAATTACGCTAGCTAATAGGGAGAAATTCTTATCGGAAAGTCCCTCTTTCTGCGAGAATGATCCAGTTATAAATATCGCAAAGTTATATTATTGATGAATAAATGTTGTTAAAAATATTGAGAGGATTTTTATGAAGTATTTGGTGTAAATTTGGCTTATTATTTGGACCCCACTTACCCATTTTTCAAAATTATCGATAGAAATTATCCAATTTTATTTTATATATATATATATATATATATATATATATATATATATATATATATGAGAATTTCTGGTTCAAGAGCAGAACTCTTAAAAAGCATTCTTTTGTTAAATGACATACCTATATAACTAGTACTCTTGGTTTTATTTTCTCTCTCCTCATTTGCCCATTTCCTGGCATCGCCTCGCCTGAAACTCCCCCCTCTGCTCTTAATTTTATTTTCTCTCTCTTCACTTGCCCCGTTCCTTATCACTCTGAAACTCCATCCTCCAATCTTCTCCCAAACTTATTATCACCATCCCGACTCACCTCCAAACACGACCATATATTTGCGAAATTCGGTAAACCCATATACCAGACCATAACAAAATTCTAGAGGGGAAATTGAACGCAGCAACACGGAGACCAAATATTAACGAAATTCGGTAAACCCTTATCTATTTTTCGATTTCGTTAAGATTTAACTAGGTTTCAATTTCAATTTCAATTTTTGATTTGATTTGGGTTTTTTTTCCATCTGGGAATTAGCCCTATTTCCTTTTTGTTTTGTTTTGGGATGAACATGAGAATAGCTGGAATTTATCTGTTTTGATTTTATATGGTTTCCTAGGGTGTAATTTGAGTATCAGTAACTATCTAAAATGATAATTGTGGCTGGTATAACTATAGTTGGGATGAAACTAGTAAATAAAATATGTTAGATGCTTAAGAAATACCTGCTCAATATTTGCAAAGGTTAGCTACATGTACTTTTGTCAAGTGTATATAAAGAGTATCATTCTTAAACTTTCCATTGATTCGTATGGTTGCTTTTGCTCTTCATTGCATTGCTTCTTTCATGTGATAATTCTGGTTTTTGTTATGATCTATGTTCATGTTTTGGAAGCTAACTTTGGGTTGGGTCTTGCAGGCATGAAAAATATTTAACATAATACAGAGTAATATTTATTGTCAACTGCAAGATAAAGAATGACAAGTGTCCCAGCCATGTTTAAAATAGAAAAGGGGCAGAAAAGGGAGAGGTGGTGGTGAGACTGAATCAGGTTCTGTTAGCAGTGAAATATTTAAGCAAGTATGTTGCTCAGTTTGTTTGACCGAGGTTGGTGTGATTGATGAAGAAGAGGTCTATCATTTCAATAAAAGATTGTAGAAAATTCAAAATGTTTTTAGAAATGAGTTGCATTATTAGTGTTACTTGCTGTTAAGTTATAGATGTTCTTGTAAAGGCTCTTTTGATGTGGGAAAGACTGGTCCAATAAAGAAGAAGATTGTGCTTTTTGAAATGGAAATCAACAGTTTTCATCTTTATCATATTAAGAACTCAACTGATTCTCGTCTTTTTTTTTTGTACAACTGTTTATAACTATAAAGATTATCATGTAGAAATGTGTATGTCCCATAAAAACTTTAACAAAATAGTTATATTATGCATTGCTCCAAAAACAAAACAGCACAATCCCAAGGAAAGGAACCTAATATCCATGAAAAGGGAGCTGAGTAACTGCCACAAAACGATAATATATAAAAGATCACAACAATGAACTGAAATTTTATGTTACAATATTCCTTGATCAAGAATAGATAAACATTGTATTTCTTGCAAATGCTTTAGTACAACCAATATTAAAGACATGAATGACATGATTAGATTGGAAACATGTATGACGATCATAATGGTTCCATCGTTCCTAGTTATACACCTAGTGTATACTGTGGAGAGGAGAGCTCTTTATATCTTATACGCTCCGATGAAAATCTACCTCATGCTCCATATTTTAGGGCCTTCCAAAGCATAAATGCTACTTCGTGTACAATGAGATTTCCACAATGCTGCATGGAGGAAGGAAAAACCTTAATTATGAAATCATTATAAAAGAAACTACAAACCATTGAACCCCTTCTGAGGTTGGTAACACTCCATTAAGTAAGTCAATCTTCTGAGAAAAGTCAAGAATTCAACATATGAATATGCAATGGAAACTATGGAAGTAACATAAAAGTTCTTGAACAAAGTTCATTCTCATGACAATATTCAAGAATCCAGGATTTAGAAATAATATGACCAAGCACCCAAACAATATGACAACGTATACTTCCATAAACTAATGAATTACAAAAGTATTATAGTATTTCAATAATTCAACCAGTTTGAATCAATGCCATATAAGCACAAACAATGGTCGAGGATGCTTCTGAAACAAGAATATTTTCTCAAAGCGTCAAAATATATCATGGTCGGCTACTAAATTGTTCACTAGTTTAACAGTGACAATGATAAGAAAGCTTGTACTTTGTACACTGCAAGCTGAAATCCTCATATCAGTATATAACATAAATATTAAGCTAGAATAATTAAATTGTTATCAAAATAGCGTTCATAGTACGAATATAAGGTGATCGTACGTAGCTAACTGAAAAAAAAGCATATGACTAAAATATTTGTGAAATGAAACCAGTGTCTTGTCAAATTATCAAATGGAAGATAATTCCAACATCTTTCAACAGCTTTCCTAGTAGATCTCTATTTTTAACACAACTCGTCAACCTAATAAGTAACTAACTTTGATTTAGGATAAATTTGGGACTGCAGCAACAATTTAGTGTAACACTATATCCACAAAAAACCTTTGGCCAGATAGTAAGTTTACTTCAGCACAAATTTCAAGATTGGGGTTTACAGGATGTAGGATAGGCCTTTAACGCCTCCCAACAGGTAAATATGCAAGGAAACCTTGATACTTCATCAATTTTATTTCAACAAGAATTTTCATCTAGCCAAAATATTGGGCACATCAGGAATTCATCTCTTGGCAATGGAATGTTCTCAGGAGGGGAAGAAAGTGGGCACAGGAATATGCCAAATTACATTTAACAACTTAATGCTTATCTTACTGATACTCAAATTACACCCTAGGAAACCATATAAAATCAAAACAGATGAGAAATTCCAGCAATTCTCATGTTCATCCCAAAAAAAAGAAAAGAAATTAGGGCTAATTAATTTCCAGATTGAAAAAAATCCCAAATCAAATCAAAAATTGAAACCGAAACCTAGTTAAATCGAAACCTAGTTAAATTTTAACGAAATCAAAAAATAGTTAAGGGTTTACCGAATTTCATTAAGATCTGGTCTCCGTGTTGTTGCGTTCAATTTCCCCTCTAGAATTTCGCAAATATATGGTCGTGTTTGGAGGTGAGTCGGGATGGTGATGATAAGTTTGGGAGGAGATTGGACGATGGAGTTTCAGAGTGATAAGGAACGGGGCAAGTGAGGAGAGAGAAAATAAAATTAAGAGCAGAGGAGGGAGTTTCAGGCGAGGTGAGGCCAGGAAATGGGCAAATGAGGAGTGAGAAAATAAACCAAGAGTACTAGTTATATATAGGTATGTCATTTAACAAAAGAATGCTTTTTAAGAGTTCTGCTCTTGAACAGGGCTTTATATATATTAAAATATTAAAAGGGTCACGGGGACGGGGACGGGGACGGAGGGGAGGGAGGAGGAGGAGGAGGAGGAGGAGGAGGGCCACGGGGAGTACTTTATTATGTTATATATATATATATATATATATAGTAAGTTTTGTTTTTTTATGAAAAATAGAATATATTATATTTTATTATCCATAGTGTTTGTATAGTGTCTGCATAGTGTTTGCATAGTGAATTTTAAAAAAATCAGACGAAACCCGTGATTGTCCACTGTGCGTCCGTAATTTTTTTGCTTACTGTGTATCCAAATAGTATCATATCATTCTCTTATAAATAGGATGCTTAGTTTAGAATTGAAAATCACACCAGAATCAGAAATTTCTTCTTCTATAATATTGAGCGTATTTCTTTAGAGTTTAAGGAAGCTTTGAGCGTAGAAAGCAGTATAAGTTTTCTTCAAGAATATCCCCACCCTACCAGTCAGAAGTACTCTCTTTATAAGGTAAGAGATATTATTTTTGTTCAATATTCGTAAGAAATAATATTTTCTTCCATACTTTGTAGTATGTAATAATATTTTTTCGTTTCAGATTTCGAATTCTACACTCATTTTGTTAAAGTATGGCTTCTATACTCCTTGAAATTAGTAGAATATCCTTGAAATTTGCGCTTCATCTTGTATCTTTTCATAGAAATATTATTCTGAGCATTCTTGATAATTTTTAATATTTTCATGTCGGGGTACTATTCACGGGGTACTATTCACCCATGGTACTATTCATAACAAAAATTGATTTCTTTTCGGTCCAAATTATTTTTGATACAATATTATTCTTGAATTTTACTCCATGGCGATGATCGTGTTGACAATTTAGACATTATTGAATTCGGATAAATTGAATTATAAATCTTTAAAATTTATCCCTTGCTTTCATTTAATTGAATTCTTATATCGTTGTCATCATCCTCACGCTTATATTGTGATGAAAGTCATCTTTGGCGTAGTGCGTAGATGAATTTGTTGATTGGTATGATTATGACCGGGGAATAAGTATTGATTATAATCATGACCTCTAATGTTACAAATGATGTGGTAAAAGTCCCCGTTCGTACCAGTAGTGCATTGATGAGCGCAGTTGTTGGCATGATCATGACCATTGGTGATAACACGATTATCCTTGGCTCGTAGTGCATGGATAATTCGTGGACGTGATACTAATGAATATCTTTGGCCCGTAGTGCATGGTTAATTCAATGATGTGGATTATTTATTAAGCTAAGTCTCAAAAATAAAATTGATGATAAACTTTTTAAATCATAGAAGATAGTAGATATCATGCTCTACTTGACTCTTCTAATGGATTACTTGTTCCGTTGCAGTTAAACTTGACGTTTATTGTATTTTATCAGTTTAACACTGTGACGCCCTTAAAATAGGTATACAACACCCATTCTGAGTTGCTAAATACATGGTACAAAAATAAATACAACTTCAGTAATATAATTGTCGTGCAGAATACGACAACGCCTATACTGTAAGTTTGAATACAAATATTGTATACTAGAGAGTATACAAACTCAAAAGGAGTCCTCATTATAATTATTCAAACACTATTTTACGAAATAGTGAGGGATACGCTAAAACATCTTTCTATAACCATCACTCCAGTACCCCACTAGTTCTCGCTTTGCCATTCTCACCTCCGAGAAAAATGGAACAAAAAGGAAAAGGTGAGCTCAACTAGCCCGATAAAGAATATTATGACTAAGATAATATACAACAAATTATCGTTAGTCTTGAATGAGGAAAAAATCGATAAAATATAATAAACAACAAGTTTTAGATCAACAACCGCAAGTGGAATAGCAATCCATTAGAAGAGTCAGTAGAGAAAGAATTCTATTATCTTCTAAGATTTAAAAGTCCATCATAAATATTTTATCCTCGTAACATCAATCAATATACATCTTGAATCAAATATTCATCTTTGCACTACTGGTGCCAAAGATATTCATTTGTATCACCGGTTGGTCATATTCATCTCAACACCATTTCATCTTTGCACTACTGAGCCAAAGATATTCATTAGGTAATCATTCATCTTTTTGCATTACGGGCCAAAGATATTCATTTCATATCATCATTTAGACCGAGGATGATGAAAAATATTATAAAAAAAGCGAATCAAGTGAGATAAAAGATCAAATACTAAGGATTCAGTATTACGGTTTATCCAAGTTCAATAATATTAAAATAACCAATTTTCAAGCGCGAATTCAAAAATAATGATCAAAACATGGATACAATCAAAGATATAGTAACCATAATAGACAACTTGGACAAAAAGAAGAAAATTTCATTTTTTCTATGAATAGTAAAGTGATTCGTGAATAGTGCCATATCGTGAATAGTAACCCAGAGCACAAAAAGTTTCAAATTTGATAAAAGTTCATACCAACATTTCGGTATAATGATATTGAAGAAAATATCATTTTAAGAAGAATATAACACCCCTTACCTCAAAATATCAAGATTACGATCGGAATATCGCTATAAAGGTGAAGGAAACTTGCAGACCGATGAATAGAAACTCACAAAGTATCTAAATACTCACAAAATACACTCAATAATCTAGAGAGAAAGAGAAAACTTATTTACGGGTGTGATTTTCAATTTAACTTAGCCCTCTATTTATAGGAAAATGTTAGCAGCAAAGCGGACTTAAACAAGAACACGATGGCTTTTTACTCGCACTATTCCCACCCACCACATTTGAATAAAAATCTCAAAGACATTTTCACCAACCAAAAGTGGGGACCACCAATTCTAGAATTTTCCACCAAAATCATTTATAACCTAATTTTGAATCGGTCACCTCTTAAAATTCATAACAAATCATACGTTCATTTTTAACGGTTCAAAATTTGTGGACATATATTCAACTTATATATGTATAACATATCCAAAAATCACAACGATCCAGCGGTCGGATTAAAAATTATAACTCTGCAATATATCTCAAAAAACCTTTGGTTTGATTTTTAATACCTCAATCCGACAAAATAACCGATAAAATACCTCAACATTAATTCCTTCATTTATAACCACATAAATAAATCCATCATTTATATCCACATAAAATAAATATTTCCTTATCATATAAATAAATAATTAATTATTCACAAATAATATTACGAGAATCACAATAATGACATAACCACGAGCGGTTCAAGGAAAGAGGGGCTTTTCGATAAGAATTTCTCCTTCATTTGGCCGCAATTAGGTGACCAAACCTCTCCTGATGAACTTTCTAGACATTGCCAATAATGCTATCTAATAATATTATTCAAATAATATGAATTATTGATCCGATAATGGGAAATACTTATGCGATGACAATTATTGAAACAACAATAATATAAAATATCAACGCAAAGAATTATTGAATCAATAAAATAAAATATTGAGCGGTAATTCACTGTAATAATTATTAAGTAGTGCCTTCTTACGTAAGGATCAATAATTCATCAATACTTTGTGTATCCACGCGTATTCATGTATTTTAACCAACGGGTATTCCAACAAGTGTTACTCAGTAATAACTTCTGTTATTTATATAAAACTCAAACTTGTCGTTTTCTTCATCAAGCAGTTATTACATTATGGGCCCCATAAATGATCATTGCGTAGTATGAATATTCCCCCCAACAACAAGAATATTCCACGACCAAACGAATATTCCAAACAACAATGATTATTTTATAACCACTTGCTTATTTTGCAAAATTTGCACATTTCACCCATAACCAGAGAATTATATCAAATTAAATACCTTATTATTCACAATAATAATTAGAGGAAATTGATTTTATTTATAATAAGTTGGGGTCTTACAAACATTGTTGAAGGCTAACGATAATTTATTCTGCATTATCTTAGTCATAATATTTCTTACTGGGCTAGTTGAGCTCACCCGTTTACTTTCATTGTTCTCTTTAGGAAATGAGAACGTAGCCGGGACTAGTCAGGGAATGGAGTGACGGTCCAAGATGGTGGCTGTAGTAGTCCTCACTATTTTATAAAATAGTGTGATAATAATTGTAATGAGGACTCCATTTGAGTTTGGATATTGTCTAGAAGACAATATTCGTGTCAAAACTCTCAGCTATGTTTTGTTGTACTTTACACGACAGTTGTATAATTAAGTTTGTATTTGAATTCTGTACCATGTATTTGGCGACTCAGAATGGGTGATGTATACCTATTTTGGAGGCGTCACAGTTGGTATAAAAGCTTAGGGATATGATCCATGGCTAAGATGTGATACTAGAACTAGGAGGGGAGAGAGGGGTAAATCCTTCGCTAGTATGACTACCTAAGTTTATTTGTTATTTAATTGGTCGGTCAGAATATAGGGATAATATGTGGCATGTCAATTAACTCTTATTTTGTGACAGTGTTTGAAAATGACATCCAAGAATGTTGAGATAACTAATAGAGCACATGAGACCGTTGAGTCACCAACGATCAATACCCATGATATGTTCATCATGAAGGCAATAATCCTCAGGAAAACAACAACACCAACCAAATGATGAACGATGGGATGTTCAGAGGCTTTATGCAATTCATGCAACATCAGGCGAGAGCGACTCCTGTTCAAAATGCAGGTGGAAACACTGGCAACTCACGGATGATCACCGCTAAGCAGTTTAAGGAGCTGGGACCACCAGAGTTTTGGGGAAAGCCAGAATCACTTAAGGCAGAGACGTGGATAAAGCAGATCACTAAGATATTTAATATCTTGGGATGCTCTGAGGAGCAAAAAGTTCCCTTTTCCACCTTCATATTGAGAGGAGAGGAAGATTACTGGTGGGAATCTGTAAAACATACTTAACTTGCCGCACTGAAGATGTTTTGGGAGAAGTTCCAAGAACTGTTCAACGACAAGTACTTTCCCGAAAGTATTCGTCACATGAAGGAGGTGGAATTTATCAAGCTGGAACAAAACAATATGATCGTGTCGCAGTACGAAGCTAAGTTTGCCGAGTTGTCCCAGTTTGCGTCCCACTTGGTTGATAATGAGGAGAGAATGACGCGAATGTTTCTGCGAGGTTTTGAAACCTGAAATACGTCAATACCTCATTTCTCACAAATTGTGTTTGTATTCAGATGTTGTAAATAGGGCTCAATTATTGGAGCGTGATAATGAGTCAACCCAACCAAGAGAGAGCAGCCGACAAAATGATAACAAACGCGAAGGAAGTCAACATGCCAAAAATGGTAACCACTTCGGTGGTAATCATGGCCAAGACAATAAAAGTAGAAATTTTAAGAAGAAGAGATTCAATAATGATGGAAAGGCGTCGGACCAAAGACCGTTGTTAAAGAAGAAGAAGCGATCACCGATCGTATGCTACAAATCTGACGAGAGGGAGGATACATCGATCTAAACTATCTGTGATGGTCAAAACATGTTATAATTGCGGAAGAGAAGGTCACCTAACCTGATTTTGTCGTGTAGTGAAGCCAAGTTCAGTTCGGATGGTGACACCAAATGTTGTCCCAGATAAATCAAAGTCGGTAGTTCAAGGGAGAGCGTTTGTCGTGACCTCCCAAAAAGCAAGGAACCCGAACGAGGTTATCACGGGTAAGCTAATCATAAACTCTTACGAAGTCTATACCTTATTTGATACCGGTTCTACCCATTCTTTTATTTCTCCTACTTGCGCTCAACGTTAAAATTTAACTCCAGAGAAATTAGACTTTGACTTATCTGTTGAAACTCTGTTGGGAGAAACCTTCATTACATCCACTGTTTATAAGTCTTGTTTGATTTAAATCGGCAACCGCACATTACCTGTCGTTCTTATCTCTTTGAAAATACTTGCATTTGATGTGATTTTAGGGATTGATTGGTTAACTACTCATCATGCTAAAATTGATTGTTTTTGTAAGGTTGTTAGCTTTCATATTTCTAACCAACCTATTTTGTGAATTCAAGCAACCAAAGCACTAAAGTCAATCACTGTCATATCATGTCATAAAGTTATTTGTTTATTGAAAAACGGATGTCATGCTTTCTTAGCCCATGTCACGAATTTAAACAAAAATACGTCAGATTTGAATGATATTTCTATTGTTAATAAATTTCCTGACGTATTCCCTGAAGAACTTCCTGGCCTACCCCCGTGAAATCGAATTTTGTATCGACCTTGAACCCAGTAAAAAACCCATTTCTAAAGACCCATATCGAATGGCTCCTATTAAACTTCAGGAGTTAAAAACCAAACTACAGGAATTATTAGACATCGGTTTCATTCGTCCTAGTACGTCTCCTTGGGGTGCTCCTATTCTATTCGTAAAGATGAAAGATGGGAGTATGCGACTTTGTATTAATTATCGGGAGTTGAATCACGTCACCATCAAAAATAGGTACCCGTTTCCTCGCATTGATGACCTGTTTGAACAGTTGTAAGGTGTCAAATTCTTTTCAAAGATCGATCTTCGTTCCAGATATCTCCAGTTAAAGATTAAAACTGAGGACATTCCAAAGACTGCTTACAGAACTCGGTACGGGCATTATAAATTTCTAGTCATATCTTTTGGATTGACTAATGCTCCTGTTGCCTTCATGGACATGATGAACTGAGTATTCAAGGAATATTTGGATCATTTTATGGTTATTTTTATTGATGACATCCTCATATACTCCAAAAGCCGTGAAGATCATGAGCAACACTTGAGGCTGATACTCCAAAAGCTTCGTGAAAATAAGATTTATGCCAAGTTGAAAAAATACAAGTTCTTGCTTGAGGAGGTAGCATTCCTTAGGCACGTGATATCAAATCACGGAATATCTGTTGACCGAGCAAAGATTGAAGCAATACAAAGCTGGGAGCAACCGAAGTTAGTAACCGAAGTACATAGCTTTCTGGGCTTAGCTGGTTATTATCGGAGATTCGTGGAAGGATTTTCTCGAATCGCTACTCCATTAAATCAGCTGACTTAAAAAGATACAAAATTCGATTGGAATGAGGAATGTGAGAAGAGTTTTCATGTCGGGGTACTATTCACGGGATACTATTCACTCGGGTACTATTCACCCATGATACTATTCATAACAAAAATCAATTTCTTTTCGGTCCAAATCATTTTTGATACAATATTATTCTTGAATTTTACTCTACAAAGCAGTATCATGTTGACAATTTGGATATTATTAAATTTTGGATAAATTGAATTATAAATCTTTAAAATTTATCCATTGCTTTCATTTAATTGAATTCTTATATCATTGTCATCATCCTCATGCTTATATTGTGATGAAAGTCATCTTTGACCCGTAGTGCATAGATGGACTGTTGATTGGTACGATTATGACCAATGATTATTCGATATAATCATGACCTTTAATGTTATAAATGATGTGGTAAAAGTCCTCATTGGCCTGTAGTGCATTGATGGACAGTTGTTAACATGATCATGACCATTGGTGATAACACGATTATCCTTGGCCCGTAGTGCATGGATAATTCGTGGATGTCACAATAATGAATATCATTGCCCTGTAATGCATGGATAATTCAGTGATGTGGATTATTTATTAAGCTGAGTCTCAGCGATAAAATTGATGATAAACTTTTTAAATAATAGAAGATAGTAGATATCATGCTCTACTTGACTCTTTTAATGGATTGCTTGTTCCGCTGCAGTTAAACTTGATGTTTATTGTATTTTATCAGTTTAACACTGTTGAAGGCTAACGATAATTTATTCTGCATTATCTTAGTCATAATATTTCTTACTGGACTAGTTGAGCTCACCCTTTTGCTTTCATTGTTCTCTTCAGGAAATGAGAACGTAGCCGAAACTAGTCGGGGAATGGAGTGACGGTCCAAGATTGTGGCTGTAGTAGTTGTTGCCTCTTTTTTTTAGTTTCAACAAAAGACTCTAACTCATGCAAGCATACATGCGTCAACAAGTAATACAGAGTAAGTAAAGTATCGATCCCGCAGAGAAAGTTGTTTAATTAAGATTACTATTCATTAATTGAATCACTATATTTATATGCTCAAACTAATGATTAAACTTGGTTTGTTTTCGAATTGCAAATAACAACTAAAACAATAATAACGACGGAATAAATGATATTGGAACTAATGGGATCCTAACTTCATTTAATACTTCATTCAATCACCACTATCATGCGACTCCACTCGTTCACATATCACGAAAAAGTAGCAAGAGCACTAAAAGAGTATTAGCCATTTTTCAATGCACTAAGACCTACTTACACAAAGACATCCACAGATGATAGACTCTATGTAATCATCAATATAACCAAAATCACTATATGTCTATGTGAAATTGCAACTATATTGATTTTAAGTTCAAGCCCTTATTCTAACTTATACGGTGAAACAGTATATGTCTATCTGGTTCACGAAATATACAAGCCATATAACACAGCCCTATATACGTATACTATCATGATTATAATCCATATTTGCATGTTCATTGTCAATTCTATATAAATACTGAAACGAATGGTGATCAAGCATTCATACATGAAAAACAATCATGATAAACATCCCATATGATATGCAAAATAAACCAGCATTTAAGCATGCAATCGAACTACATATTAAAATCCGTTAGAATCCCATAATGGAGTTTAGTTCATGACAGAACCAAAAGCCATTATGGGATCAAATCTAAACATGGTTAATAAACGACAATTAAAAGATGAAAGATGAAACTATCAAACCCAATTGCTGAATATAAATCAATATTCAAATCCACATAAGAATCCAGCAAAACTAATAATAATAATCCACTCTGGTAGAAAATCCCAAGAAGGAGTAGAAAAGTAAAGTTGTGGCCTTCTTCTATGTTGGAATCTCTCCTAGAGAATAAACCCTAATTACCACGTAAAGATACGTGAAAAACTTAATAAAATGTCAAGTGATACCCCTGACACCAGTCAGGAATCGTTTTCAATCAATTACAACCCTTAAAAATTGGAAATAAAATAAAATAAGTCAATGACTTAGGGCTCTGCATGTGGCCTCCCTCCGACTTGATATGCTTTCATGGTAGCATGAGACTTGCGATAAGTTTGTATGTTCGATCGGTCTCATGCGCCAAGGCCTCCCTGGGCATGTCCTTCTCGGGCCAAGAACTTGCGATGGGTTCAAGGTCTGGTTGGGTACTCGGCTTGGCATGCAACTTGCAATCTGCAGATCCTGGTTCTTGTTCTGATTCTGTCATGCTACTGCTGCTACTACTTGTTCATTCATGCTTAATCTCCTTGCTCCTTTGCACTTCATGTTATGCATATCCCATCTTTTGCCTCGTCTCAAGCATCCATTAGCCTTGTGCTTAATAACACCACCAAAATAGGTCGATTCCTGCACTTATTCACCAAAAGGAGTTTTAAGTATGCGAAATGCAAATTATCATGAAATGCAGCTAAAACCTACTAAAATGTACTTGAGATGGGCATAGTTCGCATGAATTGGTACTCCATAAGTAGGTGTAAATCCTACTTATCAAATACCCCCAAACTTGAACCATTGCTTGCCCTCAAGCAATGCATACTAATGAACAATAAAAATGCAACTATATTACTATGCAACTAATTCTCACATTGTCCCCACTATCATAGAAATTAAGTCCAATTTACCTTAGCGAATTTTTTCTAGATTCGAGAATACAGATTTAAATCAAACTGCAGGCATAATGTCATACACTCAGATAATTCAAAAATGCTATAAAGATGATGTGTGTGTGTGTGTTGTGTTCGCCCAAAACTTGGTTTAGGTATAAAGTACTTGTAACGCCCTCAAATCCAGGTACTTAAAACCCGAACTCGGTGCTTCACGATACCATTTCTATGAGCAGAATAATACTAATAATAATAACAATAATATAATTAACAAACTTAATTTACATAATTATCAGAGTCTAGCTCCCTAGGTACGAGACCTTTAAGTACATTCCTTACAATACATGATATTAATTATATATATATCATTGTCTTAATAATATAAAAGTATTACAAAAACTACCACAAATCTTATTTAGTTAGCTTTCCTTTTCTTGTGTTTCTGCATGAGCCTTCTGGTTCTTCACACTTAACTGAAAACATTTAAATTAAGCAAGGATGAGCATTTGAGTGCCCATCAAGTAATGACAATTATATATATATATATATAAGCTGAAAGAATTTAAATGTTTTCTTTATATAACCCCTTCTACAACAAATCAATAGTTGTGAAGTATTCTGAACCGATAATAATAACATAACAGCCCTCTTTCAAATTTTTGAAACTACGTACTAAATATAATGGGGTTTAAGTGACATACTATGAACATTGTTTTTATTTTCGAAAAGGTTTAGCAGAATTTCATTCGCAAACCGTCATAACTTAAGGGCACGGAGGGTGATTAGCCCGTTGTACCCTGTATTGATCAACACTACATGCAAGAACGATATTATTGTTCACTCTATCCACCTTAGGTGCACAAAAGTTTTCCCATATTCGGGATGTTCATACTTAGTCGGGAATCTGAACCAAAATAATCTGGTTGGATACGATAACGTTCTATCTTGTTCAACAATATTTTTATGTCTAAATTTGAATCAAATAGCTTAAATGACTTTTAAGTCAACGATACATACTTGAAATCAATAAGTATGTATCAAATATGATTAAATACAATGGTTATCAAGTGGGGACACTTGTACAACCCTATATCTGAATGTGAGCAGAATAAATATCGAAAGTTATCTGATAATACAATGATCGGATAATGTAAGAACTTGTATGAATTCAAAGATTGGATACATAATCAATAATAATAGAGTTAATAATATGGCACAAAAATAATATAATTCTGAAACTTTCTTACTCATGTCCATTGCATAAAGTAAATGCAAAAGTAGGATACTTTTTCGAATTGCTTGCTTATAATAACTTATGACTTAGATTAATGTTTTATACAGCGACCTATCAGTAATAAGATCATTCATTCAATTAGAATAATATATCATATCACATAGTATTGCTATATATTTACAGTCAACACATAACCTAATCATATGGTCACGTATGTTTAACAGTTATTGGGTCATAAACAGACACATGTCTAGTCGATTTATCTAAGTCGGATCGATTTCGAAATATTTTTTATATATCTGAAATGACTTTATCGGGTAATTATCGAGTCTAAAACTCTAATCAGTAGTTCAATATTCGATTAGATATTTTAAACTTCGATCTTATTATTTTTCATAGCCTTATAATAATTTTTAAATAATTATTATACTTTATCATAATTTCAAACAGGAATCATTTAAACATCAAACAATTCTATTATCATTAATATTTAATTACTATTAAACTATTAATGAAACCATTTCAAAATTTTAAAGTTATTTATAATAACTTAAAATACTTTTAAAGTATTAATATTACCCTTAAATGATTTTTAAAATATTTAAAATCATTTATAAATAATTACCATTAATATTTAAAATAATAATGTACTATTCCTTAAAATATTAATAGATCATTAAGTATAACTTAAAATATTTTTAATTTATTTATATCCTTTTAAATGATTTTAAATTAATAAAACCATTTATTTAATATAATTATTAAATAAATTTAATATCATTAATGTTAAATAAATATCATTAATATTAAATTATTAATGAAATTATCCTTTAAATATTAAAAGTTATATTTTACTCCTCCGTCCCAAATTAATTGCTCACTTTTGACTTTTTAAAGTCAAATTGACCTTTTTTAAAACTAATATTTTACTATTTTTTTGCTAAAATATAGGTGAAGAGATTATAACCAAAAGAAAGTATATACAATTTATTACTAATCCTAATTTTATAATTTTAAAAATATATTTATATATGCTTAATTATTAATTTAAAATATTCAATTTGACTTTAAAAAGTCAAAATTGAAAGCGATTAATTTGGAGACGGAGGAGTATAACTTAAAATATCTTTAAACATTTTATTTTCATTTAAAATGATTTTAAAATAATAAAATTACTTTTGAACTAAATTATTTAATATAATTAATAAATAACTTTAATATCATTAATAATAATTAATTAATGAAATTCACCACAAAATATTAAAAGTCATAGAAAATAACTTAAAATATTTTCTTATACCATAATATAATTTTAAATGATTTTTTCTGTTTAAAAATCATTTTTAAATAATTTATTTAATATAAAAATTAAATAAATTAAATCCCTTATTATTCCAAAAATATTAAATATATATGAAATATATCCAAAATAATTAAAATATAATTTTTAGACTTTAAAATAATTTTTAATAATTTATTTTGTATTTTTAATAATTAAAAACTAATTAATACTAATTATTTAAGAAAAATATAATTTTTATTCAAAACTGTCGCTAAAGACCACCTATAGCGACAGAATCGTCGTTATAGGTGTTCTTCGTGTTCTTGGCCAAACCCAGAACCTTCAAGCTTGTTACCGAGTAGGCATGTTCGACCAACAATAATTCTTAACTTATAATGTTTCTGGAACAACTAAACATCAGATCATGTAGTTCAAATTCAACACTACATTATCTAATAAGAAACATGGCCAAAACATAAGAAACCAAAAAGATCTAGGCTGCAGAAAACCTTGTTAGAAGCTGTTCTTCATTTCTGGGTTTCCAGAAATGAAGAACAGTTCGAGTAGGCAACTTACGATTCTCATAACTTGCAATACATGAAATTTTTTTGCGATCTATCAATTCCAGCTTGTAGACAACACCTACGACTACAGATCTATCACATAACCTTGTCATAACATCAACAAATAAAGCGAGATACACTTCGGTGAACTATGTCGGAAAACTTCGTTTCATACTGATTTTCGGAAATTCGGAAAATGGAAAATGTTACCGGATGGTCTACTTTGACCATCTACTACAAAGATTCTGTTGATATATTAAGGAATCTAGAGGCATAGATGTATAGTTTATACAACATACAACAATCTAATTACAACAACACCAACTAATCGTACAAAACCTGTCAGATCAAAGCAAAAACGTTGTCAGACTCTGGAAATGACCTTCTGGGTTGCCCAGAAATGGTTTGGTCATGGTCGGTTAACGACCTTTGACCAACCATATCTGACAATCTATTCATACTATGAGCTTGATTCAACTTTTAGAGTAAAGATTTCATATCATACTACAATACTCAACACTTAAAACATCAAATCAATAAACACACTAAGATTTAGACGATCTGACATTCGGTTGTCAGACCCAAAAACAAATTTTCCAGATTTTGAAAAATCATCAATTAGAAGACTTAGATGTTATGGATCTGTAAACTACCAACCCAGATCATCAAAATGGACTACAACCAACATATCCTAACATTCAAAATTAACATCTAACACATAATTTTTGGACAGATTTGAGGCTAGGGTTTTTGTACCTTTTCTAAGCTTTGATTCTGATTTTGTTCTTCTGATCTGCTACTGGTAATCGTGGGGCTTGATTATGGACTGATCTAACAAGGGAATTTCGTGGGTTTGAGCTTGGGAGAATATAGCTAAGTGTTTGTTGCATAATTTAGGCTAAAATGAGGATTCTCTCTCTCTTAAATATAGCAAATCATGTATGCAATGTATGGAATAAATTTGAATCATGTCTTTGGTAATAATTCTAGATAAGTAGGCTAGGGTGGCTGGCTGGTTTTTGTGGAAATTTGGCTACAATAATACACCAAATGGGACAAAAAGGGCATTTTGGTAATTTCACTTTTAATTTCAAGGGCATTCTTGTCCAAGGTGATTAAATCTAGGGTTTAATCACTAGATTTTAAATCTTAAAGTGTTCCAAATAATTTCTAGGGTTTGACAAATTAAAATAAAAGTGTAATAAAATTTTAATTAAACACACTAATTTAAAATTAGGGGTTTTAATAGAAAATTAGGGTTTTTAAAATTAGGGTTCCTAAATTAACAATTAGGGTTTCCTAATTAACATTATAATTTACTGAAATAATAATTAGGATTTTTCCTAATTACAGAAATTCCATAATACACAGTAAAATTTATATAACACAATTACTACACAGTCTCGAACTCATAACTGAGTTTAACAATTAGGGTGTAAAAACACGATATAAGGGTTATGACATAACTTATCATAATTAACCAATCATTATCAGTCTACAGATATACAATACATATTTATAGTCTTGAAAAATCAAAATATAAATAATATTATAATATTTTCTTATTCTTGATAAAAATCCAAATTTAGGGTTTGGATTCCTATCTGGTTTATCTTTCATATACAACATCAATAATTAAGTTCAAATAATTAACTTAAATATTACGAACAAATTCATATAATAAAATATTTATTATATATTTCTAATTGTCATTTCATATATTATTTAAATAATATAGAAATTATATTTTCATGGAAAATAAATAATAAAAACATTTTTGCTTACACAAATTAATTACTATAGGAATATAATTTGTAGTGATTAATAATTCTAAAATTATTTATAGGTAATAAATACATTTGCATTTATCATACATTACTTGACACATATTCTCATCATTAAAATAATAATAATAATAATCAAAAAAAATTATATGCAAAATTTCTTATTTGTTTACATAAAAAATATCGGGTTATTACATTCACCCTCCCTTATAAGGATTTCGTCCCCGGAATCACCGTTTTAAAACTCATACATACAAAGGTACATAGCCTACGCAATCATTGCCAATAGATCTCGATCATAATTGATCGAACAAATCTTTAACTACTCATATAAAGCTTATCTTTCTGATTAAACAGAAATTTGATTTCTAAAAGAACTCAAATTCCTCCCTCAAAATTTATTTATAAAATAATTTGCTACATAAAGGAAAATCATATATATCAGAATATACAAGTTATTCGAATAATACCTGGAGTTCCATTCCCAGCTTCCACAGTATCCTGGACCGTCATATTGAAGACTCGTGCGGTTGGTTTGTTGGTTGAAGTCGGTCCTGTGATTGCCATAGTCCCGCTTCCTTTTCCCGTGGTTACACTCCCTGCCTTCATTTTCCTCTTTGGACAATCCCTTACCTTGTGTTCAGTCGATCCACATAGAAAACACCCATTGTTCATCCTTGGGTTGGGGCAGTTGGGGGAGATATGACCCTCCCTGCCTTGCACTTGTAAACATACAAACTTACCCTTCAGACACTCACCAGAGTGATTCTTCCCACAATTTTTACACTGCACAGTCTGTTTCTTCACACCTTCCTGCTTCACCTGAACATTCCCAAAATAATTCCCTTTTCTTTTCTCACCCTATTCCCACTATCAGTTTCCACCTTCACAACTCCTACAGACTTGCTTTTGTTCCTCTTCTCCTTGTTGTAGAGGCTTATGGCCTCACTCCCCTCCTCAGCTATGATAGCCTTTTCCATGAGTGCTGCAAAAGTATTGATTTGCAACACTGCCACCTTATTTTAGAGCCAGGGTTTTAACCCTAGCTCAAACCTCCTTGCCTTCCTAGCCTCCTTATCAACTTGATGTGGAGCAAACCTAGCCAACTCATTAAACTTTGCGACATAATCCGCAACAGTCATGTTATCCTGCTTTAACTCCAGAAATTTCACCTCCATCCTAGCCTTTATACTAGCCGAGAGATAGTTTTCAAAAAATAAAGTCTTAAACCTAGCCCAAGTAACTACTCCTTCTCCTGCCCTAGTTTGATTTGTCTCCCACCAAAAGTTAGCCTCTCCTTTCATCATATAAGTGGCAAAAGCATTCTTTTGCCCCTCATCTACCCTAGCAATTACGAACGCCTTTTCTATCTCATTAACCCATGTCTGGGCTTCTATAGGGTCAGCTGATCCTCTGAATTCTGGTGGTCCTACTGCTTTGAAGTCTTTAAATTTTGCTGCGATTGTCATTTGGTTTCCTATGTAGGTATTCCTTTTTGACAGCTTTGAGCTACCATGTTTGCAAAGTTTTGCATCGGTTCTTGCTATTGTCCCTCAGTGTTGTTGAGAGATTCTTCTACCCTTTGGTTTCGAGTTTGACGTCTTGGCGGCATTATGTGGTTAAGTAAAACCATAAATTATACTTACATTCTAAACCTTATTGCATAAGATTAATATATTAAACTTGTTTCATTTCTCAAACTTAGATTCATATTCATTCATCGAATATTTTACATAGCATAGCACATACTGCTTTAAACACCAGCTATCCCTTTGTAACTACAAAAGTTGGGATTTACAACCTTGACCAACACAAAAGTTGAAAATATTTCATTACATAAACATACTTATCACACATACTACCTATACTACCTATTTACTAATCCTTTTTCTTGGACAACCTTTCGCTCAATGACCTTCCATCCCACAAATAAAACATGTGCCTAGCTTAAAGTCGGGTCAATGATGAGAGGTATGTCCCTCATGTCCACAAATGTAGCATATCTTTTTCCCTTTCCTGCATACGCCTTCATGTTTCTTGTCACAGTATGTACACTTTTCTATTTTGTTAGCATCTTCTTGATTGTTACCGGATTTTCCTAAGTCATGGTCTTCTATCTTTCTTTTTCCCTTCTTGCTTGGAGCTGCACACGATGTGTTGCTTGGGGCTCCCATCTGATCAATTTGAATTTTAAGCTTATCTTGCTCTTCCATTGTTTCTATTAACGCCTGACGCAGTCGACTATTCAACAGCTTTTCTATTTCCCACAGCTTTTCCAGAGAAGAAACCTTGTTCCTCAGATCCTGCACCTCCGTTGATGCTTGATCAGCTTTAACTTTAATGTTCGAATCACTATCTTTCTTTTCTTTCTTTCTACTTTTCTTTCTTTCTTTCTTTCTTTCTTTCTTTTTTTTATACACAGATACCCATGTTTTCCCAATGTTTAAAACTCGATGTTTTATACAGTCTAAAAGTTACTTTTCACATATTTCTCTTTTTAACACTACATTTTTCTATCGAGCAATGCACAACGTACTTCTTATACCTACAAGTGCTTGTGAACACATTTGTGCAAACCGAAAGCATTTAAACAACATTATGAATTTCATTGTATAAAACGTTATATCTCAGCTCATGTTATCCAACATATTCAGAAATTATTTAAAAACTTCACTCTCATCATTGGCTAGACAAAAATTTCTATATGGTAAGAACTGTGAGGTATGCAATTATAACATGCAAATATATGCTAAAATGTAATCTAAACAAGCAAAACTAAAAAAAATTAAACTAATCATGCAAAACTATATGCAAACTACAAACTAAACGTGAGTCCCGTCTGTGCCCAAATTATCGTATATGGCATCGACCTTGCGCTCCAACCTTCGGAGCTGGCGATCACCATGGGTAGCACGCGCGTGCGTGGACAGGCCCGCCTCGTCTGTTTGCGGGGGTTGTTATGACGACTCTGGAAAAATGGGCTCAAGGATGAATCCTAGTCTGCGTGGGTGTGGTACACCACCTGCCCAGTACTCGAATTTTTCGATCGTGGCATGAGTAATGTCCTGGCTTAGGTATTGCATCTGCTCATTACCCCAGTTGCATCCCTGATTAGCACAAAGCATGCTAACCACGGATGCGTGTGGAATGCTCCCAATCATTCCTCCCTGTAGATAGCGCAGCATATTCTCGTGAATGAGATGACCAATGTCGATGTACTTTCCGGTGATTATGCCCCACAGAATACGTGCCCTCTCCGCTGTTATTTCGTGTTGATGGGCGGAAGGCATGAGTTTGGCACATATGAACAATTTCCATGCTTTTGCATAGCGATTTAGGGCAGCAGCTGGGAATATACGCGGTTGTGTCGTGCCAACTTTATATGTCCATTTCGTACCCAGCACACATAATTCTGCAATAATCAACTCCATGTCGGTCTCCAAATGAGCACCGGTTACCCAATTAGCAGCCCCCACTGGCGGTGCATCAGTAATTTTGAAAATTAATCGGATGGCACGGGGTCTGTAATCTACCTTGATACCACGAACCAGAGATATCCCTCTCATAGTGACCTTGACATTGGCATAGAATTCACGGACTACGCTCATAGGAACGGGTATTGGAGTAGCCGTCAGTCCACCCCAGCCTCTATCTCGAATCATGGCCCACAACTGGCCATCCTGCCCCGCTGGCTTGAATCCTCGCTCCTTGACGAACGTTTTCGCCACAATGCGGTAATACTCTTATTGACCTTCCAAGTTGAGGAACTTGGTATGATCCATAATATCAGCCTCTTGGCTGCCCGACGAGGATGAAGAAGACGACGTAATAGACCTTACTCGCTTAGGCCCCAATTGTGTTTGATAGAAGTTGCACAGAGTATATGATAGAAAATGAAAAAAAGCTTGAAGAATTTCTACCCCCAATACTCGTGTCTGCAATCCAAATTGGAACCCTAGCTTTATAGTGCACTTTGGAGAAGTTGAGGAGATATGGACTTTGAATGAGGCAAGAATCGTCGCTAATTGATTGAGAGATGTACGGCACAACTTGTAACTAATAGATAGATAGCGACGTGAGTTATGGAGAGTGAGAGAATTTCGCGTCTGTTATTATCCCAAATGAGATTCCAAATGGTCCACAACTCCTTTTTTAAACTATGCAGATCTGTCTTGTCGATGTCGTGTGCAGCGGCCGCTGCTGCGTTTATCTTAATTTGGGCGTCTTGGAAAGCGAGACTTGCGAGAATGTTTTGTTGGGCTTCGATTAACTAAGCAGCGCATGGTAGCGGGTTTGTGCTTCATGGGTCGCACGGTCGCACGATCTTGCTATCTGCAATGTGAACATTCAATTCCACTCTGCGTATCAGTGATGTGGTCCAATGATGGTTCCTGCATAGATATTAATGCATCTTGTTAAGGCATGACTTAGTGACCACATAGTGCTGACATCTTGCAACTATTCGCAACGCAAGTCTTGCTACACACTTAAGCATGAACATCTAACAACCTATTAAAAATGACTTCGATATAACTACTGAATTAAACCAAAATGAATAACTAAAAACAAATCAATGGAGAGAATAATAATGGGTTGCCTCCCATCCAGCGCTAAGTTATAGTCAATTAGCTTGACTATGTCTGAGTTTCATGTCACAGATGGAATTGAGGTGCCTTCCTTCTTGTCCTCTGCACCTCAAAATTTAATGACTTCATCTTTCGTCAATGGCTCAACCTTCAAGTCTGAATTATCACCCGTTGCACATATCAATGGTCCATACTCCCTCGATTTTTGTACCTCATCTTGTAGGCCCCAATTCACCACATCAACCAGGAAGCACTCTTCTTCATCCGTTGGTAAATTAATTGCTTTAAAGACGTTGAAAGTGATCTCTTGATCCTGGACTTGGATAATGAGTTCACCTTTTTGCATATCTATCGACGTTCTGCCTGTGGCCAAGAATGGTCTTCCCAATATTATTGGTATGCTTTTGTCCTCCTCGTAGTCTAGGATGATGAAGTCAGCTGGAAAAATAAACTTATCTACCTTAACCAACATATCCTCAATAATTCCTCGTGGATACGTGATTGATCTATCAGCTAGCTGTAATGATATGTTTGTCGGTTTTGGATCCGGCAATCCCAACTGGTTAAATATTGACAAGGGCATCAAATTTATGCTTGCCCCAAGATCACATAAACACTTACTGAAGTTCATCTTTCCAATGGTGCATGGAATTGTGAAGCTGCCCGGATCCTTCAGTTTTGGAGGTAATTTTTGCTAAAGCACTGCACTGCATTCCTCTGTCAAGGCTACCGTTTCAAATTGATCTAGTCTCCTCTTCCTTGACAGTATACCCTTCATAAACTTGGCATAGCTTGGTATTTGTTCCAATGCCTCGGCAAATGGTATGTTGATCTGCAGCTTTTTGAATACCTCCAGGAATTTGCTGAACTATTTATCTTCCATTTTTTAATTTAATCTATGTGGATATAGAACTTGAATGTGAATTGGTGGTACTGGACTCTTAAACGTCTCCTCTGGACCTGCTCTATCTTTCTCTTCCTGCTGACCCTCAGATTTCTCCAAATTTTCTTTCTCGATCAGTTTGGCTCCTGCGCCTCATGGCGATTGCCATCGCTTTTACTTTTGATGCATTCTCGGCGGCGGCGCTGCGACTTAAGAATCGACAAATCTTTCCCAGATCTCAATGTGATCGCTTGACACTGTTCCTTCCCTTCTCTTATTGGATTTGTCTACGTATTACTTGGCAAAGAACCCTGGGGCCTATTAGTAAGCATGTTCGCCATCTGCCCCATTTGAGTTTCCAGATTCTTTATATCCACTGCTTGGCTCTTGATCATAACTTCTGTGTTTGCCATGTATTTCATCATTATCTCCTCCACTTCTGTTTTCTTTTCTTGCTGAGGTGCAGCTGGAGTGTGATGTTGCTGTTGTTGTTGAGAAAATCCCGGCGGAAAGGGTGGTCTAGGATTAAACTGCGGATGCGCTGGTTGTGCCTGAAATTGATTATTTGGTTGAAACTGATTCTGCTGATTCCCTTGATTATTCGACCAACTAAAGTTTGGATGATTTCTATGTTGGGGTGGTATGTGTTCTAAAATTGACCTTGGTCTTTTCTATAGTTGCTCACATACTGCACTAATTCTGAGCTGATAGCACATTGATCCGTCAAGTGTGACCCCGCACAAATCTCACATACGAAGGCAACCGTCTTTACTTTTCCTTCCGCTAAAGTATCTATCTTCTTTGCCATGGCCTCCATCTGTGCTGACAACTGAGTGATAGCATCAACCTCCAACACACCTGCAACTTTGGTTTGTGGCATTCGAGATGTAGGATTCTGAAAACCATTCGATGCCATTGTCTCGATATGGTCATAGGCTTCCTCATAGTTCTTTGCCCATAATGCCCCTCCTGCAGCTGCATCTACAATCGGTCTCGACTGCCATCCCAATCCATTATAAAATGTGTTGATTACCATCCAATCTGGCATACCGTGATGTGGGCACTTTCTCAGCATATCTTTGTATCTCTCCCATGCTTCATATAATGACTCGCCCTGTTGTTGCTCAAACTGAGAGATAGATGTCCTTATCTTAGCAGTCTTAGCCATTGGGAAGAACTTAGCTAAGAATTTATGTGCTAAATCCTCCCATGTAGTTATAGATCCTGCTGGCAGAGAATGAAGCCAACTTTTCTCTTTATCCCTTAATGAGAACGGGAACAACCTTAGTCTAATAGCATCTTCCATCACACTATTGTATCTGAATGTATCACAAGTTTCGATGAAACTTAACAGGTGTTCATTCGGATCATCTGTAGCAACACCCCCAAACTGAACTGTATTCTGCAGCATTTGAATAGTGCCAGTTTTTATCTCGAATGTATTGGGTCGCTATCATTTGGTCTCGACTATCTTTGGACTATAGTCCATTAATATTGGGCATGGAATACTCCTTCAGAGCCCTATGCTCCTCTTTTTGCTCTTTTCCTTGTGCCTCGGCTGCCATGTTAGTTGTCGTGTTTTCCAACTGTTCTTGTAAATTTCTACGAACACCCGCTTTCCAACCTCTCCCGTTTATGTTATCCTGAACAGGTGTTAAATCGGGGTTGGTTGACCGCGTGCGCATAAAAATTTATCCAAAAACCTGAAACAAAAATAAAAACTGAAATGAGGTAAGACTAGAATTGTCTAAGTCATACAATATAACTTAAAACTAATGATAGTAAAACTAAATTAAACGCCTTTCCCCTGTAACGACGCCAAAAACTTGTTGCCTCTTTTTTTTAGTCTCAACAAAAGAGCTCTAACTCATGCAAGCATACATGCGTCAATAAGTAATACAGAGTAAGTAAAGTATCGATCCCACAGAGAAAGTTGTTTAATTAAGATTACTATTCATTAATTGAATCACTATATTTATATGCTCAAACTAATGATTAAACTTGGTTTGTTCTCGAATTGCAAATAACAACTAAAACAATAATAACGATGGAATAAATGATATTGGAACTAATGGGATCCTAACTTCATTTAATACTTCATTCAATCACCACTATCATGCACGACTCGTTCACATATCACAGAAAAGTAGCCAAGAGCACTAAAAGAGTATTAGCCATTTTTCAATGCACTAAGACCTACTTACACTGTATCCACAGATGATAGACTCTATGTAATCATCAATATAACCAAAATCACTATATGTCTATGTGAAATTGCAACTATATTGATTTTAAGTTCAAGCCCTTATTCTAACTTATGCGGTGAAGCAAAGATATGTCTATCTCCGTTCATTTAAATATACAAGCCATATAACACAACCCTATATACGTATACTATCATGATTACAATCCATATTTGCATGTTCATTGTCAATTCCATACAAATACTGAAACTAATGGTGATCAAGCATTCATACATATAAAACAATCATGATAGACATCCCATATGATATGCAAAACAAACCAGCATTTAAGCATGCAATCGAACTACATATTAAAATTTGTTAGAATCCCATAATGGAGTTTAGTTCATGACTGAACCAAAAGCCATTATGGGATCAAATCTAAACATGGTTAATAAACGACAATTAAAAGATGAAAGATGAAACTATCAAACCCAATTGCTAAATATAAATCAATATTCAAATCCACATAAGAATCCAGCAAAACTAATAATAATAATCCACTCTGGTAGAAAATCCCAAGAATGAGTAGAAAAGTAAAGTTGTGGCCTCCTTCTACGTTGGAATCTCTCCCAGAGAATAAACCCTAATTACCACGTAAAGATACGTAAAAAACTTAATAAAATGTCAAGTAATACCCCTGACACCAGTCAGGAATCATTTTTAATCAATTACAACCCTTAAAAATTGGAAATAAAATAAAACAAGTCAGCAGCTTCAGGCCTCGCGCGCGGCCGCGCGCTCCTCCAGCTTGATATGCTCGCGGCCGCGAGACTTGTAGTAAGTTTGTATGTTCAGCCGGTCTCGCGCGCGGGCGCGCTCTCCCTGGGCATGTCCTTCTCACGGTCGCGTAACTTCATGATGGGTTCCAAGGTGCGGTTGGTACTTTCATGCAGCGCGCGCTCTCTCAAGACTATTTCGCATGGCCGGGCTGTATGACTTGCAATCTGCAGATCCTGGTTCTTGTTCTGATTCTGTCATGCTACTGCTGCTTCTACTTGTTCATTTATGCTTAATCTCCTTGCTCCTTTGCACTTCATGCCATGCATATCCCATCTTTTGCCTCGTCTCAAGCATCCATTAGCCTTGTGCTCAATAACACCACCAAAATAGGCCGATTCCTGCACTTATTTCACCAAAAGGAGTTTTAAGTATGCGAAATGCAAATTACCATGAAATGCAGCTAAAACCTACTAAAATGTACTTGAGATGGGCATAGTTCGCATGAATTGGTACTTTATAAGTAGGTGTAAATCCTACTTAACAGTAGTCCTCACTATTTTATAAAATAATGTGATAATAATTGTAATGAGGACTCCATTTGAGTTTGGATATTGTCTAGAAAACAATATTCGTGTCAAAACTCTCAGCTATGTTTTGTCGTACTTTACACGACAGTTGTATAATTAAGTTTGTATTTGAATTTTGTACCATGTATTTGGTGACTCAGAATGGGTGATGGATACCTATTTTGGGGGAGTCACAAATATAATATATTCTAATTATAATCTAATAAAATAAATAACTTTATATATATTATAAAAAGTATTCTGTTTTATATAAAAAGTTTTCTGTTTTATTACTATTATAATAATAATAAAACAAAACCGAGACAACTTTCTACTGGCAATTTTGAAAAATGAGTAAGTGGGGATACATGTAATAAGCCAAACTTATAACAAATATTTCATGACAACCCCCTTTATTTATATCAAAAATTGAATAAATATTTATCACAAATCACTTATCTTTAATCAACACATTTTTAATCTTTCAACAATTATTTATCATTAATATGATAACTCACAATATTGACAACCAAATCATTCACAGGAAAGATGAGGTTTTATGATAAATATTTCTCCTTGTTGGCGTGCAATTAAATAACATAACCCCTTTTCTCGACAGAATTTTCTAGACATTGTCAATAATGCAAATAATAATATGAATAATTGTGTCGTCTCAATTATTGATTTGATAAAATAAAATATTATGCAGATTATACCGTGACAATAATTGAATCAATAATATGAGATACTACGCAGCAACTACTGTGTCAATTATTGAATGAAACTGAGTGACTTCTTTTGTAAGCATTAATAATCAAAGATATTGTACAATATCGTGTGTTACTGTGCAACCACGCGTATTACTATACTTTTATCACCGGGTATTTTAACAGTTTAATGGTAAAAGTCTTGTCGTTATTTTTATAAAAATGTTATTTCTATCGTTTTCTATATCCGACAGTCATTTTGTTGTGGGGTCCACTAATGATTATGCCATCGTACGAATATTTCCGACAAAAAGAATATTCCCTGACCAAATAAATATTTTATGACAACTTGCTTACTTTGCAAAATTTGCACATATCACCCATAACTATACCATTATATCAAATCAACACCTTATTATTCAAAATAATATTTAGAGAAAATTAAATCTTTATTCATAAAAAGGGGGTCTTACATGTATTCTATCATATTTTTCCTTGTTGAGGACTACGAATAATTTGTTCTATATTATCTTAGTAATAATATTATTTATTGGGTTAATTGAGCTCACCCTTTTCTTTTTGGTTCCATTTTTCTTCTCAAGAGGTGAGAATGTAGCTGGGACTAGTCAGGGAGTGCAGTAATGGTCCAAGATGGTTATTAGTCGTCCTCGCTATTTTGTAAAATAGTGTGTCAATAATTATAATGAGGATTTTATTTGAGTTTGGATATTGTCTACTGTTAACGCCAATATCTTTCCACGCATCCCAATCACATAAGACACGTATAATCCTGCATAGTAAACACGACAACACCAAAAGCTTGACGGTTTCGACTGTCGGGGGATAGCTCCGGCGTGAGAGTCAGCAAAGGCGATCACAAGGTTTAACAATGGAGAAATAAAATATCTAGAGTCTTGAGAGAGATAAAATATCAGTTACCTTTAGATTGTGTGTGATTCTTGCCTCATATACACTCTGTCCAATTTTTCGTGCCACCCACTCCCTGTTAGGGTTTGTAATATTCATGAACACAATCAAATTGTATAAAATAAGCGAAAACGTGTAAAAATCAGAGTTTAAAATTTTACAAACCATATACCCAGATCACCCTTTATGCACAATTATTAATTAAACGAAAAAGATGAATAAGAAACATACCCTTGAAGATCCGAGCTTCCTCAGGTACAAGTTGACCTCCAATCCTTTTCGCGTTCAACTTGAATCCACCGAGTTTGGTTCCTTCCTTTGATCAACGTTAGCCACCCAAGTGTTTGGCCTCTAGAGGTGATCCACCAAGGAAGAAGAAGGATTCAAGAAGATGGGTGGTTGGCTAAACCCTAGTTTTTCTATCTCTATAGAAAAAGAGCGTACTCTCCAACCATTAGAATTATGACGTAGTCTTGATATCTGATATAAGATTCCTCTTATAAAGATATCAAGTAACCCTATTAAAATAAGGTATTATTTAATTAAACCCTTTTAATTAAAGAGGCTCCCTAATCTTATTAGGGATAATTAATTAAACTCCTTTAACTAATTTTCCTTCCTAATCTAATTAGGAATAAATGAGAGTACTTATATTAAAATAATTCCTAAACTCTTTTAGAAATTAAAACAATAATAATAATTGTAATAATATTAATAAGACTCCTCTTATTAATTTATATTTAATATTTCTAAAATATTAAATAATAAATATTAAGCTATTTAATTTATTCTATCGCCATAGATTAAATTAAATATACATAACATATTATTACGATTATGCCATTAACTTCTTAAATAATTATTTTTCCTTTTATGGTGTGACCTTTTAGGTTCTCCATATTAAACAGGTTTGTGAATAAATCAATTAGAACAATTCTAATCTTATTTAAATAAATAAATTAAACAATTAATTTATTTAAATAAATAATATTTATTCTACAATAGGGATAAGCCTCCCTAACGATCAACGACTTTCCGGATAATATAGATTTCAACATTAATCATAAAAGAACCTTTGAGTAAATAGTTACAAATACAATTCAAACCTTCCACCATACAATGTCCCAATTAAATATAAGGCATGGAATTCTTTGTCAAGTCTTATTTTATTTAATTATATGTATTTCGATCCTTAAATGCACAACACCAAATAATGCAAATTAGAAACTCCTTTCTAATTTCATTACGCCTTAACCAAGGACTACCGGGTTGTCATTTATCGAATCACATAGGACATTTCTCTTCTTTTAATAGAAGTGGTAGATTCTTTATTGATCATACATTATCTCCACGTATACAACTTATTATACCCAAACATACCCTTTGATATACCCTAAGGGTCTTAAGGAATAAGTCAAAGTATAACTCATCATACACAAGATACTATGATGATCTCAAGTTCAAGGATTACTTGACTACTATCACTACAGAATTCCTATTGACAGCAAGTAAAACTCCATTAGGTATTCCTTAGCGAGCCAACGTTCAAATGAACTTATTCTCCAATAAGCACCTACATACTTGCTTTAGTGTCCACACAAATGATCATGAGATCAATCATCCTTATCCAATGAAAGAAGCAACGTATGTACCAATCTATCCGGATTCACTAATCCCCAATTTAGTAATCCAACGATTGAGAACTATTTTAGTTTTAAGCTTTCTAAGAATTTAGATCTCATTAGAATGATCATCATCATTATTCTAAAAGCATTGCTTAAAACTATGGGTTTATCACATATTATAAAAACAAAGATCATGTAGATAATTAAAAGCCTTTAATAAATGAATACTTTTTATTAATAAATGAATAAGATTGTTACAAAGTATATGCTATATCATCAAACATGATTGGCTTGTGTGCATACTACTTTCAATCTCCCACTTGCACTAAAGTCAATCGTTATGGTATCTCATACTCTTCTTCTCTAAGTGACGATTATCCTGGCATTGGATAAGCTTTAGTTAATGGATATGTAATGTTGTTTTGAGAGTTCACTATCTCGTATAGTGATTTCCCATCTTTCAATGATTCCTATAATCAAATGAAAGTGCTACAACACATGTTTAGATCCAAGATGAGACTTAGGAACTATTCTTAGTTCTGTAATGAACTTATCATCCAAACAATCAACTTGCGACTTCATTTCTGACTATTTACTTTGTCTTTATCATTAAACCGACAACCTTTTGCTATTTGGAACCTTTCAAATTCACTACACCACTGTTCAAGGTAACACTTTACCTTAAAGTGGATTTTTAATCATCTTAGTGCGTCGAAAACTTGAGTCTGTAAAGCCCTCTAGTTTTAATTCGGACCCACCATGTATACTCACATCCTTAGTCTTTGGTTAAGAACTTTAAGATGTTTTTCACCGTCTTACGTTGATCTTCTCGAGAATATGACCGATCAACATTAGATCTTGTATATTTCATTGCATACATGATAGTCACTCATGCGATCTCTCTTTTCGTGAGTCGTGGGGACTATAAAAGAGATACACTCCATAGCTCATCAACATGAGACATCTCTTGAGTTTGCCATGCTAAGCGACTTTAGCATCAAATGAATATATCGTTCCTTGGGTTAAGTCGAGCATCCTCTTGAATCTATCTATATAGATTTTATCCCCAATTAAGATACTCTTTCTAAATCATTAGGGAGGAATGTTTAGACAACTTTATCTTTACTTATTGTAGCATTGGTATGTTATTCCTCATCCGTAGTATATCAATATATAATACTAGAAATTTCCACGACGCCCCATCGACCCTTTTGTACACACTAGAAGTCTTACCTCATCGAATGTAACTCTAGATCATCATCTTCTATGATGTGTACCTCATCATCATCATTCATGATGAATCCATACCTCCTAGGTATCTTTGGTACTATTCGGCATTTATGATTGATTTGTGGTGTGGTACAAAGAGGTCTATCGATAGAGTTCCTCTTATTTGACTTATAGTGTTTTGTGGTTCTTGAACTCTTCAAGATCTATTATCCTCCCACTAGCCCTTTCAATGATAAACACTTTATCTTAGAAGGCGTGGTGTTTATAATAAACACCTTTTGCTATGTAGGATTATAGAACATATGCCCTAAACTTAATTTAGGATGTCCCACAAATCAGTGCATGTCAAATTTTGTCCCAAGCTTATCCTTTGAAACGTTTTCACATAAGTTGGACAACCCCTTATCTTAACATACTTAAGATTAGGAATCCTCCCATCCATAACTTTTATGGAGTCTTCAATGGATTTTGAGGTTACCTTTTTAGTAGATATGTAGCCATTTCTAGGACATGATCCTGAGAAGGATCTTTGGAATGTCAGTAAAATCATTTTGGACCGTACCATGTTCAATAAGGTATGATTTTTCCTTTCAGATACATCAATCAATTATTACGTATCATGAGGTGTCCATTATGAGAAAACCATTTGAGATGATCTAAAAACTTATTGCACAAGTATTTATTCCTTGATCTAATCAAAGAATCTTAATACTTTGCCAATTTGTTTCACTTCGAATTCTTTGAACCTTTCAAATAATTCACACTTGTATTCAACAAATACATACATTCAACTCTTTGAATAATCATCTCCTTTTCTTATACTAGTTTGTTCTATTTGCAAAATTATTTTCACGTAAGTCAAGTATATAAAATCCATTAAGTAATATTCGATTCTATACAAAACATTATTATTATTATAAATAGAACAACAATTGTTTTAAATATAATACCAAAGATTTCATTGTCCAACAATAAAATGGAAATAATGTTTTTAATAAGTCTTTGGAATACAATAACAACTTATTGACTTAATAGATTTGCGTAGGGATTGCTAAATTATAAGTTTCTATAGCTAATGCAAGAACCTTTGCTTCATTTTCCACACATAGGATTACTTATCTTTGTTTAACTTTCTACTTTCGCTTGGTCCCTTCATAAATCTATATTTATGATAACCAAAGTCGGTATCCAATACCAAAGTAGAACCTTGACTCTAAAAAAAAAAATTATTTTAAATCATGAACAAATTTGTATTTGTAACCAAAACTTCACTAAGCTTCTTTGGTTAGCCTCTCGCAAGATGCTTCTTGCAGATTTCTTTCAAAGTGTCGGGCTTATAGCGGTGGAAGCAAACTCCTTTCTTTATCCGTATCGCTTTTGTTCTTATTATCCTTTGTTTTTGCCTTTCTATATACCTTCTTTGAATCGTTCTTCTTTTGAGAAGATCCTTTGGCCCCTACCAAGAAGAAGACATGGTCTTTCTTGGTTGGAAAGTGACTCTCATCATTTTTCAACATGTTAAGCAAATCAACGAAGTCGATATCTAGCTTTTTTATATGAAAAATTCACAACAATTGTGAAAGGAGTCCGGAGTGAGTGCAAGATTAAATCTTGGCTCAACTCTCCATCCATGACAAAACCGGTTGTCCTAATTGATCAATCAAATTGATTATGTTAAGAACTTTTTTTATGCATACTATAGTGCCATTGGCCATTCTAGATCGGAAGAGCTCCTTAGATATCTCGATATCTATCGGTCTACTTTCCTCACCATCAACTACTTGATGTGCGGGGAATATAGTAGGAGCATCCATAGTTTCATCTTGACGTTGAAGCTCGTTACTCATGGATGCGAGCATGATGCATCGAATAATCTGTGCATCATCTTGCCACTTTCTAAAAGTAGCAATATCTTTCTCAGAGGCATTATTCGCAACCATTGCAGGATAGGCGTATTAAGGACATAAGATAGCTTTTCATTTATGAGAACTATTCTCAAATTCCTTAACCAACATTTAATTTGGATTCGGTTAATTTAGCATCTAATATGCTTCGCATTGATAGTAATTTTAGACATTGTAAAATTCTATAAATGAATTTGTAATTAACAACATTTTAACATACATTCTATTATTAATTACCAAAATAATTTAGGTCTTGTTTTAAATTGGTATCTCCCACTATTTTCTTCAAACTATATTACCCTCACTTATATAGTTCTCTAAGCAAAATCTAATTAAAGATTTGCTAGTGAGAATAAGGATCCCATTTCAAATGTATATAGCCTTGTGGTGACACAACAAACTATATATAAATAAATAGGTAGACAACTTTTGTCAATTACATCAACTATCTGACTCCTTTCTTTTGCCTCTTAGATTATTTTGATCAAGTGGTGGCATCAAGAATCAAAATTATCCAAGTTAAGTCCGACCTAGCACTCCATATATTCAAAAAGAAAAATATCATCCTTGTGGTGACACAACAAAACAATATTGTTCAATTTTCTTTATAAGCATCAAATGTGATAAATTAACATCTTAAATACTTAATACTTGCCTTGTGGTGACACAACAAACTCATATTAAATATTTAATACTCTATTAATTTTATCATGCTAGAAAGCTGACGTTCGATATTCCAAATATCTTTGAACGCTTAGGACTTAATATAAAAAATTGAGGGGTTTGTTATTAATTTGTCTCATCTTGTTTTAGCGCATGCATATATATATATAAAATACGTGTCATATTAATGAACATGCACGAAGCATGTTTGCATAATATATAATATATATAGTATAAGCATGCATATATAGAATACTATATTCTACCCGGATTGATTATGGACTTTTATTCTAGTTTGGTTCACTAGAGCCACCAAGTGAACCAAAAGGTCAAACTCCCTAAGGGTGCAAGAAATAATATTTAAATATAACTATTACATTTAAACTTAGGGCTCCATTATAAGCCCCGGGTCTTCAAGCGCTCCTTGCTCCTTGATCTCCAATTTTTCAAAATTAATTCTAACTATTCTATTACAAAACTATTTAAAATAAATAGAAACCTTGACCCGGCGATCGAGGGAAGTACATAGGAGGAGTTAGAATTTATATTAAGAAAAAATTAAAGAAGGCAGTCACGCAGACCCCATTTAATATAACCTATACATTCATGCATCCAACTAAAATAAAATTCAATCACATTGGTCGATAGTCCATAATCAATCTCATTTATTATCATACACATCACCATATGCATCGATAAATAACATTCACATCATGAATAATAAACATTCAATATATATATTGATATCATTTAATGGGCAAATTTAGTTAGTATAAAATCTAATTTTGAATCAAAATAAACTCCTTTATTTTAATCCAAATTTAAATCAAAACAAAACTATTTTATTTTAATTTATCCAATTTTGAATAAAATAAACTATTTTATTTTAATCAAAATCTTTAATCAAAATAAACTCCTTTATTTTAATTAATTATGAAATCCAATTCAATGTAAAAAAAACTCCTTTATTTAAGGAAACACAGATTCTCTTTCCTATTCACAAATAAACTCCTTTATTTTGAATAATATGAAATCTAATTTCATATCTAAATAAACTCCTTTATTTAAGGAAATAAGGATTTCTTTCCTATTCACAAATAAACTCTTTTATTTTGAATAATATGAAATCTTATTTCATATCTAAATAAACTCCTTTATTTAAGGAAAGATGGATTCACTTTCCCATTCACAAATAAACTCCTTTATTTTGAATAATATGAAATCTTATTTCATATCCAAATAAACTCCTTTATTTAAGGAAATATGGAATCCAATTTCAACTCTAATTAGTTATCATGGAATCCAATTACAACTCTAATTAGTTAGCATGAATTTAATTTTAAAATTAAAATAAACTTTATATTTTAATTATAAAATAATTAAAAATATATTATAATATATATAATATTCAATTCCGCTTCTCCCATAATTGAGATTCACGAAATCTTCCAGGCAATTGAATCTCATTAACGTGGGAATCAAAAGTATCGGGATACCTTCTTTTGTTAGCTCATTAATGAGATTTCCGTGAATCATGATACCGAGGAAGTTTATATATCTTTGAAGAATATAACCAATCAATCATGCCACGTAGGAGTAATAGTTAACTTTTTAACTATTTAACTAATACATATATATATATATATAATAGAAGCTAATCCTTTAATGAGAATCACAAAAATGACAGTTTTTCATTACCGAAGCCGCCACGGACGGAATGGTTAAAAAAAAATAATCCATATTACCGAAGCGAGATTCGTGAATTCTGTTAGATCGCATGATTCCTTGGGTTTTTTTTTATTAAATAAATTTTATACAATAAAATTATGCCCAATTAAATTGTTCTAAACACATATCAATATACATATCAAATTAAAATAATTAATAATTCGCATAAAGGTTTGGCTTTGATACCACTGTTAGGGTTTGTAATATTCATGAACACAATCAAATTGTATAAAATAAGCGAAAACGTGTAAAAATCAGAGTTTAAAATTTTACAAACCATATACCCGGATCACCCTTTATGCACAATTATTAATTAAACGAAAAAGATGAATAAGAAACATACCCTTAAAGATCCGAGCTTCCTCAGGTACAAGTTCACCTCCAATCCTTTTCGCGTTCAACTTGAATCCATCGGGTTTGGTTCCTTCCTTTGATCAACGTTAGCCACCCAAGTGTTTGGCCTCTAGAGGTGATCCACCAAGGAAGAAGAAGGATTCAAGAAGATGGGTGGTTGGCTAAACCTAGTTTTTCTATCTCTATAGAAAAAAGAGCGCACTCTCCAACCATTAGAATTATGACGTAGTCTTGATATCCGATATAAGACTCCTCTTATAAAGATATCAAGTAACCCTATTAAAATAAGGTATTATTTAATTAAACCCTTTTAATTAAAGGGCTCCCCTAATCTTATTAGGGATAATTAATTAAACTCCTTTAACTAATTTTCCTTCCTAATCTAATTAGGAATAAATGAGAGTACTTATATTAAATTAATTCCTAAACTCTTTTAGAAATTAAAACAATAATAATAATTGTAATAATATTAATAAGACTCCTCTTATTAATTTATATTTAATATTTCTAAAATATTAAATAATAAATATTAAGCTATTTAATTTATTCTATCGCCATAGATTAAATTAAAAATATACATAACATATTATTACGATTATGCCATTAACTTCTTAAATAATTATTCTTCCTTTTATGGTGTGACCCTTTAGGTTCTCCATATTAAATCGGTTGTGAATAAATCAATTAGAACAATTCTAATCTTATTTAAATAAAAAATTAAACAATTAATTTATTTAAATAAATAATATTTATTCTACAATAGGGATAAGCCTCCCTAGCGATCAGCGACTTTCCGGATAATATAGATTTCAACATTAATCATAAAAGAACCTTTGAGTAAATAGTTCTTCAGACAATTCAATCCTTCCACCATACAATGTCCCAATTAAATATAAGACATGGAATTACTTTGTCAAGTCTTATTTTATTTAATTATATGTATTTCGATCCTTAAATGCACAACACTAAATAATGCAAATTAGAAACTCCTTTCTAATTTCATTTTGCCTTAACGCCAAGGACCAAAGGTTATCATTTATCGAATCACATAGGACATTTCTCTTTTTAATAAGTGGTAGATTCTTTATTGATCATACATTATCTCCATGTACAACTTATTATACCCAAGCATACCCTTTAATATACCCTAAGGGTCTTAAGGAATAAGTCAAAGTATAACTCACCATACACAAGAGATACTATGATGATCTCAAGTTCAAGGATCACTTGATTACTATCACTGAGGAATTCCTATTGACAGCAAGTAAAACTCCATTAGGTATTCCTTAGCGAGCCACGTTCAAATTGAACTTATTCTCCAATAAGCACCTACATACTTGCTTTAGTGTCTCCACACAAATGATCGTGAGATCAATCATCCTCATCCAACGAGAGCAAGCAACGTATGTACCAATCTATCCGGATTCACTAATCCCCAATTTAGTAATCCAACGATTGAGAACTATTTTAGTTTTAAGCTTTCTAAGAATTTAGATCTCATTAGAATGATCATCATCATTATTCTAAAAGCATTGCTTAAAACTATGGGTTTATCACATATTATAAAACAGCATCATGTAGATAATTAAAAGCCTTTAATAAATGAATACTTTTTATTACTAAATGAATAAGATTGTTACAAAGTATATGCTATATCATCAAACATGATTAGCTTGTGTGCATACCACTTTCACTCCCTACTGACACAACCCCCCACTTCCGGTGATTCACCTGCTACCCCATCACCTTTGTCCACCGCCGGCTAGTACAGTCCCATCCTCATTAATGCCATGCAGACGGTGATAGTGATAACAATCAACTGTTATCTTATTCATCATTACCGGTCAAAGTCCAAGCTAAGATATTATTTGCCTGATGGGCCACCCCAACGATACGGCCCAATACATTTAAGACAAAATAAACAAGACCCAAGAGAGGAGCCCATTCGGTCAGGCCCAATGCATAAAGTATCATGGCCCAACATTGCCCTCCAGTCTTTTATTAAACAGGATGTTTAATAAAAGAGTGTAAATACCACAGGTCCATGATGATGATGAAAGATCCAATAAGAATCTCACCGAGGCCCAAACGATAAACATCAACCGACTATTCAAATAAAATCAGAAGCCCATTCGAGAGGCCCAGTCCGGTTAGTAATCTAGACCAAATACAGACACCAACTCTTCCAATTCACCCTCATCATTACCCTCATTTAATGAGCCGCCTTCATTTTTCGTAAAAAGTTGAAAAGACCGCCTACTATAAAAGCTTTTTTCCCCAATTTTGAAAGTTTTACCTGCCATTTCAATTTTCAGATGCCTTTTGCTATCTTCTTCCTCTCGATTTCTCTTTCTACCTGCAGATTTTCAGCAATGGCATCCCAAAGTTCTGATAACTCCATCCCAATCGTCGTCATTCACATCATCGTTGTTCCTCCTTCTCCTAGTCCCATCAAGGTGGCTTCGGGGTCAAACCCCCACCCAACTGATACCCCGAGCAAGTGTACACTGAAAAAACCACTTCCAAACCCTTCATTGTTCTTTCAAAGCAAAGAACAGTTCCCCCATGCCAACACTCCATCGTCCTTGTCTGAAAAGGACGTCCAAAATGCACAAGAATGGTACCAAATTTCGGTGACTCACCAACTGAGACATCTTACAGCCACTAAAAGGATGTACCAATGTCCGGAGGGATGGACTGCCATGCCCCTTACACTTCTGGAAAACGGAGTCTGATTCCCCCTACATGTCTTTCTAGTTACCCTTCTGGGGTTTGTTGGCGTCGGATTCGCCCAACTGGTCCCAAATTCCTACATCCACATCTTGGCGTTCATCGCCTTCTGCCACGAGGTAGGCGTCGCCCCCACCCTCGACTTCTTCTTCTCCATCTACACCATCACCAAGTCCGGAGAAAACGGCTTCAAAGTTCTGAGCAAGATAGCCTCAAAGACCGGGGAGGACTTCGAGAGGCGATCTTTGATCAGCACTCCTTCCAGCAACAGAGGATGGCATAAGGAATGGTGTGAGACCCCGAATTTTATTAAATAAAAGTATTCAATTTTTTTATTTTGGTAAATAGTTAAATTGATAAAAGTTTAAAGTTAAGGGTGATATGTGAAATTTTTTTAAGTAGACAAGTTGTCATAAAATACCCAGTTACTATTCACTCTAGTATTGTTCACTCGGGTATTTGGGGCACTTTTTGTGTCAGAGTACTATTTACGAGTTACTATTCACGAGTTACTATTCACGGGTTATTATCCACCTAAATTACTATTCACCCGAATATTATTCACTCGGGTATTTGGGGTATTTTTAGTTTAGGAGTACTATTCACAAGTTACTATTCACCCGATTACTATTCACTCTAGTATTGTTCACTCTGTATTTGAGACACTTTTTTGTGTCTGTGGGTACTATTCACTGAAAAATATATTTCTTTTGATGGCCTAAATTATTTTTGGGTACAATATTATTCCATGAAGAGATGTGCTAATTTTTTAATGGTTGGTTGAAATTATAATAGTAAATCAATATGGATCGTTGGTTTAATGTTTTAATAGTAAAATCTTTTATATAAAAGCAGAATACTTTTATAAAGTTATTCTATAAATAGAATATATTATATTTTATTTTGCATAGTGCTTGCATAGTATTTGCATGTAAAATCTTTTTATATAAAATAGAATACTTTTATAAAGATATTCTATAAATAGAATATATTATATTTTATTATGTATAGTGTTGCATAGTATTTTGCATAGTAAAATCTTTTTATATAAAACAGAATACTTTTATAAAGTTATTCGTTTTATTAGATTATAAATAGAATATATTATATTTTATTTAAAAGATTTTTCTTTAAATCTGGACCGTCCGATTAAAGTAAATCAATCTGGACCGTTCATGAATTAGTTACTATGCAGTCCATTCTTCTATAAATAGAAGCTTATTCATTCATTATTTCTTACGAATTCACTGAAACTCTAGAGAGGGAAACTATAGAGAGAGTTCTTCTTCTATAATCTTGAGAGTATTTCTTTAGAGTTTAAGAAAGCTTTGAGCGTAGTATAAGTTTTCTTCGAGTATATCATCACCCTACCAGTCGGAATACTCTTCTTTCAAAGGTGGGGAATATTATTTGTTGTACTCATAAGGGGTATTCTTTCTTTCTTATTCATGAAGAGAACTTCTGTTATTCCATTCTTTATTATTCTGTTGGAATAACCTGTATACGCTGGCTACCCTATACTTGGTGACATTCTTCTATTATTTCATTCTTTATTATTCATTGGAATATCCTCACATGCATGCTTTTACTGTGGGACCGGTTAAAATCTTTATTATAATTACATTGGAATATCCTGCTCAGGCTTTTCTGTGGGACCAATTAAAATCTTTATTGGTATTCTATGGAATAACTTTGTCTATGCAAGTACCGCATGCATGGTGATTTCGTTATTATTCCGTTCTTTATTATTCTCGTTGGAACATCCCGCTTGCAATTAATTTTACCGACCGGTTCCGTTAATTATTATTCGTTGGAATAACTCGTACATCCAAATACCGCATGCATGGTGATTTCTTTTGTTATTTCATTCTTTATTATACTTAGTTAGTTAAAGTTTTGACTTCTATACTCCATGAAATTAGTGGAATATCCTTGATATTTGTGCCTCATCCAGTATCTTTTCATAGAAATATTCTCTTGATCATTCTTGAATTTTACTCTACAAAGCAGTATCGTGTTGATAATTTGGACGTTATTAGTTCCTGAATAAATTAATTCTTGAACTTGTTTTTATTGAATTCTTATATCATTGTCATCATCCTCATGTTTATATTATATTGAAAGTCATATGTGGCCTATAGTGCATAGATGGACTTGGTATGATTATGTTACAAATGATGTGGAAAAAGTCCTCATTGGCCCGTAGTGCATTGATGGACAATTTTTGGTATGATTATGGCAATGGATTCTCTTCAGCCAAGGGTGCAAAGATGAATTGTTTTATGGCATGATCAGGACCGTTGATGAATACACAAATATTCTTGGCCCGTAGTGCATGGATAATTGTGGTCGTGATACTAAAGAATATCCTTGTCAGAGTAGTGTGAGGTGATTCGATGATGTGGATTATTTATTGTCGAGTCCCAAGTGATAAAAGTGATGAAAAACCTTTTAAATCATAAAAGATAGTAGATTTTATTCTCTACTTGACTCTTCTAATGGATTGCTTGTTCAATAATAGTTAAACTTGATAGTTATTATATTTTATCGGCTTAACATTGTTGAAGGCTAACGATAAATTATTCTGCATTATCTTAGTCATAATATTTCTTCTTGGGATAGTTGAGCTCACCTTTTTTTCACCGTTCTCTTGTGAAATGAGAACGTAGCCGGGACTAGTCGAGAACAGTGGTGGTCTTAGATGGTGCATTAGTAGTCCTCACTATTCTGTGAAATAGTGTGATAATAATTGTAATGAGGACTCCTTTTGAGTTTGTATACTCTCTAGTAGACAATATTTGTATTCAAACTCACAACCTATGTTTTGTCGTATTTTACACGACTGTTGTATAATTAAGTTGTATTTGAATTTTGTACCATGTATTTGGTGACTCAAGATGGGTGATGTATACCTAATTTTGGGGGCGTCACAGTTGGTATTAAAGCTTAGGGATATGATCCCTGGCTGAGATGTGAGACAAGAACTAGGAGGGGAGAGACGGGGAATTCCTTCGCTAGTATGACCTACCTAAGTTTATTTGTTATTTAATTGGTCGGTCAGAATATAGGGGTATTATGTGGTATGTCAATTAACCCTTATTTTGAAACTATATTATAGAATGATATTTGAAATACAGGAGATGAGAAATGGAAAATCATGATAGAGAGAAAATTACCGGGAAGGTACAATCTGAAAAGAAAGCAAGGTATTCTCATCTCTTCGAATATCAGGTACGTATGTAAGACCCCAACTTATTATAAATAAAATTGAATTTCCTCTAATTATTATTGTGAATAATTGTGACGCCCCCAAAATTAAGTATACATCACCCATCTTGGGTCGCCAGATACATGGTACAGAATTCAAATACAACTGTCGTGTACAATACAACAAAACATAAACTGTGAGTTTGAATACAAATATTATCTACTAGAGATTATACAAACTCAAAAGGAGTCCTCATTACAATTATTATCACACTATTTCACATAATAGTGAGGACTACTAATGCTATCCTCTGGACCATCACTCCGGTCCCCGACTCGTCCCAGCTATATTCTCATTTCCTGAAGAGAACAGTGAAAGAAATGGTGAGCTCAACTAGCCCAGTAAGAAATATTATGACTAAGATAATGCAGAATAAATTATCATTAGTCTCCAACAATATTAAACTGATAAAATATAATAGACATCAAGTTTAACTGCAGGTGGTCCTTATAAATTTGTTAGGCCCTTTGTGGTAAACAAACTTCATCGGTGTATGGAGGTTCGGGTGGACTCGCTGACCATTCGATGGTAGCCTATCCGGTCGGTGGAATCCTGTGGGTTTGTTAGGCCCTTCTTGGTAAACAAATTCCCTATGATGCAGATCTAACTCACACTTCGACAACGAATAAGTATTACATTGCTTTATTACCTGATTTTGTTTAAGTGTTGAGTTCAGATTGCATTATTACTTGACTTGATCTTATCTGTTATATGACTTGCTTAGTTATTCATGAAAAATTTAAATTAAGTCTAAAAGATAAAGAGCTTGTACATTTTTCAAATTGATTGATATTGAAATATCGACAAGGAATAAATGCAAAGATAGATTATAATTGATTACAAAAACATAGAAATTTTTACAGAAATCCTACAGCTAAAGGAGAGGAGAATCTTCTTCAGGCGTCAGCTTCGTCTTCGGAAGAGTCGAGAATGGCTGGATCAACCTTGGTTGTGACAAGTCTTGCCTTGTCTTTGCTTCGGCATTCATCATTTATAATCTATCTTTGCATTTATTCCTTGTCGATATTTCAATATCAATCAATTTGTAAAATGTACAAGCTCTTTATCTTTTAAACTTAATTTAAATTTTTAATGAATAACTAAGCAAGTCATATAACAGATAAGATCAAGTCAAGTAATAATGCAATCCGAACTCAACACTTAAACAAAATCAGGTAATAAAGTAATGTAATACTTATTCGTTGTCGAAGTGTGAGGTAGATCTGCATCATAGGGAATTTGTTTACCACGAAGGGCCTAACAAACCCACAGGATTCCACCGACCGGATAGGCTACCATCAAATGGTCAGCGAGTCCACCCGAACCTCCATACACCGATGAAGTTTGTTTACCACAAAGGGCCTAACAAATTTATAAGGACCACCTGCCGATAAGGCTACCATCGAATGGTCAGCGAGTCCACCCGAACCTCCTTACACCGATGAAGTTTGTTTACCACGAAGGGCCTAACAAATTCAGAAGGACCACCTGCCGATAAGGCTACCATCGAATGGTCAGAGAGTCCACCCAAACCTCCTTACACCGATGAACCGAACAACAATGAACAGAAGTCTCATTGAGAAAAAGAACTTTTATTGATGATGATTCAAAAATTTATAGACTTCCAATATACTGCACTGTATCTACTGAAAATACTTCCAAAGCCTGCCAGCATGCCAAGTATTCTTTATCTCTGATCTATCCAATGCCTTTAACCGATAAGTCCCTTGCTTCGGTACCTCAACAACTTCATAAGGTCCTTCCCAATTCGGCATCAGTTTTCCTAAATTCTGAGGTGTAGATGCTTCGACATCCCTGAGGACGAAATCTCTCACTTCAAATCTACGAAGCTTTACCCCCTTATTGTAATGCTTAGCCACTCTTCGTTGATAGGCTGCCAATCTAATCAAAGATGTTTCCCTGACTTCTTCGAGCAAATCCAGATTGACCTTCTGCCCTTCTTCATTGTATATCTCTTTAAATTGACTGACTCGAAGACTTGTAGATCCGATTTCAACTAGGACCAAGGCATCAGTACCATAGGCCAGTCTGAAAGGTGAATCTCCCGTTGTAGTCCTCGGTGTAGTCCGACAAGCCCATAACACGCTGAGCAGCTCCTCTGGCCATCTTCCTTTAGCTTCATCCAGTCTTCGCTTGATCCCATTCAACAGCATTCTATTGGTCACATCGACCTACCCGTTCGACTGTGGATGAGCTACCGAAGTCTTCCTATACTGAACCCCCAGCTCTTTCAAAAATGCTTCAAACTTCGATCCCACGAACTGGCGTCCGTTGTCTGATATCACCACCTTAGGAATTCCGAAACGAAACACTACTGACTCCTTCATAAACTTCAAACATTCTTATTCCGTTATCAACCTAAGTGGCTTTGCTTCAACCCATTTGGTCATATAATCAATGGCGACTATAACAAAACTGACCTGACCTTTAGCTTTCGACAATGGACCCAATATATCTACTCCCCAAATAGCAAAGGGTATAGGAGATAAGATCGAATATAGCTCTTCTGGTGGCTGATGTGGGTTCAGACTGTTGAGTTGGCATTTCTCACACTTCTTCACGTACTCCGTAGCTTCCTTGAAAATTGTAGACCAGTAGTACCCCTGACGAAGTACTTTGTAGGCTAATGACTTAGCAGCCATATGGCCACCACCGTTGCCTTAGTGAACTTCTCGAAGAACATATTCAACTTCAGATGGAGTCAAACATTTCAACAATGGAGATGAAAAAGCCCATCGATACAGATCCCCATCGATAAGAACGAAGTTAGCACTCTTGTACTTGACTTTCTTGGCCAGCATCTGATTCGAAGGAAGGACGCCATCTTCCAGATACTCCAGATATGGAGTCAACTAGCAGTTGGAATGATCAACACACATTACCGATTCATTTTGAACACTAGGATGCTGCAAAATTTCTAAGTAAACGGACCCATCGAAAATATTAACATCCATAGTAGCCAGCTTTGATAGTGCATCGGTAATAGAATTATCGCTACGTTCGACCCCTTGAAACTCGTATGACAGGAAATACTGAAGCCGATCTTTCAACTCTGCCAAGTACTTGACCATTCTCGTACCTCGAGCTTCGTATTCCCCTGAGACTTGCTTGACGACCAACTGTGAGTCACTGAAAATTATTATTCTCTGCACTTCGAGACTCTTAGCCAGTCGTAACCCTGCGAGCACCGCTTCATACTCTGTGTCGTTGTTCATTGATCTGAACCCAAATATGATGGCCTGTTGCACATTGAATCCCTCCGGACTTGTCAAGATGATCCCTGCTCCACTGATGTCCAAAGTAGAAGACCCATCTGCATACAGCATCCACGAGCTCTACATCTGCTGAAGAACCGCAACCGCTCTGTCAGACCTTCCGGCTTCTACCAAACCATCATCAGCTTCAGAAAACGAACACTCGACTACAAAATCAGCCAAGGCGTGCCCCTTAATAGCTGTCTGGGGATGATATTCAATGAAAAATTGAGACAAATCCATTGTCCATGCAGTTAATCTCCCCAAAACTTTAGGCTTGCCTAGAATCTTCTTCAGAGGCTGATCAGTATATACCATCAATAACCGACCCTGAAAATATTGTCTAAGCTTTCGATTAGCTATCATCAAAGCAAAGGCAAATTTCTCAATATTTGGGTACCTTGTTTCAGCATCCCTAAAGACATGGCTTACATAGTAAACCGGGTGCTGCTTACCCCCAACTTCTCCCACCAAAACTGCTCCTACTGCCAACGAACTAACTGCTAAGTACAAATACAAAGGCTCAGCAAGACCGGGCTTCACTAACAAAGGCACCGAAGACAAATACATCTTGATTCCCTGGAAGGCATCTTCACAATCCGAAGTCCACTAGAACGTCTTCGCATCTTCGGCCCTTTCAACGTGTCAAAAAACGGCAAACACCTTTCTGCCGACTTGGACATGAACCTCCTCACAGCTACAATCCTCCCTGTCAGATATTGAACATCTTTAAATGACTGAGGAGTCTTCATGTTCAAGATATCCTGGATCTTCTCTAGATTGGCTTCAATACCCCTCTAACTGACTAGATAACCCAAAAATTTATCGGCACCCAGACCGAAGGTGCACTTGGTCGGATTCAGCCTCTAATTGTGATGACGGACCGTCTGAAAACATTCTTCTAAATCATCCAAGTGCTTCTGTACAATCATGCTCTTCACAATCATGTCGTCGACGTACACCTCCATATTCCTGCCCAACTGATGTCGGAATATGAAGTTCATCATTCTCTGGTACGTGGCTCCAGCATTGATCAAGCCAAACGTCATCTTCTTATAGGCATATATCGAACGATGTGTGATGAACGCCGTCTTCGGTATATCCTCTTTGCACATGGAAATTTGATGGTAACCAGAGAAAGCATCCATAAAGCTCAGTAATGCATACCCCGAAGTCGTATCGATGAGCTGATCGATGTGGGGTAGAGGATAGAAGTCCTTTGGGCAAGATTTATTCAAATTCGTGTAGTCGATGCAGACTCGCCACTTTCCATTCTACTTCTGGACCAACACCACATTCTCCATTCACTCTGGGTAGTCTATCTCAAAAATAAAATCAGTAGCCAGCAGCTTTGCAATCTCTTCATCAATGATCCGTTGTCGCTCTGGTGCAAAAATCCGCCTCTTCTGTCGAACTGGCTTCTTAGATGGGTCTACCTCCAGCCGGTGTTCTGCAATATTTCGACTCACCCCAGATATGTCCTTAGGCTCCCACGCGAAGACATCTGCATAACATCGTAGAAGCTCCATAAGGTTCGTTCGGAGCGGTTCCGGCAGACCCGAACCTATCTTTACTGTCTTGTCCTTCTTGCCAGGAATCAGCTCGAATTCCTCTGTCTCCCCAACTGACATGACCAACGGTTCTGAACTGCTTTCGGTGAAGGGTTCGATCTCTATCGCCATAGTCTGTTTCTGCTTCGACACCCCTACCCCCGAAGCAATCACGGCATTCCTATAGCATCGTCTAACAAAATCCAAATCTTCGGCCACCTCTCCAACTCCACGAGCCGTCGAAAATTTGATTTTAAAGTGAGGAATGGATGTTACATGTGACGCCCCCAAAATAGGTATACATTACCCATCTGGGGTCGCCAGATACAAGATACTGAATACAAATACAAACTAATTATACAACAGTCGTGTAAAATACGACAAAACATAGGCTGTGAGTTTTAATACACATATTGTCATCTAGACAATATCCACACTCAATGGAGTCCTCATTACATTTATTATCACACTATTTAACAGAATAGTGAGGACTACTAATTCACCATCTAGGACCATCACTCTGTTCTCCGACTAGTCCCAACTACGTTCTCATTTCCTGAAGAGAACAATGAAAGCAAAAGGGTGAGCTCAACTAGCCCAATAAGAAATATTATGACTAAGATAATGCAGAATAAGTTATCATTAGCCTTCAATAGTATAACAACAGATAGAATATAATAGACAACAAGTTTTAGATCAAAAACTGCAGCGGAATAAGCAATCCATTAAAAGAGTCAAGTAAAGTATAAAATCTACTATATTCTATGATTTAAAAAGTTTTTCATCAACTTTATCGTTGAGACTCAGCTTAATAAATAAAATCGAATCATCCCCTGCGATAATCGCCAAGGATATTCATGTAATCATCAATGGTCATGATTTTACCGAATAATCCTCGTCATAATCATACCAACAAATCGCCCATCAATGATGAACTACATGTGCCAATGAGGACTTTTACCACATCATTCGTCACATTACGGCCATGATTATATAAGAATAATCCTCGGTCATAATCATACCAAGTCCATCTATGCACGTAAGCCAAAGATGACTTTAATCATAATATAAGCATGAGGATGATGACAATGACATAATAATTCAATAAAACAAGTTCAAGAATAAATTTTAAAGATTAATAAGTTAATTTATCCTTAACTCAATAACGTCCAAATTGTCAACATGATACTGCTTTGTGGAGTAAAATTCAAGAATGCTCAGAATAATATTTCCATGAAAAGATATTCCACTAATTTCATGGAGTATAGAAGCCAAAACTTTAACCAACTGAGTATAATAGAATATATGAAACCGCAAATGAATTTTTGCCGCCACGCAAAGAATCCACGTATATGCATTATCGAATGTAATAATAAAGAATGGAATAATGAAGAATTCACCAGCGTGCGTGAATCCGCATGCACGTGTTATTCTAACAGAATAATCATGACGCCCAAAATAGGTATACAACACCCATTCGAGTCATCAAAATACATGGTATGTAAACAACTACAACTTTATTAATACAACATAAAAACTGTGAGTTTAAATACAAATATTGTCATCTAGACAATATTCGCACTTAAATAAGTCCTCACTACAATTATTGATACATTATTTTACAAAAATGGTGAGGACTATTAAAACGACTTCCTAGAACCTTCATTCCATATCCCGACTATTACTCGCTACATTCTCGCCTCCTGAGAAGAAAAATGGAACAAAAAGGAAAAGGGTGAGCTCAACTAGCCCAGTAAAGAATATTATGACTAAGATAACATAGAACAAATTATCGTTAGTCTTCAAGAGGGAAAAATCTAATAGAATACAATAGACAACCAGTTTTAAATCAATCTTCGCAGCGGAAATAATAATTCATTAGAAGAGTTAAGTAGAGAATGCAAACTACTATCTTCTATATATGAATTAAAAGGTCATCGTCGATATTTTATCCCTGTAACATCAATCAATATATATATCTGGAATTAAATATTCATCTTTGCACTACAGGCCAAAGATATTCATCAGTTGGTCATGTTCATCTAAACACATGTTCATCTTTGCACTACGGGCCAATGATATTCATCAGAAATCATTCATCTTTGCACTACATGCCAAAGATATTCAGTAATATCATCATTTAGGACTGAGGATGATGAAAAATATTTTAAAGAAAACGAATCCAGTGAAACAAAAGAATAAATATTAAGGATTCGTATTTCAACTATTCCATGTCCAAAAATACCTCATAAATAATCATAGTGGAGTAAAATTCAAGAATGATCAAAACATGGATATAATCAAAGCTAGTATCCATAATAGATATTTTGGACGAAAAATGAAAATTTAATTTTTCTCTGAATAGTGCCGTATACGTGAATAGTAACTCCGACACTAAAAGACAAGAATTTCACAATAAAATACTCACAATATTCCGGTATAATGATATTGAAAGAAATAATATCATTTTAAAAAAAATAATATCCCTTACCTCGAAAAAGACAACTTTGATTGGAATATCGAATATAGTCTTTGAAGGGAACTCGCACCGTATAGCAACACTCAAGGTATCAAAATACTCACAAGAATACGCTCGATATATAGAGAGAGAAAGAGAGAGAAAACTTGTTTCTGGTGTGATTTTCAATTCTAACCTAAGCACCCTATTTATAGGAAAATGCTTAGAACACCAAAGCAGAAAAATTAATATAATATAAATATATATATACAATTTTCCTACGCCCACTTTCCTAGATCTGAATTCAGCAACTTATATCACATGCAAGACCCACAATTAATGACAAAAACGTTTTTATTAATAAAAATAAATAAAACTTCCAAAAATCAATTATTTCGTAACTTCGGAACTTCAATAATTCATAATTAATAGCCCTTTTGTCAGAAAAATTCGAACCACGTGTGATTTCCATAGGAAATTTCATTATCTACAACTTTGCAGAAGAAAGTTTTTCCAAATTCCAAACACAAATTTACCGAAATACACAAACAGACGATTTTACAGGCTATAATCAAATTTCAGTCAAGAAATGGGCCCATAGACATGTTTAACATGTTTTAAACAACTTTTGCAACAAAAATACTCTTCCTCCTCATATACTCATATATCCCACATTCATTGTAAAAATATCGGCATTATTATATTATAATAATATAATAAAATATTATTTTATCGTAAAAGATAAAATATCGATTTTCAACAATTGTCACTTTAAAAATTTTTCCATCTATATCCACATAAAATGAATATTTTTCTCATCATATAAATCAATAATTAATTATTCACAAATAATATTACGTAATCACAATATCGACAACCAAAGTAGTTCCCAAGAAAGAGGGGCTTTCAATAAGAATTTCTCTTCTTGGCAATTAATTAGGTGACCAAACCCTCCTTGTATGTAACTTTCTAGACATTGCCAATAATGTTATCTAATAATATTATTCACATAATATGAATTATTGCTTCGATAATGGAAAATATCGTGTAGTGACAATTATTGAAACAACAATAATATAGAATATCAATGCAACAATTATTGAATTAATAAAATAAAATCTTCGAATAAAGAATTATTGTAACAATTATCGAGTAGTGCCTTCTTACATAAGAATCAATAATTAGTGCAATACCATGTGCTATCTTGTCTGCAACAACGCCAGACATCGTGTTTTAAACACCGGTATTCCAACAAGATAATCAGAATAACTACGCCGTTATTTATAAACAACTTATACTTGTCGTTTTCTTCATCCAATCGCTTTCCGTTATGGGGCCCACACAAGGCTGCGCCGTCGTACGAATATTCCACGACCAAACGAATATTTTCCGATAAAAATGAATATTTTATAACCATTTGCTTATTTAAAATATTTGCGCATTTTACCCATAACTAACCACATTAATCAAATCAACCCTTACTATTTCAAAATGATAAATAGAGGAAATTAAATTTCATTTATTAATAATTTGGGGTCTTACAACCTCCCCTCCTTATGAAATTTCGTCCTTGAAATCGACGACGACCGTACAGTGTTTCAAAAGATGAGGATACCTGCTTTCATTTCCGTTTCCAGCTCCCAGGTCATTTAATCAATAGCATGGTTTCTCCACAAAACTTTAACTTGTGGTATGACCATCGTGCGTAGGACATGCTCCTTCCTATCCAAGATCTTGACAGGTACCTCTTCGTACGTTAAGTCTTCGGCTATCTCATCTGGTTCTAACTTAATAACGTGGTTTGGGTCTTTCACATATTTACGTAGCACAGATATATGAAAAACATTATGAACACGAGACATACTTGGAGGTAATGCGAGTCTATAGGCCACAGTTCCTACTCGGTCAAGAATCTGAAATGGACCAATAAATCGTGGATTGAGCTTTCCTCTCTTCCCAAATCTTGTAACTCCTTTCCATGGAGCCACACGCAACAATACATGATCCCCAATGTCAAATTCCATGTCCTTTCGATGAAGATCCGCATAACTCTTTTGTCGATCCTGTGCCATTTGTATACGTTGTCGAATCGTTTGGATCTTCTCTGTAGTCATTCGTACCAACTCTGGTCCCAACAACGTTGCTTCTCCCACCTCATCCCAACATACTGGAGAGCGACACTTTCATCCATACAATGCTTCAAATGGAGCCACACCTATACTTGCCTGATAACTGTTGTTGTAGGAGAATTTCACCAATGGTGGGTACTTATCCCAACTTCCTTTGAAATCTAGGACACAAAGTCTTAATAGGTCTTCAAGAGTTTGAATAGTCCTCTCTGATTGCCCGTCCGTTTTAGGATGGTATGCTCAATCGAAATCAGATCTGCGCCCATAGCTTTTTGCAAGCTAACCCAAAATCTTGAAGTGAATCTTGGGTCACGATCCGAAACTATGGAAGTGCATTCCATGCAATCTCACAATCTCATTTACGTACATTCGAGCAAGACGTTCAAGGGAATAAGTCTCCCGTATCGGCAAGAAATGAGCAGACTTGGTTAATCTATCAACAATAACCCAAATAGCATTTATTCCTTCAGAAACCGTGGGAAGACCCGTAATGAAATCCATGGTAATGTGTTCCCACTTCCATTTCAGAATCTCAAGTGGTTGCAATGGACCCTTTGGCACTTGATGCTCCGCCTTTACACATTGACAAGTTAAACACCTCGAGATAAACTTTGCAATCTCTCTCTTCATATTGTTCCACCAAAATGTATGTCGAAGATCACGATACATTTTGGTACTTCCAGGATGGATTGCAAATGGTGTATTGTGTGCCACCATCATGATCTTGTACTTCAAATCAGAATGGTTAGGAACACAAAGTCTGGAGTGGACTCGAAGTATTCCTTCTTCATTGATTCTTGCTTCTGTAATAGCACCTTCTTGTACTTTCTTCTTCATATACGCAATCACTCCGGGTCGTGGCTTTGAGCAACTTTAACTTTATAGATTAAAGTTGGTTCTATGCGTATACTTGACATCATCGCACTCGTTCCTGCATATGATCTTCTACTCAACGCGTGAGCTACCACGTTTGCTTTTCCAAGATGGTATTGAATAGTGTGGTCATAATCTTTCAACAGCTCGAGCCAACGTCGTTGCCGCATGTTGAGTTCTTTTTGAGTGAAGAAATATTTGAGTCTTTTATGGTCTGAATATATCTCCACTTTCTCCTCAATATAGATAGTGCCTCCAGATCTTTAGCACGAAAGCGACTGCTGCCAACTCTAGATCATGAGTAGGATAATTCCTCTCATATTCTTTAAATTGTCGCGAGGCATAGGCTATAACTTTCTCACGTTGCATGACAACACATCCTAGCCCTTTGCCTAAAACATCGCTGTAGATAACAAATCCATCCGAACCAGATTGTATGGTCAAAACAGGTGCCGAAATGAGTCTCCTCTTAAGCTCTTGGAAACTCTTCTCACATTCCTCGCTCCATACGAATTTGATATCTTTCCGAGTCAACTGAGTTAATGGGGTAGCGATTCGAGAAAACTCTTCCACGAATCTTCGATAATAACTAGCTAAGCCCAGAAAGCTACGTACGTCGGTTACCGTCTTTGGTTGCTCCCAACTTTGTATTGCTTCAATCTTCGCCGGGTCAACAGATACTCCATGTTTTGACACCACGTACCCTAGGAATGCTACTTCCTCAAGCCAGAACTCGCATTTCTTCAACTTAGCATATAGCTTGTTTTCACGCAGCCTTTGGAGTACCAGCTTCAAATGGTGCTCATGATCTTCACGGCTTTTAGAATATATGAGGATGTCATCAATAAAGACAACAACGAATTGATCCAAATAATCCTTGAATACTCGGTTCATCATATCCATAAAAGCCGTAGGAGCATTAGTCAATCCAAAAGACATGACTAGGAATTCATAATGCCGTCATCGGTTTCAAGGCGATCTTTGAATATCCTCGCTTTTAACCTTCGGTGATGATATCCGAAGCTAAGATCGATCTTTGAAAAGAATTTTGCTCCTTAATCGGTCAAACAGGTCATCAATACGAGGTAGCGGATACCTATTCTTGATAGTGACATGGTTTAATCTTGTGAATCGATACAAAGTCGCATACTCCCGTCTCTTTCTTCTTTACAAATAAAACAAGAGCACCCCAAGGAGATGTACTAGGATGAATAAAACCGATGTCCAACAACTCTCGTAGTTGGACCTTTAACTCTGAAGTTCAATAGAGCCATTCGATATGGGGTTTTAGAAATGGGCTTTGTACTCAGTTCAAGATCAATAAAGAATTCAACTTCACGTTCGTGGGTAGACCAGGAAAGTTCTTCAGAAATACGTCGGAAAGTCAATAACAACAGGAATATTATTCAAATATGACGTCTCTTTATTCAAATCCATAACATGGGCTAAGAAAGCTTGACACCCGTTTTTAATAAACGAATGGCTTTATGGCTTGATATAACAGTGATTGATTTTAATGGCTTAGTTGCTTGAATTCGCACAACAGGTTGGTTAGGAATATGAAAACTAACAACCTTACGAAAACAATCAATTTTGGCATGATGAGTAGTTAACCAATCAATCCCTAAAATCACATCAAAAACAAGTATCTTTAACGAGATAAGGTCAACAGGTAATGTGATGGTGCCAACTTGGATCAAACAAGATTTATAAAAAGTGGATGTGATGAAAGTACTTGCATGCTAACCCAAAATCTTGAAGTGAATCTTGGGTCACGATATGAAACTATGGATACTGGCATTCCATGCAATCTCAAAATCTCATTTACGTACATTCGAGAAAGACGTTCAAGGGAATAAGTCTCCCGTATCAGCAAGAAATGAGCAGACTTGGTTAATCTATCAACAATAACCCAAATAGCATTTATTCCTTCAGAAACCGTGGGAAGACCCGTAACGAAATCCATGGTAATGTGTTCCCACTTCCATTTCGGAATCTCAAGTGGTTGCAATGGACCCTTTGGCACTTGATGTTCCGCCTTTACATGTTGACAAGTTAAACACCTCGAGATAAACTTTGCAATCTCTCTCTTCATATTGTTCCACCAAAATGTATGTCGAAGATCACGATTCATTTTGGTACTTCCAGGATGGATTGCAAATGGTGTATTGTGTGGCTCCATCATGATCTTGTACTTTAAATCAGAATCGTTAGGAACACAAAGTCTGGAGTGGACTCAAAGTATTCCTTCTTCATCGATTCTTGCTTCTGGAATAACACCTTCTTGTACTTTCTTCTTCATACGCATCAGCTCCGGGTTTGTGGCTTGAGAAACTTTAACTTTATCGATTAAAGTTGGTTCTATGCGTATACTTGACATCATCGCACTCGTTCCTGCATATGATCTTCTATTCAACGCGTCACCTACCACGTTTGCTTTTCGGGATGGTATTAAATAGTGTGGTCGTAATCTTTCATGTTTCGAGCCAACGTCGTTCTTGCATGTTGAGTTCTTTTTGAGTGAAGAAATATTTGAGGCTTTTATGGTCTGAATATATCTCCACTTTCTCCCCCATATAGATAGTGCCTCCAGATCTTTAGCGTGAAAACGACTGCTGCCAACTCTAGATCATGAGTAGGATAATTCCTCTCATATTCTTTAAGTTGTCGCGAGGCATAGGCTATAACTTTCCCACGTTGCATGAGAACACATCCTAGCCCTTTGCCTGAAGCATCGCTATAGATACCAAATCCATCTGAACTAGATGGTATGGTCAAAACAGGTGCCGAAATGAGTCTCCTCTTAAGCTCTTGGAAACTCTTTTCACATTCCTCGCTCCATACGAATTTGATATTTTTTCGAGTCAACTGAGTTAACGGGGTAGCGATTCGAGAAAACCCTTCCACGAATCTCCGATAATAACTAGCTAAGCCCAGAAAGCTACGTACTTCGGTCACCGTCTTTGGTTGCTCCCAACTTTGTATTGCTTCAATCTTCGTCGGGTCAACAGATACTCCATGTTTTGACACCACGTGCCCTAGGAATGCTACTTCCTCAAGCCAGAACTCGCATTTCTTTAACTTAGCATATAACTTGTTTTCACGCAGCCTTTGGAGTACCAGCTCCAAATGGTGCTCATGATCTTCACGGCTTTTGGAATATATGAGGATGTCATCAATAAAGAAAACAACGAATTGATCCAAATAATCCTTGAATACTCGGTTCATCATATCCTTAAAAGTCGCAGGAGCATTAGTCAATCCAAAAGACATGATAGGAGTTCATAATGCCTGTACCGAGTTCTGAAGGCAGTCTTCGGAATATCCTCAGCTTTAACCTTCAGCTGATGATATCCAGAACGAAGATCGATCTTTGAAAAGAATTGTGCTCCTTGTAACTGGTCAAACAGGTCATCAATACGAGGTAGCGGATACCTATTCTTGATAATGACATGGTTTAATTCCTGGTAATCGATACAAAGTCGCATACTCACGTCTTTCTTCTTTACAAATAAAACAGGAGCACCCCGAGGAGATGTACTAGGACGAATTAAACCGATGTCCAACAACTCCTGTAGTTAGACCTTTAACTCCTGAAGTTCAATAGGAGCCATTCGATATGGGGTTTTAGAAATGGTCTTTGTACCAGGTTCAAGATCAATAAAGAATTCAACTTCACGTTCCGGGGGTAGACCGGGAAGTTCTTCAGGAAATACGTCAGGAAAGTTAATAACAACAGGAATATTATTCAAATATGACGTGTCTTTATTCAAATCCATAACATGGGCTAAGAAAGCTTGACACCCATTTTTTTAATAAACGAATGGCTTTATGGCTTGATATAACAGTGATTGATTTTAATGGCTTAGTTGCTTGAATTCGCACAACAGGTTGGTTAGGAATATGAAAACTAACAACATTACAAAAACAATCAATTTTGGCATGATGAGTAGTTAACCAATCAATCCCTAAAATCACATCAAAAGCAAGTATCTTTAAAGAGATAAGGTCAACAGGTAATGTGATGGTGCCAACTTGGATCAAACAAGATTTATAAACAGTAGATGTGATTAAAGTTTCTCCTAACGGAGTCTCCACAGGTAAATCAAAGTCTAATTTCTCCAGAGTCAAGTTTAAACGTTGACCACAAGCAGGAGAAATAAATGAATGGGTAGCACCGGTATCTAGTAAGGTAAAAACTTCGCATGAATTTATGATTAGCTTACCCGTGATCACCTCGTTTGGGTTTCTCGCATGTTGACGATCACCACAATAAACGCCTTCCAGAACCGTTGACTTTGACTTTTTCGGGATGACCTTTTGAGTCACCATCCCCTTGGATTTGGTTTCGCTTATAAGACAATCTCGAGCGATATGTCCTTCCTTTCCACAATTATAGCATACTTTGAACTGTTGTGGGACGGTTTGGTGATATGTCCTCTTTTCACATTTATAGCATACTGACCCGGTGGTCGTTCTCCTCCTTAAAACCAGTTGATCTTTCTTTCACGACGTCTTCACAAAGTGTCATTGTTGAATCTCTCTTTTAAAATCTTCCCCAACTCGCTTCTTCTATTTTCATGGCCATGATTACCACCAGTAGTGGTTGCTCTTGTCCGTATTTTTCTTTCTCTTTGGTTATCGTTGTTCGATGATGGCCGCCACCCAGATGATCCTAGTTGTGGTCCCTCCATTGATCGTACTCGTTATCTCGCTTCTAATAATTGAGCCTGTTGAGAACATCCGAATAGAGAGAAAATTTATGAGAAATGAGATATCGACGATACCGGGTTTCAAATCTCTCGAAACATTCGCGTACATACGTTCCTCATTCTCCACCAAATGAGGTGCAAACACCGATAACTCGCAAACTTTGCCTCGTCTTCGAGACACCGCCATGTTGTTTTGTTCTAATCGATGAACTCCACTTCCTTCATATGATTGAACACTTTCGTGAAAGTATTTGTCATTAAATAGTTTCTAAAATGTCTCCCAAGACATGCTTTAGTGCGGCTGGATGGAGTACGCTTCACGCACTCCCACCAAAGAGTCCGCCTCGCCATACGGAACATAAAGGTGACGAATGGAACCTTCTGTTCCTCCGTGCATCAAGACATCGAATATCTTGGTAATTTTTTTGACCCATGTTTCCACCATGATCGGATCCGGCTTTCCCTTAAATTCGTGGTCCCAACTCTTTGAATCGCTTGGTTTGTGACAACCCGTGAATTGCTATCATTTCTCCTATATTTTGAACACGAGTCTCTTCGATTCGATTTTGCATGAATCGCAAAATTTTCTAAACATCCCATCGCTCATCATCTCGCTTTCGTGTGTTGTTGTTCACAGGAGGAACATTGCCACTGCTGTTGCACGTTCTCCTCGTTGGTGAGCAAAGGTGTCTCCACGGTCTCATTTACTCCACTGTTAACATTCTCAGTCGACATTATCAAATACTGCCATAAAACAAGGGTTAATTTAACAAATTAACATATCACATAATATCCCTATATTATGACCAACCAACAAATAAGCTTAGGTAGGACACACTAGCGAAGGATTTACTCGTCTCTCCCCTCCTAGTTCTATTCCCCGATCTCCGCCAGAGATCATATCCCTAAGCTCTGATACCAACTGTGACGCCCCCAAAATAGGTATACAACTCCCATTCTGAGTCGTCAAAATACATGGTACAGAAACAACTACAACTTTATTAATACAACATAAAAACTGTGAGTTTAAATACAAATATTGTCATCTAGACAATATCCATACTCAAATAAGTCCTCACTACAATTATTGATACATTATTTTACAAAAATGGTGTGGACTACTAAAACGAGTTCCTAGAACCTTCATTCCATACCCCGACTAGTACTTGCTACATTCTCGCCTCCTGAGAAGAAAAATGGAACAAAAAGGAAAAGGGTGAGCTCAACTAGCCCAGTAAAGAATATTATGACTAAGATAAAATAGAACAAATTATCGTTAGTCTTCAACAGGGAAAAATCTAATAGAATACAATAGACAACCAATTTTAAATCAATCTTCGCAGCGGAAATAATAATTCATTAGAAGAGTTAAGTAGAGAATGCAAACTACTATATTCTATATATGAATTAAAAGGTCATTGTCGATATTTTATCCCTGTAACATCAATCAATATATATATCTGGAATTAAATATTCATCTTTGCACTACAGACCAAAGATATTCATCAGTTGGTCATGTTCATCTAAACACCTGTTCATCTTTGCACTACGGGCCAAAGATATTCATCAGAAATCATTCATCTTTGTACTACATGCCAAAGATATTCAGTAATATTATCATTTAGGACTGAGGATGATGAAAAATATTTTAAAGAAAACGAATCCAGTGAAACAAAAGAATAAATATTAATGATTCGTATTTCAACTATTCCATGTCCAAAAATACCTCATAAATAATCATAGTGGAGTAAAATTCAAGAATGATCAAAACATGGAAACAATCAAAGCTAGTATCCATAATAGATATTTTGGACGAAAAACAAAAATTTAATTTTTCTGTGAATAGTGTCGTATACGTGAATAGTCCCGTATACGTGAATAGTAATTCCGACACTAAAAGACAGGAATTTCACAAGAAAAATACTCACAATATTCCGGTATAATGATATTGAAAGAAATAATATCATTTTTAAAAAAATAATATCCCTTACCTCGAAAAGACAGTACTTCTGACTAGAATACTGAATATAGTGCTGAAGGGAACTCGCACCGTATAGCAACACTCAAGGTATCAAAATACTCACAAGAATACGCTCGATAATATAAATAGAGAAAGAGAAAGAAAACTTGTTTCTGGTGTAATTTTCAATTCTAACATAAGCACCCTATTTGTAGGAAAATGCTTAGAACACCAAAACAGAAAATTTAATATAATATAAATATATATATATATACAATTTTCCTACGCCCACTTTCCTAGATCTGAATTCAGTAACTTATATCACATGCAAGACCCACAATTAATGACAAAAACATTTTTATTAATGAAAATAAATAAAACTTCCAAAAATTAATTATTTCGGAACTTCAAAACTTTAATAATTCATAATTAATAGCCCTTTTGTCAGAAAAATTCAAACCACATGTCTTTTGCATAGGAAATTACATTATCTACAACTTTGGAGAAGAAAGTTTTTCCAAATTCCAAACAAAAATTGACCGAAATCCACAAAATTCGATTTTATGTGTTATAATCAAATTTTAGTCAAGAAATGGGCCCTATGAGACATGTTTAACATGTTTTAAAAACTTTTTGCAAAAAAAATACTCTTCCTCCTCATATACTCATATATCCCACATTCATTGTAAAAATATCAACATTATTATATAATAATAATATAATAAAATATTATTTTATCGGAAAAGATAAAATATCGATTTTCAACAATTGTTACTTTAAAAATTTTCTCCATCTATATCCACATAAAATGAATATTTTCCTCGTCATATAAATCAATAATTAATTATTCACAAATAATATTACGAGAATCACAATATTGACAACCGTGTAGTTTCTCTAGGAAAGAGGAGGCTTTCAATAAGAATTTCTCCATCTGGCCATGCAATTAGGTGATCAAACCTCCGCTAGATGTAACTTTCTAGACATTGTCAATAATATTATCTAATAATATTATTCAGATAATATGAATTATTGCTTCGATAATGGAAAATCTTTGTGTAGTGACAATTATTGAAACAACAAAGAATATAGAATATCAATGCAACAATTATTGAATCAATAAAATAAAATCTTTGAACAAGAATTATTGTAACAATTATTGAGTAGTTCCTTCTCACGTAAGAATCAATAATTGGTGCAATACCGCAATATCATCTTGTGCAACAACGCGTATTACATTATGTTTTAACCCATAGGGTATTCCAACAAGATAATTCAGAATAACTACGCCGTTATTTATAAACAACTTATACTTGTCGTTTTCTTTGTGACGCCCCCAAAATAGGTTTACAACACCCATTCTGAGTTGTGAAAATACATGGTACAGAAACAACTACAACTTTATTAATACAACATAAAAACTGTGAGTTTAAATACAAATAATGTCATCTAGACAATATCCACACTCAAATAAGTCCTCAGTACAATTATTGATACATTATTTTATAAAAATGGTGAGGACTACTAAAACGACTTTCTAAAACCTTCATTCCATACCCCGACTAATACTCGCTACATTCTCGCCTCTTGAGAAGAAAAATGGAACAAAAAAGAAAAGGGTGAGCTCAACTAGCCCAGTAAAGAATATTATTGTGACGCCCCCAAAATAGGTATACGTCACCCATTCCGAGTCGCCAACTACATGGTATAGAAACAACTATAACTTTATTAATACAACATAAAAACTGTGAGTTTAAATACAAATATTGTCATCTAGACAATATCCACACTCAAATAAGTCCTCATTAAAATTATTGATACACTATTTTACAGAATAGTGAGGACTACTAGAACAACTTCTAGAACCATCGTTCCACACTCCGACTAGTACTCGCTACATTCTCGCCTCCTGAGAAGAAAAATAGAACAACAAGGAAAAGGGTGAGCTCAACTAGCCCAGTAAAGAACATTATGACTAAGATAATATAGAACAAATTATCGTTAGTCCTCAACAGGGAAAAATCTAATAGAATACAATAGACAACCAGCTTTTAAATCAATCTTCGCAATGAAATAATAACTCATTAGAAGAGTTAAGTAGAGAATGCAAACTACTATCTTCTATATATGAATTTAAAAGTTCATCGTCGATATTTATATCCTGTAACATCAATCAATATATATCCGAATCAAATATTCATCTTTGCACTACAGCCAAAGATATTCATCGATTAGTCATGTTCATCTAAACACATGTTCATCTTTGCACTACTGGCCAAAGATATTAATCAATGGCCATATGTTCATCTCAACACTGCTCATCTTTGCACTACGAGCCAAAGATATTCATCAAGAAATCATTCATCTTTGCACTACTGAGCCAAAGATATTCATCGATTGGTCATGTTCATCTAAACACCTATTCATCTTTGCACTCTGAGCCAAAGATATTAATCGATCGATCAATGTTCATCTCAACACTGCTCATCTTTGCAATACGGGCCAAAGATATTCATCAAGAAATCATTCATCTTTGCACTACGGTGCAAAGATATTCAAGAATATCATCATTTAGGATGAGGATGATGAAAAATATTTTAAAGAAAACGAATCCATTGAAACATAAGAACAAGTATTAAGGATTCGTACTTTTAAATAATCCAAGTTCAAAAAATACTTCATAAATAACCAGATTGGAGTAAAATTCAAGAATGAAGATCAAAACATAGATCCAATCAAAGATAGGAATCATAATGCATAATCTTGGACACGTAAAAGAAAATTTAATTTTTTTGTGAATAGTGTCGATTGATGAATGAATAGCCGTGAGTACGTGAATAATAACTCCGACCTCAAAAGATAGAAATTTCACAAAAAAAACATCACCACGCTTCGTGAATAGTACTCCTGAATAGTAACTCGTGAATAATAACTCATGAATAGTAATTCATGAATTGTAACTCATGAATAGTAACTCCGACATGAAAAAGTTCCAAATTTGACAAAAAGTTCAGAACAATATTTCGGCATAATTATATTGAAGAAGATAATATCATTTAAGAAGAAACAACATCCCTTACCTCAGAAAGAATAGTACTTACATTTGAAATCTTTGGATATAGTCTTTGAAAGAACTTGCATCATATAGCAATAACTCAAAGTACTAAAATACTCACAAAATACGCTCGATATTATAGAGAGAAATAGAGAGAAAACTTCAAGTTTCTTGTGTGATTTTCAATTCTAACCTAAGCACCCTATTTATAGGAAAATGCTTAGAACACCAAAGCAGAAAATTTAATATAATATTAATATATATATATATATATATTAAAATCCTACGCACACCAAATCAGAACCAAATATCTGCCACCAATAGTCAACTAAATGAAAAAAACGTTTTTCTTAATTAAAATAATTAAAACTTCCAAAAATCAATTATTTCAGAATTTCAGAACTTCAATAATTCATAATAAATAGCCCTTTTATCAGAAAATTCAAATCTCGTGACTTTTTATAGGAAATTCATTTCTCTACAACTTTGCAGAAGAAAGTTTTCCCAAATTCCAAAAGTAAATCGATCAAATCCATAAACGAACGATTTGCTGTGCTATAATCAAATTTCAGTCAAGAAATGGGCCCACGGACATGTTTAACATGTTTTAAATAACTTTTACAACAAAAATACTCCTCATCCTCATATACTCATATATCCCACATTCATTGTAAAAATATCCCCATTATTATATTATAATAATATAATAAAATATTATTTTATCAGAAAAGATAAAATATCAATTTTTAACAATTGTCACTTTAAAAATTTTCTCCATCTATATCCGCATAAAATCAAAATTTTTCTCATCATATAAATCAGTAATTAATTATTCACAAATAATATTACAGAATCACAATAATGACAATCAGGCCGTTCCTAGGAAAGAGGAGGCTTTCCAATAAGAATTTCTCCTTATTAGCGCGCAATTAGGTGACCAAACCTATCCTTATACAGAACTTTCTAGACATTGCCAATAACGTTATCTAATAATATTATTCAGATAATATGAATTATTGCTCCGATAATGGAAAATACTGTGTAGTGACAATTATTGAAACAACAATAATATAAAATATCAACGCAGCAATTATTGAATCAATAAATAAAATATCGAATGAAAGAATTATCAGTAATAATTATTGAGTAGTGCCTTCTCACGTAAGAATCAATAATTCAAAAATATTTGTAATACCGTATGCTAGCACGCAAGCAACAACGATATTACTTTACTTTACGCATAGGGTATTCCAATGATGTTAACCAGAACTCACTACGCCAAGTTATTTATAAAAACTCAAATTTGTCTTTTTCTTCATCAAGCCGGTTATTTACGTTATGGGCCCCTAAATGATCTGCATGGTGCATTTAATATTCCCAAACAAAAAGAATATTCCACACGACCAAACGAATATTCCCAAACAACAATGAATATTTTATAACCACTTGCGTATTTTTGAAAAAAAAAATTCATATATCACCCTTAACTTTAACTTTTTATCAATTTAACCATTTACCGAATTGTAATTATAAGAAAAATTGAATACTTTTATTTCATAAAATTCGGGGTCTTACAATTATGAACAAGATAATATAGAACAAATTATTGTTAGTCTTCAACAGGGAAAAATCTAATAGACAACAAGTTTTAAATCAATATTCGCAGCGGAAATAATAATTCATAGAAGAGTTACGTAGAGAATAAAATCTACTATTATCTATGAATTTAAAAGTCCATCAATATTTTATCCATGTAACATCAATCAATATACATCATAAATCAAATATTCATCTTTGCACTACAGGCCAAAGATATTCATCGATTAATTGGGTCATGTTCATCTAAACACTGCTCATCTGCACTACGGCCAAAGATATTCATCGAAAATCATTCATCTTTGCACTACATGCCAAAGATATTCAGTAATATCATCATTTAGGACTGAGGATGATGAAAAATATTTTAAAGAAAACGAATCCAGTGAAGCAAAAGAATAAATATTAAGGATTCGTATTTCAGCTATTCCATGTCTAAAAATACCTCATAAATAATCGTAGTGGAGTAAAATTCAAGAATGATCAAAACATGGATACAATCAAAGCTAGTATCCATAATAGATATTTTGGATGAAAAACAAAAATTTAATTTTTCCGTGAATAGTCTTCAGATTCGTGAATAAAGGTCGAGTATCGTGAATAAGTCTTAGTATCGTGAATAGTAACCTCGACACAAAAAGTTCCAAATTTGATAAAAAGTTCAAACCAATATTTTGGCATAATGATATTGAAGAAAATAATATCATTTGAGAAGAAAATAACACCCCTTACCTTATAAAGACAGTACTTCTAGTTGAAACACCGGATATAGGCTATGACTTGAACTTGCACCGTATAGAAACACTCAAAATATTAAAATACTCACAAGAATACGCTCAATATATCGAGAGAGAGAGAGAGAGAAAAAAAAAACTTCAGTTTCTGGTGTGATTTTCAATTCTAACCTAAGCACCCTATTTATAAGAAATTGCTTAGAATACCAAAGCAAAAAATTTAATATACTATTAATATATATATATATATATATATTATAATTTCCTACGCACACCTCCACTGATCCAAAACATCAGCGACACATGTGCCAACTCACCAAAAACGTTTTTGTTAATTAAAACAATTAAAACTTCCAAAAATCAATTATTTCAGAATTTCAGAACTTCAATAATTCATAATAAATAGCCCTTTTATCAGAAAAATTCAAAACTAATTTCCTTTCCATAGGAAATTCCATTCTCTACAACTTTGCAGAAGAAAAATTTTCCAAATTCCAAACAGAAATTGACCGAAATCCACAAACGGGCGATTTTATAGGCTATAATAAAATTTCAGTCAAGAATTGGGCCCACAGACATGTTTAACATGTTTTAAACAAATTTTGCAACAAAAATACTCTTCCTCCTCATATACTCATATATCCCACATTCATTGTAAAATATCATCATTATTATATTATAATAATATAATAAAATATTATTTTATCGTAAAAGATAAAATATCGATTTTCAACAATTGTCACTTTAAAAATTTTCTCCATCTATATCCACATAAAATGAATATTTTCCTCATCATATAAATCAATAATTAATTATTCACAAATAATATTACGTAATCACAACATCGACAACTGAGCAGGTTCAGGAAAGAGGGACTTTCCAATAAGAATTTCTCCTTACTAGCGCGCAATTAGGTGACCAAACATCTCCTTAGGCAAAACTTTCTAGACATTGCCAGTAATGTTATCTAATAATATTATTCAGATAATATGAATTATTGCTTCGATAATGGGAAATCGTGTAGTGATAATTATCAAACAACAAGTAATATAGAATATCAATGCAACAATTATTGAATCAATAAAATAAAATATCGATCAAGAAATATCGTAACAATTATTGAGTAGTGCCTTCACGTAAGAATCAATAATTGGTGCAATAGGTAATCTTCTCGCGGCAACAACGCCGACATCTTGTGTTTTAACCAAAAGTATTCCAACAAGATTAATTCAGTAATAATCATAATTGTTATTTATAAACAACTTATACTTGTCATTTTCTTCATCCAATCGCTTTCAAGTTATGGGCCCACACACAAGGTCATGTACCATCGCATTTAATATTCCCAACAAAGAAGAATATTCCACGACCAAACGAATATTCTCCGATAAAAATTAATATTTTATAACCACTTGCTTATTTAAAATATTTGCGCATTTTACCCACAACTAACCACATTAATCAAATTAACCCTTACTATTTTAAAATAAAAAATAGAGGAAATTTAATTTTATTTATAATAAGTTGGAGTCTTACAACCTCCCCTCCTTATGAAATTTCGTCCTCGAAATTGATGTACCTACTTGGTGTTTCGAAAAGATGAGGATACCTCGCTTTCATTTCCGTTTCCAACTCCCAGGTCATTTCCTTAATAGCATGGTTTCTCCACAAAACTTTAACTTGTGGTATGACCTTCGTGCATAGGACATGTTCCTTCCTATCCAAGATCTTGACAGGTACCTCTTCATACGTTAAGTCTTCGTTTATCTCGTCCGGTTCTAACTCAATGACGTGGTTCGGGTCTTTCACATATTTACGAAGCACAGATATATGAAAAACATTATGAACACGAGACATACTTGGAGGTAACGCGAGTCTATAGGCCACATTTCCTATTCGGTCAAGAATCTGAAATGGACCAATAAATCGTGGATTGAGCTTTCCTCTCTTCCCAAATCTTGTAACTCCCTTCCATGGAGCCACACGCAACAATACATGATCCCCAATACTAAGTTCCACGTCCTTTCGATGAAGATCCGCATAACTCTTTTGTCGATCATGTGCCGTTTGTATACGTTGTCGAATCGTTTGGATCTTCTCTTTAGTCATTCATACCAACTCTGGTCCCAACAACGTTGCTTCTCCTACCTCATCCCAACATACTGGAGAGCGACACTTTCGTCCATACAATGCTTCAAATGGAGCCACACATGCTTATTCCTGACAAATTGTGCTCCTTGTAACTGGTCAAACAGGTCATCAATACGAAGTAGCGGATACCTATTCTTGATAGTGACATGGTTTAATTCTTGGTAATCGATACAAATTCGCATACTCCCGTCTTACTTCTTTACAAATAAAATAGGAACACCCCAAGGAGATGTACTAGGACCAATGAAACCGATGTCCAACAACTCATGTAGTTGGACCTTTAACTCCTGAAGTTCAATAGGAGCCATTCGATATGGGGTTTTAGAAATGGGCTTTGTATGCGAGTTCAAGATCAATAAAGAATTTAACTTCACGTTAGGGGTAGAGCAGGGAAGTTCTTCAGGAAATACGTCAGGAAAGTCAATAACAACAGGAATATTATTCAAATATGACGTGTCTTTATTCAAATCCATAACATGGGCTAAGAAAGCTTGACACCCGTTTTTTAATAAACGAATGGCTCTATGGCTTGATATAACAGTGATTGATTTTAATGGCTTAGTTGTTTAAATTCGCACAATAGGTTGGTTAGGAATATGAAAACTAACAACCTTACGAAAACAATCAATTTTGGCATGATGAGTAGTTAACCAATCAATCCCTAAAATCACATCAAAAGCAAGTATCTTTAAAGAGATAAAGTCAACAGGTAATGTGATGGTGCCAACTTGGATCAAACAAGATTTATAAACAGTAGATGTGATTAAAGTTTCTCCTAACGGAGTCTCCACAGATAAATCAAAGTCTAATTTCTCCGGAGTCAAGTTTAAACGTTGAGCACAAGCGGGAGAAATAAATGAATGGGTAGCACCAAAGATTCAATAAGGTATAAACTTCGCATGAATTTATGATTAGCTTACCCGTGATCACCTCGTTTGGGTTTCTCGCATGTTGACCAGTCACGACAAACGCCCTTCCAGGAACCGTTGACTTTGACTTTTCTGGGACAACCTTTTGAGTCACCATCCCCACTGGACTTGGTTTCACTACAATACAATTTCGAGTGATATGTCCTTCCTTTCCACAATTATAGCATACTTTGAACTGTTGTGGATAGTTTGGGCTGATATGTCCCTCTTTTCCACATTTATAAAGATGATACCGGTGGTCGTTCTCCTCCCTTAAAACCGATTCTTTCTTTGGTCTTTGAGGTCTTCACAGTGTCATTGTTGAATCTCCTCTTTTTAAAATCTTCCCCCAACTCGCTTTTTCTATTTTCATGGCCACGATTACTGTTGGGTAATTTCTAGTTACGCACAACACGCAAGTATACGTGGTCAACAAGTAATAAAGAGTAAGTAAAGTATCGTTCCCACAGAAAATTAACTAACAAAGTTCACCAAGCATTAACCCATAACCATCTTAGTCTTATTTAAACAAATGATATTATATTTTGTATTTAAACTACGAAATTAAGTAAACCTAACTATTCCTAGAGTGAGACTAGATAATAAAGACCTGAGATTACAATTTCATCTATTGACTCATTCAAATCCATACATTTCATGTTAAGCCAAACTAATTGTACCAATTTGTTAGTCGAGAACACTAAAGTAAAGTATAGCCATCTTTCAATGCACCATACCCATATCACATATAATCCACAATTGATAGAATACATATGAACACCCACATTACCTAAATCACAATATCTCTATGTGATTTATAAATAATTAGAGTTTAATTCCAAGTTCTCAATTGACTACGAGTGGTGCTTCGGTATATGTCTATCCTAAGCACAAATCATACATCCCATCACAACGTAGAATATACAATCACAAGCTATCAAGATCAGATCTAAACCCATACTTCGTCTTTCAAGTTCATATGGGTTATCACAGTAATTGATGGCCAATCAACTAAGCAAATAAGCATAAATCTTAATAGACAATCCCATAGCAATCACTAAGGTTAACAATAAAATATATCAGATTAAACTAATCAATAGAATCCATTGTAATCTCAAAATAGAGTTTAACTCATCATAGAATCAAAACCCACAATCCACAATTGATTATACATTGAGAAATAAAGATAGAAGTAAAGAGAAGTTAGGGATTTGGGAATGTAAATTTGAGATTCTCCTCTTGCTCCAATTCTGAATTTCCAATGCTCTTCGATTGCTTCAATCTTCAACTCTCATCTAATCTAGGGTTCTAATCTAATCTAAAAAGAAAGAGAAGAAAAGAAAACAATGATAGCTTTAGCCCCCAAGGGGTGGAATAATGTTTACATCATGAGAATATGTCTAATATATATGCCCTAATTGAATCCCTCTCTCCGTTACGCTTCAATTGCACTGTTTAATGAAAAGTCAGCTTTGGTCAACACCCGAAGTCACGCGGCCGCGCAGGAATTGGCCTAAGTTGGGCGCGGCCGCGCAAAAGCTGAAAATCGCGCTTTTTACTACTGTAAGTCGCGTGGCCGCGCGCAAGTTCGCGCGCCCGCGCGCGGGTGATTTTCTCCTGCAGTGTGCTCTGGTAAAATGGCCATAACTTTTGATCCGGGAAGAGTTACGGGACGTGCCACCTATCAAATCGAAGATATCGACGAGCTCTACAACTTTCATTCTTTGAGTACTGAGAAATAATGCACGGATGAAGACTGAAATTGAGCTGGAAGGGACTGCTGTGAAAATGGCTAACCAAAACAGCGAAGTTTGACGTCCATTGGTACAACGATCATAATTAGAGCGATTCAAGATGTTCTGAAAAGCTACGAAGATGCTCTACAATGTAGTCCAAGTTCTAAGCCATGAACATGAAGTAATATGAAAGCCCAAATGATGTCCGGATTGCCTTTTCTTTGCATTTTCTTTGCTTTTCCTTACCAATAATCGCTCACACCGCTCCCAATTGTATAACCTACAAAATGAACACAAAATGCATGAAAAATAACTAAGACACATGAATACAAGCAACTAATTCAAGTAAAAGATATCGTATAAGTGTATAAAAAATCCACTTATCAAATACCCCCAAACTTAAACCGTTGCTTGTCCCCAAGCAACACAATATAATGCAATCTATATGATATGCAAGCTACGCTACTATGAAAATGAATCCCCAGATTTCCAGTCACGTTATGAATTCCAATACGATATGCCTCAGAGAAATATCAAGATCCAAGAACAAAGTATCAAACTAAGCTAAAGTCATAATGACATACAATCATATAATCCTAACCTGCTATAAAGATGATGTGTGTGTGTGTGATGTATTCAGAGATAAGCTTGACAAAGGTGAAGATACCACATGCTTTATTGCTTAAGGCAGAAAATTAAAGTTTAAATCAAGAACTATGCATACAAATGAAACAAGAACTACTCCAACACATCAGTACAAACTAAGGTTTAGCAAAGGGTTTATTCTACTTTATTTTTACTCGCGAGGGCAATTTTCGCACTTTTCCGCGGTATTTATTGAATTTTATATATATATATCCCATGACTTTGCAATGTCTCATTCCATTAGGCTAACAGTGCTACCCCTTAGCGAGCTTTCAACCAACGACTCCCAGACCATTAAGACATTAGGCTAGGTGTAGAGACAATCCCCCAAGCGTATTTTACTCAAGTAACAAAGGCCCCGAAATAAGACTAGCCATAGTAATTATTCAATATTTTTTTTTTCTATTTTTTTTTATAAAGCAAGCATACCCATGCGTTCTCCAAAACTTGAGTTTAAGTGTCTTCATAGTCATTACTCACTTCCTACACAATTCTATCATTAAAAACAACATTTTCCTCTCAGCAAACAAGCATGCTAATCTTAACCAACAAGCAAATAGGAACATTGGCGTGCTACCTGGTAACATCTAAACAGCAAGCATGAATTATATCCTGTATAAAATTATAATTAAGCTCAAGATATCCACTAAATTAAAAAATCTATCAAATTTCTATGTCATCATTAGCCAAATTAGAATTCAACTAACTAAAAGCCTGGGATTATGCAATGTTATGCAACTAAACACATACTAAGTAATCAAGACAAAAGAAAACTAATAAAAAAATTTATACTAAAATACCCCTACTATACAACTTAAACATGCAATCAAACTATATGTGTAAGACCCCGAAATTTTTTAAATAAAAAGGAATTTCCTTTATTTATTATTTTGAAATAGTAAGGGTTGATTTGATTAATGTGGATAGTTAGGGGTTAAATACGCAAATACTTCAAAATAAGCAAGTGGTTATAAAATATTCATTGTTGTCGGGGAATATTCGGTTGGTCGTGGAATATTAAATCTTTGTCGGGAATATTCCTACGACGGTAGCGACCGTGTGTGGGCCCCATAACTTAAAGCGATTGGATGAAGAAAGCGACAAATATAAGTTGGTTAAAAATAACGGCGTAGTTATTACCGTTAAGACATTGGAATACCGGTGGTTAAAATACGAAGAATCTGGCGTGGTTGCACGTTGAGTAGCTTTACCAGTATTACAAAGATTGTTGAATTATTGATCCTTACGTAAGAAGGCTTTACTCAATAATTTTCACAGTAGTTCTTATTCGATATTTTATTTTATTGATTCAATAATTCTTTGCGTTGATATTTTATATTATTGTTGTTCAATAATTGTCCTCGCACATTATCTCCATTATCGGATCAATAATTCATATTATTTGAATAATATTATTAGATAGCATTATTGGCAATGTCTAGAAAGTTACGTAAAGGAGAGGTTTGGTCACCTAATTGCGGCGCCCAAGAAGGAGAAATCCTTATCGGAAAGCCCCCTCTTTCCTAGGAACGACCTGATTGTCATAATTGTGATTCTGTAATATTATTTGTGAATAATTAATTATTGATTTATATGATAAGAAAATATTTATAAATGATGGATTTATTTGTTTTATGTGGTTATAATTGAATGATTTAATGTTGAGGTGTTTTATCAGTAATTTTGTCGGAATGGAGGTATTAAAAATCAAATCAGTATTTTTACGATATATTGCGTGAGTTATAATTTTTAATCCGACCGTTGGATCGTTGTAATTTTTGGATATGTTATACATATATAAGTTGAGTATATGTCCACAAATTTTGAACCGTTAAAATGAACGAATGATTTGTTATGAATTTTAAGAGGTGACTGATTCGGAAATTAGGTTTATATTTGATTTTGGTGGAAAATTCTAGAATTGAGTGGGCCCCACTTGTAGTTGGTGAAGAAATGTGCTGAATTTTATTTCAAATGTGGTGGGTGGGAATAGTAGCGAGTAAAGCCATCGAGGTTGCGAGAGTTAAGTGCGCTTTGGCGTGCTTAACATTTTCCTATAAATAGAGGCTAAGTTAGAATTGAAAATCACACCGAAACAAGTTTTCTCTCGTTCTCTCTCTATATTATCGAGTGTATTTTGTGAGTATTTTGAGTATACTTTGAGTATTGTTAGACGGTGCAAGTTCCCTTCAGCACTATATTCGGTGTTTCAACTAGAAGTACTGTCTTTCGAGGTAAGGGATGTTATTTTCTTCTCAGATGATATTATTTCTTCAATATCATTATGCTGAAATATTGGTTGGAACTTTTTATCAAATTTGGAACTTTTTTATGTCGGGGTTACTATTCATGAGTTACTATTCACGAGTTACTATTCATGAGTTACTATTCACGAGTTACTATTCACGAGTACTATTCATGAAGCGTGAAGATGTTTTTTGTGGAATTTCTATCTTTTGGTTTGAGTTACTTATTCACGATACTAAGACTATTCACGATACTCTGACTATTCACGAATCATTGGCAAGACTATTCATAGAAAAATGAAAATTTTTCTTTTCGTCTAAAATATCTATTCTGGATACTAGCTTTGATTGTATCCATGTTTTGATCATTCTTGAATTTTACACCACTATGATTATTTTTGAGGTATTTTTGGACGTGGATAAAACCAAGTACGAATCCTTAATCCTTGTCATTTTGTTTCACTGGATTCGTTTCTTTAAAATATATTTTCATCATCCTCGGTCTTAAATGATGATATTATTCAATATCTTTGGCGCCCAGAAGTGCAAAGATGAATGATTTCTGAAGAATATCTTTGGCTCAGTAGTGCAAAGATGAGCAGTGTTTAAATGAAATATGACCGATCGATGAATATCTTTGGCCTTTAGTGCAAAGATGAAGCAGTGTTTAAATGAACATGACCGACCGATGAATATCTTTGGCCTTTAGTGCAAAGATGAAGCAGTGTTGAGATGAAACATGACCGATCGATGAATATCTTTGGCCTGTAGTGCAAAGATGAATATTTGATTTGAGATGAATATTGATTGATGTTCTGAGGATAAAATATTGATGATGGACCGTTAAACTCGTAGATTATAGTAGATTTCATTCTCTACGTAACTCTTCTATGAATTATTATTTTTGCGAATATTGATGCGAAACTTGTTATTCATTGTATTCTATCGAATTTTTCCTCGTTGAAGACTAACGATAATTTGTTCTATATTATCTTAGTCATAACATTCTTTTTCGGGCTAGTTGAGCTCACCCTTTTCCTTTTTGTTCCATTTTTCTTCTCGGAGGCGAGAATGTAGCGAGTACTAGTCTGGGGTATGGAATGAAGGTTCTAGAGAGAGTTGTTTAGTAGTCCTCACCATTTTTATAAAATAATGTATCAATAATTATGATGGGGATTTATTTGCGTGTGGATATTGTTCAGATGACAATATCTCGTATTTAAACTCGTAGTTTCTATGTTGTAATAATAAAGTTGTAGTTATTTCTATACCATGTATTTGGCGACTCGAGAATGGGTTGGATGGAATGGACCTATTTTGGAATTAAATCACGGTTGGTATCGAGCTTAGGATATGATCTCCGGAGATCGGGGAATAGAACTAGGAGGGGAGGAGAGTAAATCCTTCGCTAGTGTGTCCTACCTAAGCTTATTTGTTAGTTGGTCAAGATATAGGGATATTATGTGATATATTGATTTCCTTAATTAACCCTTTTTTATGATGTGATTTGAGAATGTCGAATTGAGAATATTAATGATGGAGCAAATGAGACCGTGGAGATGCCTGACTCACCAATGAGGAGAACGCAACAACAGTGGCAATGTTCCTCCCGTGAACAACACCACTTGAAAGCAGATGATGAACGAGGGATATTTAGAAGCTTTTTGCGATTCATGCAAAATCAGACGAGGAGACTCGTGTTCAAAATACTGAGGAGGAAATGATAGCAATTCACGTGGTGGTCGCGACCAAGCGATTCAAAGAGTTGGGACCACGTAATTTAAGGAAAGCCGATCCGATCATGGCGGAAACATGGGTCAAGCAAATTACCAAGATATTCGATGTCTTGGGATGTACAGAAGAACAGAAGGTTCCATTTGCCACCTTTATGTTAAAGTGGCGAAAGGAGACTCATTGGTGGGAGTCGTGAAGCGTATCCATCCAAACCGAGACTCAAAGATGTCTTGGGAGACATTTGAAACTATTTAATGACAAGTACTTCCACGAAAGTATTCATCTATATGAAGGAAGTGGAGTTTATTAGACTAGAGCGTAAGAATAACGATGCGGTGTCAAAGACGAGGCGTAAGTTCGCGGAGTTATCGAGTTGCACCTCATTTGGTGGAGAATGAGGAACGTATGACGCGGATGTTTCGAGAGGTTTGAAACCCGACATACGCCAAGATCTCATTTCTCATAAATTTTCTCTCTTCAGATGTTGTGTCATGTGGCTCGATTGTTAGAGCGAGATAACGAATCACGTTCAACCGAGGGACCATAACGAGGATCATATATCAAAGATAGCGGTCATCGAATAACGATAACCGGCGGAGAAAGAAGAATACTGATAAAGGCGGTAAACTACTACGGTGGTAATCGTGGCCATGAAAATAGAAGAAGCGAGTCGGGAGGAGATTTTAAAAGAGGAGATTCAACAACGACCATGTGAAGACGTCGCCGCCGGTGAGCAACTAGTTTTAAGGGAGGAGAACGACCACCCATTAGTATATGCTACAAATGCGGAAAAGAGGGACATATCATCCAAAGCGCCCACAACAGTTCAAGGTATGCTATAATTGTGGAAAGGAAGGACATATCGCTCGAGATTAGACGAAAGAGGCGAAACCTAGTTCAATGGGGGACGGTGACTCAAAAGATCATCCCAGTAAAAGTCAAAGTCAACGATTCCGGAAGAGCGTTTGTTGTGATCGGTCAAAATGCGAGGAACCCGAACGAAGTTAGCATCAAGTTAGTTAATTATAAATTCTGCTAAGTATATACCTTACTAGATATTGGTTCTACCCATTCTTTTATCTCTCTTACTTGCATTTCAACGCGTTTGAACTTGACTACTGAGAAATTAAACTTTGACCTATCTCATGGAGACTCCATTAGGAGAAACTTTCATTACATCCGTTGTTTAAAAATCTTGCTTGATTCAAGTTGGCACTATCACATTACCTCGTTAACCTTATTTCTATAGAGATATTTGCTTTTGATGTGATTTTAAGGTTAACTACTCATCATGCCAAATTGATTGCTTTTGTAAGGTTGTTAGTTTTCATATTCCTAAGCAACTTCGTTATTCAATTCAAGCAATCAAACCATTGTAGTCAAACATTTTCATATCAAGCCATGAAGTCATTCGTTTATTACGGATGTCAAGTTTTCTTAGTCCATGTTATGGATTTGAATAAAGACACGTCGATTTGAATAATATTCTGTTGTTATTGATTTTTCCGATGTATTTCTGAAGAATTTCTTGGCTTACTCCCAAAGATCGATATTAAATTTTGTATCGACTTTGAACCCAGACAAAACTCATTCCTAAAATCTCATATCGAATGGCTCTATTGAACTTCGTGAGTTAAAATTCAACTATAGAATTTGGTACCGAGCCTTTATCCGGTGACTTCTTTTGTGGAATGCACAAAGCCGCATTTCTCCGTAGGGGACACCATATTCGCATGCGATAGTAAATCGATAGGTGTCATTGTGACGTCTTATCCAAGATTGGGATATGAGTCACAGTTGAGAGCAACCTAAGTCGAGAATCGAAATACGTAGCTTTCAGGCTTAGTTGGTGGTTATTATCGGAGATTCGTTGAAGGATATTCTCGAATCGCTATTCCATTAACGCATGACTAACTCGTAGAGATACAAAATTCGAATGGAGCAAGTTATGTGGGAAGAGCTTCAAGAACTCAAGAGGAGACTCATTTCAAAGATATGTTCGACCATGCCATCCCGGAAAAGCGAACGTGGTAGGCGACGTGTTGAGTAGAAGATCGTGATATAGTACTGAAAGTACGATATGGTCAAAGACTCATTTCAGTATAATTTACAAATAATAGAGATGGAGATGAAAACTCTAGGTACCCACGTGATGATATACGATGCACGTGATGATATCTGAGTATAATCGACTTTAATCGATAAAGTTAAAGTCGTTCAAGCTACACACCGGAGTGATGAATTTGAAGAAGAGGTGCAAGAAGTTGTTATTTCAAAAGCGAGAATCGGTGAGGTGAGGAAAGCTCAAACCTTCGATTTATTAATCCAGTTGAAATTCTCGATCGAATAGGGCTGTGGGCCTATAGACTCGCTTTTACCGCCAAGTATGACGCGTGTTCATAACGTTTTTACGATCGATGTTACGTAAATATGTGGACGACGAACCACGTCATTGAGTTAGAACCGGACGAGATAGTCAGAAGACTTAACGTCACGAGGAGGTACCTATCAAGATCTTGGATGAATATGTCCCATGTACCGAGGTTATACCACAAGTTAAAGTTTTGTGGAGAAACCATGCAATTGAGGAAATGACCGGGAGTTGGAAATGGAAATGAAAGCGAGGTATTCTCATCTTTTCGAAAACACTGTGTACGTCACGTCAATTTCGAGGGACGAAATTTCATAAGGAGGAGAGGTTGTAAGACCTCAAATTTTTAAATAAAAAGGAATTTCCTTTATTTATTATTTTGAAATAGTAAGGGTTGATTTGATTAATGTGGATAGTTAGGGGTTAAATACGCAAATACTTCAAAATAAGCAAGTGGTTATAAAATATTCATTGTTGTTGGGGGAATATTCTGGTTGGTCGTGGAATATTCAGAATGCTTGTCGGGGAATATTAAATTTACCTGCCGCAACACCATGTGTGGGCCCATAACGAAAAGCGATTGGATGAAGAAAACGACAAATATAAGTTGGTTAAAAATAATTGGCGTAGTTATTACTGAGTTAAGATCTGTTGGAATACCCGGTGGTTAAAATACTGAATGTCTGGCGTCACAAGTTAAAGATACCAGATTGCATAAAGATTGTTGAATTATTGATCCTTACGTAAGAAGGCACTACTCAATAATTTTCACACGAGTTATTCTTATTCAATATTTTATTTTATTGATTCAATAATTCTTTGCGTTGATATTTTATATTATTGTTGTTCAATAATTGTCCGCACATTATCTCCATTATCGGATCAATAATTCATATTATTTGAATAATATTATTAGATAGCATTATTGGCAATGTCTAGAAAGTTACGTAAAGGAGAGGTTTGGTCACCTAATTGCGCTGCCAAGAAGAGAAATCCTTATCGAAAGCCCCTCTTTCCCGGAGCTACTGGTTGTTATAATTGTGATTACGTAATATTATTTGTGAATAATTAATTATTGATTTATATGATAAGAAAATATTTATAAATGATGGATTTATTTGTTTTATGTGGTTATAATTGAATGATTTAATGTTGAGGTATTTTATCAAGAATTTTGTCGAATGGAGGTATTAAAAATCAAATCAAGATTTTTACGATATATTATGTGAGTTATAATTTTTAATCCGATAGTTGGATCGTTGTAATTTTTGGATATGTTATACATATATAAGTTGAGTATATGTCCACAAATTTTGAACCGTTAAAAATGAACGAATGATTTGTTATGAATTTTAAGAGGTGACTGATTCGAAAATTAGGTTTATATTTGATTTTGGTGGAAAATTCTAGAATTGAGTGGGCCCCACTTGTAGTTGGTGAAGAAATGTGCTGAATTTTATTTCAAATGTGGTGGGTGGGAATAGTAGCAGGTAAAGCCATCAGGTTGCATGTTAAGTCTGCTTCGGCGTGCTAACATTTTCCTATAAATAGAGGGCTAAGTTAGAATTGAAAATCACACCAGAAACAAGTTTTCTCTCTTTCTCTCTCTATATTATCGAGTGTATTTTGTGAGTATTTTGAGTATACTTTGAGTATTGTTAGGCAGTTTGCAAGTTCCTTCAAAGACTATATCAGGTGTTTCAACTAGAAATAATTGTCTTTCGAGGTAAGGGATGTTATTTTCTTCTCGGATGATATTATTTCTTCAATATCATTATCTTTCAAATATTGGTTGGAACTTTTTATCAAATTTGGAACTTTTTCATGTCTGGGTTACTATTCATGAGTTACTATTCACGAGTTACTATTTATGAGTTACTATTCACGAGTTACTATTCACGAGTACTATTCATGAAGCGTGAAGATGTTTTTTTTTGTGGAATTTTTATCTTTTGGTGTTGAGTTACTATTCACGATATCGACTATTCACGATATCTGACACTATTCACGAATACGGACTTTATTCAATAGAAAAATGAAAATTTTTCTTTTCGCTCTAAAATATCTATTCGGATACTAGCTTTGATTGTATCCATGTTTTGATCATTCTTGAATTTTACACCACTATGATTATTTTTGAGGTATTTTTGGACGTGGATAAAACCAAGTACGAATCCTTAATCCTTGTCATTTTGTTTCACTGGATTCGTTTCTTTAAAAATATTTTTCATCATCCTCAGTCTTAAATGATGATATTATTCAATATCTTTGGCCTCAGAGTGCAAAGATGAATGATTTCAAGAATATCTTTGGCCTGTAGTGTAAAAGATGAGCAGTGTTTAAATGAATACGACCGACCGATGAATATCTTTGGCCTTTAGTGCAAAGATGAACAGTGTTTAAATGAACATGACCGATCGATGAATATCTTTGGCCTTTAGTGCAAAGATGAGCAGTGTTGAGATGAACATGACCGATCGATGAATATCTTTGGCTCAGTAGTGCAAAGATGAATATTTGATTTGAGATGAATATTGATTGATGTTGGGGATAAAATATTGATGATGGATCATTAAACTCGTAGATTATAGTAGATTTCATTCTCTACGTAACTCTTCTATGAATTATTATTTCATTGCGAATATTGATCTCAAACTTGTTGTCTATTGTATTCTATCGAATTTTTCCTCGTGAAGACTAACGATAATTTGTTCTATATTATCTTAGTCATAACATTCTTTTCTTGGGCTAGTTGAGCTCACCCTTTTCCTTTTTGTTCCATTTTTCTTCTCGGGAGGCGAGAATGTAGCGTAGTACTAGCCTGGGGTATGGAATGAAGGTTCTAGAGAGAGTTGTTTAGTAGTCCTCACCATTTTTATAAAATAATGTATCAATAATTATGATGGGGATTTATTTGCGTGTGGATATTGTCTAGATGACAATATCTGTATTTAAACTCAGAGTTTCTATGTTGTAATAATAAAGTTGTAGTTATTTCTATACCATGTATTTGGCGACTCAGAATGGGTTGGATGGAATGGACCTATTTTGGGGTCGTCACAATATGTAACTAACTATATGCAACAACTACTCACTACGACCCAATACCCCCAAACTTAAAATAAACAATGCCCTCATTGTAATTAAAAGTGAAAGAATACTCCCCTAAGTGGCAATGTCATCTCTGTTCGCCTCCTCATGATCCGATGGTATATCAAGCGATGGCTAAGTTTGAGATATTCTATAGTTGGAGATTGAGTGTGGGCTTCTAACTGTCCGAATGCTTGAGATTTGAAATTAAAATAAGCATTTCAAGATCAATCGGGCATCGCAGCGGTCGCATAAGCCTCCTCCTATGCAATCCTCGGCATGGCGCCAAGAACTTGCAATGTGCAAAGTCTGTTTCAATGGGTGCTTTAGCAGCAGCGTCCTCAAGCCTTTACGCTGCATGGCCACATGATTTCTACAACTCTGGTTATGCTTCAGTTTGGTTTGACTTCTGTTTGATCCTGAATACTTATAGCAATTGGATTTAACCTGAGAGGAGAAACAATAAAGCTATTATTAAGATTTACCACTATCTAACATCTACTAAATATGGCAATGTAAATAAGAATTAAACAAGGAGGGAGAAAGATTGGATGGGGTGCCTCCCATCGAGCGCTCGGTTTATAGTCCGTTAACTGGACTGTTTTCTTAACATCGCTATCCAATTTCTCTACGATAAGCTAGGAACCCTCCATCCATTAGAACCGCTATGTGTTTTGGTAGATTCCCCATCATACGTGTAATACCCGGTAAATAAATAATGAATAATTAATATTATTTATTTTAAAAAAAACATTCTAATTGGACTTTGTATTTTATTTGGGTCAAAATAGTCATGGGCTAATAAATATTAATAAGTGTGAATAAATTAATTGGTAAAATTGGGCTTTAAATTAAGTGGGTCAATTTATAATTGCGTAAAATTTAAAATACTATTTAAATTTGGAGAGTTAATAAATATATTAATTAATAAAATCTATTTTTTTAATGAATAAATAAGTAAAACCTAATTTTTATTCATAATAAGTTTGGTAATTTAAGAGGATAAAGCGAGCAAAGGTTAATACAAGTAGCATGAGATTTTGTAGTTGCCAATTTTCTTCGGTGAGTGATCGAAATTTCTCTAATTATAATCTTTCATGGTAATCATTCGGTAGTGCAAATGTATTGTTATGATGACAAGAGACTGGCATATACATTGTTTAGGTGAATAATAAAATAAGCATGTATACCTATAATGATTGGCACCTATAATGTTTGGCAATATATGAAAACTATAAATTCTTGTAGCAATATATCTGAATTCGGAAGTGGGGGTGAAAAGTTAGTATACTATTTTCATAAATAAATAATTAGAATCTTATCATCAGAAAGTGTTGCTAGGTGCTTACAAGCTGGAAGGGGATGCGCAGAGGTGGTGAAAAGTGTTGAAAACAACAAAGGGTGATGGTTATGTTGGGGCACTTAGTTGGGCAGAGTTTTGTGAGGTCTTTTATCAGCAGTACTTCCCAGCTGCTAATAAAGAGGCCTATGCTAGAGAGTATCTGTCGATTCAGCAGAAAGATGATGAGTCCATCACGGACTTCATGACGAGGTGTACTAGGTCAAGCGGAGCTTTTTCGGGAACCTCAAAGGGGACCGCAATGTAATGAGTAAAAGAAGAAATTTAAGTGGAGGATTCATTATAGGTATCGACAACATCTCATTAACAACAAGTTTGTAGATGTGTCGGCTGTGGCAAATGCAGCCAAGAATATTGAGATGGAGCGACAGGACTTTCGGTCTTCTAAATCGGAGGGGAGTCAAAAGAGGGACAGAGATGACCAGCAGGGTCAATCTTCAGTTCAGCATGGGAGAAATCAGGGTGGTCAGTTGAATAGGAATCGTGGTGGCCAACAAAAGGTATGCGTGGTCGAATCAAAAGCAGGGGTTATCAGCAGATGCCTCAACAAGGGCAAAATCGTCAGCTGCAGCTACCTTGGAATGGTCGAGAATCATCGGCCCGATGGCGCGAATCGTCGATTGGGGTAGAATCAGGGTCGTTATCTGGGACCAGCTGGTGGGGTAACCCAAATCTCATTTTGATAGCTCCTTGTGCTACTTGTGGGGCTAGTCATCCGGGAAGGCAGTGCCACAGACTCACCGGTGCATGCTTTTTGTGTGGACAGATGGGTCATATTGCTAGGGATTGTACCGGTCCACGCAGAAATGGTGGAGGTGGTGATAATGGTGGCAATGGAGGTCAGCGTCAAGGTGGTCGAGTATTTGTCTTGACATATAATCAGGCGGCAGGTGCACCAGGTATTATTTCTGGCACTCTTTTAGTTGGTAATCGCGAGGCTTCTATTTTATTTGATACGGGTTCTACTCACTCTATTGTTGCTCAGTCTTTTGTTCGGCACCTGGGTGTGCCATCTCAGTCTTTAGATTCTGTTATATCTATTGTTACCCCGATGGGGACTTCTGTTGTTATTTTTGATTTGTATCGAGGGTGTCCGATCAATTTTGGGGATAGGATTCGTAGGGCTAATCTTCTCCCGATGAGTATGCATGATTTTTATGTCATTCTTGGGATGGACTGGTTGGATAAGCACCAGGCCACTATTGATTGTCAAGCGAAGAAGGTTATATTTGGAGATGTGAAATCTCCAGATTTCATGTTTCAGGGTTCACAGCCGAGTAGAGTGGTGAAATTAATTTCAGCTTTGAAGGCTAGAAAGTTGGTGGCAAAGGGTTGTGAGGGGTATTTGGCATTTGTGAAAGATACCTCTAAGGGTGAGTCTCGTATTGAGGATGTTCCAATTGTTCGTGATTTTTTCGATGTGTTTCCTGAAGAGTTACCAGGGTTACCACCGCAGCGGGAAGTGGAGTTTGCTATTGAGCTTGTTCCTGGTGCGGAGCCTATCTCTAAGGCACCGTATCGGATGGCACCTTTGGAGTTGCAGGAGTTAAAGGAACAGTTGCAGGAACTGTTAGATCGTGGTGTGATTCGGCCGAGTGTTTCGCCGTGGGGTGCTCCGGTCTTGTTTGTGAAGAAAAAGGACGGGTCTATGAGGCTGTTTATAGACTACAGGGAGTTGAACAAGATCACCATCAGGAATCGATATCCATTGTCGAGGATTGATGACTTGTTTGACCAACTTCAAGGGGCAAAATATTTTTCAAAGATAGACTTGAGGTCGGGCTATCATCAGTTAAGGGTGAGGGATGAGGATATCCCTAAGACAGCTTTTCGCACTCGATATGAGCATTACGAGTTTCTGGTGATGCCATTTGGGTTGACTAACGCCCCAGCGGTGTTTATGGATTTAATGAATCGGGTGTTCAGGGAGTACTTGGACCAATTTGTTATTGTCTTTATTAATGACATTTTGGTTTACTCCAAGTCTAAGGAAGAACATGAGGAACATCTTCGCACAGTGTTGGGGATTTTGCAGAAAGAGAAATTGTATGCTAAATTCTCTAAATGCGAGTTTTGGTTGGAGCAGGTTGCATTTTTGGGCCATGTTGTTTCTGCTGAAAGCATTAAGGTGGATCCTGCGAAGGTTGAGGCTATCACTAAATGGTTGAGACCTACTACGGTGCGATGTAGATTAGGAGTTTCTTGGGTTTCAAGGTGGTACTATAGGCGATTTGTGGAAGGATTCTCTTTGCTTGCCTTACCATTGATTCAGTTGATGAGAAAGGGCATGAAGTTTGTGTGGAATGAGGAGCGTGAGAAGAGTTTCGAGGAGTTGAAGAAACGACTTGTGACAACTCCTATACTTGCATTGCCGTCGGGGACAGGAGGTTACCAGATTTATAGTGATGCTTCTAAGAATGGATTGGGGTGTGTTTTGATGCAACACGGTAAGGTGCTTGCTTATGCTTCTAGGCAGCTTAAACCTTACTAGGTGAATTACCCCACACATGATTTGGAGTTGGCAGCGGTGATCTTTGCCCTAAAGATTTGGAGGCATTATTTGTATGGAGAGACTTATGATATCTTCACCGATCACAAAAGTCTTAAATACATCTTCACTCAGAAGGAGCTCAATATGAGGCAAAGGCGTTGGTTGGAGCTTCTAAAAGATTATGTCATGAGGATTCAAAGATCACCCGGGAAAGGCAAATGTGGTTGCAGATGCTCTTAAGCAGAAAAGAGTTCGGGAGTGTAGCAATTCTTATTACACAACCTCAGCTTATTTCGGATATGAAATGACTCGAGTTGGAGTTGTATGTACGAGGTTCGGATGGGCATTTGGCAGGTATGAGAGTGGAGCCCTCTCTTATCTCGCGAGTTAAAGAAGCTCAAAAAGAAGATGGGGAGTTGTGGAGTATGACGCAGAATTTAGAGGAGGGCAAGCAGTCCGAGTTTCGTATTGATGACCATAGTGTGATTTAGTTGGGTGAACGGTTGTGTGTACCGTCAGATCCAATCATTCGAGATGCGGTGTTGGCTGAGGCTCATAGTTCGCCATTTTCTATTCATCCAGGTTCTACAAAGATGTATAGGGATTTGAAGAAGAATTTTTGGTGGAATGGGATGAAACGAGACATGGCTGAATATGTTGGGAAGTGCCTCACTTGTCAACAAGTGAAGATAGAACATCAACGAGCTAGTGGTTTGCTGCAACAGTTAGACATTCCAGTGTGGAAGTGGGAGGATATCACGATGGAGATTCTGGAGAGGGTTGGTGAGGTTGAATATCGGTTAGCTTTGCCTCTATAGCTAGCTCATGAGCACAATGTGTTCCATGTGTCGGTGTTGAGGAGTTATCATTATCATCCGTTGCATGTGGTGCAATATCCATTCGATAAGATTCGGGAGGATCTTACTTGTGAGGAGAAAGCTGAGGCGGTTTTGGATCGTCAAGAAAGGATTATGAGGAGGAAGACTATTCCGTTTGTTAAGGTGATGTGGAGGAACCATTCGGAGCGAGAAGCCACTTGGGAGATAGAAGAGTCTATTCTTGAAAGAGTATCCGCATCTTTTGATAATTAGGTACGTTCTATTCTTTTGATTAGGGACGGAATTCTTTTAAGGAGTAGGTGATGTAATACTAAAAAATAATAATTAAATAAAAAAAATATAATAATAATATTGTTTTAAAATATTCTAATTGGACTTTGTCTTTTATTTGGGTCAAACTAGTCATTTATTTTGGACTAATAAGTTAATAAGTGTTGAATAAATTAATTTGATAAAATTGGGCCTTAAAATTTATTTGGGTTTATTTTATGTGGGTAATATTAAATTTTATATAATTAAGAGAATTAATAAATAAAACCTAATTGAAACATCATATTTTATACTGACTGAAAGAAAAGAAAGAGGTGCAGCCGCTACTACGAAAGAAGAGGAGAATAATCTAGGAAATAGCTTCTTTTGTTCACAAATATTATATGTATGTATTAAATAGTTAGAATAATCAATTTCATTATTAATATGATTTATGAAATTCGGTGTAAAGCAACTTGAATATATATGTATATATGTTATATGATTTGGGTTAAAGTGGATTGCTCAGAAGGTTGGTATATATGTGTGTTGATTTAAGAAAAGTAATGCTTCCAATTGAAAGCCACCGATTTTTGAAATATTGTCAGAATCAAGTTTGGTTACAGGCATTATTCTATATAATATATATATATATATATATATATATATATATATATTTACCTAATTGTCGTAAGATAATCATTTCGTTATTAAGTTATATAATCATTATGTGGACTAAGATATTCATCAACCTTTAAACTTTCTGCAGGATGATTAAGTTACATATATATATATATATATATATATATATTATGCTAATAAGTTTTAGCCATGAATTGTATAAATGTAAATTGTAAATTAAATTAAAGTTATGTAATTAATTTGAATTAATGAATTAATTTTACCGACATAAGTATAAAAGTTCTTAATAATAAATTTAATAGTATTATGTTATTAATGATTGGATTGTAATAAAATCTTATTAAATTATTTAGGTTGAACGGAGAGAGTCTAAACGAGTTTGTTTTTAATATACTTTGGGTATTGCATTATTGATTCTAGGTACGGATTCCGTACTCCTTCAGCGATACTCTTATTAAATTTAATTTGTTCATTTTGTTTCTTGTTTCGAAATTAGTTATTGTTTCCCATAATTATTCATTCTCAAATTCATGTGGTAGTTTTGTCTTGGTATTAATACTTAGAACTCATGTTGTACTCTTGATCTAGTGTATCATGGTTAATATTTATTTCGATCTTTGTAGAAAGTACATGTTAATATTTTTGGGAGACTTTGTGTTGAGGATTCGTTTGATTTAACATGTACACGTTAGAACCCCTTTGTGTTGATATTATGTCATATGTGTTGTGACATGATGTTTTGTTAGAATACCGTAGGGTATACCTGAGTTATAACCACTGTGGGGGTACCACCGGCATGTCCTCTTGGCACCGAGGCATGACACCTTCCGTGGCAGTGTGATCAGTCCACGGCGTCTCCGTTTTGTACTCCGGTGGGAGTTGGCCATTTGGTGTTTTGTTATGGGATTCGTATGGGTCGACCCTAGTTTTCTGTTCTGTTCTGCGAATTGGTGATGTTTGTGCCAAACATGCCTTTCGATTTTACATGCATTGGATTCGCGGTCCAATGTGTGTGACTTGCCTGTGTGGCATTATTTGATTTGTCTATGTGGCATTATTTGACTTGCCTGTGTGGCAAGGTATATTTCTGTTTTATTCTGAGCTCGGTATGAAATAACACCCAGCCATTTGATTCAACCTATTATTTCTTTGTGTTAGATTTGTTCATTTCGTTTCAGTTCGTTTCGTCTCTTTTCATTTAATTGAGTTAGTTATTTCGGTTCATTATTTGTATTCTATATCCGTACTGGGCATTTGGCTCATGCTGTGTTTTCTTCCGGCAGGTAATCAGGGGAATCAAGGGCAAGTGTGATGAGAGCTCCATTCATTCCAATGATTTAGAAATATTATGTTTAGACTTGATGTGTCAGTTTATTTGGAATTGTAATAATTATTTTAGATTGTGGTTTGAGACAGTTTGAGATTTATTATGGTTGACTTATGGTATTTATCAGTTATTAAGACTATTCTTTTGTGGCTTTGAGTCTTGCTAGTAAATTTATCAGTTTTGTTATGTTTTGAGTAACCGCTCTTTCTATTTCGGGAAGGGGGTGTTAAAATTATAAAAAGTTAATAATAAATTAAATAATATTATGTTATCAATGGTTAAATTTGTAATAAAATTTTATTTTATTCTATTAGATCAACTTGAAAAAAAAGTAACTTATAATTGCATTATTATTTTTATTAGAGCGGGCAAAGGGAATTTAAGGAGTATTTTTGGAATATTAATTTGGGCATTGCATTATCGAATCCAGGTACGGATTCCATACTCCTTCAGTGATAATCCTTTTAATTTTAATTTGTTCGTTTTATTGTTGTTTAGAAGTTAGTTATTGTTTCGCATATCTGTTCCTTCTCAAATCCATGTGATAGTTTCATTTTGGGGCATTGATATTTAGAACTCATATTTGTACTCTTTGAACTCGGTTATCATGTTAATATTTATTTCAATTTTCGTAGTGATGTACATGTTAGTATATTTTTGAAGACTTGTGTTGATGATTCGTTCGATTTAACATGTACACGTTAGAACCCCTTTGTGTTGATATCGTGTCGCATGTGTTGTGACATGGTATTGTTATTAGAATGTACCGTAGGGTATACGAGCTATAACCACCGTGGGGGTACCACAGGCATATCCTCTTGGCATAGAGGCATGACACCTTCCGTGGCGGTGTGATCGATCCACCTGGCGTCTCCGCTTTTTGTGCTCGATGGGAGTTGGCCATTTGGTGTTTTGTTGTGGGAGGCGTATGGGTCGAATTCCTAGTTTCTCGCATTGCTCGCTCATGCGGATTGGTGATGTTAGTGCCAAACACGCCTTCCGATTCACATGCATCCGGATCCTACGGTCCGATGTATGTTATCGTGTGTGTGGCATTATTTTGATTTGCTGTGTGGCATTATTTTACTTACTGTGTGGCAAGGTATATTCTATTTTGTTCGAGCTCGGTATGAAATAACAATTGACCATTTGATTCAAATTTATTATTTCATTGTATTAGTTTTGTTCGTTTCGTTTCGTTTCAGTTCGTTTCGTTTTATTTCATTTAATTGAGTTAGTTATTCTGGTTCGTTATTTGTATTCTATATCCGTACTGGGCATTTGGCTCATGCTGTGTTTTTCTTCCGGCAGGTAATCAGGGGGACCAAGGGCAAGTGTGATGAGAGCTCCATTCATTCCAATGATTTAGAAATATTCGGTTTAGACTTGATGTGTCAGTTTACTTGGAATTGTAATAATTATTTTAGATAGTGGTTTGAGACAGTTTGAGAGTTATTATGGTTGACTTGTGGTATTTATCAGTTATTAAGACTGTTCTTTTGTGGCTTTGAGCCTTGCTATTAAATTCATCAGTTTTGTTATGTTTTGAGTAACCTCTCTTTCTATTTTGGAAAGGGGGTGTTAAAATACGGGTCTGTGAATTGAAGCAATCTAGCATAATTCCTGCCCATGATGTCTCTAGCTCCACTGCATAGCTAGGTGTCTCGTCCGTTGTAATTGGGAATAAACTGTTGCGTTGAGGCATGGAAAGTACAACGAACTTTTCCTCTATTATTTTCTCTTCTTCAACCCACCATGGTGTATATGAGGCATCTTTATCATACTGCTCATTTCCTTGAATGTGACTACCTAGAGGACATGGGTGTGCAAAACTCACTGGATTTTGCAACTCTGGTCGAGAAGGCACTTGGGGTATAATACAGGTGATATGATGTTCTTCATTTTCTAAACCCCTAGTTGTATCCTCAACGTCCACTCCTTTCAGTTTATCCAGTGGCATGCACACTTCTGGCTTTCCATCAGTTTCATCATCTATGTCATAACACCAATTGTTTGGAGGGCGATTGCTCAAGGTTTCGAGAATTTGATCCATTTGATTCTACAGATTTTGAATTGACCTCTCTTGCTCAATCATCTTCTCCTCAGTTGATGCTACAAACTTGAACCACAAATCCTCCATTCTTGAATTATCTTGTTCAGTTTTGAAATCCATGCATTGAGGACCATTCATTGAGGAGTTAATGAGTTGTTCTGTCTGTTTGTTAAGATTTTGGCTTGATAACTCCTGACTCATCATCATCTCTTCATGGTCTGCTATGCTTTTTGACATGAATTCCTTCAACCTTGAATTTTCCTCTTGTTGCGTTGAAGGTGGATATGAAAAATCTGATGGATGTGTTGGACTTGGGATGCAGTATTGGTTGGGATAGTTATAACTCCGTTCATAATCTGGGTGATACCCCCAACCTTGTTGATAATCAGGATAAGCATCGTTGTTGAAGTAATCACCCCCAAATTGCACTTGTCCAACCTTGATGTTGCACTGATAACTCGGATGCTCGCCAGCACAGTATTCACATATAACTACTATCTCTCGAGTGCGTTGGGCTGCAAGAATATCCAACCTCTCCGAAAGTGTTACAATTTGTGCTGACAATGTAGAAATTACATTGAGTCCCTTAGTGCTCGTGTCCCTTCGGTGAATCATCTTTGCATAAGGCCATTGATAAACAAAGTCATCCATGGTACCTGAAAAGAGAGAAATATAAGAAGATAGTTAAAACAAAAATAAAAAAATGTTTAAATTAAGACCAATTTGATTGACATTAATGTTGGAAAAAATTATTAAAATAATTCCCCGGCAATGGCGCCAAAAACTTGTTGGATAATTTCTAGTTACGCACAACACACAAGTATACGTGGTCAACAAGTAATAAAGAGTAAGTAAAGTATCGTTCCCACGGAGAATTAACTAACAAAGTTCACCAAGCATTAACCCATAACCATCTTAGTCTTATTTAAATGAATGATATTATATTTTGTATTTAAACTACGAAATTAAGTAAACCTAACTATTCCTAGAGTGAGACTAGATAATAAAGACCTGAGATTACAATTTCATCTATTGACTCATTCAAATCCATACATTTCATGTTAAGCCAAACTAATTGTACCAGTTTGTTAGTCGAGAACACTAAAGTAAAGTATAACCATCTTTCAATGCACCATACCCATATCACATATAATCCACAATTGATAGAATACATATGAACACCCACATTACCTAAATCACTATATGTCTATGTGATTTACAAATAATTAGAGTTTAATTCCAAGTTCTCAATTGACTACGAGTGGTGCTTCGGTATATGTCTATCCTAAGCACAAATCATACATCCCATCACAACGTAGAATATACAATCACAAGCTATCAAGATCAGATCTAAACCCATTATTCGTCTTTCAAGTTCATATGGGTTATCACAGTAATTGATGGCCAATCAACTAAGCAAATAAGCATAAATCTTAATAGACAATCCCATAGCAATCACTAAGGTTAACAATAAAATATATCAGATTAAACTAATCAATAGAATCCATTGTAATCTCAAAATAGAGTTTAGTTCATCATAGAATCAAAACCTACAATCCACAATTGATTATACATTGAGAAATAAAGATAGAAGTAAAGAGAAGTTAGGGATTTGGGAATGCAAATCTGAGATTCTCCTCTTGCTCCAATTCTGAATTTCCAATGCTCTTCGATTGCTTCAATCTTCAACTCTCATCTAATCTAGGGTTCTAATCTAATCTAAAAAGAAAAAGAAGAAAAGAAAACAATGATAGCTTTAGCCCCCAAGGGGTGGAATAATGTTTACATCATGAGATTATGTCTAATATATATGCCCTAATTGAATCCCTCTCTCCGTTACGCTTCAATTGCACTATTTAATGAAAAGTCAGCTTTGGTCAACACCCGAAGTCGCGCGGCCGTGCAGGAATTGGCCTAAGTTGGGCGCGGCTGCGCAAAAGCTGAAAATCGCGCTTTTTGCTACTGTAAGTCGCGCGGCCGCGCGTGGGTGATTTTCTGCTGCAGTGTGCTCTGGTAAAAGGGCCATAACTTTTGATCCGGGAAAAGTTATGGGGCCTGCCACCTATCAAATCGAAGATATCGACGACCTCTACAACTTTTATTCTTTGAGTACTAAGAAATAATGCACGGATGAAGGCTGAAATTGAGCTGGAAGGGACTGCTATGAAAATGGCTAACCAAAATAGCGAAGTTTGATGTCCGTTGGTACAACGATCATAACTCTTGCATCCAAACTCCGATTAGAGCGATTCAAGATGTTCCAGAAAGCTACGAAGATGCTCTACAATGTAGTCCAAGTTCCAAGCCAAGAACATGAACTAACATGAAAGCCCAAATGATGTCCGGATTGCCTTTTCTTTGCATTTTCTTTGCTTTTCCTTACCAATAATCGCTCACACCGCTCCCAATTGTATAACCTACAAAATGAACACAAAATGCATGAAAAGTAACTAAGACACATGAATACAAGCAACTAATTCAAGTAAAAGATACAGGATAAGTGTATAAAAAATCCACTTATCAATTACCACCAGAGTGGTTGCTGCTCTTGTCCGTATTTTTCTTTCTCCGCTGGTTATCGTTGTTCTGATGACTGTTGTCATCGGTATGATCCTGGTTGTGGTCCCTCGGTTGACCGTACTCGTTATCTCGCTCTAATAATTGAGCCACGCTGACAACATCCGAATAGAAAAAATTTATGAGAAATGAGATATCGACGTATGCGTGTTTCAAACCTCTCAGAAACATCCACGTCATACGTTCCTCATTCTCCACCAAATGAGGTGCAAACCTGGACAACTCTGCAAACTTCGCCTCGTACTGGGACACCGTCATGTTATTCTACTCCAGTCTAATAAACTCTACCTCCTTCATATGACGAATACTTTCAGGAAAGTACTTGTCATTGAAAAGTTTCTGAAATGACTCCCAAGACATGCTGAGTGCGGCTGGATGGGTACGCTTCACGGACTCCTACCAGTAGTCTGCCTCGCCACGGAACATAAAAGTGGCGAATGAAACCTTGTGTTCCTCCGTGCATCCCAAGACATCGAATATCTTGGTAATTTATTTAACCCACGTCTCTGCCTTGATCGGATCTGACTTTCCAATAAATTCTGGTGGTCCCAACTCTTTGAACTGCTTGGCTGTGACAAACCGTGAATTATTATTATTTCCTCCTGTATTTTGAACACGAGTCTCCTCATTCGATTTTGCATGAAGCTGCAAAAGTTTCTAAACATCCCATCGTTCATCATCTCGCTTTCGGTGGTGTTGTTCATGGGAGGAACATTGCCACTTGTTGCATCGTTCTCCTCGTTGGTGAGCAAAGGTGTCTCCACGGTCTCATTTACTCCACTGTTAACATTCTCAATCGACATTCTCAAATACTGCCATAAAACAAGGGTTAATTTAACAAATTAACATATCACATAATATCCCTATATTATGACCAACCAACAAATAAGCTTAGGTAGGACACACTAGCGAAGGATTTACTCGTCTCTCCCATCCTAGTTCTATTCCCCGATCTCCGCTAGAGATCATATCCCTAAGCTCTGATACCAACTGTGACGCCCCCAAAATAGGTATACAACTCCCATTACGAGTCGCCAAAATACATGGTATGTAAAACAACTACAACTTTATTAATACAACATAAAAACTGTGAGTTTAAATACAAATATTGTCATCTAGACAATATCCACACTCAAATAAGTCCTCACTAAAATTATTGATACATTATTTTATAAAAATGGTGAGGACTACTAAAACGACTTCCTAGAACCTTCATTCCATACCCCGACTAGTACTCGCTACATTCTCGCCTCCCGAGAAGAAAAATGGAACAAAAAGGACATAGTGGAGTAAAATTCAAGAATGATCAAAACATGGATACAATCAAAGCTAGTATCCATAATAGATATTTTGGACGAAAAACAAAAATTTAATTTTTCTGTGAATAGTGCCGTATACGTGAATAGTGTCATATACGTGAATAGCAACTCTGACATTAAAAGACAAGAATTTCACAAGAAAAATACTCACAATATTCCGGTATAATAATATTGAAAGAAATAATATCATTTTTAAAAAAATAATATCCCTTACCTCAAAAAAAAAAGACTTACATTTGGAATCTCTGAATATAGTCTTTGAAGGGAACTCTTGACCGTATAGCAACACTCAAGGTATCAAAATACTCACAAGAATACGCTTTCGATAATATAGAGAGAAAACTTATTTCGGTGTGATTTTCAATTCTAACCTAAGCACCCTATTTATAGGAAAATGCTTAGAACACCAAAAGTTAGAAAATTTAATATAATATAGATATATATATATATATATATATATATATATATATACAATTTTCCTACGCCCACTTTCCTAGATCTGAATTTAGCAACTTATATCACATGCAAGACCCACAATTAATGACTAAAACGTTTTATTAATAAAATAAATAAAACATCCAAAAATCAATTATTTTAACTTGTAACTTCAATAATTCATAAATAATAGCCTTTTGTCGTAAAAATTCGAACCACATGTCTTTTTATAGGAAATTTCATTATCTACAACTTTACGTAAGAAAGTTTTTCCAAATTCCAAATGTAAATTGGACCAAATCCACAAACCAAGCGATTTTACTGTGCTATAATCAAATTTTAGTCAAGAAATGGGCCCACAAACATGTTTAACATGTTTTAAACAACGTTGCAACAAAAAATACTCTTCCTCCTCATATACTCATATATCCCACATTCATTGTAAAAATATCAGCATTATTATATTATAATAATATAATAAAATATTATTTTATCGTAAAAGATAAAATATCGATTTTCAACAATTGTCACTTTAAAAATTTTCTCCATCTATATCCATATAAAATGAATATTTTCCTCATCATATAAATCAATAATTAATTATTCACAAATAATATTACGTAATCACAACATCGACAACCGTGCCGTTCACAGAAAGAGGGGCTTTCAATAAGAATTTCTCATCTTCATGTGCGCAATTAGGTGACCAAACCTCTCCTTAGACGTAACTTTCTAGACATTGCCAATAATTTTATCTAATAATATTATTCAGATAATATGAATTATTGCTTCGATAATAGAAAATACTGTGTAGTAACAATTATTGAAACAAGAGTAATATAGAATATCAATGCAACAATTATTGAATCAATAAAATAAAATACCGAATAAAGAATTATTGTAACAATTATCGAGTAGTGCCTTCACGTAAGAATCAATAGTTGGTGCAATACGCGTGGTGCTACTCGCAACAACAACACGACATTCGTGTGTTTTAACCACCGGGTATTCCAACAAGATAATTCGTAATAACTACGCCAGTTATTTATAAACAACTTATACTTGTCATTTTCTTCATCCAATGTTTTTTTAGTTATGGGGCCCACATAAGGTCAGCGCCATCGCATTTAATATTCCCCCCGCAAATGCAAAGAATATTCCACGACTAAACGAATATTTTTCGATAAAAATAAATATTTTATAACCACTTGCTTATTTTAAATATTTGCTCATTTTACCCATAACTAACCACATTAATTAAATCAACCCTTACTATTTCAAAATGAAAAATAGAGGAAATTAAATTTTATTTATTAATAATTTGGGGTCTTACAACCTCCCCTCCTTATGAAATTTCGTCCTCGAAATTGACGTATGTACCTGGTGTTTCGAAAAGATGATGATACCTCGCTTTCATTTCCGTTTCCAACTCCCAGGTCATTTCCTAAATAGCATGGTTTCTCCACAAAACTTTAACTTGTGGTATGACCTTCGTGCGTAAGACATACTCCTTCCTATCCAAGATATTGACAGGTACCTCTTCATACGTTAAGTCTTCGGCTATCTCATCCAGTTCTAACTCAATAACGTGGTTTGGGTCTTTCACATATTTACGTAGCGCAGATATATGAAAAACATTATGAACACGAGACATACTTGGAGGTAACGCGAGTCTATAGGCCACAGTTCCTACTCGGTCAAGAATCTGAAATGGACCAATAAATCATGGATTGAGCTTTCCTCTCTTCCCAAATCTTGTAACTCCTTTCCATGGAGCCACACGCAATAATACATGATCTCAAATGTCAAACTCCACGTCCTTTCGATAAAGATCCGCATAACTCTTTTATCGATCCTGTGCCATTTGTATACGTTGTCGAATCGTTTGGATCTTCTCTGTAGTCATTCGTACCAACTTTGGTCCCAACAACGTTGCTTCTCCCACCTCATCCCAACATACTGGAGAGCGACACTTTCGTCCATACAATGTTTCAAATGGAGCCACACCTATACTTGCCTGATAACTGTTGTTGTAGGAGAATTCCACCAATGGTAGGTACTTATCCCAACTTCCTTTGAAATCTAGGACACAAAGTCTTAATAGGTCTTCAAGAGTTTGAATAGTCCTCTCTGATTGCCCGTCCGTTTGAGGATGGTATGCCAAACTGAACCGTAAATCTGTGCCCATAGCTTTTTGCAAGCTAACCCAAAATCTTGAAGTAAATCTTGGGTCACGATCCGAAACTATTGATACTGGCATTCCATGCAATCTCACAATCTCATTTACATACATTCAAGAAAGATGTTCAAGAGAATAAGTCTCCCGTATCGACAAGAAATGAGCAGACTTGGTTAATCTATCAACAATAACCCAAATAGTATTTATTCCTTGAGAAACCGTGGGAAGACCCATAACGAAATCTATGGTAATGTGTTCCCACTTCCATTTCGGAATCTCAAGTGGTTGCAATGGACCCTTTGGCACTTAATGCTCCGCCTTTACACGTTGACAAGTTAAACACCTCGAGATAAACTTTGCAATCTCTCTCTTCATATTGTTCCACCAAAATGTATGTCGAAGATCACGATACATTTTGGTACTTCTAGGATGGATTGCAAATGGTGTATTGTGTGCCTCCATCATGATCTTGTACTTCAAATCAGAATCGTTAGGAACACAAAGTCTGGAGTGGACTCGAAGTATTCCTTCTTCATCGATTCTTGCTTTCGAATAGCACCTTCTCGCACTTTCTTCTTCATACGCGATACTCCGGTTACGTGGCTTGAGCAACTTTAACTTTATCGATTAAAGTTGGTTCTATCTGCAGATACTTGACATCATCGCACTCGTTAAAGATATGATCTTCTACTCAACGCGTCAGCTACCACATTTGCTTTTCCAGGATGGTATTGAATAGTGTGGTCGTAATCTTTCAACAGCTCAAGCCAACGTCGTTGCCCGCATGTTAAGTTCTTTTTGAGTGAAGAAATATTTAAGGCTTTTATGGTCTGAATATATCTCCACTTTCTCCCCATATAGATAGTGCCTCTAGATCTTTAGCGCGAAAACGACTGCTGCCAATTCTAGATCATGAGTAGGATAATTCCTCTCATATTCTTTAAGTTATCGCGAGGCATAGGCTATAACTTTCCCACGTTGCATGAGAACACATCCTAGCCCTTTGCCTGAACCATCGCTGTAGATAACAAATCCATCTGAACCAGATGGTATGGTAAAAACAGGTGCCGAAATGAGTCTCCTCTTAAGCTCTTGGAAACTCTTCTCACATTCCTCACTCCATACGAATTTGATATCTTTCCGAGTCAGCTGAGTTAACGGGGTAGCGATTCGAGAAAACCCTTCCACGAATCTCCGATAATAACTAGCTAAGCCCAGAAAACTACGTACTTCGATCACCGTCTTTGGTTGCTCCCAACTTTGTATTGCTTCAATCTTTGCCGAGTCAACAGATACTTCATGTTTTGACACCACGTGCCCTAGGAATGCTACTTCCTCAAGCCAAAACTCGCATTTCTTCAACTTAGCATATAGCTTGTTTTCACGCAGCCTTTGGAGTACCAGCTTCAAATGGTGCTCATGATCTTCACGACTTTTGGAATATATGAGGATGTCATCAATAAAGACAACAACGAATTGATCCAAATAATCCTTGAATACTCGGTTCATCATATCCATGAAAGCCGCAGGAGCATTAGTCAATCCAAAAGATATGACTAGGAATTCATAATGCCGTCATCGAAGTTCTCGAAGGCGTCTTTGGAATATCCTCAGTTTTAACCTTCAGCTGATGATATCCAGAACGAAGATCGATCTTTGAAAAGAATTGTGTTAGTTCCCAGAGGGCGCAATAGATCTAGAAGGGGGTGTTGGATAGATTCTTTTTATTTAAAAGACTTTTCTGGTTTATATTATTTTGTTCATAATTGACATATGACAAACATAAGAATCTTTTCAAGCACAGCGGAATAAGTAAAAGATCCCCTTCATTGATATATCCATAATCATACATACATTATTCGTAGAGTAAGTTTAGTTGTAAGCAGTTAAAACATACATAGCAGTTATAGCAGTTATAATACATAATGTAAATGAAATAATATAAAAGACACAAGGGGTTTTAAGTGGTTCAGAGACTCAAGCTCCTAATCCACTCTTCTGCTTTCAACTAGAAGGATTTCCACTAAGGAAGGGCAGCACCCTGAATCACTAAGATTCCTTCAAGTGGCTGACCTTGGGACTTTGATTCACTAAGAACTCTTCAAGGCCAACAAACCTTGAACTCCACTAGTTCCCTAGGAACTCTTCAAGCCCAGCAGGCTTGGAACTTCATTTAGTCCCTCAGGACAAGGACCCTTGGCCCTGCTTTGTTTAGTCCCTCTGAACAAGGACCCCTCAGGCCCTGGCTTTGTTGAGTTGTTTGTTTGTTGTTGTTGGAGTCGGTGCTAAGCTGCTAAGATGTCTTCATGCTCTGAACATCTTCTATCCTTAACAGCTTTGCTTGATCATTCTTGAAGAGCAGTTGAGTGTTGCATGATGCTCAGCTTCTTAGGTTGTTCAACTACTCCGGATGACTCCTTTGTGAACTGCCTTGAAGATCCTTCTCCTTGGTACTTGATGTCTGCACATGAGAGGCTTCCAAGCTGACAGTAGGCTCTTCTTTTAGGTACTTGGAAGCTTTCTCATGCTTGACACCAAGATGGCTTTTGTGATCTCCCTTTTGCTACTTGATGCCTTCTCATGATGGACTTGCTAAGATGACTGTAGGCTCTTCTCTATTTTACTTAGAGTCTTCCCATGATGGACATCAAGATTTTATGATGCTCTTCTTTCTCTCGGCAGTTCTGAACACTCTTCATATAGTAGAACTCTCACTTCTACATAGTAGAACTCACACTTCTACTTCTTTCTTTATCTGACTTCTGAGTGATCTTGGTGGATCGTAGAGGGAGCCTTCAGACTCACTGTTTTATATGGTTTAGATCAGTCCACCTTCTCTCCAAACTCGGCAACTCCAGTAACCTTTGATCTTTGAAGCTCTTTCTTATTTATACTCCTTCTCAATCCTTCCGTTAGAAAGTAACCGTTGAAGGTTATTCAAATATCTTCACAGATCTCGAGTTGTTTGAGGTAGACTGTTTGATGTGACTTGTCATACTTTTTCTGACGCTGCAGTCTACTGTTTCACCTACCCTGTCAGATGTATCACTTTAATGTCTTGGGCAGGTCAAAGACTTTATTACCTCTTTCTGATTTCTCGATCAGAGGTTGTCTTATTGCATCGATGCTCTCAATAAGCACTTGTCCGAATATTACCCTTTAGATTGAACCTTTGCCGATGCTTCAGTCTTTAGCTATTCGAACTCTACGATTTTGATGCACGTCTTCAAGTACCTGATCATAGTGTCTTGTTGAGTGTTGCTCATTGACTGGTAGAGTTAACACTACGATCCTGAAGAGTGTTGTTTGGATCTTCAATGTAGAACACCTCTTCCTTGTATTGTGCAGTGCTTCAAAACTTCGCTTTTTTCGATTGTTCTCGACATCGATGGCCTAATTCCTTGCTCTGGTCCCCTTCTAAATATCAAGACACTTCGATTTGTGGCACGCCCAAATTTTGCTTTCTCCTTGTAATCTCCCGCTCACTTATCATCAATGAACCGACCTGACTTAATCACTTTAGCCTTGCTCTTCGAGAGGTGACCAAGATCTCGGTTCACCTTCCATCAGTTCCTTCTTTGTTTAAGAACACTACGATCTTGGTTGTCTCCAAGATCGTTGTCTTCGCTCACTTGATAGCTACTGCATTAGCTGACTTTCCTTAGTCAGCTTCTGAAGTCTTCTTTGGTTCTCCTTGTGGAAGACTTCATTACGAATGGCCTTACAACTCAATCTTGATGCTGATTAGGTTAGTGCTTAGATCTTCTGTTAGCCTGGATGCCATTCGTTGAGTGCTCTCTGGTTTCCTTGGATGTAGCTTGCAGCTTGAACCAGAGGCTTCGTTCCTTTGGATATTCTGGGAGTGCTCATTTGTTGAGAACCGTATATGCTCTATGATTCGTCCTTGGCATTGTGAGCACTTCTTCTTAGATCGTAGTTCTGCACTCTACGATTTAGCTTCGGCTTGTGCAGACACTACGATCCCGAGATCAGATCTTGACACTACGATTTCTGCCTTGTGCTTGTTGTCTTCATCTGATCTTGCTTGACTACGATATCTGCATGTAATCAATAGACTCTACAAACTTAGAGTGTGATCTACGATCCTTGACTTGGCTTTGGCATCGATGAGACTCACGACTCGAGTGTAGTCTACATTTTGTCTCTTCGCTTCTGCAGATGATCGGTTTACTCGTGGGTAGTGGTCATCTCACGATTCGAACATGACTTCCTCAGCACACTACGATCCCGAGGAAGCTCTTCTCGACACACTACGATCCTTCTTCATTTCCCCTGGCAGTCTACGAACTTTGAGATCTACTATCTTGCATACTCCTATTCTGCCTTGATAGCTCTCGAGTTATCCTTGACTTACCTGGCATACTACGACTTTTGGTGCAGTGCTCGACGATCAGACTAGCCTATCTATTACATCATAAGATCAACCTAACAAGCTTGATCTTTCTATATTTATATTCCTTGTACATTATTTCTTTTTAAGGACTTTACAAAGTTGTTTTGCTTATATAGGATCAACCTAACATATTTGATCAATTCATTCTAAGTCCTTGTACATATACTTCTATCATCTATCAAAGGACTTTACAGCTTTTCTTAATGCAATCATACTTGCATATTGTTCATTTATATATATATATATATATCATAATCAAATTATATATAAATAGGAATTGCATTCACATGTTTATTCCTGACAATCTCCACCTATTTGATTATGACAAAAATAATAAGTGCATATGCATGTTATGAATGAATCTTATATACAGTGAGCAGCTGTATTTCTAAAACAGTTAATCATGAATGTCATTTATATTGATATGGAAATTTATACATTAAGACATTCTACATCCTTGATCCAGACATTCCTGACAAGTTAGAGATGTACCTCCTTGGCTCCATGTGTGTTTCCAGGATACTTGTTGATCAGCTACTCATCTGATTGTTCTTCTTTCTCTTGCTCCCCTTCAGACTTTGCAATCTTGTTATCATCATCTTCTGGCTCCCCCTCAGATGATGACTCTTTGTCTGCAGCTGCTTTCTTCTTCTTTGACTTCCCCCTCAGATGATGACTCTTTGTCTGCAGCTGCTTTCTTCTTCTTTGACTTTTTCTCCCTTAACCCTCTGCTCTTCCTTTGGTGCCTTATGCTCCTCTTCTTTCTATGCCTCTTTTCTCCCCCTTTTGTCATCAATCATTTGAGAGAGTCGCCCATGTTGGACATAAGTCGCCCATTAGGTAGGAGGAGTTAAGCAACTTCAAACTTGAGTTCCTACTAGCCCAGCTCAAGTTACACTGTGAAAGTCTACTTTAGGTCGTCAATCTTGTCAGATAGGGCTTGAATCTGCTCTTCGTTGGTCTTCTGAATTCGTAGAGCATCCGCCTTCCGATCTTGTATGGCCTTCCGATAGATGTGTTCTCTCTTGGAGTTTGAGAGATACATCACCATGATAACTTGAAGCTTCAGGCTAGAAAGAATCATCTCCGTCGTTCGCTTCGTGATTCTTGATGAAGCATGGACATCTTCTTGCTTAGATCATCAGAGCTCTTCAGTAGTTCCTGCTCCAAAGTAGTTTGATCCTTTTGGTTGGCAGCTTCAAGTTAAACAACAGATTGGACTCTACGATTGTCATCTTTGGACAGATTTTTAAATGTTTGGATAATCTGAACAATCGTAGAATACCAATTACTTGTGGAGGATGATGGAGTGTCTGATAGCAGTGCTTGATCATAAGGAGGCTTCTGGTTTTGGACTTGAACATCATCAGTAGTAGAGTGAATGGACTCTACGATCAGTTCCTTGGTCTTGGCTCTTCTTCCTTCAGAATACACTCTACGATCGTAGGGGATATAGAGATTTTCAGCCTGTCGATAGACTTTGAAGTGAGGCTGGTATGTTATCATCTTGGTAGCATAAGTTTTCACCCTTGGGAAGTTTTGGGCTACCAGTTCCATGCTTGGAAAAGTCTTGTAAACACAAACCAAGTAGCTTCCATCTCCTTCAAGAAAGGCCTTTACCCATGGCATCCATGGAAGAACCATTTCATCAAAGAAATCATCAAGGTTGTAGAGAATGGTTGAGCGCCTAGCTCCATATTGTTCCAGTTCTTGACTAAGTCAAAGGAAGTCATTCTTATTACTCTGAGCTGTTCACCTCCATAGTTTACCCATCTGTCAGGAGGAGTCTCTGATGGTTCATTGGGAACTTCTACCACAATTCTCTTGGTAAATCTAGCAGGTGAGAGGACGGGGTAGGGTTCTAAATCTTCTAATTCCTGGTCTTCAGAGTTGGAATCATTTCCTACTTCTTCCTTCTCAGAGCCAGAACCATTTAGATCAGCTTCAGCAGGGAGCCATTCTTGCTGCATTTCATGTCCAGAGCCTTCTTGATCATCTTCAACAGAGAATCCTTCTTGCTGCATTTCATTATCAGAACCTTCTTCAGCAAGTATTTCCTTAGATTCTTCTTCTTTCTTCGGCTTCATCTTCTTGAGCACTTTCTATTGGGGATACAGACTCATCATCACTTAATTCAATGATGGCATTTGATTGGCCACGGTTCCTTTTGAGGCAAACGGGCTTGCGGTACTGTAGCTTTTCCTTCTTCGTGGAGGTTCAACTATTTGAGACATGAGACTCTTCTTCTTCTTCAGCTCTCGAGTCCTCTTTCTCAATGAGATATACTTCTTTGGAGTTCAAAGACCGGCAAAGCGGATCTTTCTTTCTTGGACTCATCACTTTTCGAGCCATCATGGAGGCTTTCTGGATTGGAGGGGGCAAGTTCTTCTTCTTCAGACACAACATTACTTGACCTATCATCTTGGGTCATTGAGGCAGTTACATTTGGGGATTGAGTTTGGTCATCTTGAATCTCTTCTTCATTCACAGAGGTCATGCTTTGAGGATTAGCCATGGGGCTTGAGCATTCTTTCTTTATCAGCAGATGCTGCAATCTCTTCCATCACATCAGCTTCATTTTCATTGCTGGATGTTGTTTGTGGAGACTGAGCCTTGACATCTGTTTCCTTTTCTTCTACTGACTCTACATCCCTTTCTTCAAGCCAGATGTCTTGTTTTTGGGAAGCTAAAAGGTTGGTTTGTCTTCCACCTTAGCTTTCTTGCTGATTGGTCCTTGAAGCAACCTGCTGCTTCTCCTCTTTGTTGTTTCAGCAGTTGGGACTTTTTCTTCTTTGTCCTTGTTCAAGGAGGAGAGACTTCTTGATGGGGCCTTATCTTTCTTTACATCACCAGCTCTCTTCACACTTTTTGATTTCTTTCTGGCTGGTGTGATTTCTGCTGGTGCAGAGTCATCAGACTTAGAGCTCTCTGCCTCTTCTATCTTCTTCTTCTTTGCAGAGGCCCTACTACTGCTCCCAGCTGTCAGTTTTTTGTTCTCCTTAGGGTTCTTCTTCCAGTTCTCAAATAATTGTGGAGACATCACTTTATGCACATTCAAGGCTTCCCCCTCATCGTCCTTGATTTTCCCTCCTAGCTTCTTCTTCAGTATGATACTCAGCAGCCTTTGTAAGACCCCAACTTATTATTAATAAAATCGAATTTCCTCTAATTATTATTGTGAATAATAAGGTATTAATTTGATATAATTATCTGGTTATGGGTGAAATGTGCAAATTTTGCAAAATAAGCAAGTGGTTATTAAATAATCATTGTTGTCGGGGAATATTCGTTTGGTCGTGGAATATTCTTGTTGTGGGGAATATTAAATGCGAATGCCGCTAGATCATTTGTGGGCCCCATAATGTAATAATTGTCGGATGAAGAAAACGACAAGTTTGAGTTTTTATAAATAACTACAGTAGTAGTTATTCAGATTAACCTTTGTTGGAATACCCTGTGGTTAAAATACAGTAATTCGCGTGGATGCACAGTATTTTTGAATTATGGATTCTTACGTAAGAAGGCACTACTCAATAATTGTTACAGTAATTACTGTTCAGTATTTTTTTTATCGATTCAATAATTGTTGCGTTGATATTTTATATTATTGTTGTTTCAATAATTATCACTGCACAGTATTTCCCATTATCAGATCAATAATTCATATTATTTAAATAATATTATTAGATAGCATTATTGGCAATGTCTAGAAAGTTCATCAATGAGAGGTTTGGTCACCTAATCAAGGCGCATGAAGAAGGAGAAATTCTTATTGAAAGCCCCTCTTTCCGAGGAGAACTGGTTAGTTGTCATAATTGTGATTCGTAATTTTATTTGTGTATAATTAATTATTGATTTATATGATAAGGAAATATTTATTTTATGTGGATATAAATGATGGATATATTTATTTTTATGTGGATAAAAATGAAGGAATTAATGCTGAGGTGTTTTATCAGTATTTTGTCGGTGTGGAGGTATTAAAAATCATCCGTTTGTTGATTTCGGATATTTTATGTTTGGAATTTGGAAAAACTCAAAGCTACAAAGTTGTAGATAATTCGATTTCAGGCAGAATGGACATAAAATTCGTATTTTTTTGATAAACGAGCTATTTTCTATAAATTACTGAAGTTTCAGAAAATAAAATTATTTTTATTAAATTATGGGTGGGACCCACTCTTGTTTGACAACACATGGGTCTTTGAAATTTTTCAAAGATTGAGGGGCTGGTCTTGTGTCTTGATTAGCATGCGTAGAGAATTGGTTAAGTAATAATATATTTTATTATTTTAGTCTCCTATAAATAGACGCTTAGGTTGGAATTGAAAATCACACTAGAAACAAGTTTTCTTTCTCTCTATATTGTCGAGCGTATTTTAGTGAGTAATTATATACTTTGAGAGTTCTTTGTTTAAAGATAAGTTTCCTTTGGCTTTCTATCCAGATATTCGATCAAAAGTACCAGTTATTTTGAGGTAAGTGGATGTTATTTTCTTCTTAAATGATATTATTTTCTTCAATATCATTATGCCAAAATATTGGTGAACGCGTTTTATCAAATTTGGAACTTTTTGTGTCGGGTTTATTTATTCACGATACTAAGACTATTCACTTAATCACTGACTACAATCTAGAAAAAATAAAATTTTCTTCTTTTGTCCAAGATGTCTATTATGGTTACTATCTTTGATTGTATCCATGTTTTGATCTTAAATTTTGAATTTCGCTTCAAAATTGGTATTTATGAAGTATTATTGATCTTGGATAAAACTGTTATACTGAATCCCTACTATTTGTCCTTCCGTCTCTTTGGATTCGCTTTTCTTTAAAATATTTTTCATCATCCTCGGTCCTAAATGATGATATTACTAAATATCTTTGGCTCATGTAGTGCAAAGATAAATGATTAATCGATGAATATCTTTGGCCGTAGTGCAAAGATGAGCAGTGTTGAGATGAACATGACTAACTGGTGATATAAAATGAATATCTTTGGCTCAGAGTGCAAAGATGAATATTTGATTCAAGATGTATATTAATTGATGTTACAGGATAAATATTGATGATGGACTTTTAAATCTTAGAAGATAGTGGAATTCTTTCTACTTTACTCTTCTAATGGATTGTTGTTTCCACCAGAGTTGTTGATCTAAAATTTGTTGTCTATTATATTGTATCAGATTTTTCCCTGTTGAGGACTAATGATAATTTGTTGTATATTATCTTAGTCATAATATTCTTTACTAGGCTAGTTGAGCTCACCCTTTTCCTTTTTGTTCCATTTTTCTTCTCAGGAGGTGAGAACATAGCAAGATCGAGTCGGGGTATGGAGTGATAGTTCTAGAAAGATGTTTTAGTAGTCCACACTATTTCTATAAAATAGTGTTTGAATAATTGTAATGAGGACTTATTTGAGTGTGGATATTGTCTAGAAGACAATATTTGTATTTAAACTCATAGTATGTATTGTCGTATTTCACACGACTTTTGTATTATTGAAGTTGTAGTTTGATTTATGTACCATGTATTTGGCGACTCAGAATGGGTGTTGTATACCTATTCGGGGCGCCATGATTGGTATCAAAGCTTAGGGATATGGTCTCTCATGAGATCGGGGAATAAAACTAGGAGGGAGAGATGAGTAAATCCTTCGCTAGTGTGTCATATCTAAGCTTATTTGTTGGTCGGTCATAATATAGGGATATTATGTGATATGTTAATTTGTTTAATTAACCCTTGTTTTATGGCAAGATTTAAGAATGGTCACGAGAACGTTAACAATGGAGTGTATGAGGCGTGGAACAACCTTTAGTTTACAAACCAGAGAACGTGCTGCAACAGAAGACAATATTCCTCCTGTAAACAACACTACCGAGCAAACGATGAATGATGGAATGTTTAGGAGCTTTTTGCAGTTCATGCAAAATCAGACGAGGGAGACTCGTGTACAAAATACGAGTAGAAGTGATACCAACGCGCGGTCTGTCACAGCCAAACAGTTCAAGGAGTTGGGACCACCAGAATTTATTAGAAAGCCGGATCCGATCAAGGCGGAAACATGGGTCAAGTAAATTACCAAGATATTCGATGTCTTGGGATGCACGGAGGAACAGAAGGTTCCATTCGCCACCTTTATGTTTCGCAGTGAGGCAGACTACTGGTGGGAGTCTGTGAAGCGTACCCAGCTTGCTGCACTCAACATGTCTTGAGAAACGTTTCAGAAACTATTCAATGACAAGTACTTTCCTAAAAGTATTCGCTATATGAAGGAGGTAGAGTTTATCGACCGAACAAAACAAATACGACGGTGTCCCAAAGACGAGGCGAAGTTCATTTGAGTTATCCGAGTTTGCACCTCATTTGGTAGAGAATGAGGAACGAATGACAAGGATGTTTCTGAGAGGTCTAAAACCCGAGATTCGTCAATACCTTATCTCTCATAAATTTTCTCTGTATTCAGATGTTGTCAACAGGACTCAATTATTAGAGCAAGATAGCGAGTATGTTCAACCGAGGGACCACAACCAGGGTCATACCGGTGACAGCAGTCATCAGAGCGATGATAACTAACGAGGAGGGAAAAATACGAACAAAGGCGGTAACCACTCGGGTGGTCATCGTGGCCATGATAATAGGAGAGGTGAGTCAAGTGGAAATTTGAAAGAGGAGATTCAACAATGACGGAAGACATCAACACCAAAGACCAAAGACCAAAGACCAACAACAAATTCTAGGGGAGGAGAACGACCGCCAGTTAGATGTTACAAATTCGGGAAAGAGGGACATATCAGCCCAAACTGTCCACAACAATCCAAGGTATGTTACAACTGTGGAAAGGAAGGCCACATAGCTCGGGATTGTTCTGTAGCAAAACCAAGTTCAACGGGGATGGTGACTCCAAGGGCTGTCCCGGATAAGTCGCAATCAGCGGTTCCTAGAAGAGCATTTTTTGTGACTGGCCAAAACGTGAGGAACCCGAACGAGGTGATCACGGGTAAGCTAATCTTGAACTCTTGCGAAGTTTATACCTTACTAGATACCGGTTCTACCCATTCTTTTATCTCTCCTGCTTGTGCTCAATGTTTAAACTTGACTCCGGAGAAATTAGACTTTGATTTATCTGTTGAAACTCCGTTGGGTGAAACCTTAGTTATATCTACAGTTTATAAATCTTGCATGATCCAAGTTGACACTATCACATTACCTGTTGATCTTATCTCTTTAAAGATATTTGCTTTTGATGTGATTTTAGGAATTGATTGGTTAACCACTCATCATGCCAAAATTGATTATTTTCGTAAGGTTGTTAGTTTTTATATTCCTAACCAACCTGTTATACGAATTCAAACTACTAAACCACTAAAATCAGTCACTGTCATATCAAGACACAAAGCTATTCGTTTATTGAAAAACGGATGTCAAGCTTTCTTAGCCCATGTTATGGATTTGAATAAAGACAAGTCAGATTTGAATAATATTTCTGTAGTTAGAGAATTTCCTGATGTATTTCCTGAAGAGCTTCCTTAGATACCCCGTAACGTGATGTTGAATTCTTTATTGACCTTGAACCGGGTACAAAGCCCATTTCTAAAACCCCATATCGAATAGCTCCTATTGAACTTTAGGAGTTAAAAGTCCAACTACAGGAATTATTAAATATCGGTTTCATTCTTCCTAGTACATCTCCTTGGGGTGCTCCTGTTTTATTCGTAAAGAAGAAAGACGGGAATATGCGACTTTGTATTGACTACCGAGAATTAAACCATGTCACCATCAAGAATAGGTATCCGCTACCTCGCATTGATGACCCGTTCGACTAGTTGCAAGGAGCACAATTCTTTTCAAAGATAGATCTTCGTTCTGGATATCATCAGCAGAAGATTAAAACTGAGGATATTCCAAAGACTGCCTTCAGAACTCGGTACGAGCATTATGAGTTCTTAGTCATGTCTTTTGGATTGACTAATGCTCCTACTGCTTTCATGGATATGATGAACCAAGTATTCAAGGAATATTTGGATCAGTTCATTGTTGTCTTTATTGATGACATCCTCATCTATTCCAAAAGTCGTGAAGATCATGAACACCATTTGAAGCTGATACTTGAAAGGCTTCGTGAAAATAAACTTTATGCCAAGTCAAGAAATGCGAGTTCGCGGCGAGGAAGTAGCATTCCTTGGGCACGTGGTGTCAAAACATGGAGTATCTGTTGACTGGCGAAGATCAAGCAAAGACAAAGTTGGGAGCAACCAAGTCGATGATCAAGTGCGTAGCTTTCGGGCTTAATTGGTTATTATCGGAGATTCGTGGAAGGATTTTCTCGAATCGCACTCCGCTAACTCAGTTGACTCGAAAAAGATACAAAATTTGTATGGAGCGAGGAATGCAAGAAGAGTTTCAAGAGCTCAAGAGGAGACTCATTTTGGCACTGTTTCGCAATACCATCCGCACGGATGGATTTGTTATCTACAAATGATGCTTCGTGCAAAGGGTTAGGATGTGTTCTCATGCAACATGGGAAAGTCGCCTTTATGCCTCACAACAACTCAAAGAATATGAGAGGAATTATCCTACTCATGATCTAGAGTTAGCGCAATGATTCGCGTTGAAAATTTGGAGACACTACTTGTATGGGGAGAAAGTGGAGATTTATACGGACCATAAAAGCTTCAAATATGCGGCAATGACGTTGGCTTGAACTATTGAAAGATTACGATCACACTATTCAATATCATCCTGGAAAAGCGAACGTAGTAGCTGACGCATTGAGTAGAAGATCATATGCGAATATGAGTGTGATATTGTCAATGCAAAGGCCCATTCTGTATGACTTGCAAAGGATAGAGGTAGAATTAAAGACTCTAGGGACCCACACGATGATGGCGAATATACGAGTAGAACCGACTTTAATCGATAAAGTTAAAGTTGCTCAAGCTACGGACCTGGAGCTGATACGTATGAAGAAGAAAGTGCAAGAAGGAGCTATTCCAGAAGCGAGAATCGATGAACAAGGAATACTTAGATTCAACTCCAGACTTTGTATTCCTAACGACTCTGATTTGAAGCATAGAATCATGATGGAGGCACACAACACACCATTTGCAATCCATCCTGGGAGTACCAAAATGTATCATGATATTCGACATACATTTTTGTGGAATAATATGAAGAGAGAGATCGCGGAGTTTATCTCGAGGTGTTTAACATGTCAACGTGTAAAGGCGGAGCTACAAGTGCCAAAGGGTCCATTGCAACCACTTGAGATTCTGGAATGGAAGTGGGAACACATTACTATGGATTTTGTTACAGGTCTTCCCAAAGTTTCTCAAGGCATAGATGCTATTTGGGTTATTGTTGATAGATTAACCAAGTCTGCCCATTTCTTGCCGATACGAAAAACTTATTCCCTTGAACGTCTTGCTAGTATGTACGTGAATGAGATTGTGAAATTGCATGGCATGCCAGTATCCATAGTTTCGGATCGTGACCCAAGATTCACTTCACAATTTTGGGTTAGCTTGCAGAAATTTATGGGCACGGATTTACGATTCAGTTCGGTATACCATCCTCAAACGGACGGAAAATCAGAGAGGACTATTCAAACCCTTGAAGATCTATTAAGACTTTGTGTCCTAGATTTTAAAGGAAGTTGGGATAAGTACTTGTCACTGGTGGAATTCTCCTACAACAACAGTTATCAGGCAAGTATAGGTGTGGATCCATTTGAAGCATTGTATGGACGAAAGTGTCGCTCTCCAGTATGCTAGGACGAGGTAGGAGAAGCAACATTGTTGGGACCAGAATTAGTACGCATGACTACAGAAAAGATCCAAATGATTCGACAACGTATACAAACGGCACAAGATCGACAAAAGAGTTATGCGGATCTTCATCGAAAAGACGTGGAATTTAATATTGGGGTCATGTATTATTACATGTTGCACCATGGAAGGGAGTTACAAGATTTGGGAAGAGAGGAAAACTCAATCCACGATTTGTTGGTCCATTTGAGATTCTTGACTGAATAGGAAATGTGGCCTATAGACTCGCATTACCTCCAAACATGTCTCGTGTTCATAATATTTTTTACGTATCTATGCTTCGTAAATATGTGAAAGACCCAAACCATATTATTGCTTTAGAACCAGACGAAATAGCCGAAGATTTAACGTACGAAGAAGTACCTGTTAAGATCTTGGATAGAAAAGAGCATGTCCTACGCACGAAGGTTATACCACAAGTTAAGGTTTTGTGGAGGAACCATGTTGTTGAGGAAATGACCTGGGAGTTGGAATCAGAAATAAAAGCAAGGTACCCTCACCTTTTCAAAACACCAGGTACGTACGTCAATTTCGAGGACGAAATTTTATAAGGTGGGGAGGTTGTAAGACCCCAACTTATTATTAATAAAATCGAATTTCCTCTAATTATTATTGTGAATAATAAGGTATTAATTTGATATAATTATCTGGTTATGGGTGAAATGTGCAAATTTTGCAAAATAAGCAAGTGGTTATTAAATAATCATCATTGTTTTGGGGAATATTCGTTTGGTCGTGGAATATTCTTGTTTGTTGTCGGGGAATATTCGACGACGGCGTAGTGATCATTTTCAGGGGCCCCATAATGTAATAACCGTCGGATGAAGAAAATGACAAGTTTGAGTTTTTATAAATAATAACAGTAGTTGTTACAATTAACAATGTTGGAATACACGGTGGTTAAAATACGAATACGCTGTGGATGCACAAAGATTTTTGAATTATTGATTCTTACGTAAGAAGGCACTACTCAATAATTGTTACAAAGAATTATCGCTCAAAGATTTTTTTATTAATTCAATAATTGTTTGCGTTGATATTTTATATTATTGTTGTTTCAATAATTATCACCGCACAAGATATTTCCATTATCGATCAATAATTCATATTATTTAAATAATATTATTAGATAGCATTATTGGCAATGTCTAGAAAGTTCTGTTAAGGAGAGGTTTGTTCACCTAATTGCGCGTCAGTAAGGAGAAATTCTTATTGGAAAGCCCCTTCTTTCCTGGGAACGGCCTTGTTGTCGTAATTGTGATTCTGTAATATTATTTATGTATAATTAATTATTGATTTATATGATAAGAAAATATTTATTTTATGTGGATATAAATGATGGATATATTTATTTTTATGTGGATAAAAATGAAGGAATTAATGCTGAGATGTTTTATCAGTATTTTGTCGGTGTCGAGGTATTAAAAATCATCCGTTTGTTGATTTCGGATATTTTATGTTTGGAATTTTGAAAAACCCAAAGCTACAAAGTTGTAGAGAATTCGATTTCAGGCAGAATGGACATAAATTCGTATTTTTCTGATAAACGAGCTATTTTCTATGAATTACTGAAGTTTCAGAAAATAAAATGATTTTTATTAAATTATGGGTGGGACCCACTCTTGTTTGACAACACATGGTGCTGAAATTTTCAAAGATTGAGGGGGTCGGTCTTGTGTCTTGATTAGCATGCGTGAGAGAATTGGTTAAGTAATAATATATTTTATTATTTTAGTCTCCTATGGCGTTCTAACTTTTTCCTATAAATAGATGCTTAGGTTAGAATTGAAAATCACACCAGAAACAAGTTTTCTTTCTCTCTATATTATCGAGCGTATTTTAGTGAGTAATTATATACTTTGAGAGTTGCTGTTCGGTACAAGTTTCCTTCTGCTTTCTATCCGATATTCGATCAAAAAGTACTGTTATTTTGAGGTAAGGATGTTATTTTCTTCTTAAATGATATTATTTTCTTCAATATCATTATGCCAAAATATTGGTGAACGTTTTATCAAATTTGGAACTTTTTTGTGTCGGGGTTATTATTCACGATACTAAGATTATTCACGATACTCAAGACTATTCATTTAATACTAAGACTATTCATTTAAAAATAAAATTTTCTTCTTTTTGTCCAAGATGTCTATTATGGTTACTATCTTTGATTGTATCCATGTTTTGATCTTAAATTTTGAATTCTGCTTCAAAATTGGTATTTATGAAGTATTATTGATCTTGGATAAACTGTTATACGAATCCCTACTATTTGTCCTTCTGTCTCAATGGATTCGCTTTTCTTTAAAATATTTTTTTATCATCCTCGGTCCTAAATGATGATATTACTAAATATCTTTGGCCCGTAGTAAAAAAAGATAAATGATTAATCGATGAATATCTTTGGCCCGTAGTTCAAAAGATGAGCAGTGTTGAGATGAACATGACCAACTGGTGATACAAATGAATATCTTTGGCCTGTAGTGCAAAGATGAATATTTGATTCAAGATGTATATTAATTGATGTTACAGGGATAAATATTGATGATGAACTTTTAAATCTTAGAAGATAGTGGAATTCTTTCTCTACTGAATTCTTAATGGATTGTTGTTTCCGCTATAGTTGTTGATCTAAAATTTGTTGTCTATTATATTGTATCAGATTTTTCCCTGTTGAGGACTAACGATAATTTGTTGTATATTATCTTAGTCATAATATTCTTTACTGGGCTAGTTGAGCTCACCCTTTTCCTTTTTGTTCCATTTTTCTTCTCGGGAGGTGAGAACATAGCAAGATCGAAGCCTGGGGGTATGGAGTGATGGTTCTAGAAAGATATTTTAGTTGTCCTCACTATTTCTATAAAATAGTGTTTGAATAATTGTAATGAGGACTTATTTGAGTGTGGATATTGTCTAGAAGACAATATTTGTATTTAAACTTACAGTATGTATTGTCGTATTTCACACGACATTTGTATTATTGAAGTTGTAGTTTGCTTTCTGTACCATGTATTTGACGACTCAGAATGGGTGTTGTATACCTATTTTGGGGGCGTCACAGCCTTCTATGAAACACCTTGTTTAGGGTCTTTTTAGTGGATTTCTTCTTCTCAGCCTTCTCTACCCACTTGGAGATTTGATCTAACAAGATAGCTCCAAAGTCAATTTGTTTCTTCAGAACTATTGCTGACATTATCTTCAACTGTTGGTCAATCATTGTATCATGTGCAGTGTTTTTGCACAGTATGCATTTTCCAACAATTTCAGCAAGGAACTCATATTCTTCAGGAAACGCCTTCTTCTTCATGTCTTTGAAACTAGGGTTTGTTTGGTACCCCATCAACTCCTTTGCTTGTTCAGTGTTGACATCTTCAAGGTTCTTCAGCCCTTGGTTAGGAAAACCTAGGCATTGATTGAGGTCAGAGGATTTCAGCTTCAGAGTCTGACCTTTAACCTTGGTAGACAGAGTTCCAGAGTTTATGGAGACGTTTGAGTAAAATTCTTTAACTAGGTCAATGTACACACGAGTACTTGCCTCAAGGCATTCTGAAAACCCAAATTTTCTTTCACGAAGTTCAAGTATGTCCCCGAACTTCTTCTCGATTTCTCAAACGATTTGGTTCCGAAGTCGAATGAATCTTTGATAACTTGCCAGTTCTCCATTTCAATAGTTCAAAGACTGTGGGTGTTTGATTTAGAGAGGTTTATGAGAGATGGATGTCTATGATTTGGTAAGGCTCTGGAGGGTTAACTGATTTTGCTCTTGAAAAGCTTTCTAGGGTTTTGAAAATGGGAGGAGAAAGGTTCGATATCTTTTGGTAAATGCGCTCGCAGATTTGAAATTGTCTTTATGGCGTTCCTTCTAACTCAGACACTCAAGTGATGTGTCAATCTGTCCATTAGTCAGACGTTGCCCAAGAATAAGTCAGAACTCCCCACAACTTTTCAGTTATTAGAAGAGTGGACGTTTAATTGACGTGACTTTGACCGTTGACCTTTTGATTCGTAGAGTAGCATGATAAGTCAGTTGTGGACTCTACGATTCCCTTTGTTGACTCAACGATCAACTTTTAAGAGATGCTACAGTGGATGGCTTCGTCTTTTCTCCTTTCTTTGATGCAGCATAGCTCAATCATTGATGTATTCGAACTTATCTCCTTAACTTGAATAGTTTAGCAAATATCTCATTTTCCAAGCTCCTTGTAAACTGGAGTACCCTTTGGTAAGACTACGATCGTCGAGTTGTATTCTACGATCGCTGAGGTTTTGCTACGATCGTTGAGGTAGCACTACGATCGTTGAGGTTGCACTACGATCGTCTAGTTCTCTTCAAACTGAACTCTACGATCGTTGACTAACTTGGTTCTTTTGAGATGAACTAGATCAAGCATTCCTTCTGGGATAAGGTAGCTCAGGAAGGGCCAACCTCTTAGAGTGAACTAAGGGTCAGGTTTGTCCCTAAGGCGCTTTCCAAATGAAGTGTTATGGCAATGATTTGCAATAACATCTCATTAGACCTTTTCTGGTGGGGAGGTCTTCACCAAATTTCTAGATATCTCGCATTCTTTCAAATCGTGGTGTCCTCCTCGCTTCACGCCACGATCATATGTTTGATCGCAGGCACTTCACGATTATGGATTGGATGGCTGAAGGGTTATCAGTAGTACGTTTTGAGACGTTCCTACTGACTATGGATCTTTATTTGGTTCATCAGCCACAAAGTTTTGGGACTCTGTAGCTGGTACATCTCTTCAAGGTTTATTAGTGCTGTTATTCCTTAACAGATCACTGCTCCCCCATTGTTGATGTTGTCTTCTCAGATATATGTGATTCCTTCATGTTCATTTGAAGGCTGCCCAGCATGTCTCCTTCTGACTGGAATCATCATCATCGCTTAGTTTTTCCTTGTATCGTCGAGATGAATATTTTCAGGATTGATCACTCTACGATCATTTGACAGCACTACGATCGTTGAGGTTGCACTACGATCATAGTCTCCTTTGACAGTCCTGAGATTAAGAAGTTCTGCTTCTTAATGAACTCCTTTTATCTTAAGCTCAATGATCTTCTATTGTGAGCTTCCCTTGAGGATCCTTTTCATAAAGCATGTCTTTCTTGATATGAGCATATAGAATCCTCTTTTATCTTCTTTTGCATGGCATGCTGTCATATACAGATTTGCAGCCATGTGAGCTCCATTCTGGTTAGCTCAGAGGGTCTTCAAGGACAGGCTTGGACATATAGGAGCTTTATCAGACTTAACTCTGAACAGTCCTTAGCCTTCTATTGGTTGAGTCTTCTTGACTGAAGTCTTCTGCTTCATCATTCCTTAGTGTGGTCAGACTGACCAAGTACCTGCAGGTTTAAATATGTTTCTATTTTTGGTACCCATAGTTAAATGGGTCCTGCTAGGTTAGTTTTCTAAACCCATGTTCCTCTTATTTGGATAATCATCATATTTATCACCAACAGACATATTCATGCATGCAACTATCTTATGATAATACATTTTGAGATGCATGAGGGTGAGTGTGTGTAGGATATGACATTCAATAACACATTCTTTATCAATGATGGCTTCATCATTTACTGGATTATATTCACAGTGTTTAAGTGTTCATAAAGTGGGAATCAACTCTACGATTTATGAGTGTCTAGTTGATTTATGGAGGTGATCAGTTTCTATAAATCAGCAAGATCCTCTTGTAGAACTGATCATACTCTGTGTGTTGTTAAACACTGAGAACATAGGCTTGTGCATACATACTAACCCACCAACAATGATTACTTCTCATAAAGTTCATTTGGTCCGTGATACTCTTATGACCTATTTCAGATTTTCTTCAAGATGTCATCTTCAAATTTTAAAACTTGGGTCGAGAGAAAGTTTGTAGTCATTTGAATTTTCCATCTTCGTGCTATTTTTCTCTTCACCTTTTTAGGTAGATTATGACTTCTTCGATGAATCATCTTGTTTATAGTTCATAAGATGGTGCAATTGATGTATACAATTATAATGGTAAGGAACCGTACCTTTTTACTGTCAGTTACTTAATAGTCATTTACCTTAGATATACTGAGTTCAGGTATTGATGTGCATAGCTTTTACTTTTGCTCCTTTTAGCTGTTGCTCTTGTTGGCCTTTAATCAATCAGTCGTGGTCTTGAAGATGTAGATCAAGAGAATCTCAGCATTAAGTTCTTTCACATCTTTGAGCTTATAAAGATAGCACCTAGTTGCTAGTTGGTCACTTATAAGTTTGAGAAGATCTTCTTTTCTCCTCTTGATCAGTATTTCTTAGCATGTATGACCTCTTCATCTTTCAGACTGGTGGATGCTTTATTCTTTGTCATTGATATCTCTTGAGCTCTCACTCTCTCGTCTGGTCTTCAGACTACAAGATTAACTGCAGGCTAGGATTGGTCTTATTGATATAACAATCGAGGATATGGACCAATCTGAGCAGCTTCAGGTCTATACATATTTTTACCTATACACAATATTTCCAACGTGTGAGCTCTTCTGCATATAACAAGTTACTTACTACTAAACTAAGTTTAGAACAATGTTAGTGCCTGGGATCAGACTCAAAGCAATTAGCTTTTGAATATAGCATGAGAACCTACTTTGATACCAATTGTTAGTTCCCAGAGGGCACAATAGATCTAGAAGGGGGGGTTGAATAGATCCTTTTTCTTTCAAAGACTTTTCTGGTTTATATTATTTTGTTCATAATTGACATATGACAAACATAAGAATCTTTTCAAGCACAACGAAATAAGTAAAAGATCCCCTTCATTGATATATCCATAATCATACATACATTATTCGTAGAGTAAGTTTAGTTGTAAGCAGTTAAAACATACATAGCAGTTATAGTACATAATGTAAATGACATAATGTAAAAGACACAAGGGGTTTTAAGTGGTTTAGAGACTCAAGCTCCTAACCCACTCTTCTGCTTTCAACTAACAGGATTTCCACTAAGGAAGGGCAGCACCCTGAATCACTAAGATTCCTTTAAGGCCAGCAGCCTTGGGACTTCAGTTCACTAAGAACTCTTCAAGGCCAGCAGCCTTGGAACTCCACTAGTTCCCTAGGAACTCTTCAAGCCCAGCAGGCTTGGAACTTCATTTAGTCCCTCCAGACAAGGACCCTTTAGCCCCCGCTTTGTTTAGTCCCTCCGACAAGGACCCTCAGCCCTCGGCTTTGTTGAGTTGTTTGTTTGTTGTTGTTGGAGTTTGCGGTTGAGTCGCTAAGATGTCTTCATGCTCTGAACATCTTCTATCCTTAGCAGCTTTGTTTGATCATCCTTGAAGAGCAATTGAGTGTTGCATGATGCTCAGCTTCTTAGGTTGTTCAACTACTCCGGTTGACTCCTTTGTGAACTGCCTTGAAGATCCTTCTCCTTGGTACTTGATGTCTGCACATGAGAGGCTTCCAAGCTGATAGTAGGCTCTTCTTTTAGGTACTTGGAAGCTTTCTCATGCTTGACACCAAGATGGCTTTTGTGATCTCCCTTTTGTTACTTGATGCCTTCTCGTGATGGACTTGCTAAGATGACTGTAGGCTCTTCTCTATTATACTTAGAGTCTTCCCATGATGGACATCAAGATTTCATGATGCTCTTCTTTCTCTCGGCAGTTCTGAACACTCTTCATGTAGTAGAACTCTCACTTCTACATAGTAGAACTCACACTTCTACTTCTTTTTTTATCTGACTTCTGAGTGTTCTTGGTGGATCATAGAGTGAGCCTTCAGACTCAATGTTTCATATGGTTTAGATCAGTCCACCTTCTCTCCAAACTCGGCAACTCCAGCAACCTTTGATCTTTGAAGCACTTTCTCATTTATACTCCTTCCCAATCCTTCCGTTGGAAAGTAATCGTTGAAGTTTATTCAAATATCTTTACAGATCTCGAGTTGCTTAATGGTAGACTGCTTGATGTGACTTCTCATACTTTTTCTGACGTTGTAGTCTACTGTTTCACCTACCCTGTCAGATGTATCACTTTAATGTCTTGGGCAGGTCGAACACTTTATTACCTCTTTCTGATTTCTCGATCAGAGGTTGTCCTATTGCATCGATGCTCTCAATAAGCACTTGTCCGAATATTACCCTTCAGATTGAACCTTTGCCAATGCTTCAGTCTTCAGCTATTCAAACTCTACAATTCTGATGCACGTCTTCAAGGACCTGATCGTAGTGTCTTGTTGAGTGTTGCTCATTGACTGGTAGAGTTAACACTACGATCTTGAAGAGTGTTGCTTGGATCTTCAATGTAGAACACCTCTTCCTTGTATTGTGCAGTGCTTCAATACTTCTATTTGCTTCGACTGTTCTCAGATACTGATGGCCTAATTCCTTGCTCTGGTCCCTTTCTAAATATCAAGACAGTTCAGATTTGTGGCGCGTCCAGCTTGCTTTCTCCTTGTAATCTCCCGTTCACTTATCATCAATGAACTGACCCTGCACTTAATCACTTTAGCCTTACTCTTCAGAGGCTGACTAGTATCTCATTTCACCTTCCATCAGTTCCTTCTTTGTTTAGCAAACACTACGATCTTGGTTGTCTCCAAGATCGTTGTCTTCTGTTCACTTGATAGCTACTGCATTAGCTGACTTTCCTTAGTCAGCTTCTGAAGTCTTCTTTGGATCTCCTTGTGGAAGACTTCATTACGAATGGCCTTACAACTCAATCTTGATGTTGCTTGGGTTGGTGCTTAGATCTTTCGTTAGCCGCATGCATGCCATTTGAGTGCTCTCTCGGTTTCTTGGATGTAGCTTGCGGCTTCAACCGGAGAGGCTTCGTTTCTTTCGATATTCGGGAGTGCTCATTTGTTCGAGAACCGTATATGCTCTACGATTCATCCTTGGCATGTGAGCACTTCTTCTTAGATCGTAGTTCGCACTCTCACGATTCAACTTTCTCATGCAGTGCACACTACGATCCCGAGATCAAATCTTCGACACTCACGATTTCGCGCTTGGCTTGTTGTTTTCATCTCGATCTTGCTTGACTACGATCTCGCATGTAATAAATAGACTCTACGAACTCAAAGTGTGATCTACGATCCTCGACTTGGCTTTGGCATCAAGAGACTCTCACGACTCGAGTGTAGTCTACGCTTCTATCTTGGCTTGGCAGATGACCGGCTCGGCTCAGTGGCGGTGTCTCTCATAATTAAACACGACTTCCTCAAAGACACTACGATCCCGAGGAAGCTCTTCTCGACACACTACGATCCTTTTTTGTTTCCCCTGGCAGTCTACGAACTCCGAGATCTACTATCTTGCATACTCCTATTCTGCCTTGATAGCTCTCGAGTTATCCTTGACTCACTGGCGAGATTCACGACTTTTGGTGCAAAGGTTTCGACGATCGACTAGCCTATCTATTACATCATAAGATCAACCTAGTAAGCTTTGATCTTTCTATATTTATAGTCCTTGTACATTATTTCTTTTTAAGGACTTTACAAAGCTGTTTTGCTTATGTAGGATCAACCTAACATATTTGATCAATTCATTCTAAGTCCTTGTACATATACTTCTATCATCTATCAAAGGACTTTACAGACTTTTCTTAATGCAAGCATACTTGTATATTGTTCATTCATATATATATATATATATATATATATATATATATATATATATATATATATATATATATATCATAATCAAATCATATATAAATAAGAATTGCATTAACATGCTTATTCCTAACAAATTGCTCCTCAGAATCGGGTCAAACAAGTCATCAATACGAGGTAGTGGATACCTATTCTTGATAGTGACATGGTTTAATTCCCGGTAATCAATACAAAGTCGCATACTCCCGTCTTTCTTCTTTACAAATAAAACAGAGCACCCCAAGGAGATGTACTAGGATTTAATGAAACCGATGTCCAACAACTCCTCTGTAATTGGACCTTTAACTCCGAAGTTCAATAGAGCCATTCGATATGGGTTTTAGAAATGGGCTTGTATGCGGGTTCAAGATCAATAAAGAATTCAACTTCACGTTCCGGGGGTAGACCGGGAAGTTCTTCAGGAAATACGTCAGGAAAGTTAATAACAACAGGAATATTATTCAAATATGACGTGTCTTTATTCAAATCCATAACATGGGCTAAGAAAGCTTGACACTTGTTTTTTAATAAACGAATGGCTTTATGGCTTGATATAACAGTGATTGATTTTAATGTCTTAGTTGTTTGAATTCGCACAACAGGTTGGTTAGGAATATGAAAACTAACAACCTTACGAAAATAATCAATTTTGGCATGATGAGTAGTTAACCAATCAATCCCTAAAATCACATCAAAAGCAAGTATCTTTCAAGAGATAAGGTCAACAGGTAATGTGATGGTGTCAACTTGGATCAAACAAGATTTATAAACAATAGATATTATGAAAGTTTCTCCTAACGGAGTCTCCACAGATAAATCAAAGTCTAATTTCTCCGGAGTCAAGTTTAAACGTTGAGCACAAGCAGGAGAAATAAATGAATGGGTAGCACCGATATCTAGTAAGGTATAAACTTCGCATGAATTTATGATTAGCTTACCTGTGATCACCTCGTTTGGGTTCCTCGCATGTTGACTAGTCACGACAAATGCTCTTCCAGGAACTGTTGACCTTGACTTTTCTGGGACAGCCTTTTGAGTCACCATCCCCACTGGACTTGGTTTCGTTATAGTACAATCTCGAGCGATATGTCCTTCCTTTACATAATTATAGCATACTTTGAATTGTTGTGGATAGTTTGGGCTGATATGTCCCTCTTTTCCACATTTATAGCATACGACCGGTGGTCGTTCTCTTCCCTTAAAACCAGTTGTTGCTGGTGCTGACGTCTTCACAGTGTCATTGTTGAATCTCCTCTTTTTAAAATCTCCCCGGAACTCGCTTCTTCTATTTTCATGGCCACGATTACCACCAGAGTGGTTATTGCTCTTGTCCGTATTTTTTTTTCTCCGCTGGTTATCATTGTTCTGATGACTAATGTCACCGGTATGATCCTGGTTGTGGTCCCTCGGTTGACCGTACTCGTTATCTCACTCTAATAATTGAGCCCTGTTGACAACATCTGAATAGAGAGAAAATTTATGAGAAATAAGATATTGACGTATGCCGAGTTTCAAACCTCTCAGAAACATCTGCGTCATACGTTCCTCATTCTCCACCAAATGAGGTGCAAACCTAGACAACTCTTCAAACTTCACCTTGTACTAGGACACCATCATGTTATTCTGCTCCAGTCTAATAAACTCTACCTCCTTCATATGACGAATACTTTTAGGAAAGTACTTGTCATTGAACAGTTTTTGAAATGTCTCCCAAGACATGCTGAGTGCGGCTGGATGTGTAAGACCCCGAATTTTATGAAATAAAAGTATTCAATTTTTCTTATAATTACTATTCAGTAAATGGTTAAATTGATAAAAGTTAAAGTTAAGGGTGATATATGAATTTTTTTCAAAATAAGCAAGTGGTTATAAAATATTCATTGTTGTCGGGGAATATTCGTTTGGTCGTGGAATATTCTTACTGTCGGGGAATATTCGTACGACGGCACAGCCTTGTGTGGGCCCATAACGAAAAGCGATTAGATGAAGAAAACGACAAGTATAAGTTGTTTATAAATAACTGGTTGTTATTACAATTATCATTGTTGGAATACCAATTGGTTAAAAACACGATGTCTGGCGCGTTGTTGCACAAGAAGACTGCGGTATTGCACCAATTATTGATTCTTACGTAAGAAGACACTACTCAATAATTGTTACGATGAATTCTTATTCGGTATTTTATTTTATTGATTCAATAATTCTTTGCGTTGATTTTTTTATATTATTGTTGTTTTAATAATTGTCACTACGATATTTTCCATTATCGAAGCAATAATTCATATTATCCGAATAATATTATTAGATAACATTATTGGCAATGTCTAGAAAGTTCTGCCTAAGGAGAGGTTTGGTCACCTAATTCTTGGCAAGAAGGAGAAATTCTTATTGAAAGCCCCTCTTTCCAGGAACCGCACGGTTGTCAATATTGTGATTCTCGTAATATTATTTGTGAATAATTAATTATTCATTTATATGATGAGGAAAATATTCATTTTATGTGGATATAGATGGAGAATTTTTTATTTAAAGTGACAATTGTTGAAAATCGATATTTTATCTTTTCTGATAAAATAATATTTTATTATATTATAATAATGGTGATATTTTTACAATGAATGTGGGATATATGAGTATATGAGGAGAAAGAGTATTTTTGTTGCATTAAATGGTTAACACATGTTTTGTGTGTCAGTGGACCCCATTTCTTGACTGAAATTTGATTATAGCCTATAAAATCGCCCGTTTGTAGATTTCGGTCAATTTTTGTTTGGAATTTGGAAAAACTTTCTTCTGCAAAGTTGTAGATAATGGAATTTCCTATAAAAACTCTCAAGATTCAAATTTTCTGACAAAAGGGCTATTTATTATGAATTATTGAAGTTCCGAAGTTCCGAAGTTCCGAAATAATTGATTTTTGGAAGTTTTAATTATTTTTTAAAAGAAAAATGTTTTTTTGTCATTTGGTGGGCTCGAATGGTGTTGCAAACATGCTGAATTCAGTTGTCAAGAGGTTGGCGTGAAAATTTTATAATAATAATAATATTTTATTAAATTTTCTTCTTTGGTGTTCTAAGCATTTTCCTATAAATAGGGTGCTTAGGTTAGTATTGAAAATCACACCAGAAACTAAAGTTTTCTCTTTATTTCTCTCTCTATATTATCGAGTGTATTCTTATGAGTATTTTGATATCTTGAGTGTTCTTTATACTGGTGCAAGTTCGTTTCAAATAAGTTATTTCAAATAAAAATCTCGCCCTTTTGAGGTAAGGGATAGTAAGGGATTGTAAGAGACAGTAAGGGATATTATTTTCTTCATAAATGATATTATTTCTTCAATATCATTATGACGAAATATTGGTTGGAACTTTTTATCAAATTTGAAACTTTTTCATGTCGGGGTTACTATTCATGAGTTACTATTCACGAGTTACTATTCACGATTTACTATTCATGAGTTACTATTCACGACGGGTTACTATTCATGAATTACTATTCACGAGTTACTATTCATGAGTTACTATTCATGGGTACTATTCACTACAAAATTGGTTTCTTTTTCTAACCAAATTATAGTTGATTTATGAATATTACTCGGAGATTAAAACTATATATTGATTTTATTATCATATATAACATTTTATAACCTCGATGTTGAAATTCTCTTTTCTTTGGAGTGTAAAGATGGGTAGATTATTGGTATGATCATGACTAGGGTTCTCTTTGGCCGAGAGTGAAAAGTTGAATTGCGATTGGTATGATCATGACCATTGAATTTATAATTGAATATCTTAGCTTAAGTATAAATGTGAATTGATCAACATGGTTATAATTATTGTTTATATAAATTCTGAAATGATTATATATTTCTTTGAGATATGAATATCTTTGGTAGTAGTGTAAAGATGAATGATTTCGATGAATATCTTTGGCGTATGTAGTCAAAAGATGGTCATTGATGAATATCTTTGGCCGTAGTGCAAAGATGAATTTATTAGTATGATTATGAACATGAACCGTGATTTGGTATAACCATGATCTTTGATGTTTCAGGTGATGAAAATTATCTTTGTCCTGGATGAGATTACGATTATGAGTTACACATGTGGTTGTGGACAGGAATTGTTGATTGATGTTACAGGGATAAAACATTGTTGGTGGACTTTTAACTTGGAGAAGATAATAGACTTTATAGTCTATTTGACTCTTCTAATGGATTGCTCGTTCCGCTGCAACTATGGTTGAAAAGTTTTATCATCTACCATATGTTCTAAATCTACGATTTATTCTTTGTTGAAGGCTATTGATAATTTATTTATCTTTAGTCATGATATTCTTTACTGAGCTAGTTGTGCTCACCCTTTTGCTTTACAATTCCTTTCAGGTAATAAAAGTGTAGCTGGGTCGAGCGGGGAATAACAAGGGAATAGAACGGGGGTCTATAGATGTTGAGGGTGAAGTGAATTTAACTTGGAAAGGTGTTTTGCCACTATCATACAAGATGTCTAATGACATACAACCTCGTGTCATCATAAGACAGGGTTGTGCTCATCCACTTGCTGAGTATATTTACAAGCACTACCTATATAATCTTGGTGTTTGTTTGGAGTTTAATTCCCAATTAGAGACAGTAGAGATAATGATATGTCAAGAGAAGACTCATCATTGGGAAGAATATGATAGTAATCTTCTCGTTTTTCTTTGGGGTCTATTGGGTCAACCAAGGATAATTCTGTGGCCATATGATATCTATAATAACCTAGACGCATAGCCTCCCATGTACGAAGGTTTTCTTGAGCACTTCCCAAAGATTCTAATTTCTAAAACAGTTTTTGACTATACCTTTATGTAAGGTGTCATTGTGACGTGTTATCCAAAGTTGGTGTCAAGAGTTACAGTTGGTATATATTTGTATCCAAACTCACAGCATATGTGTTGTTGTATTTTGCACGATAATTGTTATAATAAAGTTGTAGTTGTTTTATGTACCATGTATTTGGCGACTCAGAATGGGTTGGATGGAATGGACCTATTTTGGGGTTGTCACAGGATGGGTACGCTTCATTTAACTCCCACAAAGAGTCCGCCCGCCCACGGAACATAAAAGTGGCGAATGGAACCTTCTGTTCTCCGTGCATCCCAAGACATCGAATATCTTGGTAATTTGTTTAACCCACGTCTCGCGCTTTGATCGGATCCGCTTTTAATAAATTCGGTGGTCCCAACTCTTTAAAGCGCTTGGTCATGTGATAAACCGTGAATTGCTATCATTTCCTCCTGTATTTTGAACACGAGTCTCCTAAATCGATTTTGCATGAACCGCAAAAAGCTTCTAAACATCCCAACGTTCATCATCTGCTCAGTGGTGTTGTTCACAGGAGGAACATTGTCAGCCTGTTGCACGTTCTCCTCGTTGGTGAGCAAAGGTGTCTCCACAGTCTCATTTACTCCACTGTTAACATTCTCGATCGACATTCTCAAATCGCTTATAAAACATGGGTTAATTTAACAAATTAACATATCACATAATATCCCTATATTATGACCAACCAACAAATAAGCTTACGTAGGACACACTAGCGAAGGATTTACTCATCTCTCCCCTCCTAGTTCTATTCCCCGATCTCCGCCAGAGATCATATCCCTAAGCTCTGATACCAACTGTGACGCCCCAAAATAGGTATACAACACCCATTCGAGAAGTCAAAAATACATGGTACGTAAAACAACTACAACTTTATTAATATAACATAAAAACTGTGTGTTTAAATATAAATATTGTCATCTAGACAATATCCACACTCAAATAAGTCCTCACTACAATTATTGATACATTATTTTATAAAAATGGTGAGAACTACTAAAACGAGTTCCTAGAACCTACATTCCATACCCCGACTAGTACTCGTTACATTCTCGCCTCCTGAGAAGAAAAATGGAACAAAAAGGAAAGGGGTGAGCTCAATTAGCCCAATAAAGAATATTATGACTAAGATAACATAGAACAAATTATCGTTAGTCTTCAACAGGAAAAATCTAATAGAATACAATGATAAACAGAGGTTTTAAATCAACCTTCGCAGTGGAAATAATAATTCATTGGAAGAGTTAAGTAGAGAATGCAAACTACTATCTTCTATATATGAATTAAAAGGTCATCGTCGATATTTTATCCTTGTAACATCAATCAAGATATATATATCCGAATTAAATATTCATCTTTGCACTCTGAGCCAAAGATATTCATCGATTGGTCATGTTCATCTAAACACTGCTCATCTTTGCACTACGGGCCAAAGATATTCATCAGAAATCATTCATCTTTGCACTACATGCCAAAGATATTCAGTAATATCATCATTTAGGACTGAGGATGATGAAAAATATTTTAAAGAAAACGAATCCAGTGAAACAAAAGAATAAATATTAAGGATTCGTATTTCAACTATTCCATGTCCAAAAATACCTCATAAATAATCATAGTTGAGTAAAATTCAAGAATGATCAAAACATGGATACAATCAAAGCTAGTATCCATAATAGATATTTTGGACGAAAAACGAAAATTTAATTTTTATGTGAATAATGTCAGTATCGTGAATAGTGCCAGATACGTGTGAGCAAAGAACTCAAACACTAAAAAGACAAGAATTTCACAAGAAAAATACTCACAATATTCCGGTATAATAATATTGAAAGAAATAATATTATTTTTAAAAAAATAATATCCCTTACCTCGAAAAGACAGTATGTAACAACCCCAAAATAGGTCCATTCCATCCAACCCATTCTGAGTCGCCAAATATATGGTACGAAAACAACTACAACTTTATTACAACAATTGTCGTGCAAAATACAACAACACATATCTTTGTGAGTTTAGATACAAATATATACCAAGCAGAAAGTACGCGTCACAATGACACCTTACATAAAGGTATAGTCAAAGCTGTTTTAGAAATTAGAATCTTTGGGAAGTGCTCAAGGAAACCTTCGTACATGGGAGGCCATGCTTTTAGGTTATGGTAGATATCATATGGCCACAGAATTATCCTTGGTTGACCCAATAGATCCCAAAGAAAAACGAGAAGATTACTATCATATTCTTCCCAATGGTGAGTCTTCTCTTGACATATCATTATCTCCACTGTCTCTAATTGGGTATTATACTCCAAACAAACACCAAGATTATATAGGTAGTGCTTGTAAATATACTCAGCAAGTGGATGAGCACAACCATGTCTTATGATAACACGAGGTTGTATGTCATTAGACATCTTGTATGATAGTGACAAAACACCCTTCCAAGTTAAATTCACCTCACCCTCAACATCTATAGACCACCACTCTATTCCTCGCTATCCCCCGCTTTCGACCCGACTACACTTTTATTACCCGAAAGGAATTGTGAAACAAAAGGGTGAGCACAACTAGCTCAAGATAAAGAATATTATGACTAAAGATAAATAAATTATCAATAGTCTTCATCGATAATAAATCGTAGATTTAGAACATATGGTAGATGATAAAACTTTTCAACCATAGTTGCGGTGAATGAAGCAATCCATTAGAAGAGTCAAATAGACTATAAAGTCTATTGTCTTCTCCATGTTAAAAATCCACCAACCATGTTTTATCCTGTAACATCAATGAACAATTTCGTCCACAATCACGTGTATAACTCATAATCGTAATTGTAGTTCTAAATTCCTTTCCTCATCCAAGACAAAGATAATTTTCATCACTTGTCTTTACCGAAACATCAAAGATCATGGTTATACCAAATCACAGTTCTGCTCATAATCATACTAATAAATTCATCTTTGCACCACGGGCCAAAGATATTCATCAACAGTTCATCTTTACACTACAAAGCTAAAGATATTCAACAACCGGGTCATCTTTGCATTCAAGCCAAAGATATTCATCAATAATTCATCTTTGCACTACAAAGCTAAAGATATTCAACAACGGGTCATCTTTGCATTACAAGCCAAAGATATTCATCAATAATTCATCTTTTTGCACTACAAAAGCAAAGATATTCAACAACAAAAGTCATCTTTTCATTACGAGCAAAAGATATTCATATATCAAAGAAATACATAATCATCTCGAAGTTATATAACAATAATTATAACCATGTTGATCAATTCACCTTTGCACTTAAGCTAAAATATTCAATTGTAAATTCAATGGTCATGATCATACCGGTCAACAATTCAACTTTTTGCACCATCGCCAAAGAGAACCTATGGTCACGATCATACCAATAATCTACCCATCTCAAAGAATCAAGATTTTAAGGAAAGGTCTCAAGTGATCTTTGAATGAAACTTGTCTTGAATAAACAACTCTCAAAGTATCTAAATACTCACAAAATACGCTCAATAATATAGAGAGAGAAAGAGAAAACTTTGTTTTCGGTGTGATTTTCAATTCTAACTTAGCCCTCTATTTATAGGAAAATGTTAGCCGGCAAAGCGAGACTTGACTGCACCGATGGCTTTTTACCGCTACTATTGCCACCCACCACATTTGAAATAAAATTCAGCACATTTTTTCACCAACCAAAAGTGGGGCCCACCAATTCTAGAATTTTCCACCAAAATGCTAAATTCGGATACTTCAACAATTTTTGAACCATTCACCTCTTAAAATTCATAACAAATCATACGTTCATTTTTAACGGTTCAAAATTTGTGGACATATACTCAACATATATATGTATAACATATCCAAAAATTACAACGATCCAACGGTCGGATCAAAATTTATAACTCACGCAATATAGCTAAAGAACACTGATTTTTCGGACTATTAGTCCTTCGGACCAGTTTCATTAAAAATTTCACCACAGAAATATCTACAAAGAATTTTTGGGTGATTCAAATTTCTCTGATTAGCTTACTTTAGGGTTTTCTTTTGATATATGGCTCATCTCTTAACTCATTATACATTAAAGAGTTATGGATTTTACAAAATCAAGTAATAAACTAATTTTTCGAAAATCCCATATTTTGTTTTCCATTTCGACAAATAATCGATAAAACACCTCATCATTAATTCCTTCACTTATAAATACATAAATAAATCCATCATTTATATCCACATCAAATAAATATTTTCTTATCATATGAATCAATAATTAATTATTCACAAATAATATTACGTAATCACATTTATGACAACCGGTAGCCGCTCCTGAGGAAAGAGGGGCTTTCCGATAAGGATTTCTCCTCTTCTTGGTGGCGTAATTAGGTGACCAAACCTCTCCTTGATGTAACTTTCTAGACATTGCCAATAATGCTATCTAATAATATTATTTAAATAATATGAATTATTGATCCGATAATAGAGATAATATGCGGTGACAATTATTGAACAACAATAATATAAAATATCAACGTAGCAATTATTGAATCAATAAAATAAAATATTGAACAGTAATTACTGTAACAATTATTGAGTAGTGCCTTCTCACGTAAGAATTAATAATTGAAAAATATCGCGGTAATACTGGTATTAACTGCTGTCTGCAACAACGCGTATTACTTTACTTTTACCAACCGGGTATTCCAACGTTGTTACTTCAGTAACGATTACGCCTGTTATTTATAAAAACTCAATTTTGTCGTTTTCTTCATCCGACCGGTTATTACATTATGGGGCCCTAAATGGTCGCTACCGTCAGTAAATCAATAATATTCTGAACGTAGTAAAGAATATTCCCACGACCAAACGAATATTCCCAAACAACAATGAATATTTTATAACCACTTGTGTATTTTGAAAAAAAAATTCATATATCACCCTTAACTTTAACTTTTATCAATTTAACCATTTACTGAATAGTAATTATAAGAAAAATTGAATACTTTTATTTCATAAATTTCGGGGTCTTACAATCTCCCCTCCTTATGAAATTTCGTCCCGAAATTTACGTACCTGGTATTTCGAAAAGTTGAGAATACCTTGCTTCCATCTTTCATGTCCTAATGATTTCTCAATTGCCCATCTCCTGTATTTCAGATACCATTCTAGAATACAGCTTCAAAACAAGGGTTAATTGAACAAATTAACAAATCACATAATATCCCGATATTATGACTAACCAACAATTAAGCTTAGGTAGGATACACTAGCGAAGGATTTACTCATTTCTCCCCTCTTAGTCCTATTCCCCGATTTCCGCCAGAGATCATATCCCTAAGCTCTGATACCAAATGTAACTCTGGACACCAACTTGTGTCAGCACCTCACATTGATACCTATCAGTTTGCCACCGCAGAACGGCGTCCCCTACGGAGAGTCTGGCTTCGGTGCATCCCCCATCAACAGGAAGTCACCAGCGAGAGGCTCGGGGCTCTTTACTTATAGCTCTGATACCAAATGTAACAACCCCAAAATAGGTCCATTTCATCCAACCCATTCTGAGTCGCCAAATATATGGTACGAAAACAACTACAACTTTATTACAATAATTGTCGTGCAAAATACAACAACACATATGCTGTGAGTTTAGATACAAATATATACCAATCAGTGAAAGACGTCACAATGACACCTTACATAAAGGTATAGTCAAAAACTGTTTTAGAAATTAGAATCTTTGGGAAGTGCTCAAGGAAACCTTCGTATACGGGAGGCCATGCTTTTAGGTTATGGTAGATATCATATGGCCACAGAATTATCCTTGGTTGACCCAATAGACCCCAAAGAAAAACGAGAAGATTACTATCATATTCTTCCCAATGGTGAGTCTTCTCTTGACATATCATTATCTCCACTGTCTCTAATTGGGTATTATACTCCAAACAAACACCAAGATTATATAGGTAGTGCTTGTAAATATACTCAGCAAGTGGATGAGCACAACCATGTCTTATGATAACACGAGGTTGTATGTCATTAGACATCTTGTATGATAGTGACAAAACACCCTTCCAAGTTAAATTCACCTCACCCTCAACATCTATAGACCACCACTCTATTCCTCGCTATCCCCGCTTCGACCCAAATTTACACTTTTATTACTCCGAAGGAATTGTGAAACAAAAGGGTGAGCACAACTAGCTTCGATAAAGAATATTATGACTAAAGATAAATAAATTATCAATAGTCTTCATCAAGAATAAATCATAGATTTAGAACATATGGTAGATGATAAAACTTTTCAACCATAGTTCATAATGGAATGAGCAATCCATTAGAAGAGTCAAATAGACTATAAAGTCTATTGTCTTCTCCATGTTAAAAATCCACCAACCATGTTTTATCCTCGTAACATCAATGAACAATTCGTCCACAATCACGTGTATAACTTTCATAATCGTAATTGTAGTTCTAAATTCCTTTCCTCATCCAAGACAAAGATAATTTTCATCACTTGTCTTTACTCGAAACATCAAAGATCATGGTTATACCAAATCACAGTTCTGCTCATAATCATACTAATAAATTCATCTTTGCACTGCGGCCAAAGATATTCATCAACAGATTCATCTTTACACTACTGTGCTAAAGATATTCAACAACGGGTCATCTTTGCATTACAAGCCAAAGATATTCATCAATAATTCATCTTTGCACTACAAAGCTAAAGATATTCAACAACGGGTCATCTTTGCATTACAAGCCAAAGATATTCATCAATAATTCATCTTTGCACACTAAAGCTAAAGATATTCAACAGTCATCTTTTTCATTACTGAGCAAAAGATATTCATATATCAAAGAAATACATAATCATCTCGAAGTTATATAACAATAATTATAACCATGTTGATCAATTCACCTTTGCACTTAAGCTAAAAATATTCAATTGTAAATTCAATGGTCATGATCATACCAATTCAACAATTCAACTTTTGCACCATCTTGGCCAAAGAGAACCTATGGTCACGATCATACCAATAATCTACCCATCTCAAAGAATCAAGATTGCCGGAAGGAAAGGTGGAAGTGATCTTTGAATGAAACTTATCTTGAACAAAGAACTCTCAAAGTATCTAAATACTCACAAAATACGCTCAATAATATAGAGAGAGAAAGAGAGAAAACTTTGTTTCTGGTGTGATTTTCAATTCTAACTTAGCCCTCTATTTATAGGAAAATGTTAGCCACCAAGGCAGAGACTTGACCGCTACACGATGGCTTTACCTGCTACTATTGCCACCCACCACATTTGAAATAAAATTCAGCACATTTTTTCACCAACCAAAAGTGGGGCCCACCAATTCTAGAATTTTCCACCAAAATGCTAAATTCGGATACTTCAACAATTTTTGAACCATTCACCTCTTAAAATTCATAACAAATCATACGTTCATTTTTAACGGTTCAAAATTTGTGGACATATACTCAACATATATATGTATAACATATCCAAAAATTACAACGATCCAACGGTCGGATCAAAATTTATAACTCACGCAATATAGCTAAAGAACAACACGATTTTTCGGACTATTAGTCCTTCGGACCGATTTCATTAAAAATTTCACCACGAAATATCTACAAAGAATTTTTGGGTGATTCAAATTTCTCTGAGTTAGCTTACTTTAGGGCTTTCTTTTGATATATGGCTCATCTCTTAACTCATTATACATTAAAGAGTTATGGATTTTACAAAATCAAGTAATAAACTAATTTTTCCGAAAATCCCATATTTTGTTTTCCATTTCGACAAATCTTGATAAAACACCTCATCATTAATTCCTTCACTTATAAATACATAAATAAATCCATCATTTATATCCACATCAAATAAATATTTTCTTATCATATGAATCAATAATTAATTATTCACAAATAATATTACGTAATCACATTTTTATAACCAACCGGTAGTTCCTGGGAAAGGGGCTTTCAGATAAGGATTTCTCCTTCTTCTTGCGCAATTAGGTGACCAAACCTCTCCTTGTGTAACTTTCTAGACATTGCCAATAATGCTATCTAATAATATTATTTAAATAATATGAATTATTGATCCGATAATGGAGATAATGTGCGTGACAATTATTGAACAACAATAATATAAAATATCAACGCAAAGAATTATTGAATCAATAAAATAAAATATTGAATAAAGTAATTCTTGTAACAATTATTGAGTAGTGCCTTCTCACGTAAGAATTAATAATTGAAAAAATATCATGCAATACTGGTGTGTTTCTTGTCTGCAACAACGCGTATTACTTTACTTTTACCAATAAGGGTATTCCAACGAGTGTTATTGGTAGCGATTCTGTAGTTATTTATAAAAACTCAATTTTGTCATTTTCTTCATCGGCGGTTATTACATTATGGGGCCCACAAATGGTCTGGCATTGCATTTAATATTCCTTACGGAAAGAATATTCCACGACCAAACGAATATTCCCCACAACAATGAATATTTTATAACCACTTGTGTATTTTGAAAAAAAATTCATATATCACCCTTAACTTTAACTTTTATCAATTTAACCATTTCTTGAATAGTAATTATAAGAAAAATTGAATACTTTTATTTCATAAATTTGGGGTCTTACACAAGCATTTCCGATTTGGAATCTTGAATATAGTCTTTGAAGGAACTCGCACATGTAGTATAGAACACTCAAGGTATCAAAATACTCACAAAAATACGCTCGATAATATAGAGAGAAAACTTATTTCTGGTATGATTTTTAATTCTAACCTAAGCACCCTATTTATAGGAAAATGCTTAGAATACCAAAGCAGAAAATTTAATATAATATAAATATATATATACAATTTTCCTACGCCCACTTTACTAGATCTGAATTCAGCAACTTATAATACATGCAAGACTCACAATTAATGACAAAAACGTTTTTATTAATAAAAATAAATAAAACTTCCAAAAATCAATTATTTCGGAACTTCAGAACTTCAATAATTCATAATTAATAGCCCTTTTGTCAGAAAAATTCAAACCACATGTTTTTTCCATAGGAAATTTCATTATCTACAACTTTGCAGAAGAAAGTTTTTCCGAATTCCAAACAGAAATTGACTGAAATCCACAAACGGACGATTTTACATGCTATAATCAAATTTCAGTCAAGAAATGGGCCCACAGACATGTTTAACATGTTTTAAACAACTTTTGCAACAAAAATACTCTTCCTCCTCATATACTCATATATCCCACGTTCATTGTAAAAATATCATGTAAAACCCCAACTTTTTGAATAAAGATGAATTTTTTATAAATATTATTTTTGAATATTATGGAGTGAAATTGATATAATAGTTGTGGATAATATTTATAAATTTTGCAAAGTACGTAAGTTGTTATATAATATTCGATTGGTGGGAGAATATTCGTTTTAACGAGGGAATATTCGTATGCAGCGGCACAATCATTGATGGACCCCTAGCGGAATTATTGTCGGATTGAGAAAGCGACAAAAAATTTTTATAAAAATAACGGCGGAAGTTTTACAGTTAAGCTGTTGAAACACCGGTGTTAAAGAAATGCGAATCTGGCGTGGTTGCATAGTAGCAATACGGTATTAATTATTGATGCTTAAGTGATAAGTCACTTTCGGTTTTGTTGGTATTATTAATGTAATAATCTGAGAAAAATTTTTATATAAAATGAATACTTTTATAAAGTTATTCTATAAATAGAATATATTATATTCTATTATGCATAGTGTTCCATAGTATTCTGCATAGTGTTTTTCATAGTAAAAAATTTTTTTATATAAAATAGAATACTTTTATAAAGTTATCATTTTTATTAGACAATAATTAGAATATATTATATTTTATTATGCATAGTGTTTGCATAGTACCTACATAGTGTTTGCATAGTAAAATCTTTTATAAAGTTATTCGTTTTATTAGATTAAAAATAGAATATATTTTATTTTATTTAAAAGATTTTGCTTTAAATATGGACCGTCAAATTAAAGTAAAAAAATCTAGACCGTTCATGAGTTAGTTACTATGCATTCCATTTTTCTATAAATAGAAGCTCATTCATTCATTATTTTCTTACGAATTCACTGAAACTCTAGAGAAATAAACTATAGAGAGAAAGAAGAAAATATTCTGCTACTTCACTACTTATATATCCAGTACTCTTCTTCTTAAGGAAGGGAATATTATTTGTTGTATTCGTAAGGGGTGTTATTCTTTCTTATTCATGAAGAGAACTGTTATTATTCCATTGCTTATTATTACATTGGAATAACTCAGATATCTGTGATCTACCCTATACTTGGTGACATTCTTCTATTATTCCGTCTTTACTATTTTGTTGGAATATCACATGCATGCGTTTTTACTACGGACTGATTAAAATCTTTATTATTTTGTTGGAATATCCTGTATATGCGTTTCTACGCCGGACTGGTTTCGTCTTTATTATTATTACATGTTGAAATATCACATGCATGCGCTTTTACGTGGGACTGATTTAAAATCCTTATTAGTATTACATTGGAATAACTTTATCATCCAAGTACCGCATGCATGGTGATTTTTGTTGTTATTCCATTCTTTATTATTCTGTTGGAACATCCACATCGGATGCAATTTTCTTTGACATTGGTTCCGTTATTTAGTATTACATTGGAATAACATGTCATGCCAAGTACCGTATGCATGGTGATTTCTTTTGTTATTCCATTCTTTATTATACTCAAATTGGTTAAAGTTTTGACTTCTATACTCCATGAAATTAGTAGAATATCCTTGATATTTGCGCTTCATCGATATCTTTTCATGGAAATATTCTTACGATCATTCTTGAATTTTACTCTACAAAGCGATATCATGTTGACAATTTGGACATTAGTAGTTCTTGGACAAATTAATTCTTGAACTTGTTTTATTGAATTCTTATATCATTGTCATCATCCTCATGTTTATATTATGTTGAAAGTCATTTTGTGGCTGTAAGTGCATAGATGGACTTGGTATGATTATGACTGAGGATTATTCGGTGTAATCATGGTAGTAATGTTACAAATGATGTGGTAAAAGTCCTCATTGGCCCGTGAGTGCATTGATGGACGGTTGTTGGCATGATCATGACCATTAATGAATACACAAATATTCTTGGCCCGTAGTGCATGGATAATTGTGGTCGTGATACTAAAGAATATCCTTGGTCAGTAGTGCGGGGTGATTCGATGATGTGGAATATTTATTAAGTTGAGTCTCAAATGATATAAAGTGATGAAAACCTTTTTAATCATAAAAGATAGTAGATTTTATTTTCTACTTGACTCTTTTAATGGATTGCTTGTTCGCTGCGCAGTTAAACTTGATGTCTATTATATTTTATCGGTTTAACATTGTTGGAGACTAATGATAATTTATTACGCATTATCTTAGTTATAATATTTCCTCATTGGGCTAGTTGAGCTCACCCTTTCTTTTCTTTGTTCTCTCTTGAAATGAGAATATAATTTGGGACGAGTCGGGAAGCGGAGTGATGGTCCAGAAGGATAGCATTAGTAGTCCTCACTATTACGTGAAATAGTGTGATAATAATTGTAATGAGGACTCCTTTTGAGTTTGTATAATCTCTAGTAGATAATATTTGTATTCAAACTCACAGTTTATGTTTTGTCGTATTATACATGATGATTGTATTAGTAAGTTATATTTGAATTACGTACGATATCTGACGACCCAAGATGGGTGATGTATACCTAATTTTGGGGGCGTCACAGTTGGTATCAAAGCTTAGGGATATGATCCCTGGCTAAGATGTGAGACTAGAACTAGGAGGGAGAGACGGGGAATTCCTTCGCTAGTATGACCTACTTAAATTTATTTTATATTTAAATTGGTTGGTCAGAGTTTAGAGATATTATGTTACATGTCAATTAACCTTTGTTTTGTGGCGATGTCGAAAATGACATCCAAAATGTTGAGAATAGCAATGGAGCACAAGAGGCCGTTGAGTCTCCACATATCAATAATCAGGAGAATGTGCATCAGGAAGGCGACAATCCTCATGCAAACAACAACACTGACTAAATGATGAATGATGGATTGTTCAGAGGCTTTATGCAATTCATGCAACAGCAGGCGAGAGCGGCTCCTGTCCAAAATGTAGGTGGAAACACTTGAAACTCTCGGGCGGTCACCGCTAAACAGTTCAAAGAGCTGGGACCACCGGAGTTTAAGGGAGAGCCAAAACCACTTATGGCGGAAGCATGGATAAAGCAGATCACCAAGATATTTGATGTCTTGGGATGCTCCGAGGAGCAAAAGGTTCCCCTTGCCGCCTTTTATGTTGTTGCGTGCGGAGAGGCGGATTATTGGTGGGAATCGGTAAAACGTACTCAACCTGCCGTACTGAAGATGTCTTGGGAGAAGTTCCAAGAGCTGTTCAACGATAAATACTTTCCCGAAAGTATTCGTCACATGAAGGAGGTGGGGTTTATTAAATTGGAGCAAAACAATATGACCGTGTCGCAATACAAGGCAAAATTTGCGGAGTTATCCCGGTTTGCGTACCACTTGGTGGATAATGAAGAGAGAATGGCGCGAATGTTTTTAAGAGGTTTGAAGCCGGAGATACGTAAACATCTTATTTCTCATAAACTGTGTTTGTATTCAGATGTTGTAAATAGGGCTCGATTGGTGGAGCGCGATAACGAGTCAACGCAACCAAAGAGAGAGGCCGAAAAATGATAATACCAAGAAGAAGCGATCATCAAAGCGGTGACAACAAGCGTGGAGGGAATCAACAGGCGAAATGGTAACCACGCCGGTGGTAATCGGGCCAAAACAATAAGAATGGACATTTCAAGAAGAGGAGATTCAACAATGATGGAAAGATGTCGTCACCAAAGACTGCGTTGTTAAGGAAGGAGAAAGACCACCTATCATATGCTTCAAATGCGGAGGGAGGACACATCGGTCCAAATTGCGCGATGTCAGTCCAAAGCATGTTATAATTGTGGAAGAGAAGGTCACTTAGCCCGATTTTGTCGTTCACCAGAAGATAAATTTCAAACTAGGATGGAGGCACCAAAGGTCGTCCCGGAAAAGTCAAAGCCAAGAGTAGTGCAAGGGAGGCGTTTGTTGTGACCTCCGAAAGCAAGGAACCCGAATGAGGTCATCACGGGTAAGCTTATCATAAACTCTAGCGAAGTCTATACTTTATTTGATCTGGGTTCTACCCATTCTTTTATTTCTCCTACTTGCGCTCAACGATTAAATTTGACTCAGGAGAAATTAGACTTTGACTTATCTATGGAAACTCCGATTGGAGAAACCTTCATTACATCCACGGTTTATAAGTCTTGTTTGGTTCAAGTTGGTACCCACACATTACACTGTCGATCTTATTGCATTAAAAATACTTGCATTTGATGTAATTCTAGGGATTGATTGGTTAACTACTCATCATGCAAAAATTGATTATTTTTCGTAAGGTTGTTAGCTTTCATATTCCTAATCGACCTATTATGCGAATTCAAGCAACCAAACCATTAAAATCAATCACTGTCATCTCAAGCCATAAAGCTATTCGTTTATTGAAAAACGGATGTCAAGCTTTCTTAGCTCATGTCACAGATCTAAACAAAAATACGAGTTTTGAATAATATTTCTATTGTTAATGAATTTCCGACGTATTCCTAAAGAACTTCTGGCCTACCCCAGGCGTGAAATTGAATTTTGTATCGACCTTGAACCCGTACAAAACCCATTTCTAAATCCCATATCGAATGGCTCTATTGAACTTTAGGAGTTAAAAACTCAACCTGCAAGAATTGTTAGACATTGGCTTTATTCGATCCCTAGTACTTCTCCTTGGGGTGCTCTGTTCTATTCGTGAAAAGAAAGATGTGAGTATGCGACTTTGTATTGATTATCGGAGTTGAATCATGTCACCATCAAAAATAGGTACCCATTGCCACGTATTGATGATGACTGTTTGACCCGATTGCAAGGAGCCAAATTCTTTTCAAAGATTGATCTTCGTTAGGATATCACCAATTGAAGATTAGAACCGATGACATTCCAAAGGCGGCTTTCAAAACTCGATGCGGGCATTATGAATTCCTAGTCATGTCCTTTGGATTGACTAATGCTCCCGCCGACTTCATGGATATGATGAACCCAAAGTATTCAAGGAATATTTAGATCACTTTGTGGTCGTCTTTATTGATGACATCCTTATTTATTCCAAAAGCCGTGAAGATCATGAGCAATACTTGAGGCTGATACTCCAAAAACTTCGTGAATATAAGCTTTATGCCAAGTTGAAGAAATGTGAGTTCTGGCTTGAGGAAGTAGCATTCCTTGGGCACGTGGTATCAAGTCATGGAATATCTGTTGACCCAACAAAGATTGAAGCTATTCAAAGCTGGGAGCAACCTAAATCAGTGACCAAAGTACGTAGCTTTCTCGGCTTAGCTGGTTATTATTGGAGATTCGTAGAAGGGTTTTCTCGAATCGCTACTCCACTAACTCAGCTGACTCGGAAAGATACAAAGTTTGGTTGGAGCGAGGAATGTGAGAAGAGTTTTCAAGAACTCAAGAGGAGACTCATTTCAAAGACTGTTCGATAATACCATCGGTTCGGAGGATTTGTCATCTACTGGTGATGCTTCGGGCAAAGGGTTAGGATGTGTTCTCATGCAACATGGGAAAGTCATAGCCTATGCCTCACGACAACTCAAAGAATATGAGAGGAATTATCCTACTCATGATCTAGAGTTGGCAGTTGTTGTCTTCGCACTAAAGATTTGGAGGCATTACTTGTATGGGGAGAAAGTGGATATCTTTACGGATCATAAAAGCCTCAAATATTTCTTCACTCAAAAGGAACTCAACATGCGACAACGACGTTGGCTTGAACTGTTGAAAGATTATGATCATACCATCCAATACCATCACGAAAAGCGAACGTGGTAGGCGACGCATTGAGTAGAAGATCATATGCGGGTTTGAGTGCAATATTGTCAACGCAAAGGCCCATTTTGTATGACTTGCAAAGGATGGAGATAGAGATAAAGACTCCAGGGACCCACGTGATGATGGCAAATATACGAGTAGAACCGACTTTAATTGATAAAATTAAAGTTGCTCAAATTACTGATCCGGGAGGTGATGCGTATGAGGAAGAAAGTGCAAGAAGGTGCGATCTGGGAAGCAAGAATCGATGAAGAAGGAATACTTGAGTCAACTCCGGACTTTTTGTGTTCCTAACGACCACGATTTAAAGTATAAAATCATGATGGAGGCGCACAACACACCGTTTGCAATCCATCTTGGGAGTACCAAAATGTATCATGATCTTGACATACATTTTGGTGGGGCAATATGAAGAGAGAGATATATATTTGTTTATCTCAAGGTGGCTAACTTGTCAACGATGAGTCAAGGCAGAGCATCAAGTACCAAAAGGTCCATTGCAACCACTTGAAATTCCAGAATGGAAGTGGGAGCACATTACCATGGATTTCGTTACTGGTCTTCCCAAAGTTTCTCAAGGCATAGATGCGATTTGGGTCATTGTTGATAGATTGGCCAAGTCTGCTCATTTCTTACCGATACGAGAAACTTATACACTTGAACGTCTTGTTCGTATGTACATAAACGAGGTTATAAGATTGCATGGTATGCCAGTATCCATAGTTTCTGATCGAGACCCAAGATTCACTTCGCGATTTTGGGTTAGTTTGCAAAAAGCTATGGGCACAGATTTATGATTTAGCTCGGCATATCATCCTCAGACGGACGGACAGTCGGAGAGGACTATTCAAACTCTTGAAGATCTATTAAGACTCTGTGTCCTTGATTTCAAGGAAGTTGGGACAAGTTCTTACCATTGGTGGAGTTTTCTTACAACAACAGTTATCAAGCAAGTATTGGCATGGCTCCATTCGAAGCGTTGTATGGAAGAAAGTGTCGTTCTCCAGTATGCTGGGATGAGGTGGGTGAAGCAACGTTGTTGGGACCAGAGTTGGTACGTATGACTACGGAAAAGATTCAAACGATCCCAAGAACGTATAAAAACCTCACAAGATCGACAAAAGAGTTATCTTGATCTTCATCGTAGAAAGGACGTGGAATTCGATATAGGAGATCATGTGTGTTATACGTGTTGCTCCATGGAAAGGAGTTACGAGATTTGGAAAGAGAGGAAAGCTCAATCCTCGATTCATCGGCCCATTTTAATCCTCGATCGAGTAGGGCGTGGCCTATAGACTCGCTTTTACCACCAAGTATGTCTCGTGTTCATAACGTTTTCACATATCCATGTTATGTAAATATGTGGAAGACCTGAACCACATTATTGAGTTGGAACCGGACGAAATAGCGGAAGATTTGACGTATGAAGAGGTTCCTGATCAAATCTTGGATAAGAAGGAACATATTTTACGCACCAAGGTTATACCTTAAGTCAAAGTTATGTGGAGAAACCACAATGTTGAGGAAATGACTTGGGAGTTAGAATCTGAAATGAAATCAAGGTATCCTTACCTCTTCGACATACCAGGTACGTACCCTAATTTCGAGAGAGAAATTTCATAAGAAGGGGAGATTGTAAAACCCCAACTTTTTGAATAAAGATGAATTTTCGATAAATATTATTTTTGAATATTATGAAGTGAAATTGATATAATAGTTGTGGGTAATATTTATAAATTTTGCAAAGTACGCAAGTTGTTATATAATATTCGATTGGTCGTGGGATATTCGTTTTAACGGGGAATATTCGTACAAACAAGCACAATCATTGGTGGACCCTATTAACGGAATTATTATCGGATTGAGAAAGCGACAAAAATACTTTATGAAAATAACGGCGGAAGTTTTACCGTTAAGCTCGTTGAAACACCCGGTGTTAAAAGAAATGCGATGTCGTGTGGTTGCATAGTAAATACGGTATTAATTATTGATGCTTACGTGATAAGTCACTCGGTTTTTTGTTGGTATTATTAATGTAATAATATATAGAAAATCTTTTATATATAAAATGCAGAATACTTTTATAAAGTTATTTATAAATAGAATATATTTTATTCTATTATTATATAGTGTTCCATAAAGGTTGCATAGTATTTTGCATAGTAAAATCTTTTTATATAAAATAGAATACTTTTATAAAGTTATACATTTTTATTAGACAATAATTAAAATATATTATATTTTATTATACATAGTGTTTGCATAGTACCTGCATAGTGTTTGCACAGTAAAATCTTTTATAAAGTTATTCGTTTTATTAGATTATAAATAGAATATATTATATTTTATTTAAAAGATTTTGCTTTAAATATGGACCGTCAGATTAAAGTAAATCAATCTCGATCGTTCATGAGTTAGTTACTATGTAGTCCATTTTTCTATAAATAGAAGCTCATTCCTTCATTATTTTCTTACGAATTCACTGAAACTCTAGAGAGATAAACTATAGAGAGAAAGAAGAAAGTATTTCGCTTTACTTCACTACTTTTATATATCCAAAGACTCTTCTTCTTAAGGTAGGGATATTATTTGTTGTACTCGTAAGGGATGTTATCTTTTTTATTCATGAAGAGAACTTATGTTATTCCATTCTTTATTATTACATTCATTGAATAACTTTATATCTGTGAGTTACCCTATACTTGGTGACATTCTTCTATTATTCCATATTTATTATTCTATTGGAATATCACATGCATGCGCTTTTACTACGGACTGATTAAAATCTTTTTATTATTATTCGTTGGAATATCACATGTCGTGTGTTTTTATGGGACTGGTTAAAATCTTTTATTATTATTACATTGGAATATCCTGTGCATATGCGTTTTTCTTGGGACTGATTAAAATCCTTATTAGTATTACATTGGAATAACTTCGTCTACATCTGAAGTACCGCATGCATGGTGATTTCTGTTGTTATTCCATTCTTTATTATTCGTTGGAACATCCTGTCGGTGCAATTTCACTTTGACGGTTTCGTTATTTATTATTATTCATTGGAATAACTTTTGTCTACATGCAATCACCGCATGCATGGTGATTTCTTTTGTTATTCCATTCTTTATTATACTTAGTTGGTTAAAGTTTTGACTTCTATACTCCATGAAATTAGTGGAATATCCTTGATATTTGCGCTTCATCCAAAGATATCTTTTCATGGAAATATTCTTACGAGCATTCTTGAATTTTACTACTACAAAGCATATCATGTTGACAATTTGGACGTTATTGGTTCTTGGACAAATTAATTCTTGAACTTGTTTTATTGAATTCTTATATCATTGTCATCATCCTCATGTTTATATTTTTTTGAAAGTCATCATGTATTCATGTTTGTAGTGCATAGATGGACTTGGTATGATTATGATCGAGGATTATTTGGTGTAATCATGATAGTAATGTTACAAATGATGTGGTAAAAGTCCTCATTGGTCCGTAGTGCATTGATGGGATGAGTTGTTGGCATGATCATGACCATTAATGAATACACAAATATTCTTGACCGTGTAGTGCATGGATAATTGTGGTCGTGATACTAAAGAATATCCTTGGTAGTAATGCGAGGGTGATTCGATGATGTGAATTATTTATTAAAGTTGAGTCTCGGTGATAAAAGTGATGAAAAACCTTTTAAATCATAGAAGATAGTAGATTTTATTCTCTACTTAACTCTTTTAATGGATTGCTTGTTCATTGCACTTAAACTTGATGTTTGTTATATTTTATCGGTTTAACATTGTTGAAGGCTAATGATAATTTTATTCGCATTATCTTAGTCATAATATTTCTTTCTTGGGCTAGTTGAGCTCACCCTTTCTTTCTTTGTTCTCTTGAGGAAATGAGAGCGTAAATTTGGGATTTAGTGGGAGCGGAGTGATGGTCCGGATGATAGTATTATTAGTAGTCCTCACTATTCTGTTAAATAGTGTGACAATAAATGTAATGAGGACTTATTCTGAGAGTGGATATTGTCTAGAAGACAGTATTTGTATTAAAACTCACAGCTCTCTTGTTGTATATTAAAGATTGTATTTGTATTTTGTACCATGTATTTGGCGACTCAGAATAGGTGATGTATACCTATTTTGGGGGCGTCACAGTTGGCATCAAAGCTTAGGGATATGATCCATGGCTAAGATGTGAGACTAGAACTAGGAGGGGAGAGACGGGGAATTCCTTCACTAGTATGACCTACCTAAGTTTATTTGGTATTTAATTGGTCGGTCAAAGTATAAAGATAATATGTTATATGTTAATTAACCTTTGTTTTGTGGCAGTATCTGAATATGACATTTGAGAATGTTGAAAATAGCAATGGAGCACAAGAGACCGTTGAGTCTCCACATATCAATAATCAGGAGAATGTGCATTAGGAAGGCGACAATCCTCATGCAAATAAAAACACTGACCAAATGATGAATGATGGATTGTTTAGAGGCTTTATGCAATTCATGCAACATCAGGCGAGAGCGGCTCCTGTCCAAAATGTAGGTGGAAACACTGAAAACTCTCGGATGGTCCGCTAAAGCAGTTCAAGAGCTGGGACCACCGGAGTTTATTGGAGAGCCAAAACCACTTAAGGCTAAAGCATGGATAAAGCAGATCACCAAGATATTTGATGTCTTGGGATGCTCGAGGAGCAAAGGTTCCTTCGCCACCTTTCATGTTGCGTGAAGAGGCAGATTCTTGGTGGGAATCTGTAAAATGTACCCAGCCTGACGCACTCAAGATGTCTTGGGAAAAGTTCCAAGAGCTATTCAACGACAAGTACTTTCTTGAGAGTATTCTTCACATGAAAGAGGTGGAGTTTATCAAGTTAGAACAAAATAATATGACTGTGTCACAATACGAGGCTAAATTTGCGGAGTTATCCCGGTTTGCATCCCATTTGGTCGATAATGAGGAGCGAATGGCGCGAATATTTTTAAGAGGGTTGAAAGCAGGAGATCGTCAATATCTTATTTCTCATAAAGCGTGTTTGTACTCGGATGTTATAAATAGGGCTCGATTATTGAGGGCGATAATAGTCAAGTCAACCTAGAGAAAGCGGTAAGCAAACATGAAAATACCCGTGGTATCGGTCATCGAAATGGTGACAACAAAGCGTGGAGGAATCAACATGCATAAAAAATGGTAACCACTTCGGTGGTAATCATGGCCAAGACAAGTAAAATGGACATTTCAAGAAAAGGAGATTCAATGATGATGGAAGGACGCCAAAGACCATTTTGTTGTTAAGGAAGGAGAACGACCACCTATCATATGCTTCAAATGCGGATGGGAGGGACACATTAGTCCAAACTGCGCGATGCCGTCCAAAGCATGTTATAATTGTGGAAGAGAAGGTCACTTAGCCCGATTTTGTCGTTCACCGAAGACAAGTTCAGCCAGGATGGAGGCACCAAAGGCCGTCCCAGAAAAGTCAAAGCCGGTAGTGCAAGGGAGAGCATTTGTTGTGACCTCCCAGAAAGCAAGGAACCCGAATGAGGTCATCACGGGTAAGCTTATCATAAACTCTAGCTAAGTCTATACCTTATTTGATACCGGTTCTACCCATTCTTTTATTTCTCCTACTTGCGCTCAACGATTAAATTTGACTCTGGAGAAATTAGACTTTGACTTATCTGTAGAAACTCCGTTGGGAGAAACCTTCATTACATCCACTATTTATAAATCTTGTTTGGTTCAAATCGCTACCCTCACATTACCTGTCGATCTTATTTCATTAAAAATACTTGCATTTGATGTGATTCTAGGGATTGATTGGTTAACTACTCATCATGCTAAAATTGATTGTTTTCGTAAGGTTGTTAGCTTTCGTATTCCTAATCAACCTATTATGCGAATTCAAGCGACCAAACCATTAAAATCAATCACGGTCATCTCAAGCCATAAAGCTATTCGTTTATTAAAAAACGGATGTCAAGCTTTCTTAGCCCACGTCACATATCTAAACAAAAATACGTCAATTTTGAATGATATTTCTATTGTTAATGAATTTCCTGACGTATTCACGAAGAACTTCACGCCTACCCCAGGCGTGAAATTGAATTTTGTATCGACCTTGAACCGGTACAAAACCCATTTCCAAAGCCCCATATCGAATGGCTCTATTGAACTTCGAGGAGTTAAAAGACTCAACTGCGCAGGAATTGTTAGACATTGGTTTTATTCGTCCCTAGTACTTCTCCTTGGGGTGCTCTGTTATTCGTGAAGAAGAAAGATGGGAGTATGCGACTTTGTATTGATTATCGGGAGTTGAATCATGTCACCATCAAAAATAGGTACCCATTGCCGCGTATTGATGACTGTTTGACCCGATTTGCAAGGAGCCAAATTCTTTTCAAAGATTGATCTTCATTCGGATATCACCAATTGAAGATTAGAACCGATGACATTCCAAAGGCGGCTTTCGAGAACTCGAGACGGGCATTATGAATTCCTAGTCATGTCCTTTGGATTGACTAATGCTCCTCGCCGCCTTCATGGATATGATGAACCGAGTATTCAAGGAATATTTGGATCACTTTGTGGTCGTTTTATTGATGACATCCTTATTTATTCCAAAAGTCGTGAAGATCATGAGCAACACTTGAGGTCGATACTCCAAAAAGCTTCGTGAATACAAGCTTTATGCCAAGTTGAAGAAAATCGAGTTCGGCTTAAGGAAGTAGCATTCCTTGGGCACGTGGTATCAAGTCATGGAATATCTATTGACCAAAGAAAGATTGAAGCTATTCAAATTTGGGAGCAACCTAAATCGATGATAAAAATCGTAGCTTTCTCGGCTTATTTGGTTATTATCGGAGATTCGTAGAAGGTTTTCTCGAATCGCTACTCCACTAACTTTCGGTGACTCGGAAAGATATAAAGTTCGGTTGGAGCGAGGAATGTGAGAAGAGTTTTCAAGAACTCGAGAGGAGACTCATTTCAAGACCTATTACGACAATACCATCGGTTCGGAGGATTTGTCATCTCTGATGATGCTTGAGCAAAGGGTTAGGATGTGTTCTCATGCAACATGGGAAAGTCATAGCCTATGCCTCACGACAATTCAAAGAATATGAGAGGAATTATCATACTCATGATCTAGAGTTGGCGGTTGTTGTCTTCCTTATTTAAAGATTTGGAGGCATTACTTGTATGGGAGAAAAGTGGAGATCTTTACGGATCATAAAAGCCTCAAATATTTCTTCACTCAAAAGGAACTCAATATGCGACAACGACGTTGGCTTGAAGCATTGAAAGATTATGATCATACCATCATACCATCTGGAAAAGCGAGCGTGGTAGGCGGCGCATTGAGTAGAAGATCATATCTTGCGAATGCGAGTGCAATATTGACAACGCAAAGGCCCTATTTTGTGTGACATGCAAAGGATGGAAATAGAGTTAAAGACTCCAGGGACCCATGTGATGATGGCGAACATACGAGTAGAACCGACTTTAATTGATAAAGTTAAAGTTGCTCAAGCTACAGACCTGGCGTTGATGCGTATGAGGAAGAAAGTGCAAGAAGGTGCTATGCCGGAAGCAAGAATCGATGAAGAAGGAATACTTCGAGTCAACTCCAGACTTTGTGTTCCTAACGACCCTGATTTAAAGTATAAAATCATGATGGAGGCGCACAACACACCGTTTGCAATCCATCCTTGAAGTACCAAAATGTATCATGATCTTTGACATACATTTTGGTGGGGCAATATGAAGAGAGAGATAGCGTTGTTTATCTCACGGTGTCTAACGTGTCAACGAGTCAAGGCTGAGCATCAAGTACCAAAAGGTCCATTGCAACCACTTGAAATTCTAGAATAGAAGTGGGAGCACATTACCATAAATTTCGTTACTGGTCTTCCTAAGGTTTCTCAAGGTATAGATGCGATTTGGGTCATTGTTGATAGATTGACCAAGTCGCTCATTTCTTACTGCAAATCTGAGAAACTTATACACTTGAACGTCTTGCTCGTATGTATATAAAAGAGATTGTAAGAGGCGCATGGTATGCGGTATCCATAGTTTCGATCGAGACCCAAGATTCACTTCACGATTTTGGGTTAGTTTTGCAGAAAGCTATTAGCGCAGATTTACGATTTACTTTCGGCATATCATCCTCGAGACAGACGGACAATCGGAGAGGACGATTCAAACTCTTGAAGATCTATTAAGACTCTGTGTCCTTGACTTCAAGGAAGTTGGGACAAGTTCTTACCATTGGTGGAGTTTTCCTACAACAACAGTTATCAAGCAAGTATTGGCATGGCTCCATTCGAGCGTTGTATGGAAGAAAGTGTCGTTCTCGGTATCTTTGGGATGAGGTGGGTGAAGCAACGTTATTGGGACCGGAGTTAGATGCGTATGACTACGAAAAAGATTTAAATTATCCAAACAACGTATAAAAAACCTCACAAGATCGACCAAAAGAGTTATCTTGATCTTCATCGAAAGGATGTGGAATTTGATATAGGAGATCATGTGTTATTACGAGTTGCTCCCGTGGAAAGGAGTTCTGAGATTTGGAAAGAGAGGAAAGCTCAATCCTCGATTCATTGGCCCATTTTAATCCTCGATCAAGTAGGGCTGTGGCTATAGACTCGCTTTTACCGCCAAGTATGTCTCGTGTTCATAAAGTTTTTCACATATCCATGCTACGTAAATATGTGGAAGACCCGAACCACATTATTGAGTTAGAACCGGACGAAATAGCGGAAGATTTGATGTATGAAGAGGTTTCCTGTTCAAATCTTGGATAAGAAGGAACATATTCTACGCACCAAGGTTATACCTCAAGTCAAAGTTTTGTGGAGAAACCATGATGTTGAGGAAATGACTTGGGAGTTAGAATCTAAAATAAAATCAAGGTATCCTTACCTCTTCGACATACCAGGTACGTACCCTAATTTCGAGGGCGAAATTTCGTAGGAAGGGGAGATTGTAAAACCCTAACTTTTTGAATAAAGATGAATTTTCTATAAATATTATTTTTGAATATTATGGAGTGAAATTGATATAATGTTATAGTTGTGGGTAATATTTATAAATTTTGCAAAAGTGCACGCAAGTTGTTATATAATATTCGATTAATTAGGGGGATATTCGTTTTAACGGGGAATATTCATACAGCGGCACAATCATTGGTGGACCCTAGCGGAATTATTGTCGGATTGAGAAAGCGACAAAAATACTTTATGAAAATAACGGCGGAAGTTTTCTGAATTAAGCTGTTGAAACACCCGGTGTTAAAAATGCGATAATCTCTGTGGTTGCATAGTAGTAGCACGGTATTAATTATTGATGCTACGTGATAAGTCACTCAGTTTTGTTTGTATTATTAATGTAATAATACAAAAAAATCTTTTATATAAAAGCAGAATACTTTTATAAAGTTTTTCTATAAATAGAATATATTCTATTCTATTATGCATAGTGTTGCATAGTGTACGCATCTTTGTTTTGCATAGTAAAATCTTTTTATATAAAAAATGAATACATTTATAAAGTTATCTCTTTTTTATTAGACAATAATTAGAATATATTATATTTTATTATGCATAGTGTTTGCATAGTGCTGCATGATAGTGTTTGCATAGTAAAATCTTTTATAAAGTTATTCATTTTATTAGATTATAAATAGAATATATTATATTTTATTTAAAAGATTTTGCTTTAAATATGGATGAAGTCAGATTAAAGTAAATCAATCTGGACCGTTCATGAGTTAGTTACTATCACGGATCCATTTTTCTATAAATAGAAGCTCATTCCTTCATTATTTTCTTACGAATTCATTTGAAACTCAGAGAGATAAACTATAGAGAGAAAGAAGAAAGTATTCTCGCTACTTCACTACTTATTTATCCGGTACTCTTCTTCTTAAGGTAGGGAATATTATTCGTTGCACTCGTAAGGGGTGTTATTCTTTTGTATTCATGAAGAGAACTTATGTTATTCAATTCTTTATTATTACATTAGAATAACTTTGATACGCTGCTAGTACCTATACTTGGTGACATTCTTCTCTTATTCCGTCTTTATTATTCTATTGGAATATATCTCATGCATGCGTTTTACGCCGGACTGATTAAAATCTTTATTATTACATTGGAATATCATGTATGCATGCGTTTTTCTGTTGGACTGGTTCCGTATTTATTATTATTACATTGGAATATCACATTTGTTTTGTTTTCTGTGGGACTGATTAAAGTCCTTATTAGTATTCATTGGAATAACTTTGTCTACATGCCAAGTACCGCATGCATGGTGATTTCTGTTGTTATTCCATTCTTTATTATTCTGTTGGAACATCATATCGGTGCGAATTTACTTTGACTTTGGTTCCGATTATTTAGTATTCTGTTGGAATAACTTTGTCTCATGAAATACCGCATGCTTGGTGATTTCTTTTGTTATTCCATTCTTTATTATACTCAGTTGGTTAAAGTTTTGACTTCTATACTCCATGAAATTAATGGAATATCCTTGATAATTGCGCTTCATCCAGTATCTTTTCATGGAAATATTCTTCTGAGCATTCTTGAATTTTACTCTACAAAGCAGTATCATGTTGACAATTTGGACGTTATTGGTTCTTGGACAAATTAATTCTTGAACTTGTTTTATTGAATTCTTATATCATTGTCATCATCCTCATGTTTATATTTTTTTTGAAAGTCATCTATGGCCTGTAGTGCATAGGTGGACTTGGTATGATTTTGATCAGGGATTATTCGGTGTAATCATGACCGTAATGTTACAAATGATGTGGTGAAAGTCCTCATTGGCCCGTAGTGCATTGATGGACAGTTGTTGGCATGATCATGACCATTAATGAATACACAAATATTCTTGGCCAGTAGTGCATGGATAATTGTGGTCGTGATACTAAAGAATATCCTTGTCAGTAGTGAGGTAAGGGTGATTCGATGATGTGAATTATTTATTAAGCTGAGTCTCAGCGATAAAAGTCATGAAAAATCTTTTAAATCATAGAAGATAGTAGATTTTATTCTCTACTTGACTCTTCTAATGAATTGCTTTGTTCATTGCAATTAAACTTGATGTTTGTTATATTTTATCGGTTTAACACTTTTGTTGAAGGCTAATGATAATTTATTCAATTATCTTAGTCATAATATTTCTTCTTGGGCTAGTTGAGCTCACCCTTTCTTTCTTTGTTCTCTTGTGAAATGAAGCGTAGGCTGGGGACGAAGTCGAGGGGGAGCGGAGTGATGGTGGGATGATAGTATTAGCTAGTAGTCCTCACTATTACATTAAATAGTGTGATAATAAATGTAATGAGGACTTATTCGAGAGTGGATATTATCTAGAAAGACATGATTTGTATTAAAACTCATGACTCTCTTGTTGTATATTAAAGATTGTATTTGTATTTTGTACCATGTATTTGGCGACTCAGAATAGGTGATGTATACCTACTTTGGGGGCGTCACAGTTGGCATCAAAGCTTAGGGATATGATCCATGGCTAAGATGTGAGACTAGAACTAGGAGGGAAGAGACGGGGAATTCCTTCGCTAGTATGACCTACCTAAGTTTATTTGGTATTTAATTGGTCGGTCAAAGTATAAGGATAATATGTTATATGTTAATTAACCTTTGTTTTGTGGCAGTATCTGAATATGACATCTGAGAATTTTGAAAATAGCAATGGAGCACAAGAGACCGTTGAGTCTCCACATATCAATAATCAGGAGAATGTGCATTAGGAAGGCGACAATCCTCATACAAATAAAAACACTGACCAAATGATGAATGATGGATTGTTTAGAGGCTTTATGCAATTCATGCAACATCAGGCGAGAGCGGCTCCTGTCCAAAATGTAGGTGGAAACACTGAAAACTCTCGGACAGTCATAATATTTCCTACTGGGCAAGTTGAGCTCACCCTTTCTTTCACTGTTCTCTTCAGGAAATGAGAACGTAGCTGGGATGAGTCGGGGAACGGAGTTATGGTCCGGATGATAGTATTAGCTAGTAGTCCTCACTATTCTGTTAAATAGTGTGACAATAAATGTAATGAGGACTTATTCTGAGAGTGGATATTGTCTAGAAGATAGTATTTGTATTAAAACTCATAGCTCTCTTGTTGTATATTAAAGATTGTATTTGTATTCTATATCATGTATTTTGCGACTTAGAATAGGTGATGTATGATGTTGCATGAATTGCATAAAGCCTCTGAACATTCCATCATTCATCATTTGGTCAGTGTTGTTGTTTGCATGAGGATTGTCGCCTTCCTGATGCACATTATCCGGATTATTGATATGTGGAGACTCAACGGTCTCCTGTGCTCTATTGCTATTCTCAACATTCTCGGATGTCATTTTCAGATACTGCCACAAAACAAGAGTTAGTTATCATATCACATATTATCCCTATACTCTGACCAACCAATTAAATACCAAATAAACTTAGGTAGGTCATACTAGCGAAGGAATTCCCCGTCTTTCCCCTCCTAGTTCTTGTCTCACATCTCAGCCAGGGATCATATCCCTAAGCTTTGATACCAACTGTGACGCCCCCAAAATAGGTATACATCACCCATCTTGGGTCTCCAGATACAAGGTAATGAATACAAATACAAACTAATTATACAACAGTCGTGTAAAATACGACGAAACATAGGTTGTGAGTTTTAATACAAATATTGTCATCTAAACAATATCCACACTCAATGGAGTCCTCATTACATTTATTATCACACTATTTCACAGAATAGTGAGGACTACTAATGCACCATCTAGGACCATCACTCTGTTCCCCGACTAGTCCCAGCTACGTTCTCATTTCCTGAAGAGAACAATGAAAGCAAAAGAGTGAGCTCAACTAGCCCAGTAAGAAATATTATGACTAAGATAATGCATAATAAGTTATCATTAGCCTTCAACAGTATAACAACTGAAAGAATATAATAGACAACAAGTTTTAGATCAAAAACTGCAGCGGAATAAGCAATCCATTAGAAGAGTCAAGTAAAGTATAAAATCTAATATTTTCTATGATTTAAAAAGTTTTTCATCAACTTTATCGCTGAGACTCAGCTTAATAAATAAAATCGAATCATCCCTACATAACGACCAAGGATATTCATGTAATCATCAATGGTCATGATTTTACCGAATAATCCCTGGTCATAATCATACCAACAAATGTCCATCAATGAACTACAGGCCAATGAGGACTTTTACCACATCATTCGTCACATTACGGTCATGATTATACCGAATAATCCCTGGTCATAATCATACCAAGTTCATCTATGCACGTAAGCCAAAGATGACTTTAATCATAATATAAGCATGAGGATGATGACAATGCCATAATAATTCAATAAAATAAGTTCAAGAATAAATTTTAAATATTTATAAGTTAATTTATCCTGAACTCAATAACGTCCAAATTGTCAACATGATACTGCTTTATGGAGTAAAATTCAAGAATGGTCAGAATAATATTTCCATGAAAAGATACTGGATGAAGCGCAAATATCAAGGATATTCCACTAATTTCATGGAGTATAGAAGCCAAAACTTTAACCAACTGAGTATAATAGAATATATGAAATCGTAAATGGATTTTTGCCGCCATGCGATAATCCATGCAGACAGATTATTCCAACAGAATAATAAAGAATGGAATAACAGAAGAATTCACCAGGCATGCGTAATCCGCACAGACATGTTATTCCAACAGAATAATAAAGAATAGAATAACAACAGAATTCACCAGGCATGCGATAGACCGCATAAATAGGTTGTTCCAACAGAATAATAAAGAATGGAACCAGGTCATGCGTAATTCGCACAAACAGGATATTCCAACAGAATAATAAATAATGGAATAACAATAGAATTCATCAGGCATACGATAGATCGCACAGACAGGTTATTCCAACAGAATAATAAAGAATGGAATAACAGAAGAATTTCACCATGTATGCGGTACTTCGCAAAGACAGGTTATTCCATCATAATAATAAATAATGGAATAACAACCCTTACGAGTTATGAAAGAAAATAACTCTCTTCATGAATACGAAAGAATAATACCCCTTACGAGTACAACAAATAATATCCATTGCCTTAGAAAAGCGAATCTTTGGAGTAGTGAAGTATCGAATACTTTTCTTCTTTTCTCTATAGTTTCTCTCTCTAGAGTTCAATTGAATTAAGTAAGAAATAATGAAGGAATGAGTTTCTATTTATAGGAGAATGGACTGAATAGTAACTAATTCATGAACGGTCCAGATTGATTTACTTTTAAACGGACGGTCCATATTGATTTACTATTAAAACTTAAAGCAACGGTCCATACTAATTTACTATTAAAACTTTAAACCAGCGATCCATATTAATTTACTATTTTATCTTTAACCAACGATCCATATTGATTTACTATTATAACTTTAACCAACGGTCTGAAAAATTATCACATCTCCTCATGGAATAATATTGTACCCAAAAATGATTTGGACCGAAAAAAATATATTTTTCGGGTGAATAGTACTTTGGGAATAGTACCCCGTGAATAGTACCCCGACACAAAAAGTGTCCCAAATACCCAAGTGAACAATATTATAGTGAATAGTAACTGGGTGAATAGTAACTTAGTGAATAGTACTTTCGACACACTAAAAGTGCCACGAATAATGGAATTGTTCAATATAACCTCTAGACATCAATTATTATCGAAATAAATATCGATTTCTGCTAACACTAATAATTCTCACACAATGGAACTATCAATTTTATCTTTAATCAACACGAACTTATTCATTATTAATATTATAATTCACAATATTTAACAACGGTCGTTCACAGGAAAGAGGGGCTTTTCGATAAGGATTTCTCCTTATTGGTAGCGCAATTAGGTGACCAAATCTCTCTTGTGAACTTCTAGACATTGTCGATATTGCGAATAATAATATGAATAACTTCTAAGTCTCAATTATTGATTTAATAATATATCATATTATGCGGATGATCTTTGTGATAATAATTGAATCAATAATACGAGAGATATGATCAAACAATTCTTTGTAGCAATAATTGAGTATAACCGAGTAACTTCTCACGTAAGCATCAATAATCAATACTGGTGTGCTACTTATGCAACCACACGTATTCATTGTACTTTTACTACTAAGGGTAGTTCAGCGGTTTTAATGGTAACACCTCGGTAGTTATTTTTATAAAAAGATAATTTTGTCATTTTCTAACTACGACAATACTTTCGTTGTGGGTCCACCAATGATTGTGCCGTCGTACGAATATTCCCTGTTAAAATGAATATTCTCCGACCAATCGAATATTATATAACCATTTGCTTACTTTGCAAAATTTGTAAATATTACCCACAACTATAACATTATATCAAATCCACACCATAATATTCAAAAATATATTTCGAGAAAAATTATTTTTTATTCATAAAAGTTGGGGTCTTACATTACTGACAGAAGCGATTAACGTAGGTCTCCCCTAGAATAGCATTGTGGCGGAATCTACACGCTGACATAAAATTACAAGTTATTTCTACCGTAGGGAGCCGCATAGAAGATAATTGGTAGCTTAATAAATAGAACCACCTTGTTGGATCGATCACATGAAGCCAGTATAAGGAGCCTCACGCCCAATCTCCATCTTCCGCCCATCCAGATGCATCCTCTGATAAGCATGGGCGTACAGGATATCTATAGAAGACCCACTGTTTATCATCATCCTCTTCATATCAACTGAACCCACCTTTGGCGTTATCACCAGTGCTCCTTCATGGGGTTCGATGGGTTCCGAAGGGTAATCCTCGTCGATTAAAAGGAGATTCTAGTACTGGATAAGGTCTATCGGTCTTGAGTGTACGCTTATGACGATGGCCGAATCCAGGTATCCTCGACACTTCTTCCCAATAATTTAACTAGAAGTACCTCTAGTAATGACATCGACCACATGTCTTGCTGGCTGTTCAGGAGCTGTCAATGCAGGCTGAGCTGGCTAAGCAACCTGAACAGGTTCTCTATCTCTTTGCTGGGCTTGTTGAGTTGTTCTTGCTGCAACATACTGAACCAGGGCACCCATTGAACTTTCATCTCGATAAAGTCCTTCAGATTGGCGCAATGTTAACGCCAAGATCTTTCCACACATCCCAATCACATAAGACACGTACAATCCTGCACAGTAAACACGATTACACCAAAAGCTTGACGGCTTCGACCGTCGGGGGATAGCTCCGGCGTGAGAGTCAGTACAGACGATCACAAGGTTTAACAATGGAGGAATAAAATATCTAGAGTCTTGAGAGAGATAAAATATCAGTTACCTTTAGATTGAGTGTGATCTTTGCCTCATATACACTCTGTCCGATTTTTTGTGCCACCCACTCCCTACTGACACAATCCCCCACTTCCGGTGATTCACCTGCTACCCCATCACCTTTGTCCACCGCCGGCTAGTACAGTCCCATCCTCATTAATGTCATGCAGACGGTGACAGAGATAACAATCAACTGTTATCTTATTCATCATTACCGGTCAAAGTCCAAGCCAAGATATTATTTGCCTAATGGGTCAGCCCAACGATCCGCCCCAATACATTTAAGACAAAATAAACATGACCCAAGAGAGGAGCCCATTCGGTCAGGCCCAATGCATAAAGTATCATGGCCCAACATCTACGAGATAATATTTGTATTAAAACTCACAACGTATGTTTTATTGTATTTTACAGAATAATTAATAGTTGTATTAATGAAGTTATATTTGAATTCTGTACCATGTATTTAGCGACTCAAAATGGGTTGTGTGGACCTATTTTGGGGGCCTCACAAAGTCTTAGTGACTTGAAGAAATCTTAGTGATCTACTGTATCCAAGTCTGTGTGACTTGAAAAAATCTTAGTGATTCGTTGAGTGTAATTGTTCTGTGTGAACAATCTGTGTGATCATCCATCCTTAGTGGATTATACATACTTAAATTGCGAATTCTTTCAAATCTTTGAAGGGGTTTTTGAAATTATCATTCCGCTGTGAATAGTTATAAATTAATTTGCTTAATTTATAAGTTGGTAATAATTTCTTAAAAGAAATTTTTTATAAAGGATTTATTCAACACACCTTATAAATCTCTTAGTGCCTTTGGGATATAACAAAGACAATTAATGTAAGGCCCCGACTTTTTATAAATGAAGATTTAATTCTTCTACTTATTATTTTGAAATAGTAAGGGTTGATTTGATTAATGTGGTTAGTTGTGGGTAAAATGCGCAAATATTTTTAAATAAGCAAGTGGTTATAAAATACTCATTGTTGTCGGAGAATATTCGTTTGGTCGTGGAATATTCTTGTTGTCGGGGAATATTAAATGCGACGACGTAGGCTTCGTATGGGCCCCATGTGAAAGCGATTGGATGAAGAGAAGCGACAAGTATAAGTTGTTTACAAATAAAGCATAGTTGTTCACAATTATCTTGTTGGAATACCGGTGGTTAAAACACGATGTCTATTGTTGCGACGATAGCTTGCAGTATTGCACCAATTATTGATTCTTACGTAAGAAGGCACCACTCAATAATTGTTACGATAATTCTTATTCGATATTTTATTTTTTATTCAATAATTCTTTGCGTTGATATTTTATATTATTGTTGTTTTAATAATTGTCTTCGCACGGTATTTTCCATTATCAAATCAATAATTCATATTATTTGAATAATATTATTAGATAGCATTATTGGCAATGTCTAGAAAGTTACATCTAAAGAGAGGTTTGGTCACCTAATTGCGGCAAGATGAGGAGAAATTCTTATTGGAAAGCCCCTCTTTCTCAGAGGCTACTGATTGTCATTATTGTGATTACGTAATATTATTTGTGAATAATTAATTATTGATTTATATGATAAGGAAAATATTGATTTTATGTGGATATAGATGGAGAAATTTTTTTAAAGTGACAATTATTAAAATTGATATTTTATCTTTTACGATAAAATAATATTTTATTATATTATTATAATATAATAATGATGATATTTTTATAATGAATGTGGGATACATGAGTATATGAGGAGGAAGAGTATTTTGTTGCATTAAATGATTAACACATGTTTTTGTGTGTCGGTGGACCCCATTTGTTGGTGTGAAATTTGATTATAGCTTTATAAAATCGTCCATATGTGTATTTTGGTCAATTTACATTTGGAATTTAGAAAAACTTTCTTACGTAAAGTTGTAGAGAATTGAATTTCCTATAAAAAGTCATGAGATTCAAATTTTACGATAAAAGGGCTATTTATTATAAATTATTGAAGTTAGAAGTTTGAAATAATTGATTTTTGAAAGTTTTAATTAATTTTAATAACAAAAACGTTTTTTTTTGTTTTTTGTCATTATTAGTGGCTGAATTCGGATGGTGGGATGGTCGAGTGGGCGTAGGAATTTAATATATATTATATTAATATTTTATTAAATTTTCTGCTTTGGTGTTCTAAGCATTTTCCTATAAATAGGGTGATTAGGTTAGAATTGAAAAACACACCAGAAACTAAAGTTTTCTCTCTCTTTCTCTCTCGATATATTGAGTGTATTTTTTGTGAGTATTTTAGTACTTTGAGTATTGCTACACGGTGCAAGTTCTTTCAAAGACTATATCCGATATTCGGTCGTAAATCTTATTCTTTTACGAGGTAAGGGATGTTATTTTATTCGAAAATGATATTATTTCTTCATTATCATTATGCCGAATTATTGGTTAGAAATTTTTATCAAATTTAGAACTTTTTCATGTCGGGGTTACTATTCATGAGTTACTATTCATGAGTTACTATTCACGAGTTACTATTCATGAGTACTATTCACGAAGCATGATGATTTTTTTTGTGAAATTTCTATCTTTTAGTGTCGAAGTTACTATTCACGTATACGGCACTATTCACGAATACGGCACTATTCACAGGAAAATTAAATTTTCTTTTCTGTGTCCAAGATCATCTGTTATGATTCCTATCTTGGATTGGATCTATGTTTTGGTCTTCATTCTTGAATTTTACTCCACTCTGGTTATTTATGAATTATTTTTGAACTTGGATCGTTTAAAGTACGAATCCTTAATATTTGTTCTTTTGTTTCACGGGATTCGTTTTCTTTAAAATATTTTTCATCATCCTCAGTCCTACATGATGATATACCTGAATATCTTTGGCCTGTAGTGCAAAGATGAATGATTTCTGATGAATATCTTTGGCCCGTAAAGCAAAGATGAACATGTGTTTAGATGAACATGACCAACTAGTGAATATTTTTGGCCTGTAGTGCAAAGATGACTATTTGATTTATGATGTATATTGATTGATGTTACAGGGATAAAAAATCGATGATGGACTTTTAAATTCATAGATGATAGTAGATATCATTCTCTACTTAACTCTTCTAATGAATTGTTGTTTCCGCTGCAGTTGTTGATCTAAAACTTGTTGTCTATTGTATTCTATCAGATTTTTCCCTGTTGAAGACTAAGGATAATTTGTTGTACGTTATCTTAGTCATAATATTCTTTACTGGGCTAGTTGAGCTCACCCTTTTCCTTTTTGTTCCATTTTTCTTCTCAGGAGACGAGAATATAGCGGGAACTAGTCGGGGTGTGGAGTAATGGTTCAAGACAATTGTTTTAGTAGTCCTCACTATTTTGTAAAATAGTGTATCAATAATTGTAATGAGGACTTATTTGAGTGTGGATATTGTATTTGTATTTAAACTCACAGTTTATGTGTTGTCGTATTTTGCACGACAATTGTATTAATGTAGTTGTAGTTGTTTTTGTACCATGTATTTGGCGACTCAGAATGGGTGATGTATACCTATTTTGGGGGCGTCACAGTTGGTATCAGAGCTTAGGGATATGATCTCTGGCGGAGATCGGGGAATAGAACTAGGAGGGGAGAGACGAGTAAATCCTTCGCTAGTGTGTCCTACCTAAGCTTATTTGTTGGTCGGTCATAATATAGGGGTATTATGTGATTTGTTAATTTGTTTAATTAATCCTTGTTTTATGGCAGTATTTAAGAATATCGACTGAGAATGTTAACAAAGGAGTAAATGAGACCGTGGAGACACCTTTGTTCACCAACGAGGAGAACGTGCAACAGGCTTGCAATGTTCCTCCTGTGAACAACATCATTGAGCAGATGATGAACGATGGTATGTTTAGGAACTTTCTAGAATTCATGTAAAACCAAACGAGAAAGACTCTTGTTCAAAATGCACGGTGGAAACACCGGTGACTCACGAATGGTCACCGCTAAGCGATTCAAGGAGTTAGGGCCATGCGGAGTTTTGGGAAAGCCGAACCACTTACGGCAGAGACGTGGATAAAGCAGATCACTAAGATATTTGATGTCTTGGGATGCTCAGGGGAGCAAAAGGTTCCTTTCACCACTTTTATGTTACGAGGAGAGGCAGATTATTGGTGGGAATCCGTAAAGCGTACTCAGCCTACCGCACTGAAGATGTCTTGGGAGAAGTTCCAAGAATTCTTCAACGAAAATTACTTTCCTGAAAGTATTCGCCATATGAAGGAGGTAGAGTTCATCAAGTTGGAGCAAAACAATATGAACGTGTCGCAGTACGAAGCTAAGTTTGCCGAGTTGTCCCGATTTGCATCCCATTTGGTTGATAATGAGGAGAGAATGACGTGAATGTTTCTGCGAGGTTTGAAACCCAAAATACGTCAATACCTCATTTCTCACAAACTTTGTTTATATTCAGATGTTGTAAATAGGGCTCAGTTATTGGAGCGTGATAATGAGTCGGCTCAACTGAAGAATAACGACCTACAACTCGATGATAATCGTACCGATGACAACGGTCATCGGAACAAGGATAACCATCGTGGAGGAAATTATCATGCTAGAAATGGTAACCACTTCAGTGGTAATCATGGCCAAGGTAATAAAAGAAATAACTCAAGTGGAAATTTCAAGAAGAGAAGATTTAATAATGACGGGAAGACGTCGGCACCAACACCAGCAACGAATTTTAGAGGAGGAGAAAGACCGCCAGTTAGATGCTACTGAGATGCGGAGAAGAGGACACATAAGTCCAAAGCTGTTCACAACCTTCCAAGGTATGTTATAATTGTGGAAAAGAAGGTCATATCGCTCGAGATTATGCAGTAGCGAAACCCGATCCAGTGGGATGGTGACTCAAAAGGTTGTCCAAAAAAAGTCAAAGTCAGCGGTCCTGGAAGAGCGTTTTGTCGTGATCGGTCGATGCGAGGAACCCGAACGAAGTTAGCACGGGTTAGTTAATTATAAATTCTACTGAAGTTTATACCTTATTAGATCACGGTTCTACCCATTCATTTATCTCTTACGCTTATACTCAACGCGTTTAAACTTGACTCGGAGAAAATTAGACTTTGACTTATCTGTTGAAACTCAGTTATGAGAAACTTTTGTTACATCCACTTGTTTATAAATCTTGTTTGATCCAAGTTGGCACCATCACATTACTGTTGACCTTATTTCTTTAAAGATACTTGCTTTTGATGTGATTTTGGGGATTGATTGATTAACTAGTCATCATGCCAAAATTGATTGCTTTCGTAAGGTTGTTAGTTTTCATATTCCTAAGCAACCTGTTATTCGAATTCAAGCAACCAAACCATTGAAGTCAAATACTTTCATATCAAGCCATAAAGTCATTCGTTTATTATAAAACGGATGTTAAGTTTTCTTAGCCCATGTTATGGACTTGAACAAAAATACATCAGATTTGAATAATATTTCTATTGTTAGTAAATTTCCTGATGTATTTCCTGGAGAATTTTCTTGGCTTACTCCCAAAGTGTGATATTGAATTTTGTATCGACTTTGAACCCGGTACAAAACCCATTTCTAAAATCTCATGGCTCATATTGAACTTCAGGAGTTAAAAATTCAACTGTAGAAGTTTGTACCCGAGCCTTTATCTGGTGACTTCCTTTGTGGAATGCACCGAAGCCAGACTCTCCGTAGGGGACGCCATATTTGTGTGATAGTAAACCGATAGGTACCATTGTGACGTCTTTATCCAAGATTGGGATATGAGTCGTAGTTGAGAGCAACCTAAGTCGATGAATCGAAATACGTAGCTTTCTAGGCTTAGTTGGTTATTATTGGAGATTCGTGGAAAGATTTTTTCGAATCGCTACTCCATTAACTCAGCTGACTCGTAGAGATACAAAATTCGAATGGAGCGAGGAATATGAAAAGAGATTCCAAGAACTCAACATGCGGCAACGACGTTGGCTCGAGCTGTTAAAAGATTACGACCATACCATTCAATACCATCCTGGAAAAAAAATGAACATGGTAGCTGACGCGTTGACTAAAAGATCGTATGCGTTTACGAGTGCGATATTGTTAACACAAAGACCAATTTCGTACGACTTACAGAAGATGGAGATAGAGTTAAAGATTCCAAGAATCTGCGTGAAGATAACAAATATACGATTAGAATCGACTTTAATCGATAAAGTTAAAACCGCTCAAGCTATACACCAGAGCTGATGAATATAAAGAAGAAGGTGCAAGAAGGCGTTATTCTAGAAGTAAGAGTTGATGAAGAGAAGAAATCTCAACCTTTGATTTATTAGTCCATTTGAAATCCTCGATTGAATAGGAACTATGGCCTATAGACTCGCTTTACAGCCAAGTATGACGTGTGTTCATAACATTTTTCGCGTATCGATGTTACGTAAATATGTGGACGGCCCGAACCACATTATTGAGTTAGAACCAAACGAGATAGTAGAAGATTTAACATACGAGGAGGTACCAGTCAAGATCTTGGATGAGAAGGAGCATGTCCTACGCATGTCAATTTCGAGGACGAAATTTCATAAGGAGGGGAGGTTGTAAGGCCCCAACTTTTTATAAATGAATATTTAATTCCTCTATTTATTATTTTGAAATAGTAAGGGTTGATTTGATTAATGTGGTTAGTTGTGGTTAAAATGCGCAAATATTTTTAAATAAGCAAGTGGTTATAAAATACTCATTTTTGTCGGAGAATATTCATTTGGTCGTGGAATATTCTTCTTTGGGGAATATTAAATGCGACGCGTAGCCTTTGTGTGGGCCCCATGTGAAAGCGATTGGATGAAGAAAATGATAAGTATAAGTTGTTTATAAATAACTGCGTAGTTGTTACAGATTAATCTTGTTGGAATACCGGTGGTTAAAAAACACGATAATCTGCGTTTGTTGACAAGATTAGCACTGCACGGTATTGCACCAATTATTGATTCTTACGTAAGAAGGCACCACTCAATAATTATTACAGTAATTACTGTTCAATATTTTATTTTTGATTCAATAATTGCTGCGTTGATATTTTATATTATTGTTGTTTTAATAATTGTCATTGCACAGTATTTTCCATTATCAAATCAATAATTCATATTATTTGAATAATATTATTAGATAGCATTATTGGCAATGTCTAGAAAGTTCTGTCTAAGGAGAGGTTTGGTCACCTAATTGCGCGCCAGTAAGGAGAAATTCTTATTGGAAAGCGCTCTCTTTTTATTGGGAACAGCCTGATTGTCATTATTACGATTCTGTAATATTATTTGTGAATAATTAATTATTGATTTATATGATGAGGAAAATATTGATTTTATGTGGATATAGATGCAGAAAATTTTTTAAAGTGACAATTGTTAAAAATTGATATTTTATCTTTTCTGATAAAATAATATTTTATTATATTATTATAATATAATAATGATGATATTTTTACAATGAATGTGGGATACATGAGTATATGAGGAGGAAGAGTATTTTTGTTGCATTAAATGATTAACACATGTTTTGTGTGTCGGTGGACCCCATTTGTTGGTGAAATTTGATTATAGCTTTGTAAAAATCGTCCAGTATGTAGATTTCGGTTAATTTCTGTTTGGAATTTGGAAAAACTTTCTTTTGTAAAGTTGTAGAGAATTGAATTTCCTATAAAAAGTCGCGAGATTCGAATTTTCTGATAAAAGGGCTGTTTATTATGAATTATTGAAGTTCCGAAGTTTCAAAATAATTGATTTTTGAAAATTTTAATTAATTTTAATAACAAAAATGTTTTTTTGTTTTTGTCATTATTAGTGGCTGAATTCAGATGGTCAGAGTGGGCGTAGGAATTTAATATATATTATATTAATATTTTATTAAATTTTCTGCTTTGGTGTTCTAAGCATTTTCCTATAAATAGGATGTTTAGGTTAGAATTGAAAAACATACCAGAAACTAAAGTTTTCTTTCTCTTTCTCTCTCGATATATTGAGTGTATTTTTGTGAGTATTTTAGTACTTTAAGTATTGTTATACGGTGCAAGTTCTTTTCAACCTTATATCCGATTATTCCAATGAAATCTTATTCTTTTACGAGGTAAGGGATGTTATTTTATTCGAAAATGATATTATTTCTTGATATCATTATCTTAGAATTCTTGCTTAGAAATTTTATCAAATTTAGAACTTTTTTTCATATCGAGGTTACTATTCATAAGTTACTATTCATGAGTTCTTATTCACGAGTTACTATTCACGAGTGCTATTCACGAAGCGTGATAATTTTTTTGTGAAATTTCTATCTTTTAGTGTTGAGTTACTATTCACGTATATCGACACTTATTCACGATATCTGACCTTTATTCACGAATCATTGGCACTATTCACGGAAAAATTAAATTTTCTTTTTTTCGTGTCCACGATCGTCTACATTATGATTCCTATCTTGGATTGGATCTATGTTTTGGTCTTCATTCTTGAATTTTACTCCACTCTGGTTATTTATGAATTATTTTTGAACTTGGATTGTTTAAAGTACGAATCCTTAATATTTGTTCTTTTGTTTCACGGGATTCGTTTTCTTTAAAATATTTTTTCATCATCCTCTCGGTCCTACATGATGATATATATTTGAATATCTTTGGCCCGTAGTGCAAAGATAAATGATTTCTGATGAATATCTTTGGCTCGTAGTGCAAAGATGAACATGTGTTTAGATGAACATGACCAACTGGTGAATATTTTTGGCCTGTAGTGCAAAGATGACTATTTGATTTATGATGTATATTGATTGATGTTACTGAGGATAAAATATCGATGATGGACTTTTAAATTCATAGATGATAGTAGATATCATTCTCTACTTAACTCTTCTAATGAATTGTTGTTTCATGAGCGATTGTTGATCTAAAACTTGTTATTCATTGTATTCTATCGATTTTTCCTGTTAAAGATTAAGGATAATTTGTTGTACATTATCTTAGTCATAATATTCTTTCTTTGGGCTAGTTGAGCTCACCCTTTTCCTTTTGTTTCATTTTTTCTTCTCGGGAGGCGAGAATATAGCGGGAACTAGTGGAGGTGTGGAGTAATGGTTCAAGCAGTTGTTTTAGTAGTCCTCACTATTTTGTAAAATAAAGTGTATCAATAATTGTAATGAGGACTTATTTGAGTGTGGATATTATCAGAAGACAATATTTGTATTTAAACTCACAGATTTATGTGTTGTGTATTATTTTGCCTGACAATTGTATTAATGTAGTTGTAGTTGTTTTTATGTATTTGGCGACTCAAAATGAGTGATGTATACCTATTTTGGGGGCGTCACAATTAATATTTTTACAAGTAAATTTATAGTTCTGCAAACTTCTCCTCACATGAATAGTAAGTGGAGTCCACCTCATGTGCAAGAGGAACTTGTGAAACTATCAATTTTATTTGTGGAAAAATCAATTCTCTATAACAAATTATTTTAATTTTAATCAATACAACGATGAATATTGTGAATTATCTTAAAAGTATTACTCATCGTAACTTTATTGTTTCATAATTTTTAAAAATTCACCTCAATTTTAAAATTAAAAATGTCTCAAATTCATTTTTAAAAGTTATAATAATCATATAATTTGGAATTAAAAAATTTTAATTTAGAAAAAGAGTATAATTTTGAGAAAGCAGGGCCGGGCGGGTATGGAGTATTAGATTTCGGGGCAGATCGGATATGGATGGTAACTGGCGGGGCGGGTCCGTTGCCAGGTCTACTTCTCACTCTCTGTTCAGGCTCGCTCTCTGCCTCTCTCCACTCTTCTCTCTCTGCAGTTCACACTTAAACACGTCACAGGGCACAATGGCCGAATTCTCAAGCAATTGAGCATTTCCATAAGGAGGTCCTCATTCTCCAATGGAGTGTTGTTCTTTGTCGAGCATTTTCTCAACGCTAAAGCCTCCATTATTACCTTCAATTAGTGGTACTACAAGGAGGAAATTGAGGGCTTCAATTGAAGTTTCTGCCTGCTGCTCTTACCAGAAATTCATCCACTTTGCTTTGGATGAAACCAAACGCCATACCCATTTAATTCCTTCTCCTTTGCAGGTTTATTCATTTACTCCTATATATATATATATATATATATATATATGTATGTATGATATGATTGTTTCAATTATGCTCTAGTTAATTTATTTCCAAGCTTGGGTAGAGTAATTTGGCCATTTTGAAGATATCATATTTTTGATAAATTATATACTTCTTCTATCCCAATTAAGAGGTAAAGTTTGTTGAGAGATTTTTTACTTCACTATAATCAATACCAAGATGATAACTTACTTGCTTAGATATAATGAGATTTATTGTAGATTTCTTTTAAAAGAAGGTTCCATTTTTGTACATCCTAGAAAGAGAAATTGAACTCTCATTTGTGGAGAAAGGGAGTTTTGGATGACGGAGGAATAGTTAAATGCTTTAACATTAGGGGCAGATCAATTCACACAACAAGGTGGGCAATTACCCACCATGAATTGGGAGGAAAAAATTTAGTAGTGCTAAAAATCTTATTTATAGAAGAAATAATGTAAAACTGTAAATATATAGAAATTTTGCCCACCATGATTTTGAAACTTTTTTTGCTCTTGCATCAAATATTGGATGCCTTATTTATAGGTCGGGGTTTCAATGACTAAGTGAGTTTTAGATATTGGAGGAATAATTATATGCTTGACATCAGGGGCGGATCAATTCACTGAATAAGATGGTGGGCAATTAGCAACAGTGATTTGGAAGGAATTTTTTGTAGCGGTGTTAAAGAAAATCTAATTTATAAAAGAAATAATATAAAGGTGTAAATATATATAAAGTTGCACCTTATTATTTTTTCTTTTTCTCTAGCATCAAATTTTGTCCACCATATTTATAAATTGGGGTTTAAATGACTAATGATAAATCTTTGCCCACATTGACAAAATATTATGTCTGCCGCTGCTCGATATCCAAAGAATTTTCTTTCATTGTTATGGTCGTTCATGCATTTGCATTGTATTATATTCATGACATACTTTCCTTTTAGTTAAAGTATTATTTTTGATGTTTAGTTGAAATGGAAATTTATCTCTGTCTTAATGTTACAAGTCATTGATGGATGTTCTTAAGAAATATTATCTTCTTGCTAATGCAACTTAATGTGTTTGTAAGAAATATGTGTGGGTGAGTATTAGGTAGTTATACTTTTCTGGTTATCTTAGTATGATTTCATAAATTCCATTTGAATGACCACTATTTGCAAAATAGTAACATTTCTACATCGATATTGTACTTTATCAAATTTCTCAAATTCAGACGGATTATGGTCTTACATCATATTGAAAATCTGCTGTTACTTAAGCTACTTTTCCCTCTCCCTACATTTTTTCTGACAACATAGCACTTTAATATTAACAGGAGAGTTTTAGTTCTTTGATGGCGTTGGATGGGAAAACTGAGCTTCAAATGATCTCCTTCCAAGCTCCAAAGATCAGGTTGCTTCGCAGCTTCTCTGTTGAAGGGAGTGGAGGAATTCAGGTATATATGATCGTTAATCTATTATAATGTCAAATGCCTCTATAGATTCTATCCACTCATCATGTTTAAGTAATTCTCTATTTCTCTTTTGTGGTGGCTGCGATAGCACATGTTGTGGCTCTAAGCTTCCTCCACAATTTAAGTCACGTACATGATTGCCATTTCTTATAATATAAGTTTCCCTCTCATTTCACATCATCTTCTGGGATTAAATTTCTCATATTTCAACTAGTCAAAAATAATTCCTACCTTGCATTCCTTATGCACATAGTGGACTAGTGGGATGCCAAGATTCTTTAATTTGACTTATGTTTATTGAACTGTCACTGATTGCGTTAAAATGGCCTATTTTCTTTTTGGTTTTCTTCCTTGTGAATAAAGAGCTTTGTATTAGTATCTTTATTGCTTATGCTGCAGACTTGAGAGTTGAGAAAGTTCTTTGCCTCAATTTAATTATTTATCATGTAACCATAATATTGTATATATGCTTACAACTCTTCTTTAGATGCACCATCTTAATGCGGTAATATTCTCTCTTTTTTATATTTTTCTCAACAAATAATAATGTCTAAAAAGCAGGCGATGGGGTGCAACCCATGTACAAGGAAATATACCCAGGAAAGGATAATGAGAAAGATGTTTATACTAGATACTACTGTGTTATCATCCTTGTTCTGGGATGGCTCTCCCTTTTGGTGCCTTTTTATTTTTTAAATATACTTTACATATAAAAAAGTCTATTCTAGATACTTTAAAAACTATCCCTTAAAATGTATGAGTGGCCACTCAACTTCCTAGTTCCCAAGCAATGTTCTAAAAGGCTCTAGGCGGGCGGCCGGAGGGGCCTAGGCGAGATTTTTTATTTTAAAACAATTTTAATATTTTATCTTATATTTATCCAAACAAAACAATAATATAAATCAAAGCAATCTATAATAAAGATAATAAAGGTCTTTGCTTAAAGTTCAAACACATTCATATTGTCAATGTCAAAGTTCAAATACAAATATGCAATTGTTGAAAGTTCAAACATATTTTTAACGTATTAGTTTTATTCATAAAAAAGATTGCTATTAAATAATAAAATTTAAAATTTCAAGAATTCAATTCAATATTTAAACTTAAGAAACTAAACATAAATTTAAGAATTATATTGAATTAAACTACATATTACAAATGCATCATCATTCATATAATTTGAAGTTGGTACAAGTTTAAAAAATTATAGCTATAATAAAATTATCCATTTTGACTTGATATTGTTCACTTCTTGTTGTGATTTGATATGCTACAACTTGATGAATATGATAAATCATTAAAAAAATAAATATATGAAGATTTGGTTTGAGTAGTTATTAAAATAAAAAAAACTCTTCGCGTAGAGCCCAGCCCGCCTAGGCCCCGCCTAATTTCCTGGAGAGATTTTTTTGCCGCCTTGGGCCTAGGCGGGGCGCCAGGCATGGCCTAGGCGGACTTAGGCGGGGATTTTTAAAACATTGTTCCCAAGGCTGTGCACAACTTCCCACCACAAAAAAGCTACTTACAACTTTCACCCATACCCTCGGCAGAAACTAACACTCGGATGCCCTTCTCATTGAAAAAACACTGAATCCACCAATCCCAAGCATTACATGATACATTTCACTGAGATACCAACCCCTCTGTTCCTTCAAAATGCCTCCTACTACGTTTTAACCACACAAATCAATAGACCTCCACAGGAAGAGAGGCGTCATTTCCCAACCTTCCACCTACTACTTCTGTAGACAACCTCCTTTGCTACTGCACTTTGAAAAATCCAAGATCAACCAAAACATGACATAGTGAATTTTGTGTAAAGGGAAACAGAAGGGCCAACAATTTCCTTACGATAGGGGAATGTAGTAAAATCGGTTCTTGTCTCTTCTTCACATCCACAAAAATAGCACCAGCTAACAGTAGTTTTAACTCTGTTGAATTATCAATAATATGCTATTCATAGGTGCACAACAACCTAAAGGTGCTACTTTTGGAGCCACCTAGTCTTCAAAATGTCGGGAATTTGCGGTCCCAAACAAGAACTGTGGTGGACTGTACCCAGAAAAAGATTGTAATGAACTCGCCATTGAAGAAAGGGATCCCTCAAATGATTCTCATTAACAGTCGGTCTCAGGATTGATAGATAGATACCAGCCGTGGTGAAAATTAATTGAATCCAATTCACAACTCTTGGGATCCTTGGTTGTGATTTTGAGTCTTGATGTATAATCACACTTGAAAATATGTTAGAAATAATTGTCAGTAAAATAAGCTTCAAGCGGTAGCCAAAACTTGAGTTCTGTAACATTTGCTAGTGATACCAAATTTGGTTACATGGCTAGGATGTTAGGCACTGAACAAAACTTTCATCCTCCATGATATCTATAAAGAATTTAAATATTGTATCTACGTGAAATTTCTTGGTTCCATGAGCTGAACATATCTTACGATTTCGGGTTAACTATATAAATTTTACTTGTGGGCTATATCCATATTTAGGATTTTAATGTGAGCTCGGTTCATGTTCGTGCAATTTGTAAAAAATTGCAAGTGAAGCAATCTGATATCGCAGATCCAAATTTGTTATTTAAATACCAGATGCGTTTTTCATGGTAAGAGTTTGGATCTTTGTTTACCCCTTTCCTCTACAATGTGATTGTAAAGTCTCTCCAAGGAATCTCTTAAAGCATATTTAGGAGAGATCTAGAATTACTCTCTAAGATCTCACAAATTTTCCCCAAGGTTTCTATCTCATTGGAAATCCCAATCTAAAGTACCTGAGAAATCTTTCATAATATACCTGGAAGGACTTGTGATCTTTTACGCAAACGCAGGAGAGATCTATCTGGAGTCACTCCTACTCACCAATTCCACATCATTTTTTATTCTAAATAATATTTAATTAAATTTATGTCAGATATAACTATTGTATGTTAGCAATTTTTGATGGAGTGGGTTGACTGTGAAAGAAACTTTTGTTCAATGGTTTGATTAAACAAAAGTTTGGTACATGATTTAAAATCTTGGTATAAACCGTATAGTTCACTTAATAAGTGATGCAGTTTTCCGGAAATGTGAAGTAGAAGGAAAAGCAGTGAGGAATAAAATGAGCAGCCAGAAATCTGATTTTGTTTTGCTATCTTGCTGCTTATATCTCAGTTGTGGTTCTCCTAAATTGCCAGTTGGCATAAAGATGTAAAGATAATTAGAAACCACTTCTGCGGGATTTCTTACTCTGCTTTATTTTGCACTAATTTATGTCTTTGGCAGCCTGTTTGTCTTTCTTGTCCTGATTTCTGTTTCAAAATATGCATACAGGTATTGGATTTCGCTCTGTTCCCGAAACCAGAATTTGACCTGCCTATCTTCTGTGCCAATTTTTTCACCTCTGCCAACATAAACATTGTTGTGTTGTAAGCTATCTTCTTACCTAAAAATAGTTTATGAATGTACATGTCAATAAAAGAAAGAGCAACCTTCGTCTCTTCTTTTTGATAAAAATTTGTATTTGTAAAGGCACCAGGGGGTGCTACCAATGTACAAAAAGAGCTGCAAGAAAGCAAGAAAACACCCACACCACCTAATGACAAAAACTACCTCATCTCCAAAAGACTAAATTCGGACAAAACATCAACAAAAGCAACCACTCTTCAAAATCTCTAAAATTCCATTCCTGCTAAAGGGACCCACCATAAGCAATGAAAATCATGTCTTGTAAAGCGTGCTACCTTTCTGAAACTCTCAGTCCTTTCCGAACACCCAAAAACTCCGCCACAGATGTCGGCATCACCCACTCCAAACCCCATGAAGAGAATACCATCGATGAATGAAGACTCACAAAATCACAATGAAATAACAAATGATCAGCCAATTAACCACTAACATACCTCTCCTCCATAATGAATAGTACATATTAATAATGAAGGGACCCGTTTAAGAAGATCAATTTCCAAGCTTATTTAAAAATTAATTTACTAGTTGCATGCATTAACAGGCAGAAAAAGAACAATTGTCGAAAGGCTTATAAAAAATGACATATATTTCCGCCTACAAAAGGAAGATCACCATAATGCGTTCAGATTGAGATATCAAATTCAATTCAAGGAAAATATAAGTTATCAAGTTTATAGCATTATATATTTATGTCTTCTAGTTATTCTCAAAGTTGGTACAAATTTCTTGTGCTTTATATAGTCATTTGATTAAAAAGAGATTTAAAAGACCCTGAAATTGGAAATATAAGACACAACAGGTGTTAGTAAGTTTGTGGGTGTTGAAACCAGCTGAGGCATAAGACACCTTTTACCCCTTGCAGCACCCCGAGAATGTTAAGAACCACAATTTGTGGCTCTATATCTGTATAGAAAAGTTGCATACGAGTTCAAGTGTTTTGGTTCACATTGCGCTCTGAAAGAAGATGTAGTGAAGTTCTCCTAGAAGGTGTGTTGAGTGTTGACTTGTACACCCTGCAAAGACTGACAAATCAGCTTAAAGATTGATTGATTTACTTTATGAGGGACAAAATGACGAGTTTTGTGAGGTCTCACATGTTGGGAAAAACCCAATTGAGCACATCACGCAAGTATACGTGGTCAACAAGTAATAAAGTAAAAGTAGAGTATCTTTTTCACGAGGAATTATTTAATAAAAATTATTAAGTACTAATCTTTAACCAAATTAATTTTATTTAAACAGATGATTTAAGATACTGAATTAAAATATTTAACAAAACTACTACTAACTACCACTAGTTTAAAATTTGGAGATTTAAGATCACAATTTCACTTATTGTTTCACTTCAATTAATACATTTCCTATTAATTACGCTCACTATTCTGTTTGTTAATCAGGAACTCATTAGTATTTATAATCACCTTCCGATGCATTACAAACATATCAATTCAAATCCACAGTTGATATAATTGAATCAAACACCCTAATTAATTAATTCACTATATCTCTATGTGAATTACAATTAAAGAGGATTTAAAGCACAGGTTCCCTTATCGGATTACATGCGGTGCGTATATTTATCTCTATCTTAAACACAAATCATGAATTTCATCGCCATGCAGAAAACATAATCACATGCTATTATGATCAGATATAAATCTATAATCCGTTTCTCAATTTCATATATATTATTACGGTAATTGTTGATCAGACAATTAATCAATTAAAACAAACCATAATAGACAATCCCATAATAGGTAATAATAAATAACAAGGAAGCATATCAAAATAAAATACGCAATAAGATCCATTATAATCTTGAAATAGAATTTAGGGGGTGTTTGATAAAAACTAAATGAATTTAAACACGAATCGAATGAAATGAACCGAATCAATCAATAAAGTGAAAGTGAATCTGAATGAAAAAAATTGTTTGATAATTGACATGTCTAAAACATCTGAATAACATATTTTTATTATTTTATCCCTGTAAACTAATTACAATGGGTTTCATTATACAAAAGAACTCAATTTTACTACATACTTACAATAAATAAATAAATAAAAAATACCGTTTTTTGTCGACATACAGAGATAACACTCAACAAATAAAACTATTCACTTGCTGAGAATATTGAACAAAAAAGATGGATAAAAATAAAATATTGGACATGAAAATAAATTTAATCTAGTCCATAAAACATAAACCATGATCTTTCCCACTTCTTTCTTTCCTCCACTGTAAATCCCTTACAACATCTATCAAAAACTCACAAACTCCCATGCTCCTTTCTTCTCTCAACAAACTCAGAAAATAAAAATCCAAATCAATGGAGTCAAAGCAATTTGAATTAGTGGAGTCAAAGCAAGTAAATTCATCGTCGTTCTCATTTCCTCTGTAATGACACCACATCATTAGTCCCCAATTGATGGCCTACTTGTTTACCAAAGTAAACCCCCATCATTTTCTCTGTCGCAGTTTTCCCATTGTTGGCTTTGAATGATTTGTAGCTTTCCATTTTTCTGTGAAATTGAGATGATAATTAGATGGAGTTATAAGTCAAGATAACTCAGACCATTCACATGGAAGATCAAGAGAAGATCATCGGATAAGATGAGACGGCGAAGGATATGGCGTGAGAATGAAAGATGAAAGTCTGATTTATGCGGGTAGTTGAGTAAAATGCCATTCAGTTTTTGATTTTAGCGATTCAGTCAGAGAAATCCAACTTATTCACTCAGCTCGTTCAGACCAATTCAGATGATAATTTTTTCAAAACAAACAAGCTGAATGACTTACTGATTCAGATTTTATGTCATTTAGCTCTATTAAGCGGTAATCAAATAGGCCCTTAGTTCATAATTGAAATAAAATCCATAAACCACAATTGATAAAACATTCAAAATACAAAGTAAAAGATAAGGAAGATAGTAGAATCTGTTGACGAAATCATGGACTCCTTCAGCTCTTGCCTTGGATCCTTCGCGATTTCATAATTGCTTCAATATCCAAATCTCCTTTTCAAACTAGGGTTTAAGTCCTAAAGTTAATCTCTCTAATCCTCGTGATCTCTCTCTTTTATATCCCCTCAACACATGTCTTTTAACCCTCCTTTAAAGTCCTTGAAACCAATCAACCAAACTAGACACGGCAAGCTACCGAAGTAAAGCCGAGAACATCTTAGAAGGGCGAAATGGCCGGATTTTGGTGAGCTAAGAATGTGTGACTGTATTGGCTTGGGTTGGGTTGACTGAGGGCTTCTTCCTTCTTTTTTTTTTTTTTACAAAATTTTGTTACACCAAAAATAGTAATATTAATAAATATTAAAAAATAATAAAATAATTTATAATAAACAATAATTCTAATTTATATATATTCAACAAGTTGCCAAAATTCTTCATATCAATTGTTGAAAATGTCGCATATTAATAAATAAAAGGCCACTGTCTTAAGGAGTATTGGAGTACAGTAATATTACATACTAATAACTTGAGAAGTTCTTGTCATGAATCGGTTGTAGTTAAATACTCCTTCATTTTATTAGTAATAGACTTTCTAGAAGAAAAAAAAATGCTTTTGTTTGCTTGATGTTTGAATTTAAATAGTAATAATAGTAATAATTTGATGTTTGAAAAATAGTAATATTAATAAATATTAAAAATAATAAAATAATTTATAATAAACAATAATTCTAATTACCCTTATATTAACAATAATTAGAGATTATAAAATAATAAATAATCTTATAATGAGTAATATTTTTTAATTCAAGCAATTAGCGAAGCTTGACAATTGAGCATAACCAAAAATCAACAATAACAATATAGTATGTAATACTGACATTAGCAGAAGCAAGCAATTCGCGGAAGCTAAAATGGCGAAAATTGAGCATAACAATAACAAAAACCAAAGGCACTGCGGAAGTTGATATTATTGGGTATTTGGTTTCATTCTCTCTCTCTAGTCTCTATATATATAGTAATGCTCATAAATAATTAAATATTATAAATTATGCACGATTTAAGTTTTACTTTTTAAGAATAGTAAAATTTGAACAAAAGTAAAGAAACAATATATTAAAGATTGCATTAAAAATAAACAGTTGTTGTAGCTCAGTTAGTTTAAACTCTTATTTATTTACTTACAAGTCTTGTGTTCAAGCCTCATAACCCACAAGTAGCAACATTCTGTTTTAAAAAAAAAAAAATCGCGGTAGTGGTAGCAAAAACGGCCCAGATTTTGTGGGCTAAAAATTGTAATTCAAAGCTCGGCCAAGTGGCGGGCCAGGCCGACCATGGGCTGGGCCATCTTTGCCAGGTCTAAGCCAAACCAATCCTTCTCAGACTCAACTTCTGAAACGCTGCAAAACAGTTCTCTTTCTTCCCGATGAATCCACCGTTGGATTCAATGTACTGGAGGAATCCACCCCGGCATATTCACTTTCTAAATTGGCCCCGGCGGACTCATTACACTAGGGGAATCAGTCTCGGCAGATTCATCAGATTAAAAATTTCAAAAATGCTACTAAGCTTCAATTTTCCTGTTTTGACCCTCCGAAGCTGTTTCCTACGAAACAAACACAAGAACAAGTAACAAAACACTAAAAATACTTACAGTAAGTAAAAAATTAAGCTCAAAAGATGTCCAAATTGTAGGTTAAAACCCACTCGTCAAATATCCCCAAACTCAAGACTTTGTTTGTCCTCAAGCAAAAACACAAAACAAAATAATAAAAAAAATAAAAATAAACAAACGAACCTAAATACAAGAATGCATATGCATGATCTACTGCCTAATATGCCCACGAACCCAACAATAAATCAGTATGATGTCTAGCAACAGTCCTCAAAGATACCACTACGATACTCAAACAAGATATCCAATCAAGTCAAAGTCCATATCCCTAACCAGTCAGTCAATCCAAACATGTCATCACCCATGCTGTGCGTGTTCTCATTAACCATTCTAATCAACCACAGTTCAAGATAGTCACATAACAAACTTCTTGGAAGGAAAATTTCAGTTCTAATTCAATTACTTCTGTGAACATAACAATTCCAGTTAAAACTAAGCAATTACCAAGTCTAGGGGTCCCAACTGAGGCTTATTCCTACTTTTATTCCATCATGAGTGCGTTTTACGCTCCATCCCGCGTGTACAACTGATTGTGCAATATCCGGCTCTCTTAGGCTTTTCAGAACTATTCATTTAACTAACTTTCGACCAAAAATTCCCAAATCAGATGGTTTTAGGGCATTGGGTGTAAAGACATCCCCTAGGGCTTACTTGTTCGAGTAACAAAGGTCACAGAACCAAACTAGTCAATGCATTTATTCATATATATATAATTTTTTTCTGTTTTTTTTCCTTATATCATTTTTTTTTCATATATACCCCTTAGATTCCCCCAAACTCAAGTTTTTACCTTATTTTAAACCTTTATTGCCAGTTCACTACTTTCCTTAAATTTTAACCAAGATTTTCCCCTCAAAAACAAATTATGAAACCCTTGAACCAAGTTGATTAAAACAGTTAAACCTTAAGTGCTAACCAGTTAACAAAAGTTTCAGACAGGCTCTAATTTTCTTTTTGATTAAAATAAGAACTAGCATCAATTATCAATACTGTTCAAGTTAACATACAAAACCAATCTTATCAATGGCCGAGCTAAATTCAAACCAATCAATTACTTAGATTCATGCAACATTCTATATGCAAACACTCGACGCAAAAGAAAATATTTTTGTGATTTTTAAATTTTTACTTTTTTTTAACTGAAATATGCCTACAATATGCAAAAATAATTAACCAATACAATGTATGTGAACTAAACAATTATGTAATGCAATATGATCCACCCCCAAACTCAAATTGAACAATGTTCTCATTGTTTATAATATAATGAAATGAAAACTGAGGACTTCCCTGACTCCTCCTCATTGATGTCTGGTGGTGGATAAAACGGCAATGGCTAAGGCTCAGAAAACTTTATTGTAGCAACATTCAGATTCATTCCAAGATCAATGTTCTAAAAGGTGCTAGGTGGGCGACCGGGGGGCCTAGCGCCTAGGGGGCAGGCGGGATTTTTTATTATAAGTCAATTTTAATATTTTATCTTACATTTATCTAAACAAAACAATAATATAAAGCAAAACAATATATAAGGCCTTTGCTTAAAGTTCAAATATAGTTATTACGTAAGGCCACTCATGATCGTGGCGATGAGAGCGATTGCCTGGGCGCTTTAAGCGACGAGGCGACCGCCGTGGCGTCCGTGTAAGGCGACAAGTCGTTTATAATATGCAATTTATATGTTATTTATTTTACTTAACAAGTATATTGGCAATAAAATTTTATATACATTAAAACTCAAAACATAACATTATGGAATAACATTAAAAGCATAATTATCATAATACTTATCAATAACAATCCAAAAACAACTCACTTGATATTAAAAATTAGTAAAAGAAATGAAGAATTCAACAAACACCATATAGAAAATTGAATTGCAACCAACCATCACAAATATGTAGTCTAAAAACTAATAAAACACCACCATAGCAAGCCAAAATAATATTTAGACTCTCTACACTAGTCTAGAAACATCATTCAATCAAAATCATCATAAAAAAGGTCACCTCCATCTCTTCCACGAGAACTACTCTCATTCAAAGGCGTAGGTGGTGGTCTTTCTCCAAAATCATCCTCCACATCTTCATCATCATTTGGAATTCTCTCTTCTTCATCAACTTCATTATCGGAATCGGAATCTATCAACCTTGATTCCCTTGAAGTTGAACCACCACCACGTCGAGAGTATGCCACTAGATTATTACTAGTATTAGCACGAGCATTCCTTGAAAGATTGCGACCCTCAAGCGTGTTGGATGCACCGGTTGCTCGATCCACATCATTCCATGTAAGATCCCCCGGGATGAACAACATCGACATCATTATCGATCCATTCATTACCCCATTCAAAGTCATCGATGACTAATGGATCAAAATTATTGCCAAGTTCACGCCTCTTTTGGAACCTTGAGTCGATCTTTCGATTGTATTGGACATACACCAAGTCACTCAATCGTTTGTGTTCCAATCTATTCCTCTTCTTCGTATGAATCTAAAATAAATAGAACAAAAAATAATAATATTAATGATAAAATTTTAATAATAGTGAATGATTTATTCCTTTTAAAATTTGAACTAACAATAGAAAGTACTTACAAACTCAAATGTACTCCAATTCGCTTTCATAATAGGAAAGAAGAACAACATAGCCTAGAATTCTTTTTGCAAATGAGGATAGCTCAATAGCTCGCGCTCCAAAAGCATTCCACCAATCAACTAGCAAACATTTAAAAGAAATATAAATATTTTTAAAGGGAGGAAATGAAGAATGTATATAAATTATAATCATAATATATCTTTATATATATTTTAATATATGTACGAGGATTCTTTATTTTTCGTTGCCTAATCACCATTTCTCTTGCAAAAGTATCGCGAGAAGCATCATAGTTGTCGGCTAGATTGCTTATCTTGTCTAGCAAATCTAACTCGGGAACCATCTTTGCAAGAACGTCATTGAAGTCATCTCGTAAAGCATTAGCAAACAATAAGCGTTCCTCTTTGATATCAAAGTACTTACGGATTAAAAACAACGCATCCCCATATATTTTTTGCTCCATTTGATTTTTCCATCATATTTCAACAATTTCAATCACCTTCTTATACAGTCTTTGTTTGTTATCAAATGCATCTTTGATTTTTTTCTTCGCGCATTCCATCGCAGCAATAACTTCAGGCATAGCAGGCTTCTCATCACTATCAACAATCCTCAAGACTATAAGAAGTGGTTGTGACGCCCTAATGCAATCCTCAACAGTATGTCAAAATGTTGTTGAAATAACAGTATCACATACTTTCTTCCCCGCTTCAGTAGCCGACAACTTTGATTTTGACCAATCCTCGCTGATGAACAAATGCCTCAATGCATCTTTATTCTTGTACAAACTCTGCAAGGTGAGGAAAGGCAGTAGCAAATCTAGAAGCTGCGGGTCTCACAAGATCCCTCCCATTCGTTTTTCTCCCTCATCATGACTTGAGAAGGCGATCGTATCTATAAATGAATGTTTTGATTCTCTTTGCAGATCTGTGATTGTGAAATTTGAAATTGCTTTAACTTGCTTATGTCCTCTAACATAAGGTCAAGGCGGCGATGGCGCACAAGGTGTCCAAAAGCAGTGTAGGTCTCCTCTCCATTTAGTATATGCCCATCATTGCCTTGTAATTAGAGGCATTATGCGTGACCACACGAACAACATATACTGGGGCCAATTTCCTCGATCTTGCTATCAAGTAGATTTGCCAACATTGTGGTATCTTGAGGGTATTTGGAGGCATCAACCTGACCCATGAAATAAGTCCCTTCGGACTATTAATAAGGAAATTCAACAAACTGTCTTCCTTCTTATCTCATCCGACCATCCAAGCATGAGTGAGCGGTAGTATTCTTTCCAAGCCACTTCATGTTTCTTCTTTTAGTCATCGGTTTTCTTCTTTGCCTTCTCAAGTAAAGGAACCCTCAACTCGTGATATGTTGGAGGCTTGAAACCCGACCTATATTGCCCTATGGACTCGACCATTACTTCAAATCTCCTTGAATTTGCAGCATTGAATGGTATGCCACATTCGTAAAAAAAGTCGGCAACGTGCATTTGGACTCTCTCCTTTTCCACCGGTGTCCTCAAACGACTTTCAATACTCGTTTGGCTCAAACACTTGCTATGTCTCTCCTCTACAACTTCTTCGGGAGTCTTCCTTAGAAGTGCTTCAACCGTCTTAGCTTTTGGTTGTGGATTTGGGAATTGAAATACAACATTCTTCCTTTTAGAAGCCGTCCCAAAACTTGGGATAGTGTTAGAAGAAGTATTGGAAGCCATGGTTGGACGAGCAGATGATTGTTCTTCTTGCACTTCTACTACATCATCATCATCATCATCATCTAGCTCAAATGGCTTGTTCCTCCTACTATTCAAAGCCGCTTGCATCTCCCTCATAATTTCTGTTGTTGTTTTAGGACACTTAGCTACATCTCCATAATTTCCGGCTAGATGTTGTTTGAGCCTTTTGATGCCCGAATGACATTTCTTCCCACAAAGTATACATTACACGACATCCTTATTACTTAAATCCAGTCAATATCCATATTTCCAACCCGGATCGTTCGATATAACTTTTCTTTTGGGGTCCTTCGTTATATCATAATTATCGGCCCCCGAACTTTCCGCCATTTTACTATCTACACAATACAATCAAATAAAAAAATTTAAGACAAACATATAATATAATATTTATATAGAATTCACAATCTCATAATGCACCCACGTATATATAGTGATATCAAATAACTAATAATAGTTCAAAATAATAGTAGTTAAGGTCAAAATTATTACTAACAATCATGCATTATAATTAATAGTAGTACTAATTTACATATAATTAATAGTAGTACTAACAATCATGCATTATAATTCATATGTACCTGCAAAAACTAAAAAAAAGGATATGATATAATTAATAGAAATGAATGATTAGAAAACTAAAAAATAAAGCCAAACAGTTTACATAACAAGTTAAAGCCAACATAAATGAATGATTAGAAAGAAAAAAAAAACACCAGAAAAAGAAAAAGAGAAGAGAGACCAGGGAAAAAAAACTACATAACAAGTTAAAGCCAACCCAATTCATATGTTTTAGTAAGAGACACCAGAAAAAGAAAAGAGGAAAGAAGATCGGAAATGGGGAAGGCTGCGAATTACCTGCCGAGTGCCGACTCGCGAGTCACGACTCGCTTCCTTCTTCAATCTCGCTCGATGTCGACCTGCAGACCTGCCGGCTGCTGTCGATGTCGCTCGCTCGCTCGCTCTCGGTAGGTGCAATCTCTGTCTTAGCTCTTGCCTCTCTGTCAGTCGGTCGATGTTCTGACTTCTAATCGATTGATCGATCGACTTTCCTAGGGTTTGTTTAATTATTTATGTTCCTTTTGCGACGTCGTTTTTTTTAAGACCCAGTTCAGATTTGGCCATTTGGGTCGACCCATAGAGGTCAAGTCGTCGCCGTTCTATCCAAGTCGTCGACGTCGTCGCCGTTCAGTCCATGTCGACGCCTTTTTTCTCTAGGCGCTCGCCTTTCCGGCATCGTCCAAGTCGTCGCTCACCTTACCTGTTCAAAAAATTATAACTATAATAAAATTATTCATTTTGATATTGTTCACTTTTTGTTGTGATTTGATATGCTACGACCTGTATTATGAATATAGTAAATCATTAAAAAAATAAATATATTAAGATCTGGTTTGAGTAGTTATTAAAATAAAAAAAACATCTCCACCTAGACCCCTAGACCCCGCCTAGGCTTCGTCTAATTTTCTGGAGGGATTTTTTTGCCGCCTTGGGCCTAGGTAGGGGGGCCTAGCGCCTAGGCGGGGATTTTTAGAACACTGTCCAAGATGCAGATAATTGATTCAATTCAATGACAAATCCGTGCAATTCGTGAATTTGATGGAGAAATACTTGCCCAATTTACCCAATTTGATGAATTCGTTCAATTACTTGGACAACCAATTCGTGAATGTGAGCAAGTTGTATGTATGTAATTTCGTCCGATAGAAGGATAGGAGTGATGGCTTGTTGCGAGCAGGGTAGTGTTTGTGAATTTGGGTGTACCGAGTTCGGCCGAGAAAAGGTGTGTGGAGGTGATGCGTGCGGAGCTTAATGAATTTTGTTAGAGAGATAGGAAACGTGTGATGGGTTTGATTCGGGGTTAAGGGGCTTGTTGTTCAAAGTTGGAATGAGAAATAGATATGTTAGATCGACTGGAGAAGGGATTTTGTAAAACTGAGATTTGACGAATCCGTCGGGGTGGATTTAGTGTTCCTTGGAATCCGTTGGGGCGGTGTTGGACAGAGAGGTAGGTATTGGTAGATCGTATTCATAAGCTTTGGGGGGACGGTATGCATATCCGTCTGTATGGCTTCCCAGTGCTATATTAATCCACCGGGACGGATTCATCCTTTTTCTGAATCTTTTCTGCAGCTTGCTTCACACTTAGGTACTTTCCCATGCTTCCATTCTTTTACCTAGCTTTCTTCTTTATGCTTTCCACATGTATGTAACAATCCCAATACCTGTGATGAGAATAATTAACAAAGATTAGATCGAGCCTTTCAGAGATTGTTCATAACAACCATTATTGATTAAATCCTTCCTAAGAATAAATACTAACTATTCTAATGAATTGAAAAATGAAACTATAACAAATTGAAAATAAGATGGATGATTGGGTTGCCTCCCATCAAGCGCTTGATTTAGAGTCTTTCAGTCTTACTTTGTATCCAATCCCTTTTCGATAATTGAGTAACCCTCCATCCATCAATAGCAATGCAACTTTTGAGAGGTTCCCAACTGAAAGGGCCATTGATTCCAAGTCACCCAACATGCTCTTGTTAGATAAATTCTCCTTTAAGACCTTCAAGTAGCTAGGCTTTTACCCAATTGTGTCTGTGAATAGATTATGGCGTTGAAACGTTTCAAACACAACTGACTCTTCCTCTATCTTCCCTTTCTCATCCCACCATGGCTCCAAAGTTATACTAGCTCTCATGTCACATACAGCTTTGCCGGACATGACTACCAATTGGGCATGGGATTGTAAAACTGTCCGGATCCTCAATCTTCGTTGGAGACGGCACATGGGGCACTAATAGAATCGGCTCATCTTCGTTGGAACTCAAAACTAGATCTTCGCCTACCTTCTTTTTCTGATCTCCACTTCTCTCCTCTCTTTCAACATTTACACCTTTTAACTCATTTGGTTGCATATTTGTTTCGGTCTCTCCATTAGTCTCGTGAACCATGTCTATCAGATTTGTTGTAGGCATTGATTAGTTGTTAAGTCATTCTCGAATAGGGCCACTGATAATTAAATTTAGCCATGGTACCTGAAAAATGAAGAGAAATAAAATAATAAAAAAATATTTAAATTAAGACTAATTTGATTGAAATTAATGTTGGCAAAAATTATTAAACTAATTCCCCAGCAACGGCGCTAAAAACTTGTTGGGCAAAATCCAATTGAGCATAGCACGCAAGTATACGTGGTTAACGAGTAATAAAGTGAAAGTAGAGTATCGTTTCCACAAGGAATTATTTGACAAAAATTACCAAGTACTAACCTTTAACCAAATTAATTTTATTTAAACAGATGATTTAAGATAGTGAATTAAAATATTTAATAAAACTAATACTAACTACCACTAGTTTGAAATCAGATTATGGAGATTTAAGATCAAAACTTTACTTATTGTTTCACTTAAATCAATATACTTCCTATTAATTATGCTCACTATTCTGGACTGTTAATCAGGAACTCATTAGTATTTATAACCACCTTCCGATGCATTACAAACATATCAATCCAAATCCACAGTTGATAGAATTGAATCAAGCACCCTAATTAACTAATTTACTATATCTCTATGTGAATTACAATTAAAGAGGATTTAAAGCACATGTTCCCTTATCGGATTACATGCGGTGCGTAGGTATATCTCTATCCTAAACACAAATCTTGAATTCCATCGCCATGCAGAAAACACAATCACATGCTATTATGGTCAGATCTAAATCTATAATCCGTTTCTTAATTTCATATAGATTATCACGGTAATTGTTGATAAGACAATTAATCAATTAAAACAAACCATAATAGACAATCTCATAATAGGTAACAATAACTAACAAGGAAGCATATCAAAATAAACTACGCAATAAGATCCATTATAATCTTGAAATATAATTTAGTTCATAATTGAAATAAAATCTATATTCAAAATAAGGAAGAGAGTAGAATCTGTTGATCAAATCTTGACTCTCCTTCAGTTCCTGCCTTGGATTCTTCGCTTTCACAATTGCTTCAATCCCCAAATCTCCTTTTCAAACTAGGGTTTAAGTCCTAAAGTTAATCTCTCTAATCCTCGTGATCTCTCTCTTTTATATCCCCTCAACACGTCTTTTAACCCTCCTTAAAGTCCTTGAAACCAATCAGCCAAACCAATTCTTATCGGACTCAACTTCTGAAACGCTGCAAAACAATTCTCTTTCTTCCCGACGAATCCGCCCCGGTGGATTCAATGTACTGGAGGAATCCGCCCCGGCGGATTAATCAGACCAGAAATTACAGAAATGTCACTAAGCTCCAATTTTCTTGTTTTGACCCTTCGAAGCCGTTTCCTACAAAACAAACACAAGAACAAGTAATAAAATACTAAAAATACTCAAAAGTAAAGAATTAAACTCAAAAGATGTCCAAATTGTAGGTATAAAACTCACTCATCATCACACGATCTTGATCATCTTATGAAAAATTTGGCTCTAAAGTTTGACGCATAATAGCATTTTTATACCTGATTATTGCTGTTGAATTAAAGCATGTATATCCATCTTGCATCAGGACTCGGGAAACTTTTTTAAATTTCTTTTGTTCATGTACCTGCTTTCTCCATCTCCACTGCAGGTGTGCACTGCCTTCAAGATTTGTCCCGTATTAACCTCCATCCTCACCCGCCCTTTACCCAATCCACCACATAACCTGAGGAACCTTAATATTGACTGGTGTCTTTATGCCTTTATGGTCATTTGACTCCTGTTTTTCTCTATAATCACTTTTTATATCTTATTTAATCTATTATATATTTTGTTATTTTTTACAATTATAAGTTTAAAGTTCATTAACAATTTCCCTTTTTTTCTTACGCTTCACTTGTTCATTGACAAGAAGTTTTTGAAAGAGTTATAAGCTTGGAATTATAATTGCTGCTATTCTATGATTTGTTTTGTAAAGCGTTTAAGACCGAGCAATTTCTTTTCTTTCTTTTTTTAAGAGAAAGAAGTAAATGTGGCCTGAGTTTGACTATCTGATAACTACTAGTAAACATTAAGAGGGTATTTAAGATAAAGTTTTTTCGATCATTGGTTGATGAATGAAAAGTACATGTCAAATTAAGAAAATTTAGTTGACTTTCCTTCTGATTGCAAAAATTCTATTTTAAGATCTGCACATGTGAACTGCTTATAGTACTCATTGCTTGCCATATTTCTTTCTCCTCTTTCTACCGCCTCAGCAGTTTTTTCAAATGGTCTGGAAAACCAGAAGAGAGTGATATATATACATACATATGTCATATGTGATTAAGAAATATCTTTAACATATATCATGTTCAAAATGCGGCCTTTATTTCGGAAGGTCATTTTTTAACTTGGTATCGGTTTCGGGCAATATGCTAGTTAGGAGCTTCAAAAATGTTTTAAAAAATTATGAAAAAATTCAAAATAATAAGAATAACAAGATGATCAATTAAGTTCATAAAAACACTATCTAGTACATATAATACTATCAAAATGATAAAAGTCATCTCGCAGACGTGTGTAATGCTACATTGGATAAAAAGTGAACAATAAATTCTTAAGATATTTTCAAGTTGTACTTAATTAGGCAGTATATAGGTACAATTTTTTTAATTAATATGTATAAAAATATATTTTTTTGTTTCCAAGTAAAATGGCTACAATTTTTTTTAAGCTCTAGTTAACTTGGGTACTAAATAGTATGCATAATTGTTTTTTGCCAAGTAGTTTAAGTATAATTTTATAAATTGTAGTTAACTTGAATACTAGTTTTACTTTATTTTATTTTATTTTTTTAATACGAATTTAGCTAGTAGTTAAAATATATTAAATACAATTTTTTTTTGTGTGACGTTTCTCCCTGTACGCTTAAATTTCTCCGCTATTTGGTCCGAAAGTTCTGCAATGCCGATATGCCGAAATTTTGACATAACTTACCCTATACATGAATAATCACTGATTTTCTGACTTGTATCAAGGTTGTGATTTGGCAAGAGATGAAACCGCACTGATACGCCGAAACTTTGAACCGTGACATATATATGCTTCCCTCTCTACATCTAGTGTTCTTATATTTATTTTTCTTGGGAAAGATGAAGAATGCTTTCTTTACCTTTTCTTCTGTATTATTATTATTACTGTTACAAGTTCTCTTCGTCGTCTTCAATGTTGTTATTGTTTGTATTTGTGTGATTTTCTTTTATAGTTTCCTCAATTTGAGCTTGTGGGTTACTTCTTTTGATAGGAGTTTCGTAGTGTTTGTCACAATTATGCGTTCTGGATTTGGAGAAAGAAATAAAATATATGTATATTCTTAATTTTTATTCACGCAAACTATATGATTTGGAAGTCTATTAAACATTTTAATAAAAAATTGTGGATCCTTTAGAATGTTTTTGCGGAGCCTTTTGCGGAGCCTTTGAACATTAAACTTATATCTGCTAATTTTCTATAATTTTAGATTATTTGATTACTGAGTACTCCAGGGCTTGGATTTTAAGCCTGTTTTTTTTCATTTGTAGGGACCTTAATCCTTTGCATGACGTCATTAATAATGAAGATTACAAGAACAAGTACTACAAAAGCTTAATTCCCCTTGGCCTCAAGTATACTGAGGTATGTGATAGGCTTACTACTGCTACAGTATGTACGGTCGCAATGAAATTAAATCTCAAGTGACTTGACCACAGATTTTGTGCAGCTTTTACCTTGGGGAGGAAAGATAAGTAGTGAATCTTTGAGATTTTTCTCACCAATAGTTATTTGGACAAAGTTTTCTTCAAGCCAGAACAATCATAATTTTTTATATTCTGCATTCATGGATTACTACAAGGTACAAAACTTATATTAAATATGCAGCTTACTAGATGTCATGTATTTTGTGTTCACTATATTATATATACTAGATCCTATTTCAAGTGACTTATAACTGAAGTATATACATTCTTGTATTTATTGTCACAACCTTTTGTTAAACCTTGCAGGCATGGCTTGAGCTGATGGACCATGCTGCAGAGGAAATGGATGCTTCTCGAATCAGTTGCAATCGAGCAGCGCAGCATAGGTATCTAACTTGGAGAGAGGAAAAGGTGGGTACTTGTTTGCTTTATAAATTTTGCACATTAATGGTATCATGTTTGTCACGCTCTTGTTTCTAGTGAATAGGGTGGCAAAATTTTATTCGGCCAATCTACCAATCAATAACCATGCATATAAATGGTTATTCATTTATCACATGGTTTAGAAATGGTTAACCTTTAAAAATATCCAAACTATAAATGGGTTGACAACAGTTTGCAAGTGGCACACCATAGGTTATATGGATATCAGGGAAAACCCACTTCCAATTCTCATTTTCATTAAATTTTCTAGTCTAATACATAACGCATTAACACCACTGCAACCATCAGCCAGTACTGCCGCCACTGGTAATCATCTCTGGCAAGTTTTTGTTTATCATGTTATGTGAACTTTTTGATGATCACCTCCAAAGACTTTTCTGACAATGACCCTGGTGTCATCTCCAGCACTCACCTTCGGACTGCGTGAGCTGACCCCTAAAATATATATGTTTTGAAAAATAACAAAGTACCCTTTTGTGCTCAACATGGAAGGGAGTGTATTTTTTATATATTCAATTACACAAAACGACGTCGTATTTGTGTGAGAGCCACCCAATTATGCGGTGTCCCTCACCTCCTTTTTTGCCAATTTTGAAACTAAAAAGTTTTGCGTGCAACTTTGAAATAAAAATACAGTTTTGAATGTTTCTAATTATATAATTAAGGTTTGAATAAATGTGATATAACGAAGTCAACTGGACATAATTGGTTGATGGGCTGTTAATAAGATACTAAGATATATGGATTATGCTTTTTTTGAAGAAAGATATATGGATTGTGTTTGTTGGGTATATATTGATAAAGTCGGTAAATGAGCTGGGTTGATGTAGTGTTTAAAATTGAATGGTTTATATATTTGGATAAAATAAATTCAAACCAACCAAATCCATTGCCACCCACATGTGAATGTGTTTTAATTGAATATTTTCTTGTGAACTATAAAATTGATCTGTCAATTTCTGATAATGATGATATAATTAGAACATAAGTAAAATATGTTTCAGTTAAAAATGAAGTTTAGTGAGGAAACATTTGGAAGAATTTCCTGTAATGCGTGCAGAGTGAAGATAGTATTACCTAAAAATTTAGATTCAGGAAGTTACTTCTGAAGAAAATATGGTTGAAGAAATTCCCTCATTCAATTAACTTATATGACCAAATATTTGCATTCCTTAATTTGAATTTAACTCACAATCACTACAAGCTAAATATACTTGGGTGCAATAATTGATAATCCTTGAATACGAAGAGCCAACTTCACGATTGCTTGGCCAAAATCTCAACTAAAGATTATGCTAGTTCAGTTGTTTTTTTATCATTCAGAAGTTAATAATTTCTCAAACACCAAGTGTTTACTAAAACTAATTGAATTTGGATCAACAATATTCTAGATGCTGAATTTCTTCAACCCTCAGTTGATTAGTGCAGGTGTGCCAATTAAAATGACAGAATATTAAATCTATTGTTTATATTTTTTTTCTTCTATATATCTGTATCGTCCTTACCATTTTCTATTTAGATTTATTTTGCTGATGCAACTTCCGAAAGCAGGATCCAGGTCATCAACTTCTTAAAAAGTTAATTGGGGAAACTCGTGCCAAGGTATTATGATCTTTGAATTGACAATCACTTTTATAACGAATTGAGCTGTCCACGAGCTTCGCCAGGACCAACTGGAGCTCGTTTAATGAGCCGAGCTTGAACAAGCTCTTTTGCCCGTTTAGTTAAACGAGTAGAGCTCAAATAGCGGGTGTCTGGCTCGAGCTCGACTTGTTTAGGCTTAACTCGAGTAAGCTCGGCTTACTTGGCATTTAATTAATTATTTTTTCTTATTTTCATAATAATAAAGTTAAATGACTAGACTTGACTCGTATAAGCCCGGCTTGAGCTCGAACTTGACTCGTTACTAAGCTGGCCGAGTTCATACACCTAATCTTAGGATTGTTTAAAGCCCAGCTCGAATCGGTTAACTTTTAAACAAGTTCGAGCTAAATGAACCAAAATCTGGCTCCACTAGGCTCATTTACAGCTCTAGCTATTCTTGTTCTCTACTGATTCACAATTCAGTTAACCTTTCCTTGGATGTGTAGGACTTGATGAGGAACTTCCTATTCAGTGGAATAAATGAGCTAGGAAGCAAAACATTTCTTGATTACTTTCCAGAGTACAAGAGCGAGGATGGGACTGTAAATGCGAAGCGAAGTATCATTGGTAAATCATATGAAAAACGACCCTGGGATACAAAAGGAGAATTTATCGGCAACAGTTATTAGATAACTTGTATGTAGAGGTTCTCTTTCTTTTTTAAATCTTTTCTTATTAATCTTCAATGGTTGTTATTTAGCATTTGGCCTAAATATGCTGTAAGATTAATTAAAATTTTGTTATGTGAAAAGCATAATTAAGAGCATTAAATGGTCAACCTTTTTCTCCCTCACATTGTCTTGATATGGCTAATACCGGTTGTTTGAGTCTTGCAAGTGAAGTAGTGTTTTATGCTTTGTTTGGAAAAGGAAAAACTGAAAAAGCAAGAAACTTTTTGACACTTCATTGCAGTTGCTATTTCAAAATAATAATATTACTTGCCTTTATAATAACAAAGACAAGTGTACTAATAGACACGTAATTCATAACTTTTATTATCTTTAATTTTGTCCTTCTTTGAGGTGTGTTTGATCTTCCGGGGTTATCTTTGGGGTTGAAATTGAGTGCCTCGGAGTTGTTTCCGAGATTGGAACTAATTTTTTCAGGGTTATCTCCTGAACTTGGACAATGGAGAGTCTATACAAGTTAAAGCTATAGGAACTTTTTTTTTAGTTTTGAAGAGTGGTTTCACCTTGTATTTATATGATACTCTTTATGTTTTCAGTATGACACCGAATTTAATTTCTGTATCTAAGCTTGATGTTGATGGATTTTCGTTTAAGTTTGGGAATAATAAAATAATTATTTATCATTATTCTCACTTTATTGGTTCTGGCTCTTTAGAGGGAAACCTTTATAAGATAAATTTGGATAATGTATTTGCTAAATTCTTGTTAACAATGAATGTGACAGAAAATACCTCTAAAAGTGGAAATATAAAAAAACTAGATAATGAGAATTCTTCAAAATTGTGGCATTAACGCTTAGGCCATATTTCAAAGGACAGAATGCAACGTCTTATAAAGGATGGAATTCTTCATTCACTAGATTTTTCTGATCTTGACCATTGTCTTGAATGTATAAAAGGAAAATTTGTGAAAGGTAACAAGAAAGGAACAACTAGAAGTAGTGCACTTTTTGAGGTGATTCACACTGATATATGTGGACTATTTTCTCCAAAAATTGGTGGACACAAATCTTTCATTACGTTCATTGATGACTATTCTCGTTATACTTATGTGTACCTGATTAATGAAAAATCTGAATCACTAAATATGTTTAAAGTTTTCAAGGCTGAAGTTGAAAATCAACTTGGCCGAAATATTAAAGTAGTGAGATCAGATAGAGGCGGAGAGTATTATGGTAAACATTCCGATACAGGTCATAGTCCTAGCCCATTTGCCTTATTTTGTCAAGAAAATGGAATCGTCACTCAGTACACAATGCCTGGTACACCGCAGTAGAATGGTGTAGCTGAGAGGCGAAATCGTACCCTTATGGATATGGTACGTAGTATGTTATGCAATTCTAGTTTACCTGTGTTTTTGTGGACTGAGGCATTAAAGACAACTGTTCATATTTTAAACCGGGTTCCTAGCAAATCTGTCCCTAACACTCCTTATGAAAATTGGACAGGTAGAAAACGTAGTTTAAAATACTTACGGGTGTAGCGTTGTTCAGCCGAGGCTAAGATTTTTAATCCATAAATAAAAAAACTTGACTCTAAAACCATTAGTTGCCATTTCATTAGATATCCTGAGAGATCTAAGGGTTTTCGATTTTACTGTCCCTCGCATACCACTAGAATTGTTGAGACTAGGCATATTGAGTTTTTAGAGAATGGTGATTTAAGTGGGAGTGGTGAGCCTAGAAAAATTGATCTTGAAGAAAACATGTTTTATGTTTCTAATCCTATAATTCAAGAGGGTGATGCACAACAACCTCTTATTGAGGCGAATGATGCCCCTGAGATAGCTGAGCCACCACCTAATGTTGAACCCCAAATTATTGAAAATCATATTCCTGAAATTGTGCAGCCTTTACGTAAGTTCGAAAGACCTAGAAAGCCTATTAATTTTGATGATTTTATAACATATCTTAATGAGATTGACTATGATTCAAGTAAAATTAATGATTCTATCTCCTATAAAGAGGCCATTACGAGTGCTCAATCAACTCAATGGCTTGAAGCCATGAATGATGAGTTGGAATCAATGGAGCTTAATAACGTTTGGGATCTTGAAGAATTACCAAAAGGTTTTAAACCTGTTGGTTGCAAGTGGGTCTATAAGACCAAATTAGATCCTAAAGGGAACGTTGAAAGGTATAAAACTCGTTTGGTTGCTAAGGATTTCACTCAAAAAGAAGATGTGGATTATAATGAAACTTTCTCTCCAGTATCCAGGAAAGATTCATTTAGAATAGTTATGACTTTAGTAGCTCATTATGATTTAGAGTTGCATCAGATGGATGTTAAAACTGCATTACTTAATGGTAACTTGCATGAGAATGTCTATATGACACAACCATAAGGTTTTTTAAACATATGGTATGTAGACTTAAGAAGTCCATATATGGGTTAAAACAGGCTTCTCGGCAATGGTATCTTAAGTTTCACGAGGTAATGAGTAATTTTAATTTTAAGAAAAATATAGTTGATCAATGCATATACTTGAAGGTCATTGGGAGTAAATTTGTTATTCTTATTTTGTATGTTGATGATATAGTACTTGCAAGTAATAACTTAGACATGTTGCATGAGACCAAACGTTTCCTTTTTGGAAATTTTGATATAAAGGATCTCAGTGAAGCCTCTTATGTTATAGGTATTGAAATTCATCGAGATAGGTCTCGTGGGATATTAGGATTGTCGCAAAGAGCTTATATTGACAAAGTTCTTAATAAATACAACATGCAAAATTGCTCCCATACTGTCGCACCTATTGTTTAGGGTGATAAATTTGGCTCGTATCAATGCCCTAAGAATCAACTTGAACGTGATCAAATAAATCTTATTCCCCGTGCTTCTGTGGTTGGGAGTCTTATGTACGCTCAAGTTTGTACACGTCCAGATATAGCGTATGTAATTGGCATGCTTGGACGTTATCAGTCAAATCCAGGTTTGCATCACTGGAAAGTAGCCAAAAAAGGTTTTACGCTACTTACAGGGTACTAAGGATTTTATGATTACATTAGAAAAATAGATAACCTTGAAGTTGTTGGTTATTCTGATTCTGATTTTGCTAAGTGTAAAGACGAAAAGAAATCTACATCAGGGTACATTTTTATGTTTTCAGGAGGCCTTATTTCGTGGAGAAGTCATAAGTAGGAGTTAACTACCACTTCCACGATGATGGCAGAATATATGGCTTGTTATCATGCTACTTGTCACGCCGTATTACTGAGAATCTTATTTCAGGACTTAAGGTTGTAGATTCCATTTCAAGGCCATTGAAAGTATTTTGTGATAATGATTCTGGTGTTAGTTTTTCCAACATCACTAGTTCGAGTGGTGTTGGACTATACCTCGACACTAAGTACTTATTTGTCAAGAAAAGAGTTGAAGATCAAAGTGTTGTCATTAAGTATATTAGTACGCATGATATGTTAGCGTATCACCCAAGCTCTTTTTAGAGCATGTTGTCAGCATGGGTTTAACTGGTAGTCTTAATTAGTGAGTTATTTTGATGTAAGCCAATATTTTTGAGCTCATTATTTTGAACTTCACATTATATTTATGGTTTGCTATTCTCTATATTGTGCACACTTGATAACTTGTGAGCAAACGATACAGTTATGTTTTGGACCATATGAATGAGTTTAATATATTACCACTTATGTAAACTCTATTCATACATGTTATGCTTAATGTTAATCTTTGTTCTAATAAAAGTACTAATTGTGTAACTAATGAGAATCTTGTGTTAATAGTGGCACAAAGATTGTATTAAATTAATACTTAGACAAATTAATGATTGTAAGCGTTATGTTTTGTATATAAATAGTATTTTGGCCAATTGGGAGAATGTTATAATATTTTATTCTTGATGTGGCCTCTACTATTTATGTAATTATTGTGCTTATATATTGTATTTTGATGAACGATTTTGACCCTTAGCTATTCTATAAATAAAACAGTTAGGATTTGATCTCAATTGTCGTCTCAAGAATTTTATACACACTTATACATCCACCCTAAGATTGAGAGAGACAATTGAAGACTTTCACCTTTAAGCGAAGCGGAAGCGTGATACATACAATATGACTTCTCTCAATTCATGTAAGTACTTAATATTATGATTATTGATTTTATTTTATTCTATGCAATAACACGTTCCGATATAATTTATTTAACACTTAATACCCAAATTTTCTAATAGAAAGGGGTTCAATTTGCGTTGACTAAAAGAAAGGAGCTCAATATCCAAAAACACCTAAAATTCAGTGATCACATTTATATTTTACCCAAATTTTAAGAAGATTGTGTTTTAACTTGTTATATTTTGAATTAATGAGGTATTCTTAGCTCTGCACTGCAGGTACCTTTTGGAGAATTGTAAGTAATAAAATAGAACAATAATATGTGGGGTCTCTTTTTCACGCCCTATTATCCCATCTGTCTACCTAAATCTATGGTCATATAGCGAACGTTGTTGATACATATGTAAAATCAGGACTTCACCGGTTAGACACATCAACTTGTTTTTACTTTATATAGCTCCCCAGCCTCTGTCACATTTACAGTCTTGTTCAATTCTATTGTTACTAAGTTTTTTTTAATGAACGGACAAGCAACGAAATGGACAGAAAATATATCCACTTTTCTTGCCAAACTCTTACCAAACTTTTCTGTCCAATTTAGACGAAAAACTAAATAACAAATTATCATCTTTTATAATTCCCATTATACTCTCTAGATTATGAATATAATAAAATTAATACAAAGGCAACTTAGTAGTTAAATCTAAAACTTAAGTTTTTTTTCTTTTCCTTTAACCAAATATCTATTCTTTTCTTTTCCTTTCCATTATAAATTAAGTTTATATTCATTTCTATTCCATCCCAAACCCAGAAATATAGTGTATAATGCTTATTTTCTGCCATTCTAATTTCAGTATACATTTGGAATTTTGAAATAAAATTGCTGGAATAGCTCAGTTGGCTAGAGCGTGTGGCTGTTAACCACAAGGTCGGAGGTTCAAGCCCTCCTTCTAGCGTTGCCTAAAAATATTTTTTATAATTATTGACAACTATGATTCTATGAACATCTATTAGTGATTTAGTGTCATTTTGTTAGTTACAATTATTGACATGGCCAATTACTCCAAGCTATCAATTGCCATCATATCTATCAATTCTACTCGGGTAAGATGTTATTTATGAATCCGGTTAGCATGAAGTTTAATTTTTGATAAATTGATCAATAGAATGCTGACACACATAGAACATCGCCTGCGTGTCAACACTCTATTGGCCAATTGACCAACTTACCCAAAAATAAACTTCATATTAACCATTTCTGTTATTTATCACTTGTGCTTAGTTTATACGTTGTTGCATGTCACCACCCGTGGTTTGAAAACCACCAAATTACCACGTGATTTCTTGAAATTTGCACGATACCTCAAATTCGTCTAATTAAACAACAAATGTTCCCCACTCACCTAATTGTGCATGTCTTATTTAATATACTAGCCTTTTTCATTTGTTTTTACTTAATTATTCTCATTTTACCACCACCTACTTGCCAAAATCAGCCTATAAAATTTCATAAAAATTATTTTCTTGAATTTTTTTATTACCAAATTATGTGTTATTTAATTGTTACCTAATTTTTTTTTATAAAATGCTCAATTTATTTTTAGTGTGTTTGGTTAAAAAATCAATATAAAAAAAATATACATAAGAAGCAAATAATAAGTAATTATGTCTTTACCAAACGTAGGAGCCACGTGTAAAGTAAAGATATATTTAGATTGTTTAATAAATATTTTTGAAAATAAAAATCTTACCATAAAAATATTATCTAGTAATTGAAAAAAAATGTCAAGTTGTAAAAGAATATATTTTTAATTATTTTAAAACTAGAAGGTAAGAATAAGAAAAATATCTAATTATTTATTTTCATTTTTTAATAAAAAAAGCCAGTTACGTAAAAAGAATTAGTTACAAAATGAAAAAAATATAGATAAATAATAATAAATAAAAAAAAACTTAATTAAGAATGGTTATATAAACCGTCACATTAGGCAGCCTATGTTCAATTGTAGTTGTAGGATCATTAAATATTAAGCATGATTATATAGACTAGACACAAAATGATACTATATAATTTACTTTTGTTATCCTTGTAGTCAGATATGGAATTACACCCAGGTCATAGTATTTGTACATCAGTTATGGAATTACACCCAGGTCATAGTTTCTAACCAGTGTTGTAAGATATTGCGACATATTTTGTGGATCTCTCGGAAGGGCAAGTATCTGAATATCTCTTTCCTCTTCCTCGAAGGGATCTCGCTCAACCTGAAAATGTTCAATCATATAATATTCCGAGTGATTATGGAAACTAAACAGCATAAAACTTGAGAGGCAGAAACTGTGAAACAAGGTACTGATAAATGCAGCCAAGTATAACTAACCAGTGATAATAGCACTAAGAAATCCTTTACAAACACAGAACAATGTACAATAATAAATAGGGAATTGTTAAATCCACAACAAAAATTGTAATTTTAACAACAAAAGTGTAGTTATATATCCTATAACGATAATTTTTACCATCGCTATACATCTATAACGACACTTTTGTTGTGGAAATAAAAAAAAGTGTTGTGAATTTAACAATTACCTAATAAATAATGTTCAAAAGAAAATTTTGAAATTATAGGTCTATGATAACTGGCTTCTGATGCAACCATAATCAAATAGTTGTCACAATAAACGTGATAAAGAGTCATTACGCTGGACACCTAGGCAGTAAGGTGCACACCATGGCAACAAGTTGGTAACAATGTTAAATATATACATGATTTATTTTACTTTAAAAGTATATTGAACAATAAAATTATATATACATTAAAATCCAAAACATAATAACTAACACTATGGAATACAATTAAAAGTACAAGTGTATGAATACTTCACAATCAAAATTCAAAAACAAAACACTTGATAATAAAAACTAGTAGAAAAGTCGACAAACACCATGTAGAAAATAAAGAATCAATATTCAAGTCATTACCCATTAGGCCATCACACACTACAAGTCTAATAAGTACATAGCAAGTCTGTGACGCCCCCAAAACAGGTATACGTCACCCATCTTGAGTCGCCAGATATATGGTACATAAATTTAAATACAACTTAATTATACAACAGTCGTGTAAAATACGACAAAGCATAGCTGAGAGTTTAAACAAGAATATTGTCATCTAGACAATATCCACACTCAATGGTGTCCTCATTACAATTATTATCACATTATTCCGTAGAATAGTGAGGACTACTAAAGCCATTTATCCTGGACCATCACTCCATTCCCCGACTCGTCCCGGCTATATTCTGATTTCCTGAAGAGAACAATGAAAGAAAGGGTGAGCTGAACTAGCTTAGTAAAAATATTATGACTAAGATAATGCAGAATAAATTATCTTTAGTCTTCAACAGTATAACAACTGATAGAATACAATAGACAACAAGTTTTAGATCAACAACTGTAGTGGAAATAAGCAATCCATTATAAGAGTCAAGTAGAGCATAAAATCTACTATCTTCTATGATTTAAAAAGTTTTTCATCAACTTTATCGCTGAGACTCAGCTTAATAATCCACATCATCGAATCACCCCTGCACTACGGCCAATGATATTCTTTAGTATCACGACCACAAATTATCCATGCACTACGGGCCAAGGATATTCGTGTATTCATCAATGGTCATGATTATACTGAATAATCCCTAGTCATAATCATACCAACAACTGTCCATCAATGAACTACAGGCCAATGAGGACTTTTACCACATCATTCGTTACGTTACGGTCATGATTATACCGAATAATCCCTTGTCATAATCATACCAAGTCCATCTATGCATGTAAGCCAAAGATGACTTTCATCACAATATGAACATGAGAATGATGACAATGACATAATAATTCAATAAAACAAGTTCAAGGATAAATTTTAAAGATTTATAATTTAATTTATCCAGAAATCAATAACGCCCAAATTGTCAACATGATCTTTGCTTTGTAGAGTAAAATTCAAGAATAATATTCATGTACCAAAAATAATTTGGATGAGAAAAGAAATATATTTTTGGGTGAATAGTACCAAGTGAATAGTACTTGAGAATAGTACCCGTGAATAGTACCCCAAACACGAAAAGTGTCCCGAATACCCGAGTGAATGATACTAGAGTGAATAGTAATCGGGTGAATAGTAACCCGTGAATAGTAACTCGTGAATAGTAACTCGTGAATAGTACTCCGGCACGAAAAGTGCCCCGAATACCCGAGTGAATAATATTAGAGTGAATAGTAATCGGGTGAATAGTAACTCGTGAATAGTGTGACAACCCCAAAATAGGTCCATTCCATGCAACCTATTCTGAGTCGCCAAATACATGGTACAGAAAACAACTACAACTTTATTACAATAATTGTCGTGCAAAATACAACAACACATATGCTGTGAGTTTGGATACAAATATATACCAAATGTGACTCATGTTCCAACCGTGGACAGCACCTCACAATGACACCTTACATAAAGGTATAGTCAAAAATTGTTTTAGAAATTAGAATCTTTGGGAAGTGCTCAAGAAACCTTCGTACATGGGAGGCCATGCTTCAGGTTATGATAGATATCATATGGCCACGTAATTATTCTTGGTTGACCCTAATAGACCCCTAAAGAAAAATGAGAAGATTACTATCATATTCTTCCCAATGGTGAGTCTTCTCTTGACATATCATTATATCCAATGAGACCATGTTGATCGATTTTATCGATAAAGATTTAAATTTGTCAATAAAGATTTAAAATAATAATTTTTATATTATGGTGTGAATTTGAGATAATATTATAGTTGTGGGTAGTATTTATAAATTTTGCAAAGTATGCAGTGGTTATATTATATTCGATTGGTGGGGAATATTTGATTTAGCGGGGAATATTAAATACAATGGCTCGATCATTGGTGGACCCTAGCGAAATTATTGTCGGATTGAAAGCGACAAAAAATATTTTATTGAAATAACGGCGGAAGTTTTCTGGTAGTTCTTGTTGAACTACTTTCGGTAGTAAAAATGCGATGTCGTGTGGTTGCGTAGTAGTAGCTGCGGTATTGATTATTGATGCTTATGTGAGAAGTCACTCGGTTTGATTCCATTATTGTCGATTAATAATATGAATTATTATAGCGATAATGACGCTTTGTTTTATTAGTATTATTAGCGTAATAAAAGCGAAATATCTTTTATATAAAATAGAATACTTTATTAAAGTTATTACATAAATAGAATATATTATATTTTTTATTATGCATAGTGTTTTGCGTAGTGTTTTGCATAGTGTTTTGCATAGTATTGCATAGTGTTTGCATAGTAAAATGTTTTTATATAAATAGAATATATTATATTTTATTTAAAAGATTTTTCTTTAAATATGGACCGTCAGATTAAAAGTAAATCAATACGGGATAGTTCATGGATTAATTCTTATGCATTCCATTTTTTCTATAAATAGAAGCTCATTCCTTCATTATTTTCTTACGAATTCATTGAAACTCAGAGAGAGAAATTAGAGAGAGAAGCTATAGAGAAAGTTATAGAAAGAAGAAGAAGAGTATACCTTACTTCACTACTTCTTATATTAGGTCTTTTTACGGTGAGGGTGTTATTCTTTCTTCTTGAAGAGAACTTACATTATTCCATTTCTTTATTATTACATTGGAATAACTTTTGTAAAAAGTGGCATACTACTATACATAACTTTGTATCTCTGGCATACCTATACTTGGTGAAATCCTTATGTTATTCCATTGCTTATTATTACATTGGAATAACTTTGTATATCGTGGTTTACCTATACTTGGTGACATTCTTCTATTATTACATTGGAACATCACATGCGTGTGTTTTTTACGGGACTGGTTAGATTTTTATTATTACATTGGAACATCACATGCGTGTGTTTTTTACGGGACTGGTTAAAATCTTTATCATTCTGTTGGAATATATCTATCGTGTGTTTTACAGGATGCAGTTCCATCTTTATTATTACATTGGAACATCACATCCGGTGTGAATTTCACGACTTTGGTTAGATTATTATTATTACATTGGAATAACTTTACATCATGCAATCCGCATGCATGGTGATTTCTTTTGTTATTCCATTCTTTATTATACCCGGTTGGTTAAAACTTTGACTTCTATACTCCATGAAATTAGTAGAATATCCTTGATATTTGCGTTTCATCGATATCTTTTCATGGAAATATTCTTACGATCATTCTTGAATTTAACTCTCTGAAAGCGATATCATGTTGATAATTTGGGCGTTAATAATTCATGGATTAAATAATTCTTGAACTTGTTTTATTGAATTATTATGTCATTGTCATCATCCTCGTGTTATATTATGTTATCTTTGGCTTACGTGCGTAGATGAACTTAGTATGATTATGACCGAGGATCATTCGGTATAATCATGACTTGATATAAATGATGTGACAAAAAGTCCTCGATTGGCTTTTGTAATGCGGTGATGGATAGTTTTTGGTATGATTATGACCGGGGGTGATTCGGTATAGTCATGACCATTGATAATTTGATGAAAATCCTTGGTAGTAGATGCGGGGATGATTAGATGTGGTGGTTTATTTATTAAAATTTGAGTCTCGGTGATAAAAATTGATGAAAACCTTTTAAAACCTAAAAGATAGTAGACTTTATTCTCTACTTGACTCTTTTAATGGATTGCTTATTCAGCTTATGATTAAAGCTGGTTGTCTATTGTATTTTATCGGTTTAACTTTTTGTTGAAAAGGCTAATGATAATTTATTACGCATTATCTTAGTCGTAATAATATTTCTTCTTGGGCTAGTTGAGCTCACCCTTTCTTTTCTTTGTTCTCTTGAGGAAATGAGAACATAAATTTGAGACGAGTCGGGGAGCGGAGTAATGGTCGGAGGATAGCATTAGTAGTCCTCACTATTACGTGAAATAGTGTGATAATAGTTGTAATGAGGACTCCTTTTGAGTTTGTATAATATCTAGTAGACAAAATTTGTATTCAAACTCACGGTTTATGTCGTATTGTACCACAGCAGTTATATTAGTAAGTTGTATTTGAATTTATGTACCATGTAAGTGGCGACCCAAGATGGGTGGCGTATACCTAATTTGGAGGCGTCGCGGTTGGTATCGAGCTTAGGGATATGATCCTGGCTAAGATGTGAGAATAGAACTAGGAGGGAGGAGCGGGAATTCCTTCGCTAGTATGACCTACCTAAGTTTATTTGGTATTTGATTGGTCGATTCGAGTATAGTGATAATATGTTGCATGTCAATTAACCCTTATTTTGTGGCGGTGTTTGAAAATGGCATCGAGAATGTTGAGAATATGATGGAGCACGAGGTATTGATTCTCCACGGATCGATAATCGGGACAATGTGCAGCGGGATGGCGATAATCCTCTTGTAAACAACAACAACGATCGATTGATGAATGACGATACGTTTAAAAGGTTTTAGAATTCATGCTGACATCGGAGGAGGCGACTCACATCCAAAAGCGTGGGGTGGAAACACGGAAAACTCTCGGGCGGTCACCGCTAAACAATTCAAGGAGTTGGGACCACCGGAGTTTAAGGAGAGCCAAAACCACTTGGCGGAAGCATGGATTAAGCAGATTACCAAGATATTTGATGTCTTGGGATGCTCAGAAGGAAGCAAAAGGTTCCTTTGCCGCCTTTATGTTTTGCGGAGAAGCTGATTCTTTGGTGGGAATCGGTAAAAGCGTACTCGACTTCTTTGTCTTGAAGATATCTTGGGAGAAGTTCGAGGGGGCATTCAGCGACAAATACTTTCACGAAAGTATTCGCCACATGAAGGAGGTGGAGTTTATCAAGTTGGAACAAAACAATATGGCCAGTGTGTCATGATCGAGGCAAAATTTGCGGAGTTATCACGATTCGTCCCACTTGGTGGATAATGAAGAGAGAATGGCGCGAATGTTTTTAAGAGGTTTGAAGCGAGAGATCGTCGACATCTTATTTCTCATAAAGCGTGTTTTTATTCGGATGTTGTAAATAGGGCTCGATTAGTGGAGTAGCGATAACGAGTCAATATGACTAAAAAGAAGCGGTAAGCAAAATTATAATACCGGTGAGAGTAGTCATCGAGCGGTGACAACAAGCATGGTGGAGAAATCAGCGGGCGGATATGGTAACCACGCCGGTGGTGTCGGGGCCAAAATAATAAGAATGGACATTTCAAGAAAAGGAGATTCAACAATGATGGAAAGGCGTCGGCACCCTTTTTGTTGTTAAGGAAGGAGAAGGACCACTATCGTATGCTTCAAATGCGGAGGAGAGGGACACATCGGTCCGGCTGCGCCATGCCATCAAAGCATGTTATAATTGTGGAAGAAGGCCACTTAGCTCGATTTTGTCGATTTCTGAAGGCGAATTCAACTAGGATGGAGCACCAAAAAGTTTGTCCCCGGACAAACCAGGCCGGTAGTTTAAGAGGCGTTTTTTTTTTTCTCGTGACGAGGAACACTGAATAAAATTATCACGGGTAAGTTAATCGTAAGCTCTTGCGAAGTCTATCTGAGTGTTAGATACCGATTCTACCCACTCTTTTATTTCACCTAGTTGCATTCAGCGTTTGAATTTGACTCAGAAGAAGTTAAACTTTGACTTATTGGTTGAAACCGTTAGTAGGAGCCTTTCGTTACGCTTCTACTATTTTTAAATCTTGTTTAATTCAAATAAACATTTTCACGTTACTGTCGATCTTATCTTTTTGAAAATATTTGCCTTTGATGTGATTTTTTGGTCGATTGGTTAGCTACTCATCATGCTTTTCGTAAGGTTGTTAGCTTTTATATTTATAACAACCACATTACCGCAATTCAAAGTAACCAAATCCTAAAGTTAATCATTGTCATATCAAGCCATAAGTAAAGAGCCCCGAACCTTTCGATTTGTTAACTTCCTTGTGTGGAATGCAAAGCCGGGCTTTACTGTGGCGACATCGTGAATGAAGATGGCAAGTTTATAGGTATCATTGTGAGGTACTATCTAGGTTAAGGGATAGAAGTCACAGTTGGTATCAATGTGACGTACTATCCAAGTCTTAGATGAGAGTCACAGTTTTGAATGATATTTCTATTATTAATAAATTTCTAAGCGTATTTATGAAGACTTCTTAACCTACTTAGGCGTGAAATCGAATTTTGTATTGACCCCAGTACAAAAACCCATTTCTTAAACCCTCAAATATTTCTTCAACTAAAATGAACAGTTTACGTGGTTTATGATGAAAGTCATAATAAAAGCATAGGACTAATGAAAATCATGGGTATATGAGGTATTAGTAAGTTTTATGATGAGTTATGTTGGTTATTATGTGAAAACATGAAAGTTTCATAGAAATCACAAAGAGTTGAAAATCAGATTTTGGTGAAAAACGTAACATAAAATTCAATTGACCATATCTCCTATTATATTTTGAATTTTTGAATGTGGTCAAGTCCTAGAGTTAGATCTATGAGTTACCTAACTAATCCAAGTGGAATTACTGGAAAAGGTGTTGTAGATTTTTGTGTGGACTGATTTTTAGCAAAGGAGGTAAAAGCTGTAAATTTCGAAAATGCTACTGCCCAGAAACTTTAAGGGACTGTTTCGGCCACTTAAATTATGAGAAAAATTCTGGCCTTTTGGGACATGAAGGTATATGGTATAAAGTACCTCCTGTCCAAAAATGAGCTCATTCGACTTAAAATGAGCAAGTTATGACTATTTCAATATTTAGGTTTTTAAATGAAAAACGCTATAACGAGTTCTATAACTCCGATGACCATGAAATTTAAACTGGAAGCTCACGTTAACATGTGTAAGGTCCTGCCAAGATTTGGGAATTTTGGAGTTAAACTTGAGGTAGCTAATTTCTTAAGGAATTAAGTGGAAATTGATTTTTAAAAATAGTAAATGAATTTTAAAAATTCGAGAAAAATATATTTTCATTATGGGACTATATTATGCTAAATCCCAGAAAAGAAATATTTTTGGGGCTGATTTGGTATTTTTCATGAAAATAGTTTAATTCTGAACATATGAGTTAAATATGTTATGTGAAGTAACAAAGTTGAAAATAGGATTTTATGGCTAGAGAATCCTATATAGAGTATATGCATATTTTGATGAGGATTTGATAATTGGTGATGATATCTTATGAGTATGGCATTTTGAATGATTAAATGCATTATATGGTAAAAGCGTAAACAATTGAGATAAATTGTTTATAAATTTAAAAAGTGATTAAAATATTGTTATAATATTAATGATATTAGATTATGAGATTATTAAGTGATTGATAACATGGGGATATTCTTGAATCTGGATAAATTATATTATAAATGTTTAATATTTATCCTTTATCTCATTTGATTGATTCTTTATATCATTATCCTCGTGTTTATATTATGTTTGAAAGTCATACGTGGCTGTGGTGCATAGATGGACTTGGTATGATTATGACCACGGATTATTCGGTATAATCATAGCTTAGTAAATGAATACACAATTATCTTTGGTAGTAGTGCATGGATAATTTGTGGTCGTGATCTTAATGAATATCCTTGGCACGTAGTGCGGGGATGATTCGATGATGTGGATTAATTATTGGTGAGTCTCGTGATGAAATATTAATTCATGGATGCGTTCAAAGTCATACGTGGCTTACGTGCATAGATGGACTTGGTATGATTATGACGAGGATTGTTGGTATAATCATAGTAGTAATTGAAAACACAATTATCTTTGGTAGTAGTGCATGGATAATTTGTGGTCGTAATCTTAATGAATATCCTTGGCACGTAGTGCGGGGATGATTCGATGATGTGGATTAATTATTGGTGAGTCTCGTGATGAAATATTAATTCATGGATGTGTTCAAAGTAAATACGTGTGGCTTACGTGCATAGATGGACTTGGTATGATTATGACCGAGGATTGTTCGGTATAATCATGCTTAGTAATTGAAAACACTGATTATCTTTGGTAGTAGTGCATGGATAATTTGTGGTCGTGATCTTAATGAATATCCTTGGCACGTAGTGCGGGGATGATTCGATGATGTGGATTAATTATTGGTGAGTCTCGTGATGAAATATTAATTCATGGATGCGTTCAAAGAAAGTCATCGTGGCTTACGTGCATAGATGGACTTGGTATGATTATGACCGAGGATTGTTCGGTATAATCATAGTAGTAATTGAAAACACGAATATCCTTAGCCGATGGTGCATGGATAATTCGTGGTCGTGATCTTATTAAGTGAGTCTCGGTATTATTGGTTTTACATCTTTGGCTGTAGTGCAAAGATGAATTGTTAATAAATATCTTTGGCTGTAGTGCGAAGATGAATTGTTAATGAATATCTTTGGTAGGATTGCAAAGATGAATTTAATGTTTTCAACGATAAAAGGTATTCAAGGTATCCTCACCTCTTTATCATATCAGTCGTCGTACCCTAATTTAGAGGATGAAATTCCATAAGGAGGAGATTGTGAGACCCAGATTTTATCGATAAAGATTTAAATTTTGTCGAAATAATTTTTTATATTATGGTGTGAATTTGAGATAATATTATAGTTGTGGGTAGTATTTATAAATTTTGCAAAGTATGCAAGTGGTTATATTATATTCGATTGGTGGGGGAATATTTGATTTAGCGGGGAATATTAAATGCAATGGCTCGATCATTGGTGGACCCTAGCGAGAATTATTGTCGGATTGAAAGCGACAAAAATATTTTATTGAAATAACGGCGGAAGTTTTACCAGTAGTTCTTGTTGAACTACTCGGTAGTAAAAATACGATGTCGTGTGGTTGCGTAGTAGTAGCCGCGGTATTGATTATTGATGCTTATGTGAGAAGTCACTCGGTTTGATTCCATTATTGTCGATTAATAATATGAATTATTATAGCGATAATGGCGCTTTGTTTTATTAGTATTATTAACGTAATAAAAGCGAAATATCTTTATATAAAATAGAATACTTTATTAAAGTTATTACATAAATAGAATATATTATATTTTATTATGCATAGTGTTGCGTAGTGTTTTTGCATAGTGTTTTGCATAGTGTTTTGCATAGTATTGCATAGTGTTTGCATAGTAAAATGTTTTTATATAAATAGAATATATTATATTTTATTTAAAAGATTTTTCTTTAAATATGGACCGTCAGATTAAAAGTAAATCAATACGGATAGTTCATGGATTAATTCTTATGCATTCCATTTTCCTATAAATAGAAGCTCGTTCCTTCATTATTTTCTTACGAATTCATTGAAACTACAGAGAGAGAAATTATAGAGAGAAGCTATAGAGAGAAAGTTATAGAAAGAAGAAGAGTATTACGCTACTTCACTACTTACTATATTAGGTTTTTTTACGGTGAGGGTGTTATTCTTTCTTCTTGAAGAGAACTTACATTATTCCATTCTTTATTATTACATTGGAATAACTTTTGTAAAAGTGGCATACCTATACATAACTTTTGTGTCATGGCATACCTATACTTGGTGAAATCCTTATGTTATTCCATTGCTTATTATTACATTGGAATAACTTTGTATCTGTGAGTTTACCTATACTTGGTGACATTCTTCTATTATTACATTGGAACATCACATGCGTGTGTTTTACAGGACTGGTTAAGATTTTATTATTCTGTTGGAACATCACATGCATGTGTTTTACAGGACTGGTTAAAATCTTTATCATTACTGTTGGAATATCTATCGTGTGTTTTACAGGATGCAGTTCCATCTTTATTATTACATTGGAACATCACATCGGTGTGAATTTCACGACACTGGTTAGTTATTATTATTACATTGGAATAACACATACATCACAATCCGCATGCGTGGTGATTTCTTTTGTTATTCCATTCTTTATTATACCCGGTTGGTTAAAACTTTGACTTCTATACTCCATGAAATTAGTAGAATATCCTTGATATTTGCGTTTCATCGATATCTTTTCATGGAAATATTCTTACGATCATTCTTGAATTTAACTCTCTGAAAGCGATATCATGTTGATAATTTGGGCGTTAATAATTCATGGATTAAATAATTCTTGAACTTGTTTTATTGAATTATTATGTCATTGTCATCATCCTCGTGTTATATTATGTTATCTTTGGCTTACGTGCGTAGATGAACTTAGTATGATTATGACGAGGATCATTCGGTATAATCATGACTTGATATAAATGATGTGACAAAAGTCCTCGGTGGCTTTTGTAATGCGGTGATGGATAGTTTTGGTATGATTATGACCGGGGGTGATTCGGTATATAGTCATGACCATTGATAATTTGATGAAAATCCTTGGCCAGTAATGCGGGGATGATTAGATGTGGTGGTTTATTTATTAAAATTTGAGTCTCGGTGATAAAAATTGATGAAAACCTTTTAAAACCTAAAAGATAGTAGACTTTATTCTCTCTTGACTCTTTTAATGGATTGCTTATTCATTGCTGATTAAGCTGGTTGTCTATTGTATTTTATCGGTTTAACTTTGTTGAAGGCTAATGATAATTTATTCTGCATTATCTTAGTCATAATATTTCTTCTTGGGCTAGTTGAGCTCACCCTTTCTTTCCTTTATTCTCTGAGAAATGAGAACATATTTGGAGACGAGTCGGGGAGCGGAGTAATGGTCGAGGAGGATAGCATTAGTAGTCCTCACTATTACGTGAAATAGTGTGATAATAGTTGTAATGAGGACTCCTTTTGAGTTTGTATAATATCTAGTAGACAAAATTTGTATTCAAACTCACGGTTTATATCGTATTATGTACAGCAGTTATATTAGTAAGTTGTATTTGAATTTATGTACCATGTAAGTGGCGCGTTAGGGAGATGGGTGGCGTATACCTAATTTTGGGAGGCGTCATAATAACCCTTAAAATCTCTTACCTCAAGAGAAGAAAGATGCTTGATTTGGAATATCGGATGAAAAACCGAAAGAAACTTCTACTAAATAGTAACTCTCAAAGTATCTAAATACTCTAAAAAATATGTGATTTTCAATTCTAACTTAGGCTTCTATTTATAGGAAAATACTAGAACGCCAAAGGAGACTAAAATAATATAATAATATTATTTCTTTTCTTCCTTCTATGCCACTTCACCAACCAAGCCACCAGTGACCATTAAGGAAGAAAAAATTGACCCACATGCTTATAACATAAGTGGGTCCCACCCATAATTTAATAAAAAATTATTTTATTTTCTGAAACTTTAACAATTCATAGAAAATAGCCCGGTTATCAGAAAAATACGAATTTTATATCCATTCTGACTGGAATCGAATTCTCTACAACTTTACAGAAGAAAGTTTTTCCAAATTCTAGACCAAAAATATTCGAAATCCACAAACGGATGATTTTTAATACCTACACCAAACAAAATAATCGATAAAATACCTCAAGATTAATTCCTTCATTTTTATCCACATAAAATAAATATATCCATCATTTATATCCACATAAAATAAATATTTCCTTATCATATAAATCAATAATTAATTATTCACAAATAATATTACTGTAATCACAATTATGACAACCAAAGTGTTTCGGGAAAGAGGGCTTTTCAATAAGAATTTTTTCCTTCTTGGCGCGCAATTAGGTGACCAAACCTCTCCTTGTGAACTTTCTAGACATTGCCAATAATAATGCTATCTAATAATATTATTCAAATAATATGAATTATTGATCCGATAATGGAGATATTGTGCGATGACAATTATTGAAACAATAATAATATAAAATATCAACGCAACAATTATTGAATCAATAAAATAAAATATTGAACAGTAATTACTGTAACAATTATTGAGTAGTGTCTTCTTACGTAATAATCAATAATTCAAAAATATCGTGCATCCATGCGTATTCATCGTATTTTAACCCAAGGGTATTCCAACGATGTTAGCGGTAATAACTACGCCAATTATTTATAAAAACTCACTTTTGTCGTTTTCTTCATTCGGACGGTTATTATTCGTTATGGGGCCCACAAATGGTCTTGGCGGTAAATGCGAATATTCTCCGATAGAAAGAATATTCCACGACCAAACGAATATTCTCCGACAATTGAATATTTTATAACCACTTGCGTATTTTGAAAAAAATTTCATATCTCACCCTTAACTTTAAACTTTTTATCAATTTAATCATTTACTGAATTGTAAATATTAGAAAAATTGAATACTTTTATTTCATAAAATTCGGGGTCTTACAAATAGTAACTCGTAAAAGAAAAAATACCAAAGAAAATAATATTTCATGATGAGTACAAAAGAAATGATATCTCATACAAGTCTGATAGAATATCTAAAGCGCAAATGGATTTTCACACATTGCTATGCAGTAATCCACGTAGACAGATCATTTCCACAATTTAATAAAGAATGAATCTGAAGGATCATTCACCATGCATGCAGTAATCCACATAGACAAGTTATTCCAATAGAATAATAAAGAATGGAACGGTAAATGCGTAATCCGCATGCATGTGATATTCCAATAGAATAATAAAGAACAGAACCAGTCATGCGTAATCCGCATGCATGGGATATTCTAAATGTAATAATAAAGAATGGAATAACAATGAATTCACGGTGCATGCGATAGATCACATGCAGACGGAGTTATTCCAATAGAATAATAAAGAATGGAATAACAGAAGAATTTCACCATGTATGCGGTACTTCGCATAAACAAGTTATTCTAACATAATAATAAAGAATGGAATAACAACCCTTACGAGTATTGAAAGAAAATAACTCTCTTCATGAATACGAAAGAATAATACCCCTTTCCTTAGAAGAAGACTGGATACTGGAATAGTGAGGTAGCAGACTTCTCTTCTTCTTTCTATCTATAATTTCTCTCTATAATAATTGCTCAATAGCTTTAGTGAATTGGTGAGAAATGAAGGAAGAATGAGCTTCTATTTATAGGAAAATATAGTTTCGATAATTGCACGTTTTGGGGCTCGAAATATTACAGTATAATACCTTCCTCTTTTCCTTCATTTTTAATTTAGTCCTGCAAGTATTATCAAACTTGCACCACCTCCCCTAATAGTAATCATGTGAATTAATAGTAAATTATGTGACTCAATAGTTCTAAACATGTAAAAAAAAATAATTAAAGTATAGTACCTTCATCTATACCTCCAATTTTAACTTAGTCATGCAAGTATTATCAATCTTGCACCAACTCCCCTAATAGTAAATGAATGTAAATCAATAGTACACACATGTGAACAAATACTTATAATCATGTGAATTAATAGCAATTAATTGCTCATTTATCCGATTAATTATCCGACTGGTCAGTATAACTTCCAGACATCAATTAATATCGAAATAAATGTCGATTTCCACTATCACTAATAATTCCAACACAATGGAACTATCAATTTCATCTTTAATCAACACAAACTTATTCATCATTAATATTAAAATTCACAATATTTAACAACCAGGTCGTTCCCAGGAAAGAGAGGGCTTTCCGATAATGATTTCTCCTTATTGGCGCGCAATTAGGTGACCAAACCTCTCCTTGACAGAACTTCTAGACATTGTTAATATTGCAAATAATAATATGAATAACTTTGCCATCTCAATTATTGATTTAATAATATAACATGTTATGCAGATGATATTGTGACAATAATTGAATCAATAATATGAGAGATATGACGCAGCAATTACTGTAGCAATAAATGAGTATAACTAAGTGACTTCTCACGTAAGCATCAATAATCAATAACAGTAGTGCTACTACGCAACTACGCCAGACATCTTGTACTTTTACTACTAGGGTAGTTCAACAGTTTTAACAGTAACACTTTCGTGCGTTATTTTTATAAAATGATCATTCGGTCGTTTTCTAACTACGACAATACTTCCGTTGTGGGGTCCACCAATGATTGTGCAGTTGTACGGATATTCCCCGACAAAAAGAATATTCCCCGACCAAACGAATATTTTATAAAAACTTGCATACTTTGCAAAATATATAATTATTACCCACAACTATAACATTATATCAAATCCACACCATAATATTTAAAAAAATATTTCAAGAAATTTAAATCTTTATTAATAAAATTTGGGGTCTCACAAAGTCCATGGGTTATGATAGTCAAACTTACAACAAACGCCTCATATCAAATCCCTATATTTATATCAAAAATTGAATAAATATTTACCACAAATCATTTATCTTTAATAAACATATTTTTAATCTATTAACAATTATTCATCATTAATATTATAACTCGCAATATTGACAACCAGATCATTCCTAGTAAAGATGGGGCTTTTTGATAAGGATTTCTCCTTATTAGCGTGTAATTAGATGACCTAATCCCTTTCCTCGACAGAATTTTTCAGATATTGTCAATAATGCAAATAATAATATGAATAAATGTGTTGTCTCAATTATTGACTTAATAATATAAAATATTGTACAGATGATACTGTGACAATAATTGAATAAAAAATATGAGATACTATGCAGTAACTACTGTTGCAATAATTGAATAAACTGAGTGGCTTCTTACGTAAGCATCAATAATCGAGATCTTCTGTGTAATACAGGTGTCTTTCAATGCTGACGCCAGCGTATTCGTACTTTTATCAACAGATATTTCAACAGTTTAACGGTAAAAGTTTTGCCGTTATTTTTATAAAAAGTTTATTTCTGTCGCTTTCTATATCCGACAGTTATTCCGCTGTGGGTTCCACCAATGATGGTGTCATCGTACGGATATTCCCTGATAAAAAGAATATTCCCCGACCAAACGAATATTACCCGACACAACAAACATTTTATATCAACTTGCTTATTTTGTAAAATTTTCACATATCACCCTTAACTTTAACCTTTTATCAATTTAACCATTTACTAAATAGAATAACAATTATAAGAAAATTGAATACTTTCATTTCATAAAATTCGGGGTTTTACAATCTCCCATCCTTATAAAATTTTGTCCTCAAAATTTATGTACGTACCTGGTATGTCGAAGAGGTGAGGATACCTTGTTTTCATTTCAGATTCTAACTCCCAAGTCATTTCCTCAATATCGTGGTTTCTCCACAAAATTTTGACTTGAGGTATAACCTTTGAACGTAGAATATGTTCCTTTTTATCCAAGATTTTGACAGGTACCTCCTCATACATTAAATCTTTGGCTATCTCGTATGGTTTTAATTCAATAATGTGATTCGGGTCTTCCACATATTTACGTAACATAGATATGTGAAAAACGTTATGAACACGAGACATACTTGGCGGTAATGCGAGTCTATAGGCCACAGTGCCTACTCGATCGAGGATTTCAAATGGACCAATGAATCGAGGTTTGAGCTTTCCCCTCTTTCCAAATCTCGTAACTCCTTTCCATGGAGTAACCCGTAACAATACATGATCTCCAACATTGAATTCCACTTCTGTAAGACCCCAACTTTTATGAATAAAGATTAATTTTTCTCGAAATATAATTTTGAATATTATGATGTGGATTTGATATAATGTTAAAGTTATGGGTATTATTTACAAATTTTGCAAAGTAAGCAAGTTGTTATATAATATTCGATTGGTCGGAGAATAGTCATTTTAACGAGGAATATTAAATGACCAAGACAATCATTGGTGGACCCCTACAACCAAGTATTGCCGTAGTTAGAAAATGACGTAATTATCTTTTATAAAAATAACTACGAAAGTTTTACCGTTAAACCGTTGAACTACCCGATAGTAAAAGTACAATAATATGCGTGGTTGCATAAGTAGTAACACTGTGATTGATTATTGATGCTTACGTGAGAAGTTATTCCGATTATACTCAATTATCATGACGATGAATCTTGCGATAATATCTCTCATATTATTGATTCAATTATTGTCACAAAGATCATCTGCATAATATTTTATATTATTAAATCAATAATTGAGATGACAAAGTTATTCATATTATTATTTTCAATATTGACAATGTCTAAAAAGTTCTGTCAAGGAGAGGTTTGGTCACCTAATTGCGCGTCAATTAGGGAAAAATCCTTATCGAAAAGCCCCCTATTTCCTGGGAATGATCTGGTTGTTAAATATTGTGAGTTATAATATTAATGATGAATAAGTTCGTGTTGATTAAAGATGAAATTGATATTTTCATTGTGTGGGGATTATTAGTGTTAGTGGAAATTGTGACGCCCCCAAAATAGGTACACATCAATAATCTTGAGTCGCCAAATACATGGTACAAAATTTAATACAAACTTAATTATACAACAGTCGTGTAAAATACGACAAAACATAATCTGAGAGTTTAAATAAGAATATGGTCATCTAGACAATATCCACACTCAATGGAGTCCTCATTACATTTATTGTCACACTATTTTATAGAATAGTGAGAACTACTAAAACAACCATCTGGACCGTCAATCCGTTCCCCGACTCGTCCCAGCTATATTCTCATTTCCTGAAGAGAACAATGAAAGAAAGGGTGAGTTCAACTAGCCTAGTAAGAAATAATATGACTAAGATAATGCAGAATAAATTATCCTTAGCCTTCAACAATATAACAACAGATAAAATATAATAGACAACAAGTTTTAGATGAACAACTGCAGCGGAATAAGCAATCCATTAGAAGAGTCAAGTAGAGCATAAAATCTACTATCTTCTATGATTTAAAAAGTTTTTCAACAACTTTATCGCTGAGACTCAACTTAATAAATAAACCACATCATCGAATCATCCCTACACCACGGCCAAATATATTCATGTAATTATCAATGGTCATGATTATACCGAATAATCCTTGGTCATAATCATACCAACAACTGTCCATCAATGAACTACAGGCCAATGAGGACTTTTACCACATCATTCGTTACATTACGGTTATGATTATACTGAATAATCCCTGGTCATAATCATACCAAGTCCATCTATGCACGTAAGCCAAATATGACTTTCATCACAATATAAACATGAGGATGATGACAATGACATAATAATTCAAAAAAATAAATTCAAGGATAAATTTTAAAGATTTATAATTTAATTTATCCAAAATTCAATAACGTCCAAATTGTCAACATGATACTGCTTTGTGGAGTAAAATTCAAAAATAATATTCATGTACCAAAAATAATTTGGACATAAAAGAAATATATTTTTTGGGTGAATAGTACCCCGTGAATAGTACTTTGGGAATAGTACCCCGACACGAAAGATTTTCTGAATACCCGAGTTAATAAAACTAGAGTGAATAGTAATCGGGTGAATAGTAACCCGTGAATAGTAACCCGTGAATAGTACTTTGGCACAAAAAGTGTCCCGAATACCCGAGTGGATAATACTAGAGTGAATAGTAATTGGGTGAATAGTAACCCGTAAATAGTAACTCGTAAAAGAAAAAATACCAAAAAAATGATATTTCATGACGAGTACAAAAGAAATGATATCTCATACAAGTATAATAGAATATACGAAACTGCAAATGGATTTTCACCCACTATGCGGTAATCCACGTAGACAGATCATTTCCACAATTTAATAAAGAATGAATACGAAGGATCATTCACCATGCATGCGGTAATCCACATAGACATGTTATTCCAACAGAATAATAAAGAATGGAACCAGGTCATGCGTAATCCGCACAGACAGGATATTCCAACAGAATAATAAAGAACGGAACCAGGTCATGCGTAATCCACACACACAGGATATTCCAACAGAATAATAAAGAATGGAATAACAGAAGAATTTCACAATGTATGCGGTACTTTGCACAGACAGGTTATTCCAACATAATAATAAAGAATGGACTAACAACCCTTACGAGTATTGAAAGAAAATAACTCTCTTCATGAATACGAAAGAATAATACCCCTTACCTTTGAAGAAGACTGGATACTGGAATAGTGAGGTAGCAGACTTCTTTTTTTCTTTTTCTCTATAATTTCTTTCTATAATATTTGCTCTATAGCTTTAGTGAATTGGTGAGAAATGAAGGAAGAATGAGCTTCTATTTATAGGAAAATATAGTTTCGATAATTGCACGTTTTGGGGCTTGAAATATTACAGTATAATACCTTCCTCTTTTCCTTCATTTTTAATTTAGTCCTGCAAGTATTATCAAACTTGCACCACCTTCCCTAATAGTAAATCATGTGAATTAATAGTAAATTATGTGACTCAATAGTTCTAAACATGGTAAAAAATAATTACAGTATAGTACCTTCATCTATACCTCCATTTTTAACTTAGTCATGCAAGTATTATAAATCTTGCACCAACTCCCCTAATAGTAAATGATTGTGAATCAATAGTACACATATGTGAACAAATAGTTATAATCATATGAATTAATAACAATTAATTACTCATTTATCCGATTAATTACCCAACTGGTCAGTATAACTTCCAGACATCAATTAATATCGAAATAAATGTCGATTTCCATTATCACTAATAATTCCAACACAATGGAACTATCAATTTCATCTTTAATCAACACAAACTTATTCATCATTAATATTATAATTCACAATATTTAACAACCGTGTCGTTCCTGTGAAAGAGGGGCTTTTCGATAAGGATTTCTCCTTATTGACGCTTAAATTAGGTGACCAAACCTCTCCTTGATGTAACTTCTAGACATTGTCAATATTGGAAATAATAATATGAATAACTTTTTGTCGTCTCAATTATTGATTTAATAATATAACATATTATACTGGATGATATTGTGACAATAATTAAATCAATAATATGAGAGATATGATGCACAAATTTGTCGATCAATAATTGAGTATAAGCGAGTGATTTCTCACGTAAGCATCGAAGAATCAATACCGTGTGCTACTACGCAACCACGCCATTCATGTATTTTTTACTAAGGGTAGTTCAACAGTTTTAACGGTAACACTTTCGCCGTTATTTTTATAAAATGATAATTATGTCGTTTTCTAACTACGACAATACTTCCGTTGTGGGGTCCACCAATGATTGTGCCGTCGTACGGATATTCCCGACAAAAAGAATATTCCCCGACCAAACGAATATTTTATAACAACTTGCATACTTTGCAAAATTTATAAATATTACCCACAACTATAACATTATATCAAATCCACACCATAATATTTAAAAAAATATTTTGAGAAATTTAAATCTTTATTCATAAAATTTGGGTTCTCACAATCTCCCCTCCTTATGAAGTTTCACCCTCGAAATTTACGTACGTACTTGGTATGCCGAAGAGATGAGGATACCTTGACTTCATTTCAGATTCTAACTCTTGAGGTATGACCTTTGAGTGTTGAATACGATCCTTCTTATCCAATATTTTAACACGTAGCTCCTCATACGTTAAATCTTCTGCTATCTCATCTAGTTCTAATTTAATAACGTGGTTCAGGTCATCCACATATTTACGTAACATCGATACATGAAAAAAATAATTATGAACGCACGACATACTTGGCGGTAAAACGAGTCTATAGGCCACAGTTCCTACTCAATCAAGGATTTCAAATGGGCCAATAAAATAGAGGGTTGAGATTTCCTCTCTTCATCGATTCTTGCTTCTAGAATAATGCCCTCTTGAACCTTCTTCTTCACATTCATCATCTCTGAGTATGTAGATTGTACGACTTTAACTTTATCGATTAAAGTCGATTTTACTCGTATATTTGATATCACCACATGGGTCCTTAGAATCTTTAACTATATCTTCATCATTTGTAAGTTATACGAAATCGGATTTTTTTTTGTGTTAACAACACCGCACTCGTAAATGCATACGATCTTCTACTCAACGCGTCAGCTACCACGTTCGCTCTTCCAGAATGATATTGAATGGTATAGTCGTAATCTTCAACAGCTCGAGCCAAAGTCTTTGGTGCATTATACGTTCGTTTTGGTTGAAGAAATATTTAGAAATGGGTTTTGTACTGGGGTCAATACAAAATTTGATTTCACGCTCTAGAGGTAGGCTAGGAAGTCTTCAAGAATACGTCAGGAAATTTATTAACAATAAAAATATCATTCAAAACTGTGACTCTCATCCAAGACTTGGATAGTGCGTTACATTGATACCTATTAACTTGCCACCGTTATTCACAACGTCCCCTAAGGAAAGTTTGGCTTCGGTGCATTCCACACAAGGAAGTCACCAGTGAAAGGCTCGGAACTCTTTACTTATGGCTTGATATGACAATGATTAACTTTAGTGGTTTGGTTGCTTAAATTCCCATAACTGGTTGGTTAAGAATATGAAAGCTAACAACCTTATGAAAAACATGATGAGTAGTTAACAAATCAATTCCTAAAATCGCATCAAAGGCAAGTATTTTCAAAGAGATAAGATCGACAGGTAACGTGAAAGTGTCGATTTGAATCAAACAAGACTTATAAACAGTGGAGGTAACGAAGGTTTCTCTTAACCGGGTTTCAACCGATAAGTCAAAGTCTAATCTCTCCGGAGTCAAATTTAAATGTTGAACGCAAGTAAGAGAGATAAAAGAATGGGTAGAACCGGTATCTAATAAGGTATAGACTTTGCAAGAATTTATAATTAACTAACCCGTGCTAACTCCGTTTGGGTTAATCGCTTTTGAGAAGTCGTGAAAAACGCTCTTCCTGAAACCACCGACTTTTTTTTGTCCGTATCCGCCTTTGGTGCCACCGTCCCAGCTGGACTTGACTTTGGTGCATGACTAAATCGGGCTAGGTGACCTTCTTTTCCACAATTGTAACATGCTTTGGACTGCATCACGCAGTTTGGAGTGATATGTCCCTCCCCTCTGCATTTGAAGCATATACCGACGCGATCGTTCTCCTTCCTTAACAATGTAGTCTCGGTCTTCGACGTCTTTCCATCATTATTGAATCTCCTCTTCTTGAAATTTCCACCTCTATTATCTTGGCCATGTTAACCACCAAAGTGGTTACCATTCTTGGCATGATAATTTCCCCCACGATGGTTATCATTGTTCCGATGGCCATTGCCACCGGTATGATTATTATCGTGTTGTTGCTCATTACCTTTTGGTTGTGCTGACTCATTATCGCGCTCCAATAATTGAGCCCTATTCACAACATCTGAATATAAACAAAGTTTGTGAGAAATGAGGTATTGACGTATATCGGGTTTCAAACCTCTTAGAAACATTCGTGTAATTTGCTCCTCAATATCGACCAAATGGGATGCAAACCGGGATAACTCCGCAAATTTAGCCTCGTATTGCGACACGGTCATATTGTTTTGCTCCAACTTGATAAACTCCACCTCCTTCATGTGACGAATACTTTCGGGAAAGTACTTGTTGTTGAACATCTCTTGGAACTTCTTCCAAGATATCTTGAGTGCGTCAGGCTGGGTACATTTTACAGATTCCCACCAGTAATCTGCCTCTTCACGCAACATAAAGGTGGCGAAGGGAACCTTTTGCTCTTCAGAGCATCCTAAGACATCAAATATCTTAATGATCTGCTTTAACCACGTCTCCGCCTTAAGTGGTTTTGGCTTTCCCAAGAACTCCGGCCCCCAGCTCCTTGAAGCGCTTAGCGGTGATGACCGGTAAGTGAGTTGCCATTGTTTCCACCTGCATTTTGAACATGAGTCTCTCTCGCCTGATGTTGCATGAATTACATAAAGCCTTTGATCATCCAATCGTTCATCATCTGATCGGTGTTGTTGTTTACCTGAGGATTATTGTCTTCCTGTTGCACATTATACTGGGTATTGATCGTTGGTGACTCAACGGTCTCATGTGCCTCATTGCTGATCTCAACATTTTCATATGTCATTCTCAAACACTGTCACAAAACAAGGGTTAATTGACATATCACATATTATCCCTATACTCTGACCAACCAATTAAATACCAAATAAACTTAGATAGGTCATACTAGCGAAGGAATTCCCCGTCTCTCCCCTCCTAGTTCTTGTCTCACATCTCAGCTAGGGATCATATCCCTAAGCTTTGATACCAACTGTGACGCCCCCAAAATATTTATACATCACCCATCTTGAGTCGCCAAATACATGGTACAAAATTCAATACAAACTTAATTACACAACAATAGTGTAAAATACGACAAAACATAATCTGAGAGTTTAAATAAGAATATGATCATTTAGACAATATCCACACTCAATGGAGTTCTCATTACATTTATTGTCACACTATTTTATAGAGTAGTGAGGACTACTAAAACAACCATCTGGACCGTCAATCTGTTCCTCGACTCGTCCCAGCTATATTCTCATTTCCTGAAGAGAACAATGAAAGAAAGGGTGAGCTCAACTAGCCCAGTAAGAAATATTATGACTAAGATAATGCATAATAAATTATCCTTAGCCTTCATCAGTATAACAACTGATAGAATATAATAGACAATAAGTTTTAGATGAACAACTGCAGCGGAATAAGCAATCCATTAGAAGAGTCAAGTAGAGCATAAAATCTACTATCTTCTATGATTTAAAAAGTTTTTCATCAACTTTATCGCTGAGACTTAGCTTAATAAATAAACCACATCATCGAATCATCCCTGCACCACGGCCAAGGATATTCATGTAATCATCAATGGTCATGATTATACCGAATAATCCCTGGTCATAATCATACCAACAACTGTCCATCAATGAACTACAAGCCAATGAGGACTTTTACCACATCATTCGTTACATTACAGTCATGATTATCTTAGAATAATCCTCGATCATAATCATACCAAGTCCATCTATGCACGTAAGCCAAAGATGACTTTCATCACAATATAAACATGAGGATGATGACAATGACATAATAATTCAATAAAACAAGTTCAAGGATAAATTTTAAAGATTTATAATTTAATTTATCCAGAAATCAATAACGTCCAAATTATCAATATGATACTGCTTTGTGGAGTAAAATTCAAGAATAATATTCATGTACCAGAAATAATTTGGACAGAAAAGAAATATATTTTTAGGGTGAATAGTACCCCGTGAATAGTACTTCAGGAATAGTACCCCATGAATAGTACCCCGACATGAAAAGTGTCCCGAATACCCGAGTAAATGATACTAGAGTGAATAGTAATCGGGTGAATAGTTATCCATGAATAGTAACTCGTGAATAGTACTTTGGCACAAAAAGTGTCCCGAATACCCGAGTGGATAATACTAGAGTGAATAGTAACTGGGTGAATAGTAACCCGTAAATAGTAACTCGTAAAAGAAAAAATACCAAAGAAAATGATATTTCATGACGAGTACAAAAGAAATGATATCTCATACAAGTATAATAGAATATACGAAACTACAAATGGATTTTCACCCGCCATGCGGTAATCCACGTAGACAGATTATTTCCACAATTTAATAAAGAATGAATACGAAGGATCATTCACCATGCATGCGGTAATTCACATAGACATGTTATTCCAACAGAATAATAAAGAATGAAACCAGGTCATGCGTAATCCGCACTGCACGCAGGATATTCCAATGTAATAATAAAGAAGCGGAACGAAGTCACGCATAATCCGCACAAACAGGATATTCCAATAGAATAATAAAGAATGGAATAACAACGAAATTGACCGGGCACGCGATAGATCCGCATGCATGATTATTCCAATGAATAATAAAGAATGGAATAATGAAGAATTTCACCATGTATGCGATTACTTGCATGGCAAAGTTATTCCAACATAATTATAAAGAATGGAATAACAACCCTTACAGTATTGAAAGAAAATAACTCTCTTCATGAATACGAAGAATAATACCCCTTACCTTAGAAGAAAGCTGGATCTTTGGAATAGTGAGGTAGCGAGACTTCTCTTCTTCTTTCTCTCTATAATTTCTCTCTATAATAATTGCTCTATAGCTTTAGTGATGGTGAGAAATGAAGGAAGAATGAGCTTCTATTTATAGGAAAATATAGTTTAGATAATTGCATGTTTTGGGGCTTGAAATATTACAGTATAACACCTTCCTCTTTTCCTTCATTTATAGGAAAATATAGTTTAGATAATTGCATGTTTTGACTTCTCACGTAAGCATCAATAATCAATACCGTGTGCTACTATGCAACTACGCCAGACATATTCATTTCTTTACTACTAGGGTAGTTCAACAGTTTTAACGGTAACACTTTCGCCGTTATTTTTATAAAATGATCATTCTGTCGTTTTCTAACTACGACAATACTTCCGTTGTGGGGTCCACCAATGATTGTGCAGTTGTACGGATATTCCCCGACAAAAAGAATATTCCCCGACCAAACAAATATTTTATAACAACTTGCATACTTTGTAAAATTTATAAATATTACCCACAACTATAACGTTATATCAAATCCACACCATCATATTTAAAAAAATATTTCAAAAAATTTAAATCTTTATTCATAAAATTTGGGGTCTCATAGAAATAGACATCTATTTCGATAATAATTGATGTCTGGAGGTTAGATTGACCAATCGGGTAAGTAATCGGATAAATGAGCAATTAATTGCTATTAATTCACATGCTTTTAACTATTTTTTCATATGTGTGTACTATTGATTCACATGCATGTACTATTAGGGGATGTGGTGCAAGATTGATAATACTTGCATGACTAAATTTAAAATGGAGGTATAGATGAAGGTACTATATTGTAATTATTTTTTTCACATGTATAGAACTATTGATTCACATGAATGTACTATTGATTCACATGATGTACTATTATGGGAGGTGGTGCAAGTTTGATAATACTTGCAGGACTAAATTAAAAATGAAGAAAAAGATGAAGGTATTATACTATAATATTTCGAGCCCCAAATCGTGCAATTATCGAAACTATATTTTTCTATAAATAGAAGCTCATTCTTCTTTCATTCTCACCAATTCACTAAGACTCACAAGAGCAATTATAGAGAGAGAAGCTATATATAGAGAGAGAAGAAGAGAATTCTGCTACTTCACTATTCTAGTATCCAGTCTTCTTCTGAGGTAAGGGATATTATTTTGTTCAGTACTCATAGAAATAATATTTTCTTCCATACTCTGTAGTATGTGAGTAATATTATTTCGTCTCATATTCTTGATTATACCCTCATTTTGTTAAAGTATTGCTTCTATACTCCGTGAAATTAGTAAAACATCCTTGAAATTTGGGCTTCATCTAGTATCGTTTCACAAGGATATTTTCTGTACATTCTTGTTAAATTTTAAGCTTTTCATGCTGGAGTACTGTCCATGAGTAGTATTCATTTTTACCGTACTATTCACAAAGTACTATTCACGGGGTACTATTAACAAAGTACTATTCATGGGTACTATTTACAAAGAGCTATTCACGGGGTACTATTCACTCGGGTACTATTCACCCGGAGAATTATTCATGACAAAAATTGATTTCTTTGCTGTCCAAATCATTTTTGATATAATATTATTCTTGAATTTTACTCTACAAAATAGTATCATGTTGACAATTTGGACATTATTGAATCCTGGATAAATTAAGTTATAAATCTTTTAAAATTTATCCTTTGCTTTCATTTAATTGAATTTTTATATCATTGTCATAATCCTCATGCTTATATTGTGATAAAAGTCATCCGTGGCTTACGTGGATAGATGTACTATTGATTGGTATGATTATGATCAGGGATTATTCGGTATAATCATAACCATAATGTTACAAATGATGTGGTAAAAGTCCTCATTGGCCCGTAGTGCATTGATGGACAGTTGTTGGTATGATCATGACCATTGATGATTACATGAATATTCTTGGCCCGTAGTGCAAGGATGATTCGATGATGTGGTTTATTTATTAAGTTGAGTCTCAGCGATAAAGTTGATGAAAAACTTTTTAAATCATAGAAGATAGTAGATATCATGCTATACTTGACTCTTCTAATGGATTGCTTGTTCCGCTGCTGTTAAACTTGATGTTTATTGTATTTTATCAGTTTAACACTGTTGAAGGCTAACGATAATTTATTCTGCATTATCTTAGTCATAATATTTCTTACTGGGCTAGTTGAGCTCACCCTTTTGCTTTCATTGTTCTCTTCAGGAATTGAGAACGTAGCTGGGACTAGTCGGGGAATAGAGTGACGGTCCGAGATGGTGGCTATAGTAGTCCTCACTATTTTATGAAATAGTGTGATAATAAATGTAATGAGAACTTTATTTGAGTTTGAATACTGTCTATGAGATAATATTTGTGTAAAAACTCTAAGCTACGCTGTTGTCGTATTTAATAAAAGAAGTTTGTATTTGATTTATGTACCATGTATTTGGCGACTCAGAATGAGTGATGTATACCTATTTTGGGGGCGTCACAGTTAGTATCAAAGCTTAGGGATATGATCCATGGCTGAGATGTGAGACTAGAACTAGGAGGGGAAAGACGGAAAATTCCTTCGCTAGTATGACCTACCTAAGTTGATTTGATATTTATTTGGTCGGTCAGAGTATATGGATAATATGTGACTTGTTAATTAACCCTTGTTTTGTGGCAGTATTTGAAAATGGCATCAAAAAATGTTGAGATAAGTAATGAAGCACATGAGACCGTTGAGTCACCAACGATCAATACCCAGGATAATGTGCATCAGGATGGCAATAATCTTCAGGAAGACAACAACGCTGACCAAATGATGAACGATGGGATGTTCAGAGGCTTTATGCAATTCATGGAACATCAGGCGAGAGCGGCTCCTGTTCAAAATGTAGGTGGAATCACTGGAAACTCTCAGACGGTCACCGCTAAACAGTTCAAGGAGTTGGGACCACCGGAGTTTATTGGAGAGCCAAAACCACTTAAGGCAGAGACGTGGATAAAGCAGATCACCAAGATATTTGATGTCTGGGGATGTTCCGAGGAGTAAAAGGTTCCCTTAGCCACCTTTATGTTGTGAGGAGAGGCAGATTACTGGTGGGAATCTGTAAAGCGTACTCAACCTCCCGCACTAAAGATGTATTGGGATAAGTTCCAAGAACTGTTCAACGACAAGTACTTTCTCGAAAGTATTCGTCACATGAAGGAGGTAGAGTTTATCAAGCTGGAGCAAAACAATAGGACCGTGTCACAGTACGAAGCTAAGTTTGCCGAGTTGTCCCGGTTTGCGTCCCACTTGGTTGATAATGAAGAGAAAATGACGCGGATGTTTCTAAGAGGTTTGAAACTTGAGATACGTCAATACCTAATTTCTCACAAACTGTGTTTGTATTCAGATGTTGTATATAGGGCTCAGTTATTAGAGTGCGATAACGAGTTAACCCAACCATGAGAGAGCAACCGACAAAATGATAATACAAGTGGTAGCAGTCATCGAAGCGGTAACAACAAACGTGGTGGAAGTCAACATGCTAGAAGTGGTAACCACTTCGGTGGTAATCATGGCCAAGACAATAAAAGTGGGAATTTCAAGAAGAGGAGATTCAATAATGATGGAAGGACGAGTTAACCCAACCATGAGAGAGCAACCGACAAAATGATAATACAAGTGGTAGCAGTCATCGAAGCGGTAACAACAAACGTGGTGGAAGTCAACATGCCAGAAGTGGTAACCACTTCGGTGGTAATCATGGCCAAGACAATAAAAGTGGGAATTTCAAGAAGAGGAGATTCAATAATGATGGAAGGACGTCAGCACCAGCACCTGTTGTTAAGGAAGGAGAACGACCGCCGATCATATGTTACAAATGCGGAGGGGAGGGACACATCAGTCCAAACTGTACGCAGCAGTCCAAGGTATGTTACAATTATGGAAGAGAAGGTCACCTAGCCCGATTTTATCATGTACCGAAGTCAAGTCCTGCTGGGATGGAGGCATCAAAGGCCATTCTAGACAAGACAAAACTGGTAGTTCAAGGGAGAACGTTTGTCGTAACCTCCTAAAAAGTGAGGAATCAGAACGAGGTGATCACGGGTAAGCTAATCATAAACTCTAGCAAAGTATATACATTATTTGATACTAGTTCTACCCATTCTTTTATTTCTCCTACTTGCGCTCAATGTTTAAATTTGACTCCGAAGAAATTAGACTTTGACTTATTTGTTAAAACTCCGTTGGGAGAAACCTTCATTACATCCACTGTTTATAAGTCTTGTTTGATTCAAATCGGTAACCACACGTTACCTGTCGATCTTATCTGTTTGAAAATACTTGCATTTGATGTGATTTTAGGGATTGATTGGTTAACTACTCATCATGCTAAAATCAATTATTTTCGTAAGGTTGTTAGCTTTCATATTCCTAACCAACCTATTATGCGAATTCAAGCAACCAAGCCACTAAAGTCAATCACTGTCATATCAAGCCATAAAACTATTCGTTTATTGAAAAATGGATGTCAAGCTTTCTTAGCCCATGTCACAGATTTAAATAAAAATACGTTAGATTTGAATGATAATTCTATTGTTAATAAATTTCCTGATGTATTCCCTGAAGAACTTCCTGGCCTACCCCCAGAGCGTAAAATTGAATTTTGTATCGACCTTGAATCCGGTACAAAACCCATTTCCAAAGCCCCATATTGAATGGCTCCTATTGAACTTGAGGAGTTAAAAATCCAACAACAGGAATCGTTGGACATCAGTTTCATTTGACCTAGTACGTCTCCTTGGGGTGCTCCTGTTCTATTCGTGAAAAAGAAAGATGGAAGTATGCGACTTTGTATTGATTATCAGGAGTTGAATCATGTCACCATCAAAAATAGGTACCCGTTGCCTCGCATTGATGACCTGTTTGACCAGTTTCAAGGCACCAAATTCTTTTCAAAGACTGCTTTCAAAATTCGGTACGGGCATTACGAATTCCTAGTCATGTCTTTTAAATTGACTAATGCTCCTGCTGCCTTCATGGATATGATGAACCGAGTATTCAAGGTATATTTGGATCACTTTGTGGTCGTCTTTATTGATGTTATCCTCATATATTCCAAAAGCCGTGAAGATTATGAACAACACTTGAGGCTGATACTCCAAAAGCTTCGTGAAAACAAGCTTTATGCCAAGTTGAAGAAATGCAAGTTCTGGCTTGAGGAAGTAGCATTCCTTGGGCACGTGATATCAAATCATGGAATATCCGTTGACCTGGCAAAGATTTAAGCAATTCAAAGCTGGGAGCAACCTAAGTCAGTGACCAAAGTACGTAGCTTTCTTGGCTTAGCTGGTTATTACCGATGATTTATAGAAGGGTTTTCTTGAATCGCTACTCCATTAACTCAGCTGACTCAGAAAGATGCAAAATTTGGTTGGAGTGAGGAATGTGAGAAGAGTTTTCAAGAACTCAAGAGGAGGCTCATTTCAACACATTACGATAATACCAAATTTGGTTCGGAGGATTTGTCATATCTGATGATGCTTCACGCAAAGGTTTATGATGTGTTCTCATGCAACATGGGAAAGTCATAGCCTATGCCTCACGACAACTCAAAGAATATGAGAGGAATTATCCTACCCATGATCTAGAGTTGGCAGCTATCATTTTTGCGCTTATGATTTGGAGGCATTACCTGTATGGAGAGAAGGTGGAGATCTATACGGATCATAAAAGCCTCAAATATTTCTGCACTCAAAAGGAACTCAACATGCGACAACGACGATGGCTTGAGCTATTAAAAGATTACGATCATACCATTCAATACCATCCTGGAAAAGCGAACGTAATAGCTGACGCATTGAGTAGAAGATCATATGCGGGTACGAGTGCGATATTGTCGATGCAAAGACCCATTTTGTATGACTTACAAAGGATGGAGATATAGTTAAAGACTCCAGGGACCCATGTGATGATGGCGAATATACGAGTAGAACCGACTTTAATCGATAAAGTTAAAATTGCTCAAGTTACAAACCTGGAGCTGATGCGTATGAGGAAGAAAGTGCAAGAAGGTACTATTCCGGAAGCAAGAATCGATAAAGAAGGAATACTTCGAGTCAACTCCAGACTTTGTGTTCCTAATGATTCTGAATTGAAGTATAAAATCATGATGGAGGCGCACAACACATCATTTGCAATCCATCTTGGGAGTACCAAAATGTTTCATGATATTCGTTATACATTTTGGTGGAGCAATATGAAGAGAGAGATAGCGGGGTTTATCTCAAGGTGCCTAACTTGTCAACGAGTCAAGGAAGAACATCAAGTGCCAAAAGGTCCATTGCAACCACTTAAAATTCCAGAATGGAAGTGGGAGCACATTACCATGGATTTTGTTACTGGTCTTCCCAATGTTTCTCAAGGCATAGATGCAATTTGGGTCATTGTTGATAGATTGACCAAGTCTGCTCATTTCTTACCGATACGAGAAACTTATACACTTGAACGTCTTACTCGTATGTACATAAACGAGATTGTAAGATTGAATGGTATGCCAGTATCCATAGTTTCTGATCGAGACCCATGATTCACTTCATAATTTTGGGTTAGTTTGCAAAAAGCTATGGGCACGTATTTACGATTTAGTTCGGCATATCATCCTCAAACAGACGGGCAGTCGGAGAGGACTATTCAAACTCTTGAAGATTTATTAAGACTCTGTTTCCTTGACTTCAAAGGAAGTTGGGACAAGTTCTTACCATTGGTGGAGTTTTCCTACAACAACATTTATCAAACAAGTATTGGCATGGCTCCATTTGAGGCGTTGTATGGAAGAAAGTGTCATTCTCTAGTATGCTGGGATGAGGTGGGTGAAGCAACGTTGTTGGGACTGGAGTTGGTACGTATGACTACGAAAAAGATTCAAATGATCCGATAACGTATAAAAACCTCACAAGATCGATAAAAGAGTTATGTCGATCTTCATCGAAAGGACGTGGAATTTAATATTGGAGATCATGTGTTGTTACGTGTTGCTCCATGGAAAGGAGTTATGAGATTCAGAAAGAGAAGAAAGCTCAATCCTTGATTCATTGGCCCATTTATAATCCTCGATCGAGTAGGAACTGTGGCCTATAGACTCGCCTTACCGCCAAGTATGTCTCGTGTTCATAACATTTTTCATATATCTATGTTACGTAAATATGTGAAAGACCCGAACCACATTATTGAATTAGAACCGGACGAGATAGCGGAGGATTTAACGTATGAAGTGGTACCTGTTAAAATCTTGGATAAGAAAGATCATATTCTACGCTCCAAGGTTATACCTCAAGTCAAAGTTTTATGGAGAAACCACGATGTTGAGGAAATGACCTAGGAGTTAGAATCTGAAATGAAGTCAAGGTATCCTCACCTCTTTGACATACTAGGTACGCACCCTAATTTCGAGGACGAAATTTCATAAGAAGGGGAGGTTGTAGGACCCCAACTTTTATGAATAAAGATTAATTTTTCTCGAAATATATTTTTTAATATTATGGTGTGGATTTGATATAATGTTATAGTTGTGGGTATTATTTACAAATTTTGCAAAGTAAGCAAGTGGTTATATAATATTCGATTGGTCGGGGAATATTCATTTTAACAGGGAATATTTGTACGACGACACAATCATTGGTGGACCCCACAATAGAAGTATTGTCGTAGTTAGAAAATGACAGAATTATTTTTTTATAAAAATAACGGCAAAAGTTTTTACCGTTAAACCGTTGAACTAATTGGTGGTAAAGTACAAGAATGCGTGGCGTGGATTGGATAGTAGACTGCGGTATTAATTATTTATGCTTACGTGAGAAGTCACTCAGTTATACTCAATTATTGCTACAGTAATTGCTGCATAATAGCTCTCATATTATTGATTCAATTATTGTCACAGTATCATCTACATAATATTTTATATTATTAAAGCAGTAATTGAGACGACAAAGGTATTCATATTATTATTTGAAATATTGACAATGTCTAGAAAGTTCTGTCAAGGAGAGGTTTGGTCACCTAATTGCGCGCCAATAGGGAAAAATTCTTATCGGAAACCCCCTTCTTTCCTGGGAATGATCTGGTTGCTAAATATTGTGAGTTATAATATTAATGATGAATAAGTTCGTGTTGATTAAAGATAAAATTGATATTTCCATTGTGTGGGGATTATTAGTGTTAGTGGAAATTGACATCTATTCCGATAATAATTGATGTATAGAGGTTATATTGACCAATCGGGTAATTAATCGGATAAATGAGAAATAATTGCTATTAATTCAAATGCTTATAACTATTTGTTCACGTGTGTGTACTATTGATTCACATGTATATACTATTAGGGGAGGTGGTGCAAGATTTATAATACTTGCATGACTAAATTTAAAATGAAGGTATAGATGAATGTACTATACTGTAATTATTTTTTTTCACATGTATATAACTATTGATTCACATGAATGTACTATTGATTCACATGATGTACTATTAGGGGAGGTGGAACAAGTTTGATAATACTTGCAGGACTAAATTAAAAATGAAGGAAAACATGAAGGTATTATACTGTAATATTTTGAGCCCCAAAATGTGCAATTATCGAAACAATGTTTTCCTATAAATAGAAGCTCATTCTTTTTCATTCTCACCAATTTACTAAGACTCACAAGAGCAATTATAGAGAGAGAAGCTATAGAGAGAGAGAGAGAGAGAAGAAGAGAAGTCTGCTACTTCACTATTCCAGTATCCAGTCTTCTTCTGAGGTAAGGGATATTATTTTGTTCAGTACTCATAGGAATAATATTTTCTTCCATACTCTATAGTATGTGAGTAATATTATTTCGTCTCGTATTCCTGATTATACCCTCATTTTGTTAAAGTATTTCTTCCATACTCCGTGAAATTAGTAGAATATCCTTGAAATTTGTGCTTCATCTAGTATCGTTTCACAAGGATATTTTATGCACATTCTTGTTAAATTTTAAGCTTTTCATGCCGGAGTACTATCCATGAGTAGTATTCATTTTTACGGTACTATTCACAAAATGCTATTCACGGGGTACTAGTCACAAAGTACTATTCATAAAGTACTATTCACGAGTACCATTCATAAAGTACTATTCACGGGGTACTATTCACTCGGGTACTATTCACCTGGGGAATTATTCATGACAAAAATTGATTTCTTTGTTGTCCAAATCATTTTAGATACAGTATTATTCTTGAATTTTACTCTATAAAACAGTATCATGTTGACAATTTGGACATTATTGAATTATGGATAAATTAAGTTATAAATCTTTAAAAATTTATCCTTTGCTTTCTTTTAATTGAATTCTTATATCATTGTCATCATCCTCATGCTTATATTGTGATAAAAGTCATCTGTGGCTTACGTGGATAGATGTACTATTGATTGGTATGATTATGACCAGGGATTATTTGGTATAATCATAACCTTAATATTACAAATGATGTGGTAAAAGTCCTCATTGGCCCGTAGTGCATTGATGGACAGTTGTTGGTATGATCATGACCATTGATGATTACATGAATATCCTTAGCCCATAGTGCAGGGGTGATTCGATGATGTGGTTTATTTATTAAGCTGAGTCTCAACGATAAAGTTGATAAAAAACATTTTAAATCATAGAAGATAGTAGATATCATGCTCTATTTGACTCTTCTAATGGAATGCTTGTTCCGCTGCAGTTAAACTTGATGTTTATTGTATTTTATCAGTTTAACACTGTTGAAGGCTAAAGATAATTTATTCTGCATTATCTTAGTCATAATATTTCTTACTGGGCTAGTTGAGCTCACCCTTTTGATTTCATTGTCCTCTTCAGGAATTGAGAACATAGCTGGGACTAACCGGGGAAGAGAGTGGCGGTCCGAGATGGTGGCTATAGTAGTCATCACTATTTTACGAAATAGTGTGATAATAAATGTAATGAGGACTTCATTTGAGTTTGAATACTGTCTATAAGACAATATTCGTGTAAAAACTCTAAGCTACGCTGTTGTCGTATTGTATAAAAGAAGTTTGTATTTGATTTATGTACCATGTATTTGGTGACTCAAAATGGGTGATGTATACCTATTTTGGGGGCATCACAACTTCCCTTCGATGAAGATCATCATAACTTTTTTGTCGATCTTGTGAGGTTTGTATACGTTTTCAGATCATTTGAATCTTTTTCGTAGTCATGCTTACTAATTCTGGTCCCAACAACGTTGCTTCACCCACCTCATCCCAACATACTGGAGAACGACACTTTCGTCCATACAACGCCTCGAATGGAGCCATGCCTATACTTGCTTGATAACTGTTGTTGTAGGAGAATTCCACCAATGGTAAATACTTGTCCCAAATTCCTTTGAAGTCTAGAACGCAGAGTCTCAATAGACCTTCAAGAGTTTGAATAGTCCTTTCCGATTGCCCGTCCGATTGAGGATGATATGCATAATTGAATCATAAATTAGTGCCCATAGCTTTCTGCAAGCTGACCCAAAATCGTGAAATGAATATTGGGTTTCGATCAGAAACTATGGATAATGGCATACCATGCAATCTCATAATCTCATTTATATACATACAAGCAAGACATTCAAGTGAATAAGTTTCTCGTATAGGCAAGAAATGAGCAGACTTGGTTAATCTATCAATAATGACCCAAATTGCATATGTGCCTTGAGAAACCTTGGGAAGACTAGTAACAAAATCCATGTTGATGTGCTCCCACATCCATTCTGGAATTTCAAGTGATTGCAATGGACCTTTTGGTACTTGATGCTCCGCCTTGACACGTTGACGAGTTAAACACCTTGATATAAACTCTGCGATCTCTCTCTTCATATTGCTCCACCAAAATGTATGTCGAAGATCCCAATACATTTTGGTACTTCTAGGATGGATTGCAAACGGTGTGTTGTGTGCCTCCATCATAATTTTATAATTCAAACCAGAGTCGTTAGGAACACAAAGTTTGGAGTTAACTCGAAGTATTCCTTCTTCGTCGATCCTTGCTTCTGGAATAACACCTTCTTGTACTTTTTTTCTTCATACGCATCAAGTTCGGGTCTGTAACTTGAGCAACTTTAACTTTATCGATTAAAGTCGGTTCTACTAGTATACTTGACATCATCACGTGGGTACTTGGAGTCTTTAACTCTATCTCCATCCTTTGTAAGTCATAGAAAATGGGCTTTTGTGTTGAAAATATCGCACTCGTACCCACATATGATCTTTTACTTAACGCATCAGCTACCACGTTTGCTTTTCCATGATGGTATTGAATGGTATGGTCATAATCTTTCAACAGCTCAAACCAATGTCGTTGCTGCATGTTTAGTTCCTTTTGGGTGAAAAAATATTTGAGGCTTTTATGATCCGTATAGATCTCCACTTTCTCTCCATACAGGTAAATATCTCCAGATCTTTAGCACAAAAAAAATTGCTGCCAACTCTAAATCATGAGTAAGGTAATTCCTCTCATATTCTTTGAGTTATCGCGAGGCAAAGGCTATGCCTTTCCCATGTTGCATGAGAACACATCTTAACCCTCTGTTTGAACCATCATTGTAGATGACAAATCACTCTGAACCAGATGGTATTGTCAGAATAGATGCTGAAATAAGTCTCCTCTTGAGTTCTTAAAAACTCTTCTCATATTCCTCGCTCCAACCGAATTTTGTATCTTTTCGAGTCAGCTGAGTTAATGGAGTAGCGATTCGAGAAAATCCTTCCACGAATCTCCGGTAATAACCAACTAAGCCCAGAAAGTTACGTACTTCGGTCACTGACTTAGGTTGCTCCCAGCTTTGTATTGCTTCAATCTTCACTGGGTCAACAGATATTCCGTGATTTGATATCACGTGCCCAAGGAATGCTACTTCCTCAAGCCAGAACTCGTATTTCTTCAACTTGGTATATAAATTTTTTTCACAAAGCTTTTGGAGTATCAGACTCAAGTGTTGCTCATGATCTTCACGAATTTTGGAGTATATGAGGATGTCATCAATAAAGACAACCACAAAATGATCCAAATATTCCTTGAATACTCGGTTCATCATATCCATGAAGGAATCAGGAGCATTAATCAATACAAAAGACATGACTAGGAATTCATAATGCCCATACCGAGTTCTAAAAGTAGTCTTTGGAATGTCATCAATTTTAATCTTTAACTGATGATATCCGGAATGAAGATCGATCTTTGAAAAGAATTTAGCTCCTTGTAACTGGTCAAATAGGTCATCAATGCTAGGCAACGAGTACCTATTTTTGTTGGTGACATGATTTAACTCCCGATAGTCAATGCAAAGTTACATACTCCCATCTTTCTTCTTTACGAATAGAACAGGAGCACCCCAAGGAGACGTACTAGGATGAATGAAACCGATGTCTAACCATTCGTGCAGTTGGGTTTTTAACTCCTGAAGTTCAATAGGAGCCATTCGATATGGGGTTTTGGAAATAGGTTTTGTACCAGGTTCAAGGTCAATACAAAACTCGATTTCACGCTCTGGTGTAGGAAATACGTCACAAAATTTATTAACAATAGAAATATCATTCAAATCTGACGTATTTTTGTTTAAATCCGTGACATGGGCTAAGAAAGCTTGACATCCATTTTCAATAAATGAATGGCTTTATGGTTTGATATGACAGTGATTGACTTTAGTGGTTTGGTTGTTTGAATTCGCATAATAGGTTGGTTAGGAATATGAAAGCTAACAACCTTACAAAAACAATCAATTTTAGCATGATGAGTAGTTAACCAATCAATCCCTAAAATCACATCAAATACAAGTATTTTCAAAGAGATAAGATCGACATGTAACTTGAGGGTGCCGATTTGAATCAAACAAGATTTTTAAACAATGGATGTAATGAAGGTTTCTCCCAACGGAGTTTCAACATATAAGTCAAAGTCTAATTTCTCTAGAGTCAAATTTAAACGTTGAGAGCAAGTAGGTGAAATAAAAGAATGGGTAGAACCGGTATCAAATAAGGTATAGAATTCACAAGAGTTTATGATTAGCTTACCCATGATAACTTTATTTGGGTTCCTTGCTTTTTGGGAGGTCATGACAAACACTCTCCCTTGAACTACCGATTTAGAGTTGTCTGGGATGACTTTTGGTGTCTTCATCCCAGCTGAACTTGACTTCACTACACGATAAAATTGGGCTAGGTGACATTCTCTTCCACAATTTTAACACGCTTTGGGTTGCTATGTACTGTTTGGACTGATGTGTCCCTCCCCTCCGCATTTGTAGCATACGACCGGTGGTCATTCTCCTTCCTTGAAAATGGGTGCTGGTGCTGTTGTCTTTCCATCGAACCTGTCGACGTCAGGATTTTATTTTTTCCTTTTCTTTACTTGTTCTTTGGTGTTCTCATGTTAGGTGAGATTTGTTTGAAAAAATAAGTGAAAAAGGTCCTACATGTATGATGTCGACGATGGACGGTTAAGAGTCGCCAGTTGGTTTTTTATATGGTTGTACCAACACAACCGAGAAAAGGTTTGCACATTGACCCAGTGATGTGACACTGCTAAATGGGTCGATGAAATCGAGATTTATTAGGGTCCGGGGACTTGATTATGCGGAGGGAAGGTGTTAGGCACCCCCCAACATCCGTGTTACCATGGTGACCGCCACTTTTCAAGAAACTGTTATATGAATGTGTGTGTGTGTGTGGATCAATGTGCAATTATTTGAAAGTAGTGCGAGGCCTCGTTCGCACCTATATACACAGGGTTTAAATTTGTGTAAAAATTCAATTTTTAACAAGATATAGCAGTGACGTTTTATAAAAGAGGCTTTTCAAACCCTTGTGCTCAATTGTAATTGAGTCCTTTTATACTCCCATTTTATTAAGTGTTCGGCTTGATTGTTTTTAATTTTTGAGATGTGAAGCATCTTCGAGAAAATAATGTACAAAATAGTGTCGAACTCTTCGTGGGTATGAAAACCATCTGAGGAAATCCAAACACCGTGAATAATTTACAAGCTGCTTATAACTGAAAAAATGTCCATCACGGGAACCGAATCTAGATCCAGTAGACTGAATCTATGATCACATGATTACTAGGCTCACATGATGCCGCAATTGATAATAAAGCAGTAAACATGTATATATATAAAAGCTATAAATATATTTATACAGACATGATTAGCCACCACGAAGCACCTCCATGGGGGATTAGAAATGTAAATAAAGCTGTAAAAGCAATCAACCGCCACGAAGTAAACTCCAAAAGCGAGACGGAAAGTAAATAAAGTCAGAAGATGGTCAATCGCCATGAAGTAAACTCAAAGTGGAATGTAATAAAAAAAAGAAAAGGCCACGAAGTAAACTCTAAGCCTGACATGAATGTATATATATATATATATATATATAAAAGTAGTAAACGCACCGGATATAAAACCAATGCTCATCGAACATAATTCGATAACAGTTCATATATATAAGTATATATATATAAAAGCAATAAACGCTCCGGATGTAAAATCCAGGCTCATCAGACAGAGTCTTATAATAGTTTATATATATATATATATATATAAACAAGTAAACGCTCTAGACCAAAGTCTAGGCTCAATCTAGGCATAACTCGATAATGTTAGTCCATATATATATATATATATATATATATATATATATATATATATATATAATGAAATGAAACCATGGAATAGAAGTTCGGGCAAACACATACAACACGACTCTCAACATGAAGAAATATGTGTGCAAAGATGAAGAGAAAGACTTTATAGAGTATGAGAAGGCTTATAGTGGGCGGCCAAGGCAGGCTTCTATGACTCTAGATGGATAAACACTCAGCTCCCGCGGGTAAAATGTAGCTATATATGAGCTAACAAGTGTTTGAAATGATAAAGCACTCAATATGGGGTGTGTACAGAGCAAATTGGACAGGGCTTCCCGTGACAACCCCAAATCCGGGTCCTAAATCACCACAGATCTGGTTCAATCATTTTATAACTATTGCAGAAGATATAAACATAAATTATTTATACAATAACTTTACACATTTTCCCCCAAGGTCGAGTAACCTTAATTTATACATTATTCATAACTTGTCTAACATATAACATTATTATTATATAATACTATTACAAATCTAGCTGCACACATTATCTTAAAGCTGGAAATGTCTTTAACCTTTCCTTGTATCCAACGCATTCGCCTTAATCTGCAATGTTTATCATGATATAGTAAGGGTGAGCATGAAGGTTGCCCATCAAGTTAAAATTTATTTAAGGATATATCATAATTGAAAGAATCTGAATAATAAGCTGGCTATAATTCAACAATATAGTTATGAATTAGCACGAACAAACTTTTGACTGAACAAGTATTAAACATGAACAAATATATTTGGACCGAATGGTAATGAAGGTGATCAGCCTTTTATACCTGACTTATACATGCAATATGTACAGAGTACAATTTTACAATGGCAATCAGCAATGATTATCCATAAGCATATTTGAATGAAACAACTCTAAGTAGAGTTAAGTAAAACTTGCCTGAACCGTTGATTACCGCTATGCAATTAATAAGTTTTGTCAGAACCTAATATATAAATAATATCGATATACAAATTAGAATAATATCATCACAGTATTTAAAATAACCTAAACACATTATCACATAATCCTATCCGTCTATAACACACATAAGACTTAACCTCAAGTCAAACTTTTACAGTCTGAATCGAGTTCAGCAAAATTCTAACATCTCGACGGTCTAGTCGGACAAAAATCGAGTTTAAGTTCAATTAAACTCTGTCTAAACACTTAACCATTATCTAAGATAATTGATTAACAGTCAAAATATTTTTTGTAAGCTCATAATAATTTTTACATAATTATTATCATTTAAAAAGATTTTTCAATCATTAATATCGTATTTAAATAAATTAAATACCACATAATTCCTTTATCATTAATATTTATTTAATATCAAATATTAATGAAATACATGTCATAATATTATAATATGTTTATAATATCACAAAGTATTTTTAATACTTTAAAATCACCTTTATATGATTTTTAAACAATTAAATTTATTATCCGTTAATTGCTATTACTATTAAAATATTAATATTTTCATGACAAAATATCAAAAGTTATATTTTATAACTTAAAATATTTTTATAATACTTAAATCATTTTTATATGATTTATAAATCATTAATTCTATTTTTCCTTAATTTATTTAATAAATTTACAAAATAAATAAATTATCATTAATATTAATTAATTAATGAAATTCCTCACAAAATATTAAAAGTCACTAAAAATAACTTAAAATATTTTCTTTTACCATTATATATTTTTCATGATTTTTCATGTATTAAAACCATTTTAAATAATTTATTTAATATTATAATTAAATAAATTAAATATCATTTATATTCCAAAAATATTAAATATTTATGAAATATACTCAAAATAATTAAAAACTAATTTTTCAGACTTTAAAATAATTTTTAAGAATTTATTTTGTATTTTTAATAATTAAAAACTATTTTATTTTATCTACTTATTAAATAAAATAAATAATTTTCAGAAAATAATTATTAATAAAGGGCCCTATAGCGACAGAACCGTCACTATAGGTGTTCTTGAGCAAGAACCCAAAAACTCAAAGTCAGTTACGAGGTGCGACGTTTGACCGGTTCTTATTTTTAATCCATACATGTTTTGGGCTAACTAATGTTTGTAGATCGTAGTACTAATGTAATATTACATGTTCCCACAACTAGATAGGTCATACAACATCACACATAGAAGATCTGAGCCTTCAAAATATCTGACAACACTATTCTTCATTTCTGGGTTTTCCAGAAAATGAAGAACAGACGAGGGTGCTAGGTTTAGATCTTTATAGTTTGCAGTCTGGTCTTGAAAATTATGTTCTAAAGGTTCATACTTGTAGAGTAAATGTCAGGGTCAATTTCTGTACAACCAGATCATCCAAACAACAACACAAATGTCAGATCAAAGCTGGTCAAAGTACTAGCCAGAAAACGGTTCTTGAAGATTCTGGGTTACCCAGAATCTCCTTCCGACGAGTTGGTCAATGCAAGTTTGACCTTGCATAACTATGATCCAGTACATGATCTGGTGGGTCTAAGGGCTTTGATGTGTATTTCTCATGCCAGACAACAACATAACAACAACAACTTGGCAAAACTAACAAACCACAGCAAGATTCATGGCCTAAAAAAACTTGCCAGACATAATCTGGAAATTATGGGCTGCCCAGATTTCAGTTTTCGTCGTCTGTCAACTGACTTTGACCACTCATAACTTGTAATCTACACATGATCCGGACTTGATTCAAGTTCCAGATCAAAGTACTCATAGCATAGAACAAATCTAAACATAAAACACACATAATACCTAATACACACAGATCTACAAGCCCTGACATATGGCTGTCAGGCCATCATTTTTAACATTTTTAGATTTTTGAAATCTTTAGATTCGAGCATCTAGATGTTATGGATCTGGGATCTAACAATCCAGATCTCTAAATGACACCTTATAACACATTTCTAAACAACAAATCACATTGCTAATTAGGTTTTCAAAATCAAAAATCAATTTTCTAGCATTTTTCAAAATCAAAAATTGATATTTCTAAATTGTAATTAGGATTTTATAATTATATTAAGATTTCCTAATCATAATCCAAGCTTGCTAATTAGGATTATTATTTCCTAATTTAAAATTTCTAATTAAGCAATTATGGTCATAATTGTACATTAGGGTTTATAACCCACGAATTAGGGGTTTAAATAGAAAATAATATTTCTAATTTAGAAATTAGGTTTCCTAATTACTTATAACTTGAAAATTAGGATTAAGGTTTCCTAATTAACATTACAATTATTAAATTAACAATTAGGTTTTCCCTAAGTATAAATTAGGGTTTCAAATCCAGAAATTAGGGTTTTCTAAATCAATTAGGGTTATCCCTAATTAGATTATTATTAATAACGTTTAAACCTTATACTATCATTTGCATTACCAATTTAGGGTTTTCAACATCCGAATTAGGGTTTCGAATTCCCAGAACTGAAAGTAGGGTTTCCAAAAACGGTTTTAGGGTTTCTTATAAATCGTAAGAATTTTCTAACTAAACGTTGACGTTCTTAATATAATATTAGGGTTTGCCACTGATATATCTTATTTGGTCAACCCTTTACCCTTAACCACATACTTTTCACATAATACCATATATACAGAACATATTCACGTATATCCTTAATCTTGAATAATTCACCAAAAGATTTGTAAATTCATAGAATTCCTTCTCGAAAATCTCAAATCCATTCACTTCTTTTCTGTCTAAGTTTATTATTTAACCTTAATTCAATATTTTAAAATTTTATAAATATCCAAATTCTCGGGTTGTCACAGCTTCCTTACCGTATTTTTTCTTACAAATGGCCACCCCAAGCCCACTATTTATAGAGGGGGGAGCCATAGGTGCCGCAGTTGTACATGCAGCTGGACGGGTTGCCCCGAGCTTCGCAGGTCCTGTCGTCTCGAAGTACGTGCACGCATGCACTGTAATGTCCGCTCAAACTTGCAGAACTTCAATCTGGGCATCCGAACGAGGTATACAAGACCTTTTTCAGACCACTTTTGTCGAGAGTTACGCAATGACATGGGATTAGAGGTTGTATGAAGTCAGGAAGAGGGGACCATACCCATGGTCTTCAAGTTTCAAATTCTATCCAGCGTGCTGCCACGCGTAATAGTCACTCGGGATCGGAACTCCTTGGCTCTTGTGGGACATTGTTGTGTAGAAATGTATGTATGATATGTTGAGACGGTGTACTGGGTTTGAGGTGGCAAGATGACTAGTTTACTCTTCACCGGGGTTATCTCCAGTTTGGGCTGATAGCATACGTTGCTTAGGGTTACATCTGAGATTGGACTGCTGCTAGTGTTTGAATTTCGCAGGGTCATCTGTGAGTGTGCCTATCTTCTCGGTGTTAGCTCTGGGTCTTTGGTATGAGTGCCTCGGCAGGAAGTCTGAGATTGTAGCTGATTGCATGCATTTGAAACAAGCATTTCCTGAGTTATCACCGGAACTGTAACGACATTCCTTGGGGTTATCTCCAAGGATGAAACTCGGGGTTATCTTCAAGGTTGGAATTGATACTCCTGGTGTGTGTTCTGGGTTTGAGACTGAACTTCTGGTAGTATCCGAAATGGATGTGAGCTGTCTTCCAGGGTTATCTCCGAAAGACAAATCTGCCCTCTTGCAATGTTAGTAACAGGTGTGCAGAAAATTTCGAGTGTCTATAGATGCCCCTCTTTATCATATTCATGCAATGCAAGGCATGTATATGATAAAGAATCCTAGACACTTGAAATGTAAACAAGATAAACATGATGCGATGTGTAACAACATGATGCAAATGATGTATGTGGTTCTGTTGGATTGTTTTCCAACATGATGGAATGATTGTCGTTTCTCTATTAATCCTGCCGGGGATGACAATTAGTGATGTTTTGGACATGCGATCCAAGCCTTTAAGGATGTTGACATTGGGGTTATCACCAAAGTCCTGGATCATTGATATAAACTTTACTCTGTAGAAGTTCCTCTCGTGTGTAAGAGATCTGTGGGGATAAAGATCTGTCTGTTTGAGGATGTATATAACATATCCCATCACCGGTCTTCTTCGATGAGGATGGTCTTCTCTGGATTGTGTCACCAGTGTATAGCATGATCCTGTCGGAGTTACTACCAACAATATGCATTGTCAGGACTGCTTGGCCTACATTGATGTGTGTATCACTGGATGGATCCCTGTTGGGCAAATTGTCAAGGCTGCTTGATGTTCATTAATGTGTGTATCAATGGTTGCATTACGTTGTGACCCTTGACGGGGACTCGCACGCATTATGGACGGCGATGCGTTGTAACCCTCACTGGGGATCATGTCAATGAATGACATCACGTTGTAACCCCCGTCGGGGATCATGTCAATGAATCATATCACGTTGTAACCCCCTCCAGGGATCATGTTAATGAATGACATCACGTTGTAACCCCCGCCGGGGATCATGTCAATGAATGACATCACGTTTTAACCCCCGCCGGGGATCATGTCAATGAATGACATCACATTGTAACCCCCGCCGGGGATCATGTCAATGAATGACATCACGTTGTAACCCCCGTCGGGGATCATGTCAATGAATGACATCGCGTTGTAACCCCCGCTGGGGATCATGTCAATGAATGACATCGCGTTGTAACCCCCGTCGGGGATCATGTCAATGAATGACATCGCGTTGTAACCCCCATCGGGGATCATGTCAATGAATGACATCGCGTTGTAATCCCCGCCGGGGATCATGTCAAGGAATGACATCGTGTTGTAACCCCCGCCGGGGATCATGAAGTTTTTAGGGTTACGACCCTGCAATGACGACATCAGACCTGCGTAAGGTATTACCGAATGTGATTGTCAAAAGCTGAGATCATCGGCATAGTATACCCGGTGTGGGGGCAAGTACCAATGAGACATATGTGAAGCCATAACTTGACTTGTGAACACCAGGATTTTCGGCTAGTCTGCTCAATCGTGTAGCATTTTTATTCCTGATTTGGCCTTTTCAGCTTGTGAGAACTCCGTTGCAACTCGAACTGGACCGAGACGGAGGGGTGAGACCCACATAGGGGTGCCACAGGTACACCTGCAGCAGCCACAGGTGGACCTGCGACCATCCGTGGTGCTATTAAGGCTGTAGGTTTACCTTTTCAAGCCATTTTTAAGTTGCGCTGCGAAGGAAATTCGAGAGCTCTTTTTCAGATCTGCTGAGTTTGGGCGTCTTTCTTCAAATTCTGTCACCGCGCAAATGTTCTACACTGTCCTGGTAATGTATGCATGTCTTCTTTTCCAGTTTTTATCCGTTGGAAAATGACTTATCACATAAAATGCATCTAAACACATAGTAGTGAATATGCATGCTCAAATGACTTGATAAAAAATATTCAACATAGTAAATGTTAGTATTAAACCATGCTGAACATAATGTTATGAAAAAATTTGACTTTGGAGATAGTTAAATTGGCACCTTTTTCTGCTATTTCCTATCCTATTTCAGGACAAATGAGCAAAAGGTAAAACTGCAAAGTAATCCTGGTAATTAAACTACCCTTATGGATTGATGACTTTGATTTTTAATGCATATAATATGTATACGATCGTATACAAAAGGTGTCTTCTTGAATGTCCACCTCAGCATGCCTCTTGCGTGTGGATAGTCCTATTTACAAAGGGGACTATGTCAAAATTTTCCAAAACGTAGGCATTGAGTAGTCATGCATTTTTAACCCTACTGTAGCCGTATGTTAAAATAATACATGCATGCATGTAGTCATAAAAATACATTTTGAGAAGCTCCAAGTTAAACATTACCACACCCTTTCTGAGGTGATTTGGAGACTTGTTGTCCAGATACTATGGATCTGGATCAGGCGAGTAGTTCCCGCAAGACTACGTTTAGTGTACGGAGGAGGGGTTCTGAAGTGCCTCGACCCCATTCTGTTAGACAGCCTCGTCGTTTGGTGGAGGCGGTGATACATCCTGTCCAGATTGAAGTGCCAGACATCGAGGATGAGGATGAGGATGTTCCAGTTGTGGACCCCGCTTTTGCTGCACGTGCTCCCAATAGGGATTTGCCAGACATTTAGGTGGTGAACCTAGAACTTCTGGGCAACTTGAGTCGACACCCTTCAGTTTACCTGCACGCAAACGAGGTATACAATGAGATCTTAATCATCCTTATTTCCTATTGATGAGGAGTGAAGGGTTCTGATGTTGATCTGTATTTGATGTAGGTTCCCAGCTTTACACAGCCTCGAGGGAATTGGTTCAGTATCCACTCTATGTATCAGGCTTTGCATGATGATTATAGAGCAATTGTACATGGCTGGGGATTCGGGACGTTCTTTTCCATTCTTCCCCGTCGTTGTCCTTGGGGTTACCTCAGGGCATTGTTTGAGCGCTGGTTTCACCAGACTCAGTCACTCCATTTACTGGACTGTGAGGTGACGATGACGTCGATGGATTGGCGGTTTATTACAGGTATGGAGTTTAGAGGGGCGCCAATGCCTTGTACATCGGATATTACCCCTACTGCCGTCAAATCCTTGTTGGGAGTTTCAGATGGAGCGCTCAAGGGCATGACTGTTTGTATAGGTCCTTTGAGTGTAGACGCTATGAGTGGGCTATTGAGTGAGCCTATACCAGATGATGTCAGAGTCAGGGATCGCATTCTTCGGCGATTGTTACTAATGATCATTAGGGGATGCTTCATAGGAGATAACTCGTCTACAATGTCTTTCGCTTTGATCAGCACCACTCGACACGTGGACCATATTGGAAATTATGATTGGGACTCCTACACCTTTGCCTATTTCCTCAGGGGAATGCTCATGCGATCGCAGGGCTTGACTGAGGCTTGGCTAGGATTATACCCGTTCCTACTGGTGAGTTTCTCTGTTGTCTTTTCCCATGTATAGGTTAAGAGTGTTGACTGACATCAGATGATTTGCCTTTGGGTTGGTAGTTCTGGGCCTATGAGAGGCTTCCATGTTTGCGTCATGTGAGTGTTTTAGGTTTAGACACCTATCCACGAGGACGGTGATGGCATCATTCCATACTGGTGGAGGTCCCTGTTGCTGAGGGTTTCACTCATTGCCGCCTACAGCTGGAGTTATTGACAGTGGATGTCATCACGTGGGTTCCCTACTCTGGGGAGCATTTGGGCATTGGATTTGAGGATGGGTACCCAACTGGTGTCGAGCACGTGATTTCCACCCGTAGAATTCCTCTCTTTACAGATGGAGGATGGGAGCTCTACTTGGAAGAACGTGCTATCAGGAGCACTACAGGAGAGATTTTCATGTCGATCTTGCCTCCTGACAGGCGTTATTGGCCTGTTTCATGGTCACCCGTCATCGATATCCCATTGTTGGGGGTTGACAGTTTTACATTATCAGAGGGTCCCTGTACTCAGGAGATGTTCTAGCATTGGTGGTTCCCTCGTACCATTGGAGCTCAGACCCGCACCACTCAGTTCATGGGGGATATGGTTCCAGGATCTGTGATGATGATGGATTGGCTAGCCTGTGTCAGAGATCCGACTCATGTGACACAGATTGACAGTCTGACCCAGCGACTGGACCGGGCACATTTCTTTATCCGGCACTTGGGTAGAGATCCTTCAAAGGCAGATACTTTTGATCCCTCTAGCTTTGGCGCTGGCCCCTTAGGTGACCCATATGGTTTTGCTGGTGCAAATCCTCCCTTGTACAGGCCTGACATCCCCGTGGATAGAGATCCAGTGACTCAGGAGGAGTTACATCAGGTGGACATGATTGATGATGTAGACATTGACACCATTGTCTTCTTCTGATGTATATTCTCGTTATTTCTTTTGATAGGCCTCTATTAGACATTGGGTAGCTTCTCCCCATTCTCGCTATATCTTTTGATAGGCCTCTGTTAGTTGTAGGGCAGTTTTGCCCCATTTCCCTGTATTTTAGCTGTACAGAGATGTATTAGATGATGACATACTTAGGAATATATGTACAATTTTCCATTCCCTATATCATATTGGCATCTATTGTATCATGCATGTATTATGTTATGCATATGTATGTATTTCTAGAGATATTCAGCATTGACCCCTAGATGGTCTTACGCGACACGGCTTTGTCATAGATGTCTTCTTTGTGATTAGTCAGTATTGATCATACCCCACCATTATTGGTTATATCTGATATGCGATCGCGGTATGTTAGCATGTCACCATCAGATAGGGTGACTGTAGATCATTTGTTGCAACATACTATAACCCTGTTGATGTTTCAGGTTCCTATAGGATTCATGGAGGGCATGCTGGAGCACTAGGTATCGGAGAGGCAGGTTTTCCGATTTGGGACCCATGAGTTGACTCCCACTCTGGAGGAGTATGCACGTTTGACGATGCTGCCCTTAGATAGACCCTGCGTATATATGTCAATTGGAGACATGAGTAGACAGTTCATGACCCTTACTAGCTTAAGGCGTGGGGTGGTGCAGGATGAGCTCACATCTGGCCACGTTATATCTCAGCGTTTTCTGTTTGATAGATTTGGGTCTGAGGATAGTTATACACGACATTCCGGGGATTTTACCACACCAGAGGATCATTGGCGTTTGGCCAGAGTGGATGTACTACTATTGTGCATACTGTCATATGTCTATATGCCACGGTATATGGATAAGTTGGGCATAGGAGTTATCATGGCAGTGAGTGCTCTCAGGGAGGGTAACACCATCATATCGATGATCATAGCAGAGACTCTGAGGTCAGCTACATACTGTTGTACTTATCCGACAGGAGTGTTTACGGGCAGCTCAGTCATGCTGTATGTGTGGTTTATGTCACACTTGAGACCGATTGGCACTTTCAGACGGCATGAGTATTTTTTCACCCATGATATAGCCATGTCATACTCCTTTCAGGCTGTAGAGTGTATAGATGCTACATCTTGGTCTGCTTTCCTGGCCAGGATCGGAGATCCGTTTGTTATATTGCCGTGTTCAGGGCTTAGTTCACCCTACAGCTTCATCGCTCATGCTCCGGGAATGAATTATATTCCTATGGATGGATTGAGAGGCATGATTACCTATCACCCACTGGCCGTGATGTGTCAGTTTGACCAGTTCCAGGACTTTCATCCTTTTGAGGGAGTATCGAGTCAGCGATTCGCTTCTCACCACTTATCATCAGAGGATAGATCCAGGGTGTATGCCTGTTGGGATCAGCTAGAGCTAGCTGCATTTTCTATCAGTCATCCAGGTTGTTCTGCAGAGTATTCCACATGGATGGAGATAGAGACTGCATTAGCTGCGGTAGCATCCATACTGTAGAGGACTTATTTCGGCGATGAGGAGCTTATGGAGGCTGATATTCCCATCGGGAAGGATTCGACTATTGGGTTGCCAACATTTGTGATGGATTTTCCCACTACGAGTGCTACTGTGATTCAGCATTCAGCACAGTATCTGGAGCAGAGTCTACATCTGATGACCTTTGAGAGAGATCATGCTAGGGCCTTGATGTTGACATCTCTTGATGGGAGAGATGCAGCTCTATTGGAGAGAGATGAGGCTAGATCAGCTAGAAATGCATTGATTATAGAGCGGGATAATGCTCTATCTTCCCGGGATGTTGCCTTCGCAAACAGTACTTCAGTGAGATCCCTTACGACTGGGATCCTTGCTGATATGAGTGCATACATTGATGAGCATCATGCCACCATGCAGTTAGCCTCTGATCTGCTAGCTCGTGTAGATACCATTGGGCAGGAGCTTGCAGCGTTACCTCATTATTCTGAGAGGGATGCTATGTTAGATCTGATAGTCCGCATACACACAGATCCGTAGATAGCCTTGTATTTTCTTGCACAGACTAGCTTAGCCATTTTGTCATGTACAACACATATTGTATATATCAAACAGTATTATGTATGTCAGGGAAATATATTTTGATTCACTTCCCTTTCAATTGTGCCTTGATACTTGCTTGATATTTGCCTGTTTCTTCAGGGCTTGTGATCTTGATGCTTTCTGAACCCATCCTTGATGTGTGGACATTGGGATGTCGCAGGATTTCTCAAAATGGATCATTGATCTGTATATATCCCTACCATCTTTGGTGTCATGGCAGTGATGTATGTCATGTTTACGTTTTTCGTTCCATTTCTTCCACTTCAGGATCAGGAATCAGGACCTCTTTTTCTTTGAATGGTACTGGTTTGGGAAACAGCATGGCCATAACATGGGCTAGCACCTTTATTAGATACTGTATCAGCTCATGAGGTGTGGGTGTAGAAAATCGCCTTATGGCGGAAGCTTAAGGAACCTGCTTATGCTTATGAGGATTCCTGTGGCTAGAATTGGCAGAATAGCCTAGTCCATCTATCCCAGTTTAACTAGACACTTGAATCGGGTGCTTAATACCCTGCTGATCTTTACCAAGCCCTTGTCCAGGCTGATGAAGCAATGACGTCATTTCTTGAGTCACCGACATCACCTCGGCAGAAATCTTGGGTACAGGAAGTGGTGCTCCAATAGGATGGTATTGCGTGTTACTCACTTCCAAATTATGAAAATTGGCCGGCTCAACTTCTGAATTGAAGCTGATGATTGGTAGGTCTCCTTGTTCAGGACATTTCGGCTCTACGTTGACAGTGACTAGACTATTGTTGACAATGTTATTGAGTTGTTGATGTAATATAGAAGGGACGGCTCCAGCCATGTGGATCCATGGTCTCCCTGATAGCAGGTTGTATCCTGAATCTATCTTGAGAACATGAAAGGATACATTGAATGTATTTGGACCAATCTCAATTGGCACCTCAATCTCTCCGACAGAATTTCATCGAGATCCATCAAATGCTTTGATAACAGTATGGTTGCTTCAGATCCGTTTGAGATTGACGTTCATCTTCACCAAGGTGGCATAAAGACAGATATTCAGAGACGAACCTCCATCTATTAAAACTCCAGCTACCATATACCCGGAGGACAAAACTGCAATGTGCAATGGTTTGTAATGACTTGTCCCTTCGGGCGGTATATCGTCATCAGTGAAGGATATCACATTCTTGTTAAAAATGTGATCAACCAAATGTTGAAATTTTTCCACATTCACTAACTTCGACAAATAGGCTTCTTCCAAAACCATTAATAAGATCTTCGTGAGATCCTCAGAAGAGAAAACCAAGTCCAATATTGAGATCTGATATGGAGCTTCTCTTAAGCTTAAAACCACCTTGGCTTCATTATGGCGCATAGTGCAAAAGAATTTCTCAATTTTCTCCATGGGAATTTTCCCCTTTGCTTTGATGGCGGGCTTCATTACCCTCCGAGGAAGATACAGTGGATTATCCTTTGACATTGTAGCAGTAGTATGAGACGTGGATCCTTCAGCTTTTCCATAATTCCATGGAACTTTATATAAGCTGACAACAGGATATTGTGGTCTGAAGGGTAAAGAAATTGGCTCTGATGCAGCCACTTTAAAAGGATTGACAGCTCCTTTGAGTTGAATTGCTTGTATGGAAAATGGCTTGACACTCTCATCGGCCTCAACGGATATAACTGCTACTAATCCCTTCCATTTAGTAGGATAAGTATTCCCACATTCGAGTATCATAGTGTCATCGCCTGCCAGTTGCAGGACACCGCTATCAATTAGATTTTGAATAAGGTGGCGGAGTGCCCATCATTCTTCTGTGCTGTGACCGTGAGAATGTGAATGATATTGACATACTCCATCGGAGTTGAACCGTCCTGAACGGGGATTAATTGGAGGTAGAAGGGAGGTAATTCTTCCTTCGTTGATTAACATTTGAAATATCTCCTCCATAGGTTGGCCTAGGTATGTAAATTCCCTTTGATTGGCAAAATCCCGATGGGCTTTAGCATTTGCTCTCTTCGCAACCTTATCCTCCATAGCTTCGCTTTCTAAAGGCGATGGTGGAGCATTCGTAACAAAACTAAGGAGATAGGCATGCTCCTGGCTGATTAACTGGCGGGTGACTTGATGTTGATAGGTCACCAGTTCTTCCAATTGTTCAATTTTCTTACAAAGAGCTTTCATCTTTCGTTCCATAGCAAATTAAAACTTTGCGTAATCCCATCTGTCAACACCATCTTTGATGGTTTGGGATGATTCACTGTTAAAATTAGAACTTTGTTCAGCGCTCCAACTGATCATGTTGACCTCTTATTCTTTGTGTTGAGGAAGAGGGTTGTCTTGCACATGAGGTTGATCTGGTTTGGTAACCACGATCTTTCCGTTATCTATTAAATCTTGGATCTTGTGTTTCAAGTCCCAACAATCTTGAGTATCATGTCCAGGTTCCCCGGCTTGATAAACACACTTCCGAGTAGTATTAAAACCCCTCCCATTAGGGTTGGCTGGTGGAAGAAGATGCGTAATTTTCTTCTAAGTAGTCATAAGAGCAAGAATATTCTCGAGCGAGTCTCCTAAGGGTGTGAACGTTTGAGGGCGCTTTGCTTCTCCACCTTTTGGCAATGGAGGGTTTGAAGATTGTGCTTGGAAAGGGGAGTAGTTTCTCCTCTGTATAGGCATATTCTGACTGCCTTTTTGACCTTGTAGTATCAAGGAAACATCCCCCTCTTTCTTTTTATGGACCCTCTAGGGGTTATTTCCATAAGATCCAGATTGGATGTGCTCAGCAACTGCTTTAAGAGCGGCTAGGTCTTGAATCTTTCCTGACTTCAATCCCATCTTAGCTATTTCTCCGTGTTTGATCATTTCAGAAAATGGTTTGCCAATACCAGCTAAGACTCTTTCATAGAAAGGAGCTTCTTGTATGTCTATGAAAGTCATGATCATTTCTGATTCCGTCATGGAAGGAATAACTTGAGCAGCAAGGCACCTCCACCTTTGAGCGTACTTTCTGAAAGACTCATTAGACTGTTTCTTAACCTTGGTAATCTGGTACCGGTCAGGAGCCATCTGAGACTGGAAGCTGTATTGAGTGAGGAATGCGTGAGCTAGCTCTTCCCAATTATGAATCTTTGAATTGTCTAATCTGGTATACCACAAACCAAGCTTCTCGGTCGGACTCTTCCGAACAATTTGCATTACGAGCTTTTTCATTTTCCGCATAAGATCCAAGTTCTCCAATGAACACCTTCAAATGTGTGTAAGGATCTCTTAACCCATCATATTTTTTGAAGTCAGGAGTTTTAAATTTCTCTGGATAATGGACACCCGGGAATATACAAAGGTCAGCATATGAAACACTTTCGGGTGCTCCAATTCCTTTGATTACACGAAGGGTTTCTTCCATTTGAAGAACTTTCTTCTTGATGTCACCGGTGTCTGGATCTCTTTGAGATGGGTGATATCATAACTTTTGTTGGTCATATCCAACTGCATTTCAGGTTCTGTAATGGCTTTGTCAGGACCTTGGAATCCTCCTTATGTAGAGGATTCAACATGTATGGGTATCCTCGTACCGTGAGTAGACTGATGTAGTTCTTAAAGCAGAACAACCAAATATGTGATTTATTTACTTAATCCGTCAAATTATTTGCGCAAAACTGGATTAAGGTCAGTCTGGTCTAATGACGACATAATTGGCTGTAGGCTCGCGGTCTTTTTGGATTTTGATCGGGTAATAGGTCCGATTGCTTCCCTGCAAAAGACTTGCGTAGTTTAGTCTTTAGGGAATGTATGAATGTCTACATGCTATGTGTCCGTTCTAGGAATATTATCCTGTAAGGCGGATGTTAGCTGTTTGTAATCCAGGATAGCATGTTTATTTTAAATATGTATGTACACATGTTTCTTCATATTTCTCATTACATGGAGAGGAATATGGAATGAATTACAAGTAATTGATTTTACAAGTAATTTAAAATGAGAAAGCATAAAGAGACTTTCCTCCGCGTTTGGTTTATAAGAGGCTGACCTATCTTAGGGTTACTCTCGCGGCTTTTTGGCATGAAGGTCCCCAGAACATCGCAATCTACTTGACAGGAGGTTAATCCGGCCTTTCAATTGGAGCGAATCTGGGTGGTGCCTTTCTTGAGGCTCGTTGGAATTAGTCTCCCTACAGGATAGCCTCCTGGTGGAGGAACCACACAACATATATTCACATATAACTCGTCTCACCGTTTATGAAAATGATGATGTGTGCAAAGCACTAATATCACAAGCAGATATAGTGTTAAGCGTTAAGCGCAGGAAAATATATGCATTCGTACACATTCATCATAAATGTAAATACAACATTCAGACACAAAAATATAACATTTTTGAAAAGATTGTAATAGCGGCTTAAGTCTTCTTACTGGTGTCCCCAGCAAAGTCGCCACCTGTCGACGTCGGGATTTTTATTTGTCCCTTTTCGTTACTTGTTCTTTGGTGTTCTCATGTTAGGTGAGATTTGTTTGATAAAACAAGTGAAAAAGGTCCTACATGTATGATGTCGACGATGGACTGTTAAAAGTCGCCAGTTGGGTTTTTATATGGTTGTATCAACACAACTGAGAAAAGGTTTGCACATTGACCCAGTGATGTGACACTGCTAAACGGGTCGGTGAAACCGAGATTCATTAGGGTCCGGGGACTTGATTATGCTGAGGGAAGGTGTTAGGCACGCACCGACATCCGTGTTACCATGGTGACCGCCACTTTTCAAGAAACTGTTATATGAATGTGTGTGTATGTGGATCAATGTGCAATTATTTGGAAGTAGTGCGAGGCCACGTTCACACCTATATACACAGGGTTTGAATTTGTGTAAAAATTCAATTTTTAACAAGATATGGTAGTGACATTTTATAAAAGATGTTTTTCAAACCCTTGTGCTCAATAGTAATTGAGACCTTTTACACTACCATTTTATTAAGTGTTCGGCTTGATTGTTTTTAATTTTCGAGATGCAAAGTATCTTCGAGAAAATAATGTACAAAATAGTGTCGAACTCCTCGTGGGTATGAAAACCATCTGAGGAAATCCGAACACCATGAATAATTTATAAGCTGCTTACAGCTGAAAAAATGTCCATCACGGGAACCGAATATAGATCCAGTAGACTGAATCTGTGATCACATGATTCCTAGGCTCACATGATGCCGCAATTGATAATAAAGCAGTAAGCAGGTATATATATATAAAAGCTATAAATATATATATATAGACATGATCAGCCACCACGAAGCACCTCCATGGGGGATCAGAAATGTAAATAAAGCTGTAAAAGCAATCAACCGCCACGAAGTAAACTCCAGGCGGGACTGAATGTAAATAAAGTAGTAAAAGGTCACGAAGTAAACTCCAAGCCTGACAAGAATATATATATATATATATATATATATATATATATATAAAAGAAACGCATATGGGATATAAAACCCGTGCTCATCGAATGTAATTCAACAACAGTTCATATATATAAGTATATATAAATATATATAAATATATATATATATATATATATATATATATAAAGCAATAAACGCTCCGGATGTAAAATCCAGGCTCATCAGACAGAGTTTGACAACAGTTTATATATATATATATATATATATATATAAAAGCAAGTAAACGCTCTAGATCGAAGTCTAGGCTCAATCGAGGCATAACTCGATAATGTTAGTCCATATATAATAATTATATATATACAGACTGAAATGAAACCACGGATCAAAGTCCGGGAAAACACACGCAACATGACTCTCAATGTGAAGAAAGGTGTGTGCAAAGATGAAGAGAAAGACTTTATAGAGTATGAGAAGGCTTACAGTAGGATGCCAAGGCAGACTTCTATGACTCTAAATGGATAAACACTCAGCTCCCACCAGTAAAATGTAGCTATATATGAGCTAACAGGTGTTTGAAATGATAAAGCACTCAATATGGAGAGTGTACAGAGCAAATTGGACAGGGCTTCCTCGCTGTATTTATTCTTACAAATGGCCACCCCAAGCCCTCTATTTATAGAGGGGGAGCCGCAGTTATACCTACGGCTGGCCGAGTTACCCCGGGCTTCACGGTTCCCACTGTCTCAAAGTACGTGCACACATGCACTGTAATGTCCGGTCAAACTTGCAGAACTTCAATCTGAGCATCCGAACGAGGTATATAAGAACTTTTTCAGACCGCTTTTGTTGAGAGTTACGCAATGACATGGGATTAGAGGTTGTACGAAGTCAGGAAGAGGGAACCATGCCCATGGTCTTCAAGATTTAAATTCTATCCGGTGTGCTGCCACGCGTAATAGTCACTTGGGATTGGAACTCCTTGGCTCTTGTGGGACATTGTTGTGTAGAAATGTATGTATGACATGTTGAGACAACGCGTTGGGTTTGAGGTGGTAAGATGACTATTTTGCTCTTCACCGGGGTTATCTCCGATTTGGGTTGATAGCAGACGTTGCTCAGGGTTACATCTGAGATTGGACTGCTGTTAGTGTTTGAATTCCGCAGGGTCATCTGTAAGTGTGCCTGTGTTCCTGTGTTAGCTCTAGGTCTTTGGTATGAGTGCCTCGACAGGAGGTCTGAGATTGAAGCTGATTGCATGCATTTGAAACAAGCATTTCCGGAGTTATCACCGGAACTGCAACGACATTCCTTGGGGTTATCTCCAAGGATGAAACTTGGGGTTATCTCCGAGGTTGGAATTGATACTCCCGGTGTGTGTTCCGGGTTTGAGACTGAACTTCCGATAGTATCCGGAATGGATGTGAGCTGTCTTCCAAGGTTATCTCCGAAAGACAAATCTGCCCTCTTGCAATGTTAGTAACAGGTGTGCAAAAAATTTTGAGTGTCGACATAACCTTCTCTTCTTGAAATTTCCACTTGACTCATTTCTAACATGATAATTTCCTCCACGTTTGTTGTCACCGCTTCGATAACTGCTACCACTGGTATTATCGTTTTGTCGGCTGCTATCTCTTGGTTGGGTTGACTCATTATCGCGCTCCAATAACTGAGCCCTATTCACAACATCTGAATACAAGCAAAGTTTTTGAGAAATGAGGTATTGACGTATTTCGGGTTTCAAACCTCACAGAAACATTTGCGTCATACGCTCTTCATTATCTACCAAATGAGATATAAATCGGGATAACTCGACAAACTTAGCCTCGTACTACGGTCATATTGTTTTGCTCTAGCTTGATAAATTCTACTTCCTTCATGTGACGAATACTTTCAGGAAAGTACTTGTCATTGAACAATTCTTGAAACTTTTCCTGAGACATCTTCAGTGCGGCAGACTGAGTACGTTTTACAGATTCCCACCAATAATCTGCCTCTCTTCGCAACAAAAAGGTGGCAAAGGGAACCTTTTGCTCCTCGGAGCATCCCAAGACATCAAATATCTTGGTGATCTGCTAAATCCATGTCTCTACCTTAAGTGGTTATAGTTTTCCCAAAAACTCCGGTGGTCCCAGCTCCTTGAATTGCTTAGCGATGACCATCCGAGAGTTGCCAGTGTTTCCACCTGCATTTAGAATATGAATCTCTCTCGTCTGATGTTGCATGAATTGTAGAAAGCTCCTAAACACCCCGTCATTCATCATTTGGTCGATGTTGTTGTTTACATGAGGATTGTTGCCTTCCTGATGCACATTATCCTGGTAATTGATCGGTGGTGACTCAACGGTCTCATGTGCTTCATTGCTTATTTCAACATTTTTAGATGCCATTTTCAAACACTACCACAAAACAAGGGTTAATTGACATGCCACATATTATCCCTATATTCTGATCGAGCATTTAAATAACAAATAAGGTTAGGTAGGTCATACTAGCGAATGATTTACCCGTCTCTCCCCTCCTAGTTCTAGTCTCAAATCTTAGCCAGGGATCATATCCCTAAGTTTTGATACCAACTGTGATGCCCGCAAAATAGGTATACACAACTTATTCTGAGTTGCCAAATACATGGTATAAAATTTAAATACAAACTTCATTTATACAATACGACAGATCGTAGCTGAGAGTTTTAACATGAATATTATCTTGTAGACAATATCCAAACTCAAATGAAGTCCTCATTACATTTATTATTACACTATTTTATAAAATAGCGAGGACTACTATAGCCACCATCTCGGACCATCACTCCGTTTCTCGACTAGTCCCAGCTATATTCTCATTTCCTGAAGAGAACAATGAAAGCAAAGGGTGAGATCAACTAGCCTAGTAAAGAATATTATGACTAAGATAATGAAGAATAAATTATCGTTAGCCTTCAAGAGTGTAAAATTGATAGAATATAAAAGAAAACAAGTCTAACTGCAGCGGAACAAGCAATCCATTAGAAGAGTCAAGTAGAGCATAATATCTACTATCTTCTATGATTTAAAAGTTCATCATCAATATTTTATCGCTGTAACACAACTCAATAAATAATCCACATCATCGAATTATCCATGCACTACGGCCAAATTATATTCATTATTATCACATCCACGAATTATCCATGCACTACGGGCCAAGGATATTCATTAGTATCACCAGTGGTCATGATCATGCCAATAACTGTCCATCAATGCACTACTGGCCAATGAGGACTTTTACCACATCATTTGTTACATTTCAGGTCATGATTATACCGATACAAACTTTCCTGGTCATAATCATACCAATTAACAGTACATCTATGCACTACGGGCCAAAGATGACTTTCATCACAAAATAAGCATGAGGATGATGACAATGATATAAGAATTCAATTAAGTTAGATTAAGGATAAATTTTAAAGATTTATAATTCAATTTATCTAGAGTTCAAGAATGTCCAAATTGTCAACATGATAACTGTTTTGTGGAGTAAAATTCAAGAATAATATTCATCTATCAAAAATAATTTGGACTGAAAAGAAATCACTTTTGCCATGAATAGTACCCGAATGAATAGTATCCCGTCATGCAAAGTACCCCGAATCCCTGAGTGACTAGTACCCGAGTGAATAGTAGCCTGTGAATAATACCTGAATGAATAGTACCCAATGAATAGTACCCCATCATGAAAAGTACCCCGAATCCCCGAGTGAATAATACCTGAGTGAATAGTACTTAAGTGAATAGTAACCCGTGAATAGTACCACGAGTAAAAATATTTTAATAGAAAAGTTCAGATCAATATTCCAATGAAACGATACTAGATGAAGCGCAAAACTCAAGGATATTCTACTAATTTCAGGAATTATAGAAGCAATACTTACCATAGTAAATTTAGATTTAAGAATATGAAAAGAAATAATACCTTTTATGTGACACCCCCAAAATAGGTATACATCACCCATTCTGAATCGCCAAATACATGGTACAGAAAACAACTACTATTTCATTATTACAATTATCGTGCAAAATATGACAACACATATGCTGTGTATTTAAATATAATTATTGTCTTTTAGACAGTATTCAAACTCAAATAAGTCCACATTACAATTATTGAAACACTATTTTACAAAAAAATGAGGACTACTAAAACAACTGATTGGAAATATCACTCCACACCCCGACTAGTTCCCGCTATATTCTCGTCTTCTAAGAAGAAAAATGGAACAAAAAGGAAAAGGATGAGCTCAACTAGCCTAGTAAAAAATATTATGACTTAGATAATGTACAACAAATTATCGTTAGCCTTCAATAAATCAAATAAAATATAATGGACAACCAGTTTTAGATCAATATTCATAGCGGAAATAACAATTCATTAGAAGAGTTAAGTAGAGAATGAAATCTACTATCATCTATGAATTTAAAAGTCCATCATCAATATTTTATTTCTGGAACATCAATCAATATACATCTTGAATTAAATATTCATCTTTGCACTACAGGCCAACGATATTCATTTGTATCACCAGTTGGTTATGTTCATCTCAACACCTGTCTATCTTTGCACTACGGGCCAAAAATATTCATCAGATAATCATTCATCTTTCCACTACAGGCCAAAGATATTCAGTTATATCACCATTTAGGACTGAGGATGATGAAAAATATTTTAAAGAAACGAATCCAGTGAGATAAAAGAACAAAAATTATGGATTCGTACTTTAGATAATTCAAGTTCAAAAATACCCCGTAATAAATCATAGTGGAGTAAAATTCAAGAATGAAGATTAAAACATGGATAGAATCAAAGATAGTAACCATAATAGACATCTTGGACAAAGAAGAGAAAACTTCATTTTTTTGTGAATAGTGTCGTATACGTGAATAGTGTCATATACGTAAATAGTAACCCCGACACGAAAATGTAGAAATTTCACAAGAAAAAATCATACTTCGTGAATAGTACTCGTGAATAGTACCGTATTCGTAAATAGTACCGTATACGTGAATAATGTCGTATATGTGAATAGTAATATCAATATAAAAAGGTAAAAATTTCATAATAAAATTCATACCAATATTTCGGTATAATGATATTGAACGAAATAACATCATTTACGAAGAAAATAACATCCCTAACCTCAAAAGAATAGTACCTCTACCTGAAATATCGGATATAAAGCTGAAAGAAACTTGCACTGAATAACAACTCTTAATATAGAGAGAGAAAACTTAGGATTCTGGTGTGTTTTTCAATTCTAAATAAGCACCCTATTTATAGGAAAATGCTTAGAACGCCAAAGTAGACTAAATTTAATAAAATAATATTTTATACAAAATTTTCAAGCACGCCCCTTTTGATCAAATTTCAGCACACCATAGTGGGGCCTACTAAAAATCAAATTTTTCCACAACAACCAAAAGTGGGGCCCACATGTTTTAATAAAAACATTTATTTACGAAACTTCAATAATTCATAATAAATAGCTCTTTTATCAGAAAAATACAAATTCAATGTCTTTTCCATAGGAAATTTAATTCTCTACAACTTTGTAGAAGAAAATTTTTCCAAATTCCAAGCAGAAAATGTCCTAAATCCACATACGTATGATTTTTAATACCTCCATTACGACATAATACTGATAAAAAACCTCAACATTAATTCCTTCATTATATTCACATAAAATAAATATTTTCTTATCATATAAATTAATAATTAATTATTCACAAATAATATTACAAAATCACAATTATGACAACCAGGTCGTTCCCATGAAAGAGGGGGCTTTCCGATAAGAATTTCTCCTTATTGGCGCGCAATTAGGTGACCAAATCCCTTTTCTAGACAGAACTTCCTTAGACATTGCCAATAATGCTATCTAATAATATTATTAAAATAATATGAATTATTAATTCTGATAATGAGAAATACTGTGCAGTGACAATTATTAAAACAACAATAATATAAAATATCAACGTAGCAATTATTGAATGAATAAAATAAAATATTGAACAGTAATTAATGTAACAATTATTGAGTAGTGCCTTCTTACATAAAAATCAATAATTCAAAAATACTGTGCAATAAAGTGTGCTACTGTGCAACCACGCGTATTACTGTATTTTAACCACCAGGTATTCCAATAGTGTTAATGGTAACAACTACACCGTTATTTGTAAAAACTCAAACTTGTCATTTTCTTTATCCAACCATTTTCTGTTATGGAGCCTACAAATGGCTGCGCCGTCGTACGAATATTCCCCGACAACAAGAATATTCCACGACCAAACGAATATTCCCCGACAACAATGAATATTTTATAACCACTTACTTATTTTGAAAAATTTGCACATTTCACTCATAACCAAAGCATTATATCAAATTAACACCTTATTATTCAAAATAATAATTCGATTTTATTTATAAAAAGTTGGGGTCTTACAACTTCCCTCCTTATGAAATTTTGTCCTCGAAATTGACGTACGTACCTGGTGTTTCGAAAAGGTGAGGATACCTCGTTTTCATTTCCGATTCCAACTCCCTGGTCATTTCCTCAATAGCATGGTTCCTCCACAAAACTTTGACTTGTGGTATAACCTTTGTGCGTAGGACATGCTCCTTCCTATCCAAGATCTTGACAGGTACCTCCTCGTACGTTAAATCTTCGGTTATCTCGTCTGGTTCTAACTCAATAATGTGGTTTGGGTCTTGTAGACACTCGAAATTTTCTATACTACTGTCACTAACATTACAGGAGGACAGATTCGTCTTTTAAGAGAGAACCCTGAAAGACAATCCAAATCCATACCGGATACTACCGGAAGTTCAGCATCAACCCCAAATCACACTCTGGGAGTAACAGTTCCAACCTCGGATGTAACCCTGAGGCATGCAGATACAACACCGGAACACACAACGGAGAAGACCGATTAATCTCAGAGATAACCCCGAGGTATCCAGTCTCAGTCCCAACCATGGGAATAGCCACCAACCTTGGTGATAACCCCAAGGAATGCAGTTTCGGAGATAACCCCGGAAATGCTTGTTTCAAATGCGACCAGCTTCAATCTCGACGCTCACAACGAGATACACTGCACCAACTCGACAATAACATCGGGAAGACAGGCACACCTCAAAGATGACAATGAGGACCTTCAACAATGGAAGCAGTCCAATCTCAGCGAAGCCTGAGTAACGTCTGCTTTATCAGCCCAATCCGGCGATAACACCGGTGAGGGGAAACATCGTCATCTCGTCAAACACGATGCCACATCACGTCTCTATGCAATGATGTCCCACAAGGCTAACCAATCCCGAGTGACTATTGTGCGGGGTAACGGATGAAAGTTGAAGCTTGAAGATCGGAGGGCATCGTACCATCTTCAAGGACTTCGTACAAACTATAATCCCATGCCATCGTACAACTCTCGACAACGGCGGTCCGAAATAGGTCATGTATACCTCAAACGGATGCCCGGATTGCACTTCTAAAAGTTAGAGTGGAAATTACAGTGCCTGAGTGCACGTACTTTGAGATGACCCGACCCGAAAAACCCGGGCCAACCCGGGTTGCCTCTGGTACACCTGCGGCTCAGCCACAGGTACACCTGCGGCTAATATACCTATAAATAGAGGGCTTGGGGTGCTGATTTTTAAGAGAAAAAAGACGGGGAAACCCTGCACAATTCGCTCTGCACTCACCCATACAGTGTATTTTCACCTTTTAAACACCTGTGAGCTCATATATAGTCTCTTTTGTACCCACAAAAGCCAGTGTTTACCCATTCTATAGATATAGAAGCCTTCTTTATCAGTCAGCTGTAAGCCTTCTCACACACTTTAGAGTCTTTCTCTTCATCTTTACACACACCCTTCTACACGTTGAGAGTCGTGTTGCTTGCTTTTGCCCGGACTTCGGTCCGTGGTTTCATTCCAGTCTATATCTATATATATTATATATATATATATATATATTTATATATATATTAACTAACATTATCGAGTTATGCCTTGATTGAGCCTAGACTTCGGTCTGGAGCGTTTATTTGCTTTTCTATATATATATATATATATTTATATATATGAACTGTGTGTCGAACTTTGTTCGATGAGCCTAGACTTTAGTGCGGGCGTTCTTTCGTTTTAATATATATATATATATATATATATATATATATATTAACTGTGTGTCGAACTCTGTTCGATGAGCTTGGATTTTATATCCGGTGCATTTATTCGCTTTTTATATATATATTTATACTTATATATATGAACTGTGGTCGAACTCTGTTCGACGAGCCTGGATTTTACATCCGGTGTATTTATTGCTTTTATATATATATATATTTATTTATTTTCGTCCTGCCTGGAGTTTCCTTCGTGGCAGTTGATCGCTCTTATGACTTTATTTACATTTCTGATCCCCCATGGAGGTGCTTCGTGGTTGGTGATCATGTCTGTATATATATATATTTAAAGCTTTTATATATATATACCTGCTTACTGCTTTCATACAAATTGCATCATCCTGTGCGCCTAGGAATCATGTGATCACAGATTTATCCCATTGGATCTAATTCGGTTCCCGTGATGGACATTTTCAGCTGTAAGTAGCTTGTAAATTATTCTGCGATGTCTGAATTTCCTCAGATGGTTTCCATACCCAAGAGGAAGTCGGCATTATTTTTGTATATTATTTTCGTACGGATGCCTCCCATCCGTCAAATAAAATCAATCAAGCCGATTACTTAATAAAGTGGGAGTGTAAAAGGTCTCAATTACTATTGAGCATCAGGGTTTGAAAAACCTTTTTATAAAACATCATTGCCATACCTTGCTAAAAACTGAATTTTTACATAAATTCAAACCCTGTGTATATCGGATCGAACGAGGCCTCGCACAACTTCCATATAACAGCACATTGACCCACATACACACACACATTTAGATAATAGTTTCTTGAAAAGAGGCGGTCATCGTGGTAACACGGATGTCAGGGGGTGCCTAACACCTCCCCCCCGCATAACCAAGTCCCCGGACCCTAATGAATCTCGGTTTTCCGACCAGTATAATGATGTCACATCATCGGGTCAATGTGCAAACCTTTTCTTGGTTGTATTAGTACAACCATTTAAAAACCAATGGCGACTCTTAACAGTCCATCGTCGACATTATACATGTCGGACCTTTTTCACTTATTTTTTCAAACAAATCTCACCTAAAATGAGAACACCAAAGAACAAGTAACAGAAAGGGACACCCAAAAAATCCCGACGTCGACAGGTCTTTCAAATATTTACGAAGCACAGATATGTGAAACACATTATGAACACGTGACATGCTTGGAGGTAATGCGAGTCTATAGGCCACATTTCCTATTCGGTCAAGAATCTCAATTGGACCAACAAATCGTGGATTGAGCTTTCCTCTCTTCCCAAATCTTGTAACTCCCTTCCATGGAGCAACACGTAATAATACATGATCCCCAATATTAAACTCCACGTCCTTTCGATGAAGATCCGCATAACTCTTTTGTCGATCTTGTGCTGTTTGTATACGTTGTCAGATCATTTGGATATTCTATGTAGTCATACGTACCAACTCTGGTCCCAATAATGTTGCTTCTCCCACATCATCCCAACATACTAAAGAGCGACACTTTCGTCCATACACTGCTTCAAATGGAGCCACACCTATACTTTTCTGATAACTGTTGTTGTAGGAGAATTCCACCAATGGTAGGTATTTATCCCAACTCTCTTTGAAATCTTGGACACATAATCTTAATAGATCTTCAAGAGTTTGAATATATCTTTCTGATTGCCCGCCAGTTTGAGGATGGTATGCCAAACTGAATCGTAAATCCGTGTCCATAGCTTTCTGCAAGCTAACCCAAAATCGTGAAGTGAATCTTGGGTCACGATCCGAAACTATGGATACTGGCATGCCATGCAATCTCATAATCTCATTCACGTATATACGAACAAGATGTTCAAGGGAATAAGTATCCCGTATCGACAAGAAATGAGCAGACTTGGTTAGTCTATCAACAATAACCCAAATCGCATCTATGCCTTGAGAAACCTTGAGAAGACCTGTAACGAAATCCATGGTAATGTGTTCCCACTTCCATTTTAGAATCTCAAGTGGTTGCAATGGACCCTTTGGCACTTGATGCTCTGCCTTTACACGTTGACAAGTTAAACACCTCGAGATAAACTCCGCGATCTCTCTCTTCATATTGCTCCACCAAAATGTATGTCGAAGATCATGATACATTTTGGTACTCCCAAGATGGATTACAAACGGTGTGTTATATGCCTCCATCATGATTCTATGCTTCATGTCAGAATTGTTAGGAACACAAAGTCTGGAGTTGACTCGAAGAATTCCTTCTTCGTCGATTCTTGCTTCTGGAATAAAACCTTTTTGCACTTTCTTCTTCATACGCATCAGCTCCAGGTCCGTAGCTTGAGCATCTTTAACTTTATCGATTAAAGTCGATTCTACTCGTATGTTTGATATCATCACGTGGGTACTTGGAGACTTTACCTCTATCTCCATCCTTTGCAAGTCATACAAAATGGGACTTTGTGTTAACAACACCACACTCGTACCCGCATATGATCTTCTACTCAATACGTCAGCTACCACGTTTGCTTTTCCAAGATGATATTGGATGGTATGGTCGTAATCTTTCAACAACTCGAGCCAACGTCGTTGCCGCATGTTGAGTTCCTTTTGGGTGAAGAAATATTTGAGGCTTTTATGATCTGTATAGATCTCTACTTTCTCCCCCATACAAGTAGTGTCTCCAGATCTTCAACGTGAAAATGACTGTTGCCAACTCCAGATCATGAGTAGGATAATTCCTCTTATATTATTTGAGTTGTCGTGAGGCATAGGCTATGACTTTCCCATGTTGCATGAGAACACATCCTAACCCTTTTCCTGAAGCATTGATGTAGATAACAAATCCATTCGAACCAGATGGTATTGTTAGAGCAGGTGTAGAAATGAGTCTCCTCTTGAGTTCTTGGAAACTCTTTTCGTATTCCTCGCTCCATACGAATTTTGTATCTTTACGAGTCAGCTGAGTTAACGGAGCAGCGATTCTAGAAAATTCTTCCATGAATCTCCGATAATAACCAGCTAAGCCCAGAAAGCTACATACTTGATCATGCGACTTGGTTGCTCTAACTTTGTATTACTTGATCTTCACGGGTCAACAGATACTCCATGTTTTGATACCACGTGCCCAAGGAATGCTACTTCTTCAAGCCTGAACTCGCATTTCTTTAGCTTAGCATATAGCTTGTTATCACGAAGCCTTTGAAGGACCAGCTTCAAATGGCGCTCATGATCTTCACGGCTTTTGTAATAGATGAGGATGTCATCAATAAAAATGACTATGAACTGATCCAAATATTCTTTGAATGCACGGTTCATCATATCCATGAAAGCAACAGGAGCATAAGTCAATCCAAACGACATGACTAAGAATTTATAATGCCCGTACCGAGTTTTGAAGGCAGTCTTGGAATATTCTTAGTTTTAATCTTCAGCTAATGATATCCAAAACGAAGATCAATCTTTGAAAAGAATTGTGCTCCTTGCAACTGGTCGAACAGGTCATCAATGCGAGGTAGATAATACCTATTCTTGATGGTGACATGGTTCAATTCCTGGTAGTCAATACAAAGTCGCATACTCCCGTCTTTCTTCTTTACGAAGAAACCAGGAGCACCCCAAGGAGATGTACTAGGATGAATGAAATCGATGTCTAACAACTCCTGTAGTTGGACCTTTAACTCCTGAAGTTCAATATGAGTCATTCGATATTTAAAAATGGGTTTTGTACCAGGTTCAAGGTCAATAAAGACTTCAACTTCACGTTCTGGGGGTAGACCGGGAAGTTCTTCAGGAAATACGTCAGGAAATTCACTAACATTAGAAATATTATTCAAATCTGACGTATTTTTGTTCAAGTCCATGACATGCGCTAAGAAAGCTTTACATCCGTTTTTCAATAAACGAATGGCTTTATGGCTTGATATGACAGTGATTGACTTTAGTGGGTTGGTTTCTTGAATTCGCATAACAGGTTGGTTAGGAATATGAAAACTAACAACCTTACGAAAACAATCAATTTTAGCATGATGAGTGGTTAACCAATCAATCCTTAAAATCACATCAAATGCAATTATTTTCAAAGAAAAAAGATCGACAGGTAATGTGATGGTACCAACTTGGATCAAGCAAGATTTATAAATAGTGAATGTAACGAAAGTTTCTCCTAACAGAGTTTCAACAAATAAGTCAAAGTCTAATTTCTCCGTAGTCAAGTTCAAACGTTGAGCACAAACGGGAGAAATAAAAGAATGGGTAGAACTGATATCTAATAAAGTATAAACTTCGTAAGAGTTTATGATTAGCTTACCCGTGATCACCTCGTTTGGGTTCCTTACGTTTTGGGCAGTCACGACAAACGCTCTTCCAGGAACCACTGACTTTAACTTGTCCGGGACAGCCTTTGGAGTCACCATTCTCGCTGGACTTGGTTTCGCTATAGGACAATCTCTAGCTATATGACATTTCTTTCCACAGTTATAACATACCTTGGATTGTTGTGGGCAATTTGGGCTGATGTGTCCTTCTTTCCCGCATTTATAACATACGACCGATGATCGTTCTCCTCCCCTAGGAATAGTTGATGTTGGTGCTGACGTCTTCACGTTGTCATTATTGTACCTTCTCTTTTTGAAATCTCCCCCCGGCTCACTTCTTCTACTATCATGGTCACGATTACCACTAGAGTGGTTACCGCTTTTGTCTGGATATTTTCCTCCCCGCTGGTTGTCATTGCTCCGATGACTACTGCCACCGGTATGACCCTGGTTGTGGTCCCTCGGTTGAACATACTCATTATCTCGCTCTAATAATTGAGCCCTATTTACAACATCTGAATATAGAGAAAATTTGTGAGAAATAAGATATTGCCGAATTTCAGGTTTCAGACCTCTTAGAAACATTCGCGTCATATGTTCCTCATTCTCTACCAAATGAGGTGCAAACCTGGATAACTCTCCGAACTTAGCCTCTTACTGAGACACAGTCATGTTGTTCTGTTCCAGTCCAATATACTCTACCTCCTTCATATGACGAAAACTTTCAGGAAAGTACTTGTCATTGAACAGTTTCTGAAATGTTTCCCAAGACATGTTGAGTGCGGCAGGTTGGGTACGTTTCACAGATTCCTATCAGTAATCTGCCTCACCACAGAACATAAAGGTGGTGAATGGAATCTTTTGTTCCTCCGTGCATCCCAAGACATCAAATATCTTGGTAATTTACTTAACCCACATTTTCGCCTTGATCGGATCCGGCTTTCCCAAAAATTCTGGTGGTCCCAACTCTTTGAACTGCTTGGCTGTGACAAGCCGCGCATTGCTATCATTTCCACCTGTATTTTGTACACGAGTCTCCCTCGTCTGATTTTGCATGAACTGCAAGAAGCTTATAAATATCCCATCATTCATCGTTTGTTCGGTAGTGTTGTTTACATGAGGAATATTGCCTTCTTGTTGCACGTTCCCCTGGTTGGTGATTAAAGGTGTCTCAACAGTCTCATTCACACCATTGTTAATATTTTTAGCTGCCATTCTCAAATACTGCCATAAAACAAGGGTTAATTAAAGAAATTGACAAACCACACATTATCCCTATATTCTGACCGACCAATAAATAAGCTTAGGTATGACACACCAGCGAAGGATTTACTCGTCTCTCCCCTTCTAGTTCTATTCTCCGATCTCCGTCAGAGACCATATCCCTAAGCTCTGCTACCAACTGTGATGCCCCCAAAATAGGTATACATCACCCATTATGAGTAGCCAAATATATGGTACAGAAAACAACTACCACTTCATTATTACAATTATCGTGCAAAATATTATAACACATATGTTGTGAGTTTAAATACAATTATTGTCTTCTAGACAATATTCAAACTCAATTAAGTCCTCATTACAATTATTGAAACACTATTTTACAAAAAATGAGGACTGCTAAAACAACTGACTGGAAATATCACTCCACACTCCGACTAGTTCCCGCTATATTCTCGCCTCCTGAGAAGAAAAATAGAACAAAAAGGAAAAGGATGAGCTCAACTAGTCCAGTAAAGAATATTATGACTAAGATAATGTACAACAAATTATCGTTAGCCTTCAATAAATCAGATAAAATATAATGGACAACCAGTTTTAGATCAATATTAGCAGCGGAAATAACAATTCATTAGAAGAGTTAAGTAGATGATGAAATCTACTATCATCTATGAATTTAAAAGTCCATCATCAATATTTTATTTCTGGAACATCAATCAATATACATCTTGAATCAAATATTCATCTTTGCACTACAGGCCAACGATATTCATTTGTATCACCAGTTGGTTATGTTCATCTCAACACCTGTCTATCTTTGTACTACGGTCCAAAGATATTCATCAGATAATCATTCATCTTTGCACTACGGACCAAAGATATTCAGTTATATCACCATTTAAGACTGAGGATGATGAAAAATATTTTAAAGAAACGAATCCAGTGAGATAAAAGAACAAAAATTAGGGATTCGTACTTTAAATAATCCAAGTTCAAAAATACTCCGTAATAAATCATAGTGGAGTAAAATTTAAGAATGAAGATCAAAACATGAATACAATCAAAGATAGTAACCATAATAGACATCTTGGACAAAGAAGAGAAAATTTCATTTTTCTGTGAACAGTGGTGCATACGTGAATAGTAACTCCGACACGAAAAGGTAGAAATTTCACAAGAAAAATCATACTTCGTGAATAGTACCGTATTCGTGAATAGTGTCGTATACGTGAATAGTGTCGTATATATGAATAGTAACCTCGACATAAAAAGGTAAAATTTTCATAATAAAATTCATACCAATATTTTGGCATAATGATATTGAATGAAATAACATCATTTACGAAGAAAATAACATCCCTTACCTCAAAAGAATAGTACTTCTGCCTGAAATATCGGATATAACACTGAAGGAAACTTGCACTGAATAACAACTCTCAAAGTATCTAAATACTCACAAAATACGCTCGATAATATAGAGAGGGAAAGCTTATAATTCTGGTGCGATTTTCAATTTTAACTAAACACCATATTTATAGGAAAATGCTTAGAACGCTAAAGCAAACTAAATTTAATAAAATAATATTTTATACAAAATTTTCAAGCACGCCACTTTTGATCAAATTTTAGCACACCACGGTGGGGCCCACCAAAAATCAAAATTTTCCATAACAACCAAAAGTGGGGCCCACATGTTTTTAATAAAAATATTTATTTCTGAAACTTCAATAATTCATAATAAATAGCCCTTTATCAGAAAAATAAGAATTCTATGTCTTTTTCATAGGAAATTTAATTCTCTACAACTTTGTAGAAGAAAGTTTTTCCAAATTCCAAGCAAAAAATATCTGAAATCCACATACGGATGATTTTTAATACATCCATTCCGACAAAATACTGATAAAACACCTCAACATTAATCCCTTCATTATATCCACATAAAATATATATTTCTTTATCATATAAATTAATAATTAATTATTCACATATAATATTATAGAATCACAATTATGACAATCAGGTCGTTCCCAGGAAAGAGACGGGTTTTTAATAAGAATTTCTCCTTATTGGCGAGCAATTAGGTGACCAAACCACTTTCCTAGACAGAAATTCCTCAAACATTGCCAATAATGATATCTAATAATATTATTCAAATAATATAAATTATTGATTCTGATAATGAGAAATATTGTGCAGTGACAATTATTGAAACAACAATAATATAAAATATCAACGTAGCAATTATTGAATCAATAAAATAAAATATTGAACAGTAATTACAATAACAATTATTGAGTAGTGCCTTCTTACGTAAGAATCAATAATTTAAAAGTACTGTGCAATATCGTGTGCTACTGTGCAACCACGCGTATTATTGTATTTTAACCACCGGGTATTCCAACAGTGTTAACGGTAACAACTACGCCGTTATTTATAAAAACTCAAACTTATCATTTTCTTCATCCGACCATTTTCCGTTATGGAGGCCCACAAATGGTTGCGCCGTCATACAAATATTTCCCGGCAACAAGAATATTCCACGACCAAACGAATATTCCCCCGACAACAATGAATATTTTATAACCACTTGCTTATTTTGTAAAACTTGCACATTTCACTCATAACCAAAGCATTATATCAAATTAACACCTTATTATTCAAAATAATAATTAGAGGAAATTCGATTTTATTTATAAAAAGTTGGGGTCTTACACTTTACCTTAGTAGAAGACTGAATACTGCAATAGTGAAGTAGCAGAATACTCTTCTTCTTGCTCTCTATAGTTTCTCTCTCTATAGTTTCTCTTGTGAGTCTTAGTGAATTGGTAATAATGAAAGAAGAATTAAGCTTCTATTTATAGGAGAATAGACTAAATAGTAACTAATTCACGGACGGTCCAGATTGATTTACTATTAAAACCACCACCGACGGTCCAGATTGATTTACTATTAAAACAACCACCGACAGTCCATAAAATTAGTAAATCTTCTCATAGAATAATAAGTCAAACTTACAACAAACGCCTCATAACAAATCCCTATATTTATATCGAAAATTAAATAAATATTTACCATAAATCATTTATCTTTAGTAAACACATTTTTAATCTATTAACAATTATTCATCATTAATATTATAACTCACAATATTGACAACCAGATCATTTCCAGGAAAATGGGGCTTTCCGATAAGGATTTCTCCTTATTAGCGCGCAATTAGATGACCTAACCCCTTTTCTCGACAGAACTTTCTAGACATTGTCAATAATGCAAATAATAATATGAATAAATGTGTTGTCTCAATTATTGACTTAATAATATAAAATATTATGCAGATGATACTGTGACAATAATTGAATCAATAATATAAGATACTTATCAAAGAATCTTTCATTGCAATAATTGAATAAACCTGATCGACTTCTTACGTAAGCATCAATAATCGGAGATATGTTAATGCGATCTGGTGTCTTCCAATGCGAGACAGCGTATTCTTGTCTTTTATCACCAAATATTTCAACAATTTAACGGTAAAAGTTTTGCCGTTATTTTTATAAAAAAGGTTATTTCGCCGCTTTTATTTAAGCGCTTATTCTAACGTGGGTCACTGATGATGGTGGTGTCGTCGTACATATATTCTCCGACAAAAAGAATTTTCCCCGACCAAACGAATATTTCCCGACACAACGAATATTTTATATCAACTTGCTTACTTTGTAAAATTTTTACATATCACCTTTAACTTTAACCTTTTATCAATTTAATCATTTACTAAATAGAATAACAATTATAAGAAAATTGAATACTTTCATTTCATAAAATTCGGGGTCTTACAAAAATTATAGTTGACTTATAAAAATAGAAGAGATTGAATTATATGATATTTTTATTATCTAATGGATTCGGATTATTAGATTATTTCCTCATTATTTATTTTTATATTCTAGTTAATTAATTCTCAATATTTATTTTTAATTCGCCTAAAATAGATATTAAGGGAATATTAAAATTAATCTAATTTTTGTGGATTCGACCTGTATTTACCTGTTCTTCAATTTGACAATATACACTTACAGTACATAATTTTAATACATCATGTACAAAACCAAGTGCCTATTATTTTGAAATTACTTGCCTTATATTTTCGAATTGAGGGACTACTTGCTTATGAGAAGTGAAATTAATAAGACTGTGTTTGTTTACAATTACCTTGCATTGGGTATTGGACTATTTGCACTTATTTGTAAGAGTTTAATATCTTTAAAATACTTCGTTTGTTTTAAATTAAATATCGACTTTCTAAATGTCAGTTTGAGACATTTTAAAATTTTAAATTAACATAATTTATTTAAGTTTTGAAAATAATAAATTATATAATCAGTAATACTTTCTAGATAATTTATGATATTCATACTTGTATTACCATAAGCGAAATAAATTTATGTCAATTTTGAGTTTTAAAATATTTAAAATTGACTATTAAAAAGTTAATATTGATATTATAATATAGAATGGAGGTAGTATTTATTTTTTGTCGTTGAATTAGTTTTAAGATGACAATCTTATGGACTATTTTATTTCTGAAGTCATTTATAAGTTGGCTAAACAATTTTAAGGGGAAAGTGAAATTAGATAGGACCCACTAATTGAGATGTCAAATAGGCTTAGGAGTAAAAATAAAGTCCTAATCTAAGGAGAAAAAAGTGTTTAATGATATTAAAGTAGTATAAATAAATATAAATAATCAAATTTGCAACAAACATAGGGTTTGTTCGAGTATTAACGATGGGCAGGGGCGGATGCACATAAGGGGCAGCTTAGGCAGCTGCCCCTGTTGGTTTTTTTTATAGGCATAGGGGTAGAGCATATATATAAATTAATAAATTTAAGAGGGCATAATTAATGAAAGAGTTAAATTTAGAATGAACAATTTTTTTTTATGAATCAATTCTGAATACAAGTATAAAAAATCTTCTTAGTTGGTGTGAATTCTTAGAAGTATTTTTTGTATAATTTTTAGTTTTGAATGTTCATCAGTGTGTGAACTGTGAGAAATTGTTTGATTCAAGTTTTTTTTTTTGTTATTAATTTGGTTGATTGTGGTTATTGTTTGTTTGGTTTGATTGAGTTTTTTTTTTTGGGTTGTTTGATCTTCGATTGAAAATTGGATCATTTTGGTTGAGTAGTTTCTTTCTTTTATTTTGATAGCTTACAATGATTTTGCCTTATTTTATAATAGGAAATGGAAAATAGAAAATGATTATGAGCCTTTAGCATCCCCTCATTTTTAGTTGTCATGATTTTGTTTGAATATAGAAAACAAATTTGGTTTGAGACTTTGATTATTTGGGAATCATTTAAATTAAACTATGACAAGTAATCGAAGTAAATTTCTAAATTGTGTATAAAATTTTTTTATTTGAAATTCATTTTTTAGTTTGAATTATGAATATTTATTGTAATTTGTAAACATTATTATGATTAATTAATATTATGATTAGTTCAAGTTTTCTTTATTTAACTTCAACGAAAAATTAGTTAAAATTCGTCCCTACTGAATTTTTTTTTTGGATCCACCCCTGACGATATATAGGTGCATGTAGGGTGGTAGCATTTAGGGAGTGTTTATTTTGGAGCGCTAGCTTTTGGTGCATTTGAATTTTAGATCACAAAATTTTTTGGTGTCACACGTCTGATTTTTGAATGTTTCATAAATTATGAGTTAAATAAATTGCATTCGAAATAAATTATTGTTAAATAAACAAAATTATCAAACCCTCCAATTACAATAAATACAGGTAGACAAACAAGCCCATAGCGTAATTAGTAACCACAACAACCGAACAAGCTTCACTTGTCTTGAACTGAAACAATAGATCAGAGTATTAAAGCAAGAATCAAATGATTGCCTTGCCTTGCCTTGGCTTGGCTTAGCAGCCTATACGTTTCAAACACTTGGAAACCTATATGCAGCAAAGGAAAGGCACGGAGAACGCCAGCTGTCATGAAGGAGCTGAGCCTTTGCACCACTTTCAGCAGCTCCAAGATCAACAAGTAATGGGTAAAAGTGATCTGGTTCAGCATGGGCCAGCTTTGCGTTGGGTGCCCTCTCAACGTGAATTACATCTTCGTGCCTATATAAATAAAACATTTACTTTAAATGAAAATTCTAATAAACTCTTCTTAAATAACTAGTAGAATTTTATAACTACTTTTTTTACATGGGCAAAATATTGTTAAAGATAATGATGATCCATAACATATACTATTTGTTATTGATCAAAAATGGGCATACACCATCTTTATCGTTTAATATAGAACTCAACGACTGAAATTAAAATACGTTTACTACTATTAGTAGCGGACATATTTTAATCTCGGCCGTTAGTTTAACGTTTAGATCATTCCCCTATTATATTATTAATTAGATTACTTGCAAAATTAAGGTGCAGTTCATATGGAAAAATGAAAAAGAGTTGTTTGCTAATTGCTACCTTCCATCTAGAAGAGAATTTGTGAGCCACTCAACGAAATCCAATGCCCATCCCTCAATCGGCCCATCATCTAAAGAATCAACTTGAACATTATTAGTGGCTCCACCAGATCCAATTATGAGTATTCCTTCTTCTCTTAGTGGCGCCAAGGCTTTGCCTATATTGTAGTGGTGAAGCCCATCCATGCTGGACTGCACTGACAATTCACAAACCGGAATGTCGGCATCAGGGTACATGAGCATTAGTGGAAACCAGGCGCCATGGTCGAGTCCGCGAGTTCGGTCCTCGTCCACAGTGTTGATGCCGGAATTTAGCAGTAAGTGTTTTACTCTCATTGCCAATTCTAGTGCACCTGGTGCAGGGTACTTGAGCTACAAGTTTCACAATGCTGAAAGTCACTTAATCTTAGATATAATAATCTCCATAGTTCTATCGAGTAATGCTCGATAACTAGACAAAAATTGTACTTAAATAAATTATTGATGAGTTGTCATGTATAATTCAGATTTGAATTTCATGAAGTTATCACACCTCAACCATCATAAAGTTTATAACTTTTGCTGCATTTGTTATGAAAAATGTTGTATTTTAACTTTAACATCTTGTCTGTGGCTCATTACAAATGCAACATTTACTATATGCAATGCAATAGAAAAACTGTAAATTTTATGTTTGTCAAGGAGTATGACAACTTCATAAAATCTGGATCAGTACACTCCATTAATACTTTGTCAAGGTAATTAAACTAGTCATTTTTAGGTGAGCCTGTGATGAGTTAACTAATATTATTATTATGTGTGAATTGACCTTTATTCCGGACTCAAATTAGGATTTTAGTTGTAACATGAAGTAAAACGCTCAACAGTAGGTAATTTTTTTGCTCAACCCTTTATCAGGAATAGAAAAGTAAATTGGGAGGTGGGAAAGGCAGACGCTCTGTTAGGAGATAACATCTTCGGGCCATAAGACACACAGGACGACCTTCAGGGCTCATCAGAAGTGCCATAACCTTCTTCTGAGCAAGCTAACTTGCTCTTACATCTGAGACTTGATTTTCACCAATGTAAACCACAGTTTGGTCAAAGTTTTCTTAACAAACATATATACAAATATGTATAGGTTTATTACCTTGGACATGAATGGAGGGAAGTTGACAAAATCATACATGGTTTCATTGTGATGGACAACGTTAACTGTGGGATGAGTGGTGTCCCAATGTGCTGAGACTATGAGAATTGCTTTGGGAGGAATGCACAGTTTCACATTCTCTTTCCAACTTTTCAAGAAACCCCGCGATGGAGTTTTCTCCACTGAACGTCTTGCCATTGCGTGTGGAATGAAAAATGTATCCATCTTCTCCATTTTCACGAAGGGGTCAGAGAGAAAGGAGAGCAGTTTGGGAACACTATTAATGGGATGAAACTGCACAAATTTCCTCAATCAATAGCAATTTTTGCATCAAATCTCAAATGATAATATATACGCAGTGTGATTATTGCTTGTAAAGGGAGGAATAAACGCAATTCAGAGTCCAAATAAATTGCAAAACACAGAGAAATGAAGAACAAGTTAAACAAAGAAGCTTTTGATTCAACAACTAGTACAATCCAAATTGAAGAGATCTATCATAAACAAAATCTCCACCCGTTGAAAAGTTGCCTTGCATTTATTAAGAGGACCCACAAATATTATCACGTTGCTCAAGGTTTGAAATAGGTTGCCTGAAGTTTTAGTTTTTTCTTCTGGGGGACTCACTTGTTTTATCAATCAACAAACTTTGTCAAATTTGAGGGACTTTGTCTCTTGAGTTTTTGCTATAAATAGGAGCAACGAAGACGCACCACTACACATCATCAGTAGAAGAAAAGAGAGTTAAGAGAAGCTCAATGAGAATTAGAGAAGTAAGGTGTAGAGAGATTCTCAGTTAAGAGTTTATATTTTTCATAGTAGATTTCTAAAATCTCTCCCTGTGATTTTTCTCAGTTGGATTTTTCACGTATAATTTTTGTGTTATTATTTTATATCTCATACAATAGTGTGCATATATTTATTTTAGTGTATTTATGTGAGCCTGATTTCTCAACAATTAATATCAGAACTTTTGGTTTATGCCGTTGGTGTCTAGGAAAGTGGTTCAAAAGACAGTGCTTTTAAGAAAGGTGGTTATTTAATTAGTCACCGTTGTAAAAGCACGGAGAGACTCCCACCCAATTTATACTTACTTGACCAACTGGTACGATCCGTTTAAAGAGAAATCAGGTCACAAATACGAAGATAACAAGCACGAGTATGAGGTACGATGTTGAACCATTTGACGGAAAGTCAAATTTCAGTATTTGGCAGTGTACAATAAAAGATGTATTGGTTCAACATGACAAAAGGCACTAGAAGGGAAGAAACCAACGACTATGACAAATGAAAATGGATGGAACTTGAAACAAAGGTTGTGACAACAATCAAGTTGAGTTTGGCGCTACAGATCAAATATTAGGTTTTGACAAAAACCTTTTCAAAGGACTTTTGGGAGAAACTTGAGAAAATTTACAAGTCAAAGTCTCTGTAATACCGGTTATATTAATTTGAAGAAGGAATTGTATCGACTTCGGATGGAAGAAGGGTCAGATTTGACTAATCATATTAATGAGTTTAATAGATTGGTGACCCAGCTGACCAGTATAGATGTGAAGCTGAACGAAGAAGATAAAGTCTTATTGCTTCTTGTCTCTTTACCGGATTCATACTCAACTCTCCAGAATACTCTCCTTGTAGGAAAGGAAAAGCTTGCAGTTGACAATGTGATGTAAGCAGTCTTAAACCAGGATAAGTTCAGGGGCACTACTTCCAGATATTAAGGAGACAATCTTCTTATATTTTCATATGGGCGTGGTAGGGGTCCTAATCGGATGAAGAATTCTAATAAGGAACGAGGAAGGTCTCATTCGAAACAAAACAAAAATGATAAATCTCAAGTTGAGTGTTATCATTGCCATGAGAAGGGCCACTACAAAAATTAGCATCCATCGTTAAAGAAAGAGAACAAGAAGAAAGGTAATCATATTAAAAATTCTGCTAATGTTGTTAATCAAGCGTATGTCTGCAATGATGGAGAGTTGTACACAGTGACAAAAAATGAAGTTTCACAAGGTGATCTCTTATCTGTTAGAGACAGTAGCAGCGCCTTACAGATTGGTACATGAATTTTGGTTGTTCTTTTCATATGTCCCCTTACAGGATTGGTTTCATACTTTTACATCCTATAATGGTGGTAATGTTTTATTGGGTAACAATGTAGTCTACAAAGTTACTAGGATAGACACCATCAAACTTAAAATATTTGACGGGGTTGTTAGAACATTGGGTGATGTAAGGAATATTCCAGATTTGAAGAAGAGTTTGTTATCGGTTGGAGTACTTGACTCTATAGGCTGTAATATCTTAGTTAGAGATGGTGTCATGAAAATTACCAAGGGTTATGGAGGGCTAGAAAAAGGGAACCCACTACAAGTTGATAGGGGACACAGTTGTTGGTGGAGCAACAATTTCTGTGCAAGATAATTCCAACAGTGATAGCACAAAATTATGTCACATGCGACTTGGTCATTTGAGTGAAGGTGGAATGAAATAACTTCACAAAAGGCAGTTGCTGAAAGGTGTCAAAACGTTCAGTTTGAAATTTTGCAAGTTTTGCGTGTACGGCAAACAACAAAGGGTCAGCTTCAAGGTAGAAACACATACTAATAAGAATGTACTTGATTATGTACATTCAGATGTTTAGGGACGGATCAAGAATACGTCAATGGGTGGAGCCCATTGTTTTTTCAGCTTTATAGATGATTACTCCAGAAAAGTGTGGGTGTTTTTTATGAAGCAGAAGGTCGAGGTTTTCAGAATCTTTAAGCAATGGAAAGCTAAAGTAAAAAACCAGATCGAAAAGAGGATGAAGTATTTTAGATCAGATAATGGCATGGAATACGAAGACATGTCATTCCTACAATTCTGCCAGGATGAAGGTATCGCTAAGAACTTCTTAGTTAAAAGAACTCCAGAGAAAAATGGGGTTGTAGAAAGGAGGAACAGAACTCTATTGGAACGCGCTAGATGTATGAGGTTGAATGCAGGTTTGCCTAAGAGTTTCTAGGTTGAAGCACTCAACATAGCTTGTTATCTGATAAATCGATCTCCTTCAACTGGAACTGATTACAAAATCCCCGAGGAGGCATGAAATGGGAAACCAGTTGATTTTTCTGTATGAAAATCTTTGATTGTCCAACTTATATTCATCTGTCGATCAAGGAGCAACAATCCAAACTTGATACAAGGTTAAAGGAGTGTATTTTCCTTGAATATGACGATGGAGTCAAAAGATACATGATATGGGATCCAGTATCCAAAAAGAAGGTTGTAAGCAAAAATGTGGAGTTCAATGAGAAACACATGCTAAACAAGTCCGAGAATGAAGAATCTACATCAAGTGAGTTGTAGAAACAACCAATTGAGGTGGAACTTCCTAAAGAGACAAAAGAAGCTGAAGTGATTGAAGATGATCATACTTTAGATCCACAAGAGAGGTCCTATAATATTGTTAAAGATTAGGAAAGGCGAGCTAGCAAACCAGTGCAGAGATATGAGTTTGAAGACATGGTTGCATTTACCTTTATTACTGGTAGTGGAGATCCAACTAGCTATCAGAATGTTATTCAGTCTGAGGATAATGATAAATAGGCAATATTGATGGCAGAAGAAATGAAGTCTTTATCGAAGAACCATACTTAGGAGTTAGTTCAACTTCTAAAAGGATCGAAGGCTATAATATGCAAGTGGGTGTTTAGGAAAAAGGAAGCTCAGTTTGATAAAGAAGGTGAAAGATTTAAGGCCAGGATAAAAGCAAAGGGATTCTCTTAGAGAGAGAGAGATAATCGACTACAATGAGATCTTCTCACTAGTTGTGAAACACACATCAATTCAGTTGATCTTATTTATTTTAGCATCATATGATATGGAGTTAGAGCATGTTGATGTGAAAACAACCTTTCTCTATGGTGATTTAGAAGAAAGGATCTACATAAAACAACCAGAGGGTTTTATTGAACCCGAGAAAGAAGATATAATTTACAGTTTGAAGAAGTCTCTCTATTATTTGAAGCAGTTCCTGAGACTGTGGTACATGCGATTTGACAACTTCATGGTGACTCATAATATTTTCTCTCGTTCTGAGTATGATCCATGTGTATATTTCAGATCACTTAATGATGGTTCTCTAGTATTGCTAACATTGTATATAGATGACATGTTAATATCAGCAAAGAGGATCTCAAATATTCTTTAGTTGAAGAATTTGTTGAGCAGTGAATTTGACATGAAAGACTTTGGATCAACCAAGAAGATCCTAGGTATGAAAATTCACAGGGATTGTCAGGCAGGAAAACTATGTCTAACTCAGAAAGGATATGTGAAGAAGGTCTTGGAGAGGTTTAACATGTACAATGCTAAACCAGTTAGCATTCCATTGGCAACACAATTTAGGTTATCTTCACAGTTGGGCCCACAAATGAAGGATAAGGTGGATTATATGTCTAAAGTACCGTATGCAAATGCAATGGGTTGTCTCATGTATGCCATGGTATATACAAGGTCAAATATCTCACATGTAGTCAGTGTGGTTAGTAGGTATATGGAAAATCCAGGGAAAGAACATTTGAATGCTGTCAAATGGAATTTTCGTTATCTAGCAGGTATAACCAATTACGATCTCATGTTTGATCGTGATATCACAAAAAGTGAGGTGAAAAGGTTTATTGATTCTAAATATTAAGGAGACCTAGATTCAAGGAGATCTACAACATGGTTAGTATACACCTTTTGTGGATGATGTATATGTTGGAGGTCAGTATTGCAGTCTACGGTAGCATTATCAACAACAGAGGTTGAGTATATTACATTGACAGAAGCAGACAATGAGGTTTTATGGCTAAAGGGATTAGTTGAAGAACTAGGTTTCAAGCAGGGCAGTATCCAAATGCAGTGTGATAGTCAAAGTGTTATTCATTTAGCGAAGAACCAGGTGATCCACTCTAGGACCAAACCTATAGATGTTCGGTATCACAAGATTTGTGAGTGGTTGAACAGTGGTGGCATACGTTTGCAAAGTTCACACAAAGGAGAATATCGCAGTTATTATCACAAAGTCAGTTACAACAGAAAAGTTCAAACATTGCTTAGACTTAATTCACTTCGTCGAATGCTGAGTTCATGATGAAGTATCCAGGAAGAGGGATACATTCATAGTTAGGAAGAAGTTCATAATATGCAATAGTTAGAAAATACAAGTCAAGGTGGAGATTGTTGAAAAGTTGCCTTGCATTTATTAAGGGGACCCACATATATTCCACAAATATTATCACGTTGCTCAAGGTTTGAAACAGGTTGCCTGAACTTTTAGTTTTTTCTTCTATGGGACCCACTTGTTTTATCAATCTGCAAACCTTGTCAAATTTGAGGGAGTTTGTCTCCTGAGTTTCTACTATAAATAGGAGCAACAAAGGCACACCACTACACACCATCAATAGAAGCAAAGAGAGTTAAGAGAAGCTTAGTGAGAGCAATTAGAGAAGTGATGTGCAGAGAGAAAATAAACAGTTAGTTTATTTCTCAGCTGAGAGTTTGCATTCTCCATATTATTTTTCATAGTGAATTTCTGAGAGATCTCCCCGTGGTTTTTCCAGTTGTGTTTTTTCACGTAAAATTCTTTATATCTCATATAATAATGTGCATATATTTATCTTATAGTATTTGTGTGGGCCTAATTTCTCAACACCATCAAACAAGTTCAAATGGGTATTCAAAAATTTCACCAATTCAGCTTAAGATTAAGGCACAAACATCAAGCATAAACAGATCAAACAGAGAACAACAAAGAATTCACAACTCAGCCAATAGCTGCTGTAACGACCGAAAAAATTGAATTATAATGTTGTTGGGAGAGTGCATATGTTGATTTGATGTTTAAATATAAATGCTCATGATTATTTGTAAAGTCCTTCAAGGAATATATGTACAAGGACTTAGTGATAGATCAAATTTTTTAGGTTGATCTAAACTCTTAATGTGTATCATTCTGTAGATGAATGTATAGATAGAGAGATCAAAGCTGTTAGGTTGATCCTGAGATGTAATAGATAGGCTTCGAAGACTTCGTAGTGTATCAATCTGATCAAAATTGTTGAAGTCAAGGCAAAAACGTAGAACTTCAAGAATTGTAGTGTGCCTGCCTTGAAGGGCCTCTTTGGAAATCGTAAAGTGGTCCCAACGTTTGCCGAGCCAACTCAGAGATCGTAGTGTGCTCTTGGAAACGTAGAGTTTACAACTCTAGCAAGCAAAGATCATAGTGTGCATGTATATAAGAGAAATCGTAGTGCTCTTTGCTGATTGCATCAGACCAAGCACCAAGGTGACAAGTCACCATGATCTGAATCGTAGAGTATCATCTGCCTTGTGTCAGAAGCATCAAGCCTCACGTTTTGTGTGGAAACAAACTCCAAAAAATGTGGAATGGGTTTCAAATGTTGAAGTCCCCACCAGCTCCAAAGGTACAAAAGATATCCTTAGTGTGCAACAAAGAAGCGTATTGAAGAAGCTAAGGAAAGTACCATTAGTAAGAGAAAAACACCTTTTTAGGTGTTAGGTGAGAAAGCAGTCTACTGTGTCAGTGGGCCAGAATGAAATTCAGAAGATGTGCAGAAAAGTCTCCATCAAAGAACAGAAATGTCAAAGGCATTTAATGCTTCAACGGATGTATCCAACGGATAGTTTTCAAGATCACATATATGTAAATCAAGCAGATGAGAGAAGAAAGCAATCATTGAACAAAAACGTACAAGAACTCTCAACGCTCAACTCTACGATCTGAGAAAAAGAAAAGCTTGCTCAGCTACTCAGTTCTTTCGAACAAAGTGCTTAACAACAACTGAGTAACAATCAACAAGAACTCAACAACTACCAATCAACTGAAGTAAGAGTTCCAAGTCAGAAGGACTTGAAGAGTTCTAAGTGAACTATGAAGAGCCAAGTCTGCTGGACTTGAAGAGTTCAAGAGTGAAGTAAGAAGTACCTAGATTGCTGGTCTAGAAGGAATCTGAGTGATTCAGAAAAGTGTAAAAGACATTCTTAGTGGATTTCCTACTCGAGGAGTAGAAGAGTGGACTAGGAGCTTCAATTGCTCTGAACCACTTAAAATGATTGTGTCTATTACATTCTTGCTATAACTGACATATCTGTCATAACTGCTATAACTGCCTCACTCTCATAAACTTACTATCTTAAGGGAGATTAAAACAAACATTAATTCCGCTACAGTTTTAATCATCATCAACTAACATATTAAAACGAAAAGATTTTTTTTAATATCTATTCAACCCCCCCCCCCCTTCTAGATAACTATTGTGCCTCCGGGAACTAACAATTGGTATCAGAGCAGGTTCTATTATATAGCCTACAAAGCTTTAGTAGATCCAATGGCACACTTACCAAGCGAATCAAGGACAGGAGGAGGCAGCAAGCCACCAATGTGCAATAAAGATAAATTTGCTAATTGGAAATTTCGGATGCAAGCATACATGGACTCAATGGATGAAGATCTATTTGAGACCGTTCAAAATGGGCCCTATATTCCAACAAAGCTTGCACCAACTACAGACGATCCAAACAGAATACAAATCAAAGTCAAAGAAGAATGGACTGACAATGAGAAGAGAGCTGTCCAACTCGACAAGAAGGCTAAGAACATTTTGTTTCAATCCTTAGAAGACGATCTGTTCGAAAACATTGCTCATCATGCACGAAGGAACAGAAGAAGTAAGAGAAAACAAACAATCACTCCTGACACAGCAGTATGAAATGTTTGCTCATATTCAAGGAGAAAACGTAACTGCCACCTATGAGAGATTCAACGTTCTGCTCAACTCTCTACGAACATATGGGAAGATCTATCCAAACAAACATCTGATCATAAAGTTCATGAGAGCCCTACCAAGCAGGTGGGATGCCAAAACCACTGCTATTAGAGAGTCAAAAAATCTTCATGAGATGACAGTTCAACAGCTATATGGCAATCTTCTGATACACGAACTGGAGCTGACTCAACGAGCTGAAACCCTATCAGAAGAAAGAAAGAAGGATAAGGGTGTTTCTCTCAAAGAAACTGAAAGTGCATCCAAGGTCAACACTAAGATTGACTCTGACTATGACGAAGAGGATGATGAAGACTTTGCTATGCTGGTAAAAAGACTAAGAAGGTTCATGCGTCAAAGCAAAACCAAAGAAGCGAAAAGAAGGTCAAACTTCTGACCCGGGAGCAAATGAATGATCTATGCTACAACTGCAAGAAGCCTGGCCACTTAATTGCCAACTGCAACAAACCTCTCAGAGAAGAGCTAAAGAAGAAATCACATCCAAAGAAGGAATACAAAGGTAACAAAAGGCCTCAGAAGAAAGACAAAGGCCTGGTAGCTGGAGGATCGTGGAGTGATTCAGACAATGACTCCAATCCTGAATCTGGAGATGATGAAGAACCACAAATGGCTAATCTGTGCCTAATGGCCAAACATGCAAAGGACAAACTAAACTCCAACATACATGAAGTAAGTATCGATGAGGTATTTGATTTCAACTCTCCTGATGTAGACATTAATGATTTAAGAACTGCACTGCATGGCATAACAACTGATCTACATCAATACATGAAATGGTTCAGAGTTTTGTCAAAGGATTATTCACTTCTTCAAGAGGAGAAAAAGAAAGTTCAAGAAGAGATAGAAACATCTCTTCTAAGTACTAACTTTCTCTCCAAGCTTGAAGCTGAGAATAAAATCTTAAAACAGACAAATGACCTCAATGCATAAAGAGAGTCCAATCTAACCTCGAAAGTTGAGGAACTAGAAAAGACTATCTCTACATGGAACAAATCCTCATCATCCATGGACTCCTTACTCTTTAGTTAGAGAAGTACATTTGACAGAACATGCTTAGGCTTTGGGGAATCCACCTCAGAGCCATGTGTGGAAAATATAAAGGAAACTAGCACTGGTAATGCTTCAAATTTTAGTAGAGGTATTACATTTGTGAAATCCTCACAGAAGGAAGAACCAGCTCAACCCTTTTCCACTGTTTCCATCCATACTCCAAGGAGTAAAGGATCTCATGCTGGCCTGGGCTTCACAAAAGAGAAGAGTAACCCATCCTCTACTCACCAACCTCTAAGGATCGTAGAGTTAAATAAAACCAACTCTACAAACCAACTAGGAAGGTACAGTAGAGGTAAGATACACTCCTCACATTTCATGAGACCCAAGGACATGTGGAAGAAGGAAAATCAGTTTAACAAAAGAATGACTAAAGAACCACAAAAGTCCAAATGGAGAATGAACTCACACACACACACACAGGAATGTATCATTCTAAGTGTTTTGTGTGCAATAGAGTTGGTCACAAGGCTACAAGATACTATTATAATTCTATGCATGTGAGACCCAAGATCAAACAGAATTGGGTCCCCAAGGGTACTAACAAAGTAGGACCCATTCAAATATAGGTACCAAAATGAAGGTTCAATGTTATGATAGGAAAAGAGCTCCACGATCACAACCTGGTATCTAGACAGAGGATGCTCAAGACACATGACTGGGAACAAAGCCCTTCTGTCCAACTACATAGAGAAGGAGGGTCCCTCAGTCATCTTTGGAGACAACGAATCGGGCAAGACAAGAGGATATGACTCAGCTGGTAATGGTTTAGTATCTTTCAGCAAAGTGGCATATGTGGAAGGTCTCCAACACAACCTTCTAAGCATCAGCCAACTCTATGACAAGGGTCATCAAGTAACATTCCTCAAAAACCAGTGTCAAGTCAGAGATTTGAAGACATCTGTTGTAAAGCTAACCGGGACAAGAGAAAGAAATGTCTACATAGTGAATCTTGGACAACTAAGCTCAGACGAGACAATATGCTTTCTGGCAAAAGCATATGAAGAAATGAGCTGGCTGTGGCATAGACGGTTGTCCCACTTAAACTTCAAAAGCATGTCCAAACTGGAATCAAAAGATATCGTTGCAGGCCTACCCAAGTTCAACTTCGTCAAAGAAAGGTCATGCAATGCCTGTTAGCTTAGAAAGCAAACCAGAAGCTCATTCAAGAGCAAAACTGCCAACTCAATCGATAAGCCCTTGCAGTTGCTTCACATGGATCTATTTGGGCCAATTCCAATAACAAGTCTTGGAGGGAAAAGGTACTCACTAGTTATAGTCGACGACTACACCAGATTCACATGGGTATTCTTTTTAACCTCAAAGGATGAAACAAGATCCCAACTGATTAAGATGTTCAGGCTGGTAATGAATGAGAAAGGAGAGAAAATCAAGGCTATAAAGAGTGATCACAGAAGAGAATTCGACTTCTCAGAAATGGACCAATTCTACACAGACAATGGCATTAGTCAAAACTTCTCAGCTCCACGAACTCCTCAACAAAATGGAGTAGCTGAAAGAAAGAACATAACTTTGATAGAGGCTGGAAGAACTCTACTAGCAAAGCTAACTCATCTGCTGAAATATAGGCAGGTAAGTCGCCAACACTGCATGCTACACGTAGAAAAGATCACTGATACACTATACGATCAAGAAGACACCCTACGAACTGTGGAAAGGAAGAAAACCAAGTGTCAGCTACGTTCATGAATTCGGCTGTGCATGCTACATTCTCAACAATGGAAAGTAGTACTTGACAAAGTTTTAACCCAAGTCAGATGAAGGCATCTTTCTTGGATATGCCACATATAGTAAGGCCTACAGAGTGTTCAACAAGAAGACGCTGAGTGTTGAAGTCTCGATTCACATCATCTTTGATGAAATAGACTTAGACAAAATAGTGCTTCAAGACACTACGACTGACAGTGCAGACACTATAAATGAAGTCGTCGAGCTCAACACTACGATCGTAGTGCCAGATAGTGATATCGTTGAACAAAGAAATGAGATCGTAGATAGGCCTATGCCAGACAACGAATCTCCACACCAAGAAGAAGAAATAGATCTTGAAGGCCTAAGACAAGAAGGTATAAGGACAGATGTCCCAACAGGAAACAGATGGGCAAGAGATCACACTCAAGATCTAATCATTGGAGATCCAAGTGCAAGAGTAAAAACAAGAGCTGCCACCCAGAATGAATGCTTCTATCAAGGCTTCCTGTACAAATAGAACCAAAGAAGATAGAGGATGCTATGGAAGACTCCAGCTGGATAGAAGCCATGCAGGAAGAACTCAACCAATTTGAAAGAAGTAAAATATGGAGATTGGTACCAAGACCAAAGAGTCATCCTATCATTGGAACCAAGTGGGTCTTTAGAAACAAGATGGATGAAGATGGAGTAATAATCAGGAACAAGGCAAGACTAGTGGCCAAGGGCTACTATCAGGAAGAAGGCATTGACTACGATGAGACATTTGCACTTGTTGCCAGGCTAGAAGCCATCAGAATCTTTCTTGCCTTTGTTGTTCATATGAAGTTCAAGGTCTTCCAGATGCATGTCAAAAGTGCATTCCTGAATGGAGAACTTCAAGAAGAAGTCTATGTAGAGCAACCTCCAGGTTTCATTAATCCATCTCTTTCTAATTATGTTTACAGATTAGACAAAGCCTTATATGGTCTTAAACAAGCACCTAGAGCATGGTATGAAACACTAACTAACTTTCTTATTGAAAATGGATTCACTAGAGGTAGAGTAGATACCACATTATTCCTTAGAAAGCATAAAGACAAAGTCTTATTGGTTCAAATATATGTTGATGATATTATTTTTGGTTCTATTGATGAAAAGCTATGTAAGAGATTCTCCAAGCTTATGCAGAGCAAGTTTGAAATGAGCATGATGGGTGAGCTGAACTTCTTCCTTGGACTGCAAGTGAAGCAGACTGATGAAGGAATATTCATAAACCAAGCCAAGTACATCAAAGATTTACTTAAGAAATATGACATGGAATCAGCCTCTCCCATGAAAACCCCAATTGCTCCTGCAACCAAGCTTTACAAAGATGAAAAAGGTAAAAGTATTGATATAACTCAATACAGAGGTATGATAGGCTCTCTTTTATATCTAACTGCCAGTAGACCAGACATAATGTTTGCAACATGCATATGTGCTAGATTTCAGACTAACCCTAAAGAATCACATTTAACTGCTGTAAAGAGGATTTTCAGGTATCTCAAGGGTACACCTCACTTGGGGCTTTGATATCCCAAGGAGTCCTCATTTGAACTAACAAGATACACAGATGCTGATTTTACAGGCTACAAAATAGATAGAAAGAGTACTAGTGGCACCTGTCAATTGCTAGGAAACAGACTTGTGTCTTGGTTTAGTAAGAAGCAAAACTCAGTATCTACTTCAACTGCAGAAGGTTTGAATACATTACTCTTTGGAAGTCTTGTGCTCGAGATCTATGGATGAAAAATCAGCTAGCTGATTATGGGTTTGATTTCAAATCTATTCCCATTCATTGTGATAACACAAGTGCCATAGTAATAACTCATAATCCTGTTATGCATTCTAGGACTAAGCATATAGAAATAAGGTATCACTTCATTAGGGATCATGTGCAAAATGGAACTATATCCTTACAATATATTCCTACTGAAAATCAACTTGCTGATGTCTTTACAAAACCTCTAGATGAATCCAGGTTTAACAAGTTAATAAGTGAGCTAGGAATGCTTAATTTACAACCATGAAATATATGCTCTAGTATGTGCTAACTATACAGATATAAAGGCTATGGTTGAAATCGTAGACATGATCAAGGAAAGTCCACGATCGTAGAGCTGAAGTGACATGAAAGAAAATGATCGTAGCATAGACTCAACAATCGTAGTGCAGACTCAACGATAGCAGAACCCCATCATCAAGAGGAGCATCATCTGATGATAAGTTTCAAAACAAAGCAATCTCTCTGATAAGCGCCTCAGGAACAAACTTAACCCTTGACTCACTCCAAGAGGTTGGCCCTTCTTGAGCTACCTTAAAAGAATGCTAAGTCAAAAACTCATCACAAGGATCCGGTCAGACTCGACGATCATAGTTCAGACACGACAATTGTTGGAACAGACTCGACGAATGCTGGACAGACTAGACGATCGTAGCTCAGACACGACGATTGCTGAACAGACTCAACGATCACAAAAGCTACCTCAACGATCGTAGTCCTCCCTAAGGACACATTAGCTTTGAAGGAGCTAAAGGGCAAATCAGTACAATCCTCCTCAGTCAAATTCGTAGAGCCAAGCAGAAGTTGACACCTGCCCCACTAAACAAAAATGAAGAGAGGGAAACTACAAGTACAGTTCGAAAATGCCTTTTTGAAATCAAAAGTTCAAAAGGCTTATCTCTCTTCTCTCTCTCTACAAGCAGAAACCCTAAATCAGAAGAAAGCTCAGTCAATAACACTTCTTGCAAGAAAATCAATGGCGGCTTCGGTGTTATCTCCATTCTGACTCTACTTTGTGAGTTCAAAACAATTTGAACCCAAATTTCATAAGACTCTGTCATTACTGAAGAAGGCGGGTCTCGAAGAAGCTTTGGGTACAGACACATTGATCTACCCGAAGCTGGTAAAAGAATTCTACAATAATGGTGTATTTAAAAACAACACCATCAAAAAAAAAGGAGAACGTAGAAATCAGACTAAAGGCTGAGGACATCAATCTAGCCCTAGGTCTCAAACCTGAAGGGTATCCGTCCATAGATGGCATAGACCTCCATAAGGGACTCAAAAAGATGCATCATAAGAAATCACCCTCTGTCAAAGGATATAAGAAGAAGGAGTTTCCACATAGGTATGAATTTCTAGCTGATATTGTTGGAAAATGTATATGTTACAAGAGCTCTGGTCATGACTCTGTAAATGAGGTGAAAATCAAGCTCATAACTGCCATATGTTATGAAATACAACTTAACTATGGGGCTCTATTGCTTGAATGGATTGGGAAGTGGTTAATCAGCTCAAAGAAGACAAAGAGCTCTCAAAAGATGCTCTACGGGTGATTTATAAGCACCATCCTACAAGCTGCTTTGGGTGACAAGATTGAGGACAACGAAGGAGATGCCATTAATCCAAACAGGCGAATGACCCAACAACTATTCGAAAACTGGAAAAGGAATCCAGCTAAAAATGTGCGGATGATGTCTGAATCTAGTGGAAGAACTGGTGAAATAAAGGAATCAGGAGTGCCAGGAAATATGTCAGTTGTCAAAGAAACTAAAGAAGAAGAAGAAGAAGAAGAAGAAGATAATAAGGGAGAACCCTCTGCCCTTATCAGAAAAAGCAAGGGCAAGAGGAAGCTTAATGCTAGGATGGAAGAAGAACCCCAGGAATCCACAACTGATAACTCTAAGGATCTTGAGAAAGAAGCAACAGCAGGCTGAGGCAGAAGAAGATAGAGCTACCATATCTCAGCTGTTGAAGAAAAATAAGATCAATCACAAATCCAAAAGGCCATCCATCTCTTCAATCGTAGAGTCTTTACTGATCGTAGAGACCAGACCAAACACATCAAGCAAGGAAGAAGCTGCATCAAACATTTTGGCTGATCAATAGGACAAAGCTGAAGTTCAAGAAAGTCCTGTGGCTGTGGCTCAGCCTAGAAAACCAAGAAGAAAACTGGTCAAGAAATATCTTCGTGTCAATGAAGAAATACTAAAAAGGGAAGAAAAAGAATTGGCAGATGCAAAGGAACCATCCAAAAAAAGCCAAAGAGACAAAGCTCAAGCTGAGGGGGAAAAACCTGAAATTCTTATGATAAAGAATACACTAGCTGAGGGGGAGATGCCTGAAGCTCTCATTCTAGAAAATGCTCTAGCTGAGAGGGAGCTTTTAAACTTACAAGAAAATGATCAAGTTGAGGGGGAGGCTCATGACATCTCCATGGCAGAAGAAGTAGTTCCTGCAGAAAATAAGGAAGAACCAGAGCAAGAGCCAAATGAAGCCATTGATATAATGGACTCTGCGAGCGAAGACATAAAAGAGGAAAAAGATGATGAGGTCGAGATCACAACTGTGGGCAATGATGGGTATAGAAGTTATATCTATAATCAGATGTTCACTTACCTACCCATGATGCCATATCATCAAGCCCAAATCCTAAACTCATGGAACCACATGTTTTGGAGCTTCAAAGAATATCCAGCCATCACTGTGCTAGCTCATGGATTTCCAGGCACCTTCAAATTTGCCAAGAAGCTCATCATAAATGAACCCTCCTCAAGAATGGTGCATGAGGTATTAACTATCCCAATCCTTTTCAGAGTAAACCATTATGCACTATCTTTTTCCAGCTAATTTTATGAATTTCCAAGCTGGTTGGAAGTGGTTCTAAATCCACCAAGTCAACTCCCAATTACAGAATCCCAAAATTCTGTAATTGATGAACCAGATATTCCAAACTTCATATTGATTCCAGCTCCCATCATCTCTACGATCACTAACTCTAACCCCATCGTAGAGTCCCAAGGAGAAATCATAGAGCCACCTATTTTAGTCACCCAAACACAGGCCCCTCCATCAGATATTCCTTCTTCTTCCTCAAATGAATACTTCAACCTTGATCTTGCCCTCTACTCACTACAAGATCAATACCAGAGAGAACCCCCTTCCTCACAAATTCCATAACTGAATGAAATTCTTTCAGAGTTGTCCACAAAAGCTGACTTGTCAGAAATGTCTAAGAAAGTGATTAAGGAACTCGATGAGAGTTTTGAAGAACACACCGACCTCATTCAGCTGAGATTAACAACAATGATCAATGCTGCTAATAATCTCCCACACTCCCTAAGCTCTACGCTCTCTAAGACACTTAAGGAGTTTGTCAAGTAAATGATTCAAAGCATAAAAGACTGAGATGACATTCACTTTCTAGCAGCCAAGAAACACAGAGAAGTTGTCCTTTCCCTACAGACAACTCAAGAAAATCAAAATAAAAACATGTTGGAAAGCTTCCTCAATCTATAAACTGCCGTCAAAGAATTCAAAAAATTCTACGTCAGTAGTGGCAAGCAAACTGACAACATTCTATTAGTTCTCCAACAAAGGGAAGCTCGGTCTGAAGCTCTAATCGAAGAAAATCGAGAGGACATTGCTCAGACCAAAAGTCAGCTCAACGAGCTTGTCTAAGGGCTGAATCGCCTCTCAGCAGACATTTGAACCCTTGATGCTAGCATAAAGGGGGAGAATAAAGGGAAAGGAGAAGGAGGCCAGGGCGGAGGCAGAGGAGGTCAAGGAAGCCAGGGAAGAGGCAGAGGACAATTCCACACTCAAGCTTCAAGAAGCCACCAACAGACTCCACGATCAAGCAATCAAACTCAACGATCTGATCAGCAGGAAGTCTTAATGGCTCAACCAATAAGGAGTCAAGGGCCAACTACCAGCTCACAAAATATGACCACTACAGGCCTAAAAATGACAATTGGAGATCCTGCATTCATGAATAGGCATGATTACAACCCAAGGATAAGCCCAAGTGAGCTGGAAGAGTTAGCCAGAAGGGATGAAGCAAGCAGGAAAAGAAGGGTTGAGGAGTATGTCAATCCTCCACGCAAAAGACCAAAGAAATAGAGATAAGTGAAATTTTAAATTCTTATTGATGTAAATCTAAATTGTAATACTCTTCAATCATCAATAAATTCATGCTTATTCTCTAGAAATTTCAGCTGCTCACTGAAATACTAAGTTATGTTTAATTTCCTGCAATTGCATCTAGATAATAATAATAATGACAACAAATCTCCTTGGTTATGTCAACATCAAATAGGGGGAGATTGTTGGGAGAGTGCATATGTTGATTTGATGTTTAAATATAAATGCTCATGATTATTTGTAAAGTCCTTTAAGGATTATATGTACAAGGACTTAGTGATAGATCAAATTTGTTAGGTTGATCTAAACTCTTAATGTGTATCATTCTATAGATGAATGTATAGATAGAGAGATCAAAGCTGTTAGGTTGATCTTGAGATGTAATAGATAGGCTTCAAAGATTTTGTAGTTTATCAATCTGATCAAGATTACAGGAGTCAAGGCAAAAACGTAAAGCTTCAAGAATTGTAGTGTGGCTGCCTTGAAGGGTCTCTTCGAAAATCGTAGAGTGGTCCCAACATTTGTCGAGCCAACTCAGAGATCGTAGTGTGCTCTCGAAAACGTAGAGTTTACAACTCTAGCAAGCGAAGATCGTAGTGTGCATGTATATAAGAGAAATCATAGTTCTCTCTGCTGATTGCATCAGACCAAGCACCAAGGCGACAAGTCACCACGATCTGAATCGTAGAGTATCATATGCCTTGTGTCAGAAGCATCAAGCCTCACGTTTTATGTGGAAACAAACTCCAATAAATGTGGAATAAGTTTCAAATGTTGAAGTCCCCACCAGCTCTAAAGGTACAAAAGATATCCTTAATGTGCAACAAAGAAGCGTATTGAAGAAGCTAAGGAAAGTACCATTGGTAAGAGAAAAATACCTTTTCAGGTGTTAGGTGAGAAAGCATTCTGCTGTGTCAGTGGGCCAGAATGCAATTCAGAAGATGTGTAGAAAAGTCTCCATCAAAGAACAGAAATGTCAAACGCATTTAATGCTTCAACGGATGGATCCAACGGATAGTTTTCAAGATCACATATATGCAAATCAAGCAGATGAGAGAAGAAAGCAAGCATTGAACAAAAACGTACAAGAACTCTCAACGCTCAACTCTACGATCTGAGAAAAAGAAAAGCTTGCTCAGCTACTCAGTTCTTTCGAACAAAGTGCTTAATAGCAACTGAGTAGCAATCAACAAGAACTCAACAACTACCAATCAACTGAAGTAAGAGTTCCAAGTCAGAAGGACTTGAAGAGTTCTAAGTGAACTGTGAAGAGCCAAGTCTGCTGGATTTTAAGAGTTCAAGAGTGAACTAAGAAGTACCTAGACTGCTGGTCTAGAAGGAATCTGAGTGATTCAGAAAAGTGTAAAACACATCCTTAGTGGATTTCCTACTCGAGGAGTAGAAGAGTGGACTAGGAGCTTCAAGTGCTCTGAACCACTTAAAACGACTGTGTCTATTATATTCTTACTATAACTGCCATATCTGCCATAACTGCCTCACTATCATAAACTTACTATCTTAAGGGAGATTAAAACGAACATTAATTCCGCTAAAGTTTTAATCATCATCAACTAACATATTAAAACAAAAAGATTTTTTTTAATATCTATTAAACCCCCCCCCCCCCCTTCTAGATAACTATTGTGCCTCCGGGAACTAACAAATGTAAATGAATTTTATTTGATTATATTGAATAAAATAATATTATGTGGATTTATTCTGAGTTAGGAAATTAAAGGCCGTTCTATGACCTATGATGAATGAATGTGGTTAGTATCTTGGCTGTGTGCTAGAATTAAATAGAATGAATTTCTAAGACAAAAATAAAAGTTTTTCGAGAAATTTCCAAAAAATTGCTATTCATCGTTATCTGCTTGGGAATTATTTTTGAGTTTCCGAGAAACGCGTAATGTCAGAATTCTGAGGAAGGATGGTGTAGACAATCGAAATTTTTCATTCCTGTTACTAACCACGTAGGAGAGAAGAATCGTCTTTCGTCTTCTAGAGATAACCCTGGAAGTCAAAATATCAAGTCCAGTCCCGGAGACAACCCCGGGAGATCAACTCCAAGCCTCGGAGACAACCCCGGGACATCAAAATCCATCCTGGAGACAACCCCAAGAGATCAAGATCCAGCCCCAGTGATAACCCTGAGACATCAAATCCAACCCTGGAGACAATCCCGGGAGATCAAGTTCAAAGCCCGGAGTCAACCCTTGGAGATCAAACCAACATCAGAGATAACCCTGAGGACTATCAGAATCAACAACAGTCCAATCTTGGAGACAACCCTGAGAAACGACAGCTACAACTGCGTCAAAATCAAAATTAACCTGGGAGGGGCAAAATAATAATTTTGCTAATTCAACATCAAATCAACCCAAAACACTGCAAAAGAAGTCCTGCAGAACCATAACATCATTCTCGAGTGAAAATAACACAAGACAGTACGCCTCCATTGGATTCCCGGATTAAAAATTATGAAGGTTCGAGCGGACAACGCGTTGGCTCGAGTGTACGTATTTTGAGACAACAGAACCAACGAGGTCCGGGGCAACCCGGGGATCCGCAGGTAGACCCGCGACCATCTTTGTCAATAAATAGACCCCCCCATTAGCTCATTTGAAAAAAAAGAGAGAAAACTTTGTCCATTTCAGCCCATAACCTTTTCTAGAGTGTTCCAAACTTTGATATTATTTTTTTTAAACACTTGTAGTCACATATTCTAAAACATATCAAAATTTAACCGGTGAAAACCGAGTTTTCAAGCTCCAAAAGTGGTCTGAAGTCTTCTTAGTAGCCCAATATATCAAGATTCTCGCTGATTAGTTACGCCTGGATCGTCGATCCGTGACTTTTTCTCTTATATATATATATTTATCTGTTTGGCCTAGATTCTAATTCGTGGCCTTTTACTGCTTATATATATATATATACTGCTTACTGCTTTAAAATATATGTTTTAATTGTTTTCTCAATATAAATCTTTAATATTTCAGTCTGTAGACTAGATTTATCTAAATCTATCCATCTCTAACTTTTAACCGGTTCAAAAGTTGCTAGAATGGCTAAGATTTATTTAAATCTAGTTTTCTTTTTAGTTTTTGTAAATATTTATCAATCACGTGAGCCTAGGAGTCACGAGGTCTAAGATTCAGCTAACAAATCTAGATTCGTTTCCACGATGGACACTTTTCAGCAATGCAACAAGCTTGTAAATTATTTATGGTTTCTAGAAATCCTTGGATGACTTTCATGCCCATAAGAAGCCTAACACTGCTATGTATCTTATTTTCTCGAAGATGCTTCGCATATCGAAAATAAAATCAAATCAAGTCGTATACGGAATAAAATGGAAGTATCAAAGGTCTCAATTACTATTAAGCATAAGGGTTTGAAAACCTGTTTTCAAAACATCATTGCTATATCTTGCTTAAAATTGAACTTTTATACAAATCAAACCCTTTGTATATAGGTGTAAACGAGGCATAGTACTACTTCCAAATAACTGCACATAGGCCCAATAAACACACACACTGTAAGACCCCGAAATTTTTAAATAAAAAGGAATTTCCTTTATTTTGAAATAGTAAGGGTTGATTTGATTAATGTGGACAGTTAAGGGTTAAATACACAAATATTTCAAAATAAGCAAGTGGTTATAAAATATTCATTATCGTGGGGAATATTCGTTTGGTCGTGGAATATTAAATGCTTTGTAGGAATATATTAAATACGACAGCCTTGTGACCATGTGTGGGCCCCATAATGTAAAGTAATTGGATGAAGAAAGCGATAAATATAAGTTGTTTTTAAATAACTTGGCGTAGTTATTACAGATTAATATTGTTGGAATACCCGATGGTTAAAATACACTAATACGGCGTTGTTAAACAAGAAGCACCTACGGTATTGCACCAATTATTGATTCTTACGTAAGAAGGCACTACTCAATAATGGTTACTGATAATTCTTTCGCTCAAAGATTTTATTGAGTTAATAATTGTTGCGTTGATATTTTATATTCTTTGTTGTTTGATAATTGTCATTACACAAGTATCTTTCATTATCGAAGCAATAATTCATATTATCTCGAATAATATTATTAGATAACATTATTGGCAATGTCTAGAAAGTTCATCTCTAAGGAGAGGTTTGGTCATCTAATCAAGGCGCTTGATGAAGAAATTCTTATTGGAAAGCCCTCTTCTGGAACCGCTGGTTGTCAATATTGTGATTCGTAATATTATTTGTGAATAATTAATTATTGATTTATATGATGAGGAAAATATTGATTTTATGTGGATATAGATGGAAAAATTTTAAAATGACAATTGTTGAAAATTAATATTTTATCTTTTTTACGATAAAATAATTCATTTAAATATATTATTTTAATAATATATTAACGGTGATATTTTTACAATGAATGTGGGATATATGAGTATATGAGGAGGAAGAGTATTTTTTGTGGCATTAAATGTTTAACACATGTTTTGTGTGTTGGTGGACACAATTATTGATAGAAATTTGATTATAGCTTGTAAAATCACCCGTTTGTGGATTTGGTCAATTTCTATTTGGAATTTGGAAAAACTTTCTTCTGCAAAGTTGTAGAGAATTGAATTTCCTATAAAAATCGCGTGATTGAATTTTTCGATGAAAGGGCTATTTATTATGAATTATTGAAGTTCAAGTTCAAATAATTAATTTTTGGGAGTTTTAGTTAATTATTTTGAGAAAACGCGTTTTTTGCAACTAAGTTGGCCTCACATGTGATTCAAATGGGCTGAGATCAGTTGTCTAAGGTGGGCTAAAGAAAATGTGAAAAATATATTAATATTATATTCAATTTTTCGCTTTGGTGTTCTAAGCATTTTCCTATAAATAGGGTGCTTAGGTTAGAATTGAAAAACACACGTAAACTCAAGTTTCTCTCTATTCTCTCTCGATATATTGAGCGTATTCTTGTGAGTATACTTTGAGTATTGTTAGGCGGTGTAAGTTCCTTCAAAGACTATACCCGGTATTCCAAATTAGAAGTACTAATCTTTCGAGGTAAGGGATATTATTTTTTTTCGTAATGATATTATTTCTTGATATCATTATCTTTGAAATGTTGATCTGAAGTTTTTATCAAATTTGGAACTTTTTCATGGGGTTACTATTCATGGGTTACTATTCATGAGTTACTATTCACGAGTTACTATTCATGAGTTACTATTCACGAGTTACTATTCACGAAAGTACTATTCATGAAGCGTGAAGATGTTTTTTGTGGAATTTCTATCTTTTGGTGTCGGGAGTTACTATTCACGATATTTGACTTATTCACGATATGACACTATTCACGATATACGGTACTATTCAATGAAAAATAAAATTTCCTCTTTTCGTCCAAAACATCTATTCTGGATACTAGCTTTGATTGTATCCATGTTTTGATCATTCTTGAATTTTACACCACTATGATTATTTTTGAGGTATTTTTGGGCGTGGATAAAACCAAGTCACGAATCCTTAATCCTTAATCCTTGTCATTTTGTTTCTTTGGATTCGTTCTTTTAAAATATTTTCATCATCCTCGGTCTTAAATGATGATATTATTGAATATCTTTGGCTGTAGAAAGTAAAAAGATGAATGATTTCTGAAGAATATCTTTTGGCTTTGTAGTGCAAAGATGAGCAGTGTTGAGATGAACATGACCGATTGATTAATATCTTTGGCTGTAGTGCAAAGATGAACATGTGTTTAAATGAACATGACCCGGTGATGAATATCTTTGGCACTGTAGTGCAAAGATGAATATTTGATTCGAGATGTATATTGATTGATGTTACTGAGGATAAAATATTGATGATGGATTTCGTTAAATTCATAGATTATAGTAGATTTCATTTCTACGTAACTCTTCTATGGATTATTATTTTCATTTGTGAATATTGATCCGAAACTTGTTGTCTATTGTATTTCATCGATTTTTTCCTGTTGAAGACTAACGATAATTTGTTGTATATTATCTTAGTCATAATATTCTTTACTGGGCTAGTTGAGCTCACCCTTTTCCTTGTTGTTCCATTTTTCTTCTCAGGAGGCGAGAATGTAGCGAGTGCTAGTCGGGGTATGGAATGAAGGTTCTAGAGAGAGTTGTTTAGTAGTCCTCACCATTTTTGTACAATAATGAATCAATAATTATGATGGGGATTTATTTGCGTGTGGATATTGTCTAGAAGACAATATTATATTTAAACTCACAGTATATATTGTCGTATTTCACACGACATTTGTATTATTAAAGTTGTAGTTTGCTTCTTGTACCATGTATTTGGAGACTCAGAATGGGTGTTGTGTATACCTATTTTGGGGGCGTCACACACACACACACACATTCAGATTAATTAGGGAATTAAAAAGTTGCGGTAACCGTGTTTTCACGGAAGTCGGAGGGTGTAAGACCCCGAAATTTTTAAATAAAAAGGAATTTCCTTTATTTTGAAATAGTAAGGGTTGATTTGATTAATGTGGATAGTTAAGGATTAAATACATAAATATTTCAAAATAAGCAAGTGATTATAAAATATTCATTTGTTGTGGGGAATATTAGTTTCGTTTGGTCGTGGAATATTAGATCTTGTCGGGGAATATTAAATACTGACTGCTAAGTATGACCATGTGTGGGCCCCATAACGGAAAGTGATTGGATGAAGAAAAGCGACAAATATAAGTTGTTTTTAAATAATGGCGTAGTTGTTGCCAATTGTTGGAATACCCGGTGGTTAAAACACACTAATATGGCGTTGTTGAGCAAAGTAGACACCAGTATTGCACCAATTATTGATTCTTACGTAAGAAGGCACTACTCAATAATGGTTACGATGAATTAATCTTATTCAAATATTTTATTGAGTTAATAATTCTTTGCGTTGATATTTTATATTCTTTGTTGTTTTGATAATTGTCATTACACGGTATCTTTCATTATCGAAGCAATAATTCATATTATCTGAATAATATTATTAGATAACATTATTGGCAATGTCTAGAAAGTTACGGCTAAGGAGAGGTTTGGTCATCTAAATTGCGGCCAAGAAGAAGAAATTCTTATTGGAAAGCCCCTCTTTCTGAGGCGCACGGTTGTCAATATTGTGATTCTCGTAATATTATTTGTGAATAATTAATTATTGATTTATATGATGAGGAAAATATTGATTTTATGTGGATATAGATGGAGAAAATTTTAAAATGACAATTGTTGAAAATTAATATTTTATCTTTTTACGATAAAATAATTAATTTAAATATATTATTTTAATAATATATTAACAGTGATATTTTTTACAATGAATGTGGGATATATGAGTATATGAGGAGGAAGAGTATTTTTGTGGCATTAAATGTTTAACACATGTTTTGTGTGTTGGTGGACACAATTATTGAATTAGAAATTTGATTATAGCTTTGTAAAATCGTCCGTTTGTGGATTTGGTCGATTTTTGTTTGGAATTTGGAAAAACTTTCTTCTGTAAAGTTGTAGAGAATTGAATTTCCTATAAAACTCGCGAGATTCGAATTTTCTGATGAAAGGGCTATTTATTATGAATTATTGAAGTTCAAGCTCAAAATAATTGATTTTTGGGAGTTTAAATTATTTTGTTAAGAAAAACGTTTTTGTAATTTTTGGACATCATTAACATGTGTGGCTGGTGTTTTGACCAAAAGGTGGGCTAAGGAAAATTTGTATAATTATATTAATATTATATTAAATTTTACTCGCTTTGGTGTTCTAAGCATTTTCCTATAAATAGGGTCTTTAGGTTAGAATTGAAAATCACACCGAAGCTGAAGTTTTCTCCCTATTTCTCTCTCGATATTTTGAGCGTATTCTTGTGAGTATTTTGAGTATACTTTGAGTATTGCTAGACGGTGCAAGTTCCCTTCAAAGATATACGGTATTCTATTCTAGAAATCTCGATCTTTCGAGGTAAGGGATATTATTTTTTTTTGTAATGATATTATTTCTTCAATATCATTATCTTTGAAATGTTGATCTGAATTTTTATCAAATTTGGAACTTTTTCATATCGGGGTTACTATTCATGGGTTACTATTCATGAGTTACTATTCATGAAGTTCTTATTCATGATTCTTATTCACAAAGTACTATTCATGTAAGCGTGAAGATGTTTTTGTGGAATTTCTATCTTTTGGTGTCAGAGTTACTATTCACGATATCGGCTTTATTCACGATATCTGACACTATTCACGTATACGGTACTATTCATAGAAAAATAAAATTTCTTCTTTTCGTCAAAAACATCTATGCGGATACTAACTCTCGATTGTATCCATGTTTTGATCATTCTTGAATTTTACACCACTATGATTATTTTTGAGGTATTTTTGGACATGGATAAAACAAAGTACTGAATCCTTAATCCTTGTCATTTTGTTTCACTTTGGATTCGTTCTTAAAAAATATTTTCATCATCCTCGGTCTTAAATGATGATATTATTGAATATCTTTGGCTGTAGAGTGCAAAGATGAATGATTTCTGAAGAATATCTTTGGCTCTGTAGTGCAAAGATGAGCAGTGTTGAGATGAACATGGCCGATTGATTAATATCTTTGGCACATAGTGCAAAGATGAAGCAGTGTTTAAATGAACATGACCGGTGATGAATATCTTTGGCTGTAGTGCAAAGATGAATATTTGATTCAGATGCATATTGATTGATGTTCTGAGGATAAAATATTGATGATGGATCGTTAAATTCATAGATTATAGTGGATTTCATTCTCTACGTAACTCTTCTATGAATTATTATTTCCACTGCGAATATTGATCCGAAACTTGTTGCCTATTGTATTCTATCGAGATTTTTCCTGTTGAAGACTAACGATAATTTGTTGTATATTATCTTAGTCATAATATTCTTCTCTTGGGCTAGTTGAGCTCACCCTTTTCCTTGTTGTTCCATTTTTCTTCTCGGGAGGCGAGAATGTAGCAAGTACTTAGTCGGGGTATGGAATGAAGATTCTAGAGAGAGTTGTTTAGTAGTCCTCACCATTTTTGTAAAATAATGAATCAATAATGTGATGAGGATTTATTTGAGTATAGATATTGTCTAGAAGATAATATTTGTATTCAAACTCACATTTTTCTTGTTGTAATAATAAAGTTGTAGTTGTTTACGCATACCATGTATTTGGCGACTCGAATGGGTGTTGTGTATACCTATTTTTGGGGCGTCACGGTTATATCGAGCTATAAGTAAAGAGCCCCGAGCCTCTCATTTGGTGACTTCTGTTGATGGGGGATGCACCAAGCCGGACTCTCCGTAGGGGGGCCTGCTCATTCTGTGGCAAACCGATAGGTACCATTGTGAGGTCTTTGTGGTTGAAGCACCGTGAGAGTCATGATTTGTATCGGAGCTTAGGGATATGATCTCTGGCGGAGATCGGGGAATAAAACTAGGAGGGGAGAGACGAGTAAATCCTTCGCTAGTGTGTCCTACCTAAGCTTATTTGTTGGTTGGTCATATTATAGGGGTATTATGTGATTTGTTAATTTATTTAATTAACCCTTGTTTTATGATAGTTTTTTTTAGAATGGCTGCTGAGAACGTTAACAATGGAGTGAATGAGATCGTGGAGACACCTCTAATCGCCAACCAGGATAATGTGATGTCAGGCGAAGAAGGAATTAGAGATATCCATGTGGTGAGTGAAGAATTGATAGTTGCACCTGAGATAATCGCAGAGGTAACAGCTGAGAGTGAGGAAGAAGAGGAAGAAGAGGTACCTGAAGAGAGTTTATTAGAGGTATTTTATGATCGAAATATAGAATTGCAAAATCGTATTCATGAGTTAGAAGAGCAGGCTAAAGAATTGCAGGCAGTCGTGGAGCAAAAGGATGCAACGATTCAAGCTTGTGTTACCCGATACGTGATGCTTGAACAAAAGCACTCTTTGGCAGAGTATAAGATGATAAAGCCGAATCGAAGTGAAAGAAGAAATAAGCGAACGAGTGAGAATGAGTGATGCATGGGTAAAAGCCGCACAACGCGTTGATATTATAGAAAGAGATGTCCAATCTAAAAAGAGAAGATTTAACGATGACGGGAAGACGTCGGCAGAAGCACCATCAACAAATTCTAGGGGAAGAGAACGATCGCCAGTTAGATGCTACAGATGTGGAGAGGAGGGACATATAAGGTCAAAGCATTTAAAGCCTTCCAAGGTATGCTATAATTGTGGAAAAGAAGGACATATCGCCGAGATTATACGATATCGAAACCGATCCAGCGTGAATGGTGACTCAAAAAGGATGTCCCGAAAAAAGTCAAAGTCAACGGTTCTTGGAAGAGCGTTTTGTAATTGGCCAGGTCAAAAATGCAAGGAACCCGAACGGTTAGTTATGCAGGTTAGTTAATTATAAATTCTTGCGAAGTATATACCTTACTAGATCTGGTTCTACCCATTCTTTTATCTCTCTTACTTGCGCTCAACGTTTAAACTTGACTCAGGAGAAATTAGACTTTGACTATCTGTGGAAACTCCGTTAGGAGAAACTTTCATCACATCCATTGTTTATAAATCTTGTTTGATTCGAGTTGGCACTATCACATTACACGTTAACCTTATTTCTATAGAGATATTTGTTTTGATGTGATTTTAAGGTTAACTACTCATCAATTTAAAATTGATTATTTTCGTAAGGTTATTAGTTTTCATATTCCTAAGCAACTCGTTATTCAATTCAAGCAATCAAACCATTGTAGTCAAACATTTTCATATCAAGCCATGAAGTCATTCGTTTATTACGGATGTCAAATTTTCTTAGTCCATGTTATGGATTTGAATAAAGACACGTCAGATTTGAATAATATTCCTGTTGTTATTGATTTTTCCTGACGTATTTTTACGAAGAATTTCTTCGCTTACTCCCAAAGCCTGATATTAAATTTTGTATCGACTTTGAACCCGGTACAAAACTCATTTCTAAAATCTCATATCGAATGGCTCCTATTGAACTTCAGGAGTTAAAAATTCAACTATAGAATTTGGTACCTGAGCCTTTATCTTGTGACTTCCTTTGTGGAATTCACCTAAGCCGAACTCTCTGTAGGGACGTCATATTGATGCGATAGTAAATTGATAGGTGTCATTGTGACGTCTTTATCCAAGATTGGGATATGAGTCACATTTGAGAGCAACCTAAGTCAAGAATCTAAAACGTAGCTTTCAGGCTTAGTTGGTTATTATCGGAGATTCGTTGAAGGATATTCTCGAATCGCTATTATTCAAATTAACTTAATGACTCGAAAAGATACAAAATTGTATGGAGCGAGGAATGCGAGAAGATTTTCCAAGAGCTCAAGAGGCGACTCATTTCGCACATATTCTAACCATGCCATCCTGGAAAAAGCGAGCGTGGTGGCGACGATGATGAGTAGAAGATCATATGCGAGAACGAGTGCGATGATGTCAAGTATATGCGTACAGAGCCAACTTTAATAGAAAAGTTAAGATTGCTCAAGCCAGGCTCGGAAATGATGCGTATGAAGAAGAAAGTACAAGAAGGAGCTATTCCGGGCGAGAATTGATGAAGAAGGAATACTTGAGTCCACTCTAGACTTTGTGTTCCTAACGACTCGATTTGAAGTACAAGATTATGATGGAGGCACACAATAACGCCCATTTGCAATCCATCTCGGAAGTACTAAAATGTATCGTGATCTTTGATATACATTTTGGTGGAGCAATATGAAGAGAGAGATTGCAAAGTTTATCTCGATGTGTTTAACTTACTTAACGTGTAAAGGCGGAGCATCTTGTACCTAAGGGTCCGTTGCATCCACTTGAGATTAGGAATGGAAGTGGGAACACATTACTATGGATTTCGTTACGGGTCTTCCTACGGTTTCTCAAGGCATCAATGCTATTTGGGTTATTGTTGATAGATTAACCAAGTCCGCTCATTTCTTTACCGTCACGAGAGACTTTTTTCCTTGAAGCGTCTTTCTCGTATAGACGTAAAATGCGATTGTGAGATTGCATGGCATGCCGGTATCCATAGTTTTAGATCGTGACCCAAGATTCACTTCATGATTTTGGGTTAGTTTGTAGAAAGTTATGGGCGCAATTTACGATTGATTTGGCATACCATCCTCAAAGCGGATGGGCAATCGAAAGGACTACTCAAACTCTTGAAGATATATTAAAACTACGTGTCCTAGATTTCAAAGGAAGTTGGGATAAGTACTTGCCATTGGTGGAATTCTCATATAAACAATAGTTATTAAACAAATATAGGCATGGTTCCATTGAAGCATTATATGGACAAAAATGTCGTTCTCAATATGTTGGGATGAGGTGGGTGAAACAACATTGTTGGGACAGGGTTAGTAAACGATGACTAATGATTCGACAACGTATACAAAGCGGCACAAGATCGACAAAAGAGTTATGCGAATCTTCATCGAAAGGACGTGGAATTTAGTGTGGGGATCATGTATTGTTGCGAGTTGCTCCATGGAAGGGAGTTACAAGATTTGGGAAGAGAGAAAGCTCAATCCACGATTTATCGGTCCATTTCAAATTCTTGAGGTAGTAGGAAATGTAGCCTATAGACTTGCGTTACCTCAAGTATGTCTCGTGTTCATAATGTGTTTCATATCTCGTACTTCAGAATATGTGAAAGACCCGAACCACGTTATAGAGTTAGAACCGGACGAGATAGTAGAAGACTTAACGTATGAGGAGGTACTGTCAAGATTTTGGATAGGAAGGAGCATGTCCCTACGCTGCATGAAAGGTTATACCACAAGTTAAAGTTTTGTGGAAGAATCATGCTATAGAGAAATGACACGGGAATTGGAAAGCGAAAATGAAAGCGAGGTATCCTCACCTTTCAAAAACACCAGTACGTCACGTCAATTTCGAGGACGAAATTTCATAAGGAGGGAGGTTGTAAGACCGAAATTTTTAAATAAAAAGGAATTTCCTTTATTTTGAAATAGTAAGGTTGATTTGATTAATGTGGATAGTTAAGGATTAAATACATAAATATTTCAAAATAAGCAAGTGATTATAAAATATTCATTGTTGTCGGGGAATATTCGTTTGGTCGTGGAATATTAATCGCTTGTGGGGAATATTAAATGCGCAGTAGCAGCCGTATGTGGGCCCCATAACTGGAAAGTGATTGGATGAAGAAAGCGACAAATATAAGTTGTTTTTAAATAACAGGCGTAGTTGTTGCATTTGTTGGAATATCCCGGTGGTTAAACACACACTATCTGGCGTTGTTGAACAAGTAATACTGCAGTATTGCACCAATTATTGATTCTTACGTAAGAAGGCACTACTCAATAATGGTTACGATAATTCTTGTTCAATTATTTTATTGAGTTAATAATTCTTTGCGTTGATATTTTATATTCTTTGTTGTTTGATAATTGTCATTACTACGGTATCTTTCATTATCGAAGCAATAATTCATATTATCTGAATAATATTATTAGATAACATTATTGGCAATGTCTAGAAAGTTACATCTAAGGAGAGGTTTGGTCATCTAATTAATTGGCAAGATGAAGAAATTCTTATTGGAAAGCCCCCTCTTTCTGAGGAACCCCTTTGGTTGTCAATATTGTGATTCTCGTAATATTTTTGTGAATAATTAATTATTGATTTATATGATGAGGAAAATATTGATTTTATGTGGATATAGATGGAGAAAATTTTTAAAATGACAATTGTTGAAAATTAATATTTTATCTTTTACGATAAAATAATTCATTTAAATATATTATTTAATAATATATTAACGGTGATATTTTTACAATGAATGTGGGATATATGAGTATATGAGGAGGAAGAGTATTTTGTGGCATTAAATGTTTAACACATGTTTTGTGTGTTGGTGGACACAATTATTAATAGAAATTTGATTATAGCACAATAAAATCGCCTTGCGTTTGTGGATTTCGGTCGATTTTTGTTTGGAATTTGGAAAAACTTTCTTCTGCAAAGTTGTAGAGAATTGAATTTCCTATAAAAACTCATGAGATTCGAATTTTCTGATGAAAGGGCTATTTATTATGAATTATTGAAGTTCAAGCTCAAAATAATTGATTTTTGGGAGTTTAAATTATTTTTGTTAAGAAAAACGTTTTTGTAATTTTTGGACATCATTAACATGTGTGGCTGGTGTTTTGACCAAAAGGTGGGCTAAGGAAAATTTGTATAATTATATTAATATTATATTAAATTTTACGCTTTGGTGTTCTAAGCATTTTCCTATAAATAGGGTGCTTAGGTTAGAATTGAAAAATCACACCGTAAACCGAAGTTTTCTCTCTATTTTCTCTCGATATTTTGAGCGTATTCTTGTGAGTATTTTGAGTATACTTTGAGTATTGCTAGGCGGTGCAAGTTCCTTCAAAGACTATACCCTAGATTCTAGCTTTAGAAGTCTTGATCTTTCGAGGTAAGGGATATTATTTTTTTTTTTTGTAATGATATTATTTCTTCAATATCATTATCTTTGAAATGTTGATCTGAATTTTTTATCAAATTTGGAACTTTTTCATGTCGGGTTACTATTCATGGGTTACTATTCATGAGTTACTATTCACGAGTTACTATTCATGAGTTCTTATTCACGAGTTCTTATTCACGAGTACTATTCATGAAGCGTGAAGATGTTTTGTGGAATTTCTATCTTTTGGTGTCTGAGTTACTATTCACGATACTTAAGACTATTCACGATACGGAGACTATTCACGATATCTGGTATTATTCATAGAAAAATAAAATTTCTTCTTTTCGTTCAAAACATCTATTCGGATACTAACTCCGATTGTATCCATGTTTTGATCATTCTTGAATTTTACACCACTATGATTATTTTTGAGGTATTTTTGGACATGGATAAAACAAAGTCTGAATCCTTAATCCTTGTCATTTTGTTTCTTTGGATTCGTTCTTAAAAATATTTTTCATCATCCTCGGTCTTAAATGATGATATTATTGAATATCTTTGGGCCGTAGTGCAAAGATGAATGATTTTGAAGAATATCTTTGGGCAGAAAGTGCAAAGATGAGCAGTGTTGAGATGAATACGACCGATTGATTAATATCTTTGGCTGTAGTAAAAGATGAACAAGTGTTTAAATGAACATGACTAATCGATGAATATCTTTGGCTGTAGTGCAAAGATGAATATTTGATTCGGATGCATATTGATTGATGTTACTGAGGATAAAATATTGATGATGGGTATTAAATTCATAGATTATAGTGGATTTCATTCTCTACGTAACTCTTCTATGAATTATTATTTCATTGCGAATATTGATCGAAACTTGTTGTCTATTGTATTCTATCGATTTTTCCTGTTGAAGACTAACGATAATTTGTTGTATATTATCTTAGTCATAATATTCTTTCTTCTTGGCTAGTTGAGCTCACCCTTTTCCTTGTTGTTCCATTTTTCTTCTCGGGAGGCGAGAATGTAGCAAGTACTAGTCGGGTATGGAATGAAGATTCTAGAGAGAGTTGTTTAGTAGTCCTCACCATTTTTGTAAAATAATGAATCAATAATGTGATGAGGATTTATTTGAGTATAGATATTGTCTAGAAGATAATATTTGTATTCAAACTCACAGTTTTACTGTTGTAATAATAAAGTTGTAGTTGTTTCTGTACCATGTATTTGGCGACTCAGAATGGGTGTTGTGTATACCTATTTTTGGGGCGTCACAGAGGGTGCCTAACACTTCTCCCCCCTCCCCCCGCTTAATCAAGCCCCCGAACTCTATGAATCTCGGTTTCCAAGGTCTGTTAAATAAAGTCCAACCATTGGGCCTTTGTGTAAACCTTTTCAAATTCGGTTGAGTTGGTACAACCATTTCAAATCTACTAACTGGCGACTCTGATTTTCAAATCGTCGACATTTTATGTCGGACTCTTTCCAAACTTGCCTTTTCAAACAAAACTAAACAAAATAGAGAACAAAAAAGGTAAGTAAGAAAAGAGTAAAATTTCTCTCGACGTCGACAGGTGGCGACTCTGTTGGGGACAGTAGAGGGCTTAAGCCGTTTTTCAACCTTTTCAAAAACCCTTCTTAATCTGCTTATATGAATGCTGCATTTACATTAAATAGATGTGAATGAATGCTTTATTTACTGCACTTTAGTGCCTCACACAATATCTCCATGTGGTTTGCACCATGTCATCATTTCATACGGTAAGACACGATGTATGTGAATGTATGTTGTGTGATTCCTCCACCAGGAGGCAAACCCGTCAGTGTTTGATTACTGGACTCAAGGGAGACTAATCCCGCGAGGCTCGTAAAAGACACCACTCAGATTCGATCCAATTGAAAGATCGGATTAACTTCCCATCTAGTAAATTGTGATGATCTAGGATCCTTTATGCCGAAAAGCCGCGAGAGTAGCCTGAGATAGGTCAGCCTCTAATTAACCAAATGCGTAGAAAAGTCTCTTCATGCCTTTCCCTTTCAATTCCATGTAAATTCAATGTAATTTCAATTCCATATGTAAATTCCATGTAAATCCAAATTCCATGTAAAATATAAAGGAAGATGTAAATATGCATTCCTTTCGCTATCAAAACCTGTCATGCTATCCTGTCATCAAAACAATTGACATCTGTTTTGCAGGAGAACATTAAAAAACTCCTAAAACACACACATTGCCTAGCATGCAGCCTCTTAATGTTTATCCAGACTAAACTGCATAGTCTTTTTGTAGGGAAACAATTGGTCCCGTTACCCGTTTAAAGTCCAAAAAGGCACTAAGCCCACCTTCAGACATGGCTACAAGTGCCCAATCTGAATCTACTCTTGTTTCCCGAGAGGAGTTCGAGGGACTAAGAAATCAGATAACAGAATTGGTTGTCTTTCTAAAAGAACAAAACAAACAGACTCATGGTCCATAAATATCCACTCAAACAGAATCCTTTGCACATGGAGGAATCCAGGGTACTGATAAAGAAGTAAAAATACCTGAGCCTCAAACTGAAAAATCTAACAAAACCCCTAAAATCACCCATCTCAAAGAAGATGAAGAAACTGGTGGTATTCTGAAGAAAGTCCAACAAATGGAAGAAACCATCCGGTCAATCAAACGGACTGGAGCGTATGGAAGCTTGACTTACTTAGACCTTTGCATTTTCCCTGGGGTTCATTATCCAGATAAGTTCAAAACTCCTGATTTTGAAAAATATGACGGATTGGGAGATCCTTACACTCATCTAAAAGTATTCATTGGAGCACTCGGATCCTATGTCGAGGATGAAAAAAATGAGAATGCAGTTATTTCAAAAGAGTCTAACTGGAGAAGCCAGAGCATGGTATGCCAGGTTGGACAATTCCAAAATTCACAGATTGGAAGAACTAGCCCATGTTTTTGTAAACCAATACAGTTTCCAATCACAAATGGCTCCAGATAGATATCAAATTACTAAAGTCAAAAAATAGAACACTGAGTCATTCAGAGAGTATGCCCAAAGAAGGAGGCGTCTAACTGCTCAAGTAATCCCATCCATGACAGAAACTGAGATGGTAATAACCTTCATTGACATACAAGAAGCTCCATTTTATGAAAGGGTCCTAGCAGACATAGGAAAACCATTCTCAAAAATGATCAAACACGGAGAAATGGCTGAGATGGGGTTAAAGTCTGGGAAGATTAAAGACCTCACTGTTGTAGAAGTTATGGCCGAGCACATTCAAGCTGGAAATTATGGGAATAACCCTCGAAAGGTCCATTAAAAGAAAGAAGAGGATCTATCCTTAGTGCTGCAAGGACAAACTCAGAAAGGCAATCAAAACTTGCATATTCAAAGGAGAAATTATTTTCCTTTTCAAACATCTGCACAATCCACAAATCATCCATTTCAGAAGGTTGGAGAGGTCAAACGTCAAAGAGTTTTCACACCCTTAGGGGACTCATTGGAAAATATACTCAAGCTTCTGACAACACAGAAGAAAATTGTCCAGCTCCTTCCACCAGCTAATCCAAGTGGAAAGAATTTTTCATACAAGCAAGAAATGTGCTTATCATTCTGGAGCTTCGGGTCATGACACCTAAGATTGCTGGTCTCTCAAATGCAAAATCTAGGATCTGATAGACAATGGTGAGATTGTGGTAACCAAGCCAGAATAACCATATATAGAAGATAATTATCTCCCTTAACATATGGAAGAGAATGTCAACATGATCAACAGAGAGAGTGGAGAAAGTTCCAATTACTTCTAATATGTGGGTGGTTCTACCCAAACCAGCAAAGGTAATTTAGATAAGTGGGATTATTCAGAATTATGGTTTATGATAGAGCGATAAATGAAGTCTATCAATGAACGGGTTGATCAACTGGTAGAACTAGTGATACATCAGCACCAAGCAACATGACAACTGCTCAGTCAGAAGCATAAAAGTCTCCTCTCCCTTATCACAAAGAGACAACAACAAGCCCAAGAAAATGAAACCTTGGAAGAAATACTTGCAAGGAAAACAAGAAACCAAGCTCGTCGGGACTATGAAAACCAAAGGGAGTTCAGCCCTTTGGGTCAACCAAAGGAAGAAATCATGTAGATATTGATCAATGAAGGGAAAATCATAGCACTACTACCCCCAATTAATCCACATTCCAAGAGATTTGATGCTATCGGGGTCAGTCAATACCACTCCAATACTCATGGTCATAGCAGTAAAAGCTGCTGGGCACTTCGTCATCTCATTCAGAATATGATTGACAGTGGTGACCTATAAATGGCAGATAATGATACAGCATTGCCCGAGGAAGGGAAGATATTTCCTCCAGGAACACAGAAATGGAGGGAAGTCATAACAGTCATATCCTCTGAAGGAGACTTGTTTGCAACACCTCTTACAATTCAAGGAATGAAACTCAAATGAGTGAAGACCCTTTGAAGGTGGCTACACTAGAACCATTAGTATTTCCATTTAGGCCGCAATATCCTATAAGCAGCCTAAAAAAAGTCTCATGGAACTATGGGGAGGTTGAGGGATCAACTTCAAATCAAACTGTTGTGGTATCAAAAGAAAACCCGCTGTATCTACCTTAGCGAGTAATGAAGCCGGTCATCAAATCCAAGGGAAAAGTGCCTACGGAGAAAATTGAAGAATTCCTCTGCAAGATGGGGCATAATGAAGCCAAGGTGGTGCAAATCTTGAAAGAAGCTCCTCAACAGATATTCATTTTGGACTTGGTTTTTATCTTCTGAAGATCATCGCAAGGTCTTAATGAAGGTACTGGAAGAAGCTCACCTACCAAAAACGGTGGACACTAAAAAGTTTTATCATTTAGTAGATCACATTTTCAACAGCAATATGATATCTTTCACTGATGATGACATACCCCCCGAAGGGACGAGCCATTGTAAGCCATTGCACATAGTAATGATATCTTCAAGATATGTTTAAACGGAATGTTGTAGGAGAAATTGAACTGCCAGTGGAGATCAGTCCATATACCTTTTACGCATCCTTTAAAATGATAAACATCACCACATGATATAATTTGCTGTTGGGAAGGCCATGGATCCATATGGTAGGAGCAGTTCCCTCTACCCTTCATCAACAGGTCAAATACATTATGAACGGTAATCTGGTCACTGTCAATGCTGAACTAGAATATCATGTCCATGTCCAAAGTGATATGCCTTTAATAAGTCCCAGTGAAGGAGTTGAGCCTGTCAGTTTTCAATCCCTTAAAGTGAGCAACACTCGATATCAACCTATCGGGGCCCCAACTTTGAAGCCCAGAGTTTCCACCGAAGTAGTGTTGGCTAGTCTGGAAATGATATCCTTGGGTTTCCAGCCTAAACAAGGGTTAGGGAAAACACATCAAGGAATCAGAAGTCCAGTTCAAATTCTTAGCCAAACAGGGAAGGCTGGGTTAGACTATTCCTCTAGATCAAATCATCGAAACCCGCACAAGCATCCACCAGTTCCTTCCTCTATAATTTTGCTACCAAATCTTATAGATGCAGGATCTGTAAGGCCTCTGAGGAAAATTCCAGTTTCCGTGGTGGGTATTCTTCCTAGGCCCGAGCCGGCTAGTGGGAAAGAAGTCCTAAATCCAAACCTAGACATCAAGGAAAGTAATCAGAGACTCAAACAAGAAGTAAAAATTCGGTTGACAAAGATGTACTTTTTGGTGCATACTAAGGGTATGAATGACTATATCCCAGATGATGACTGCTCAGAAGATCAAATCCTGAACCCTAGCATCAATAGGGCTAAAGAGAACTGGTCAAAGGAAAACACTGACCCTGATATGAATGTAGTCATGGTCATCATAAAAGAGGAGGAGGATGACAACTACCCCTTCATCACAGCTGTCCCCCAGGACTTGACCCTAGGCAACTAGAGCATCACTCCTTGCATTTTCCAAAAAGGGTAAAAAGGGCAGAAAATCCATTTGCCCTGCGATGTAGATATTATTAACTGCTTACTTTTTTTGCACAGTACTAGTAGTTACTTTTGTCATGCTTTTTCTAACACTTTGTATGATCAAACAATCTTATATATTGAGTGAAAGCATTTTATTTTTAGGACTCCAAAGTTAGGTTTGTCTAGCCTTGCTGATGGAATGCCAAATCTCCCCAATGACTACAACTTTGATGTAAAGTTGGACTTTGACTTGATGAGGATTGAGTAAGAGGACTATGAGGTGCCTGAGGAGATCAAAGAATGGGTCGAAGATAAACACAACCCAAACCTTGATCAAACCACCTCTATTAATATTGGAACCTTAGAAAACTCTAAAGAAATCTAGATTGGCATGAACCTTACCCCAAGCCAAAGGAAAGACATGGTTGCTCTACTAACTCAATTCCAAGATGTGTTTACATGGTCACATGAAAACATGATCGGTTTGTCTACTAATATTGTTATTCATTGCATGCCCATTTAAGAAGGGTTCAAACCAGTAAAGCAGAAGCTCACGCGATTGAAACATGAGTGGAGTTTGAAAGTCAAGGAAGAAATTGTTAAACAATTCAAAGCCGGCATCATCATAGTATCAACCTACCCTGAGTGGGTATCCAACATAGTTCATGTGCCTAACCCCGAAGGGAAAGTACGAGTATGCTTGGATTACCAGGATTTGAAAAAAGCTTATCTCAAACACAATTTTCCAGTACCTTTTATCCACATACTAATAGACAACACGGCTTAGTATGACATGTATTCTTTTGTTGACTGCTTCGCTAGGTACTATCAGATCATGGTTGTTGAAGAGGACCGGGAGAAAACAACCTTCATCACTCGCTGGGGAACCTTTTACTATAGACGGTTATCATTCGACCTTATCAATATCGGTGCCACCTAAGAGGTTTAAAACCTGAGATTCGTCAATATCTAATTTCTCACAAACTGTGTTTGTATTCAGATGTTGTAAATAAGGCTTAGTTATTGGAGTGCAATAATGAGTCAACCCAACCAAGAGAGAGCGGCCGACAAAATGATAATACCAGTTGTAGCAGTCATCGAAGCAGTGACAAGAAACGTGGTGGAAGTCAACATGCCAGAAATGGTAACCACTTCGGTGGTAATCATGGCCAAGACAATAAAAGTGGGAATTTCAAGAAGAGGAGATTCAATAATTATGGAAGGACGTTAGCACCAGCACATGTTGTTAAGGAAGGAGAACGACCGTCGGTCGTATGTTACAAATGCGGAGGGGAGGGACACATCAGTCAAAATTGTACGCAGCAGTCCAAAGCATGTTATAATTATTGAAGAGAATGCCATCTAGCCTAATTTTGTCGTGCACCGAAGTCAAGTCCAGCTGGGATGGAGGCATCAAAGTCCGTCACAGATAAGATAAAACCGGTAGTTCAAGGGAGAGCGTTTGTCGTAACCTCCCAAAAAGCGAGGAATCTGAATGAGGTGATCACGGGTAAGCTAATCATAAACTCTAGCGAAGTATATACCTTATTTGATATCGGTTCTACCCATTCTTTTAATTCTCCTACTTGCGCTCAACGTTTAAATTTAACTCCGGAGAAATTAGACTTTGATTTATCGGTTGAAACTCCATTGGGAGAAACCTTCATTACATCCATTATTTATAAGTCTTGTTTGATTCAAATCGGTAACCACACGTTACCTGTCGATCTTATCTCTTTGAAAATACTTGTATTTGATGTGATTTTAGGAATTGATTGGTTAACTACTCATCATGCTAAAATCGATTATTTTCGTAAGGTTGTTAGCTTTCATATTCCTAACCAACCTATTATGCGAATTCAAGTAACCAAACCACTAAAGTCAATCACTGTCATATCAAGCCATAAAGCTATTCATTTATTGAAAAACGGATGTCAAGCTTTCTTAGCACATGTCACGGATTGAAACAAAAATACGTCAGATTTGAATAATATTTCTATTGTCAATAAATTTCCTGACGTATTCCCTGGAAAACTTCCTGGCCTACCCCCAGAGCGTGAAATTGAATTTTGTATCAACCTTGAATCTGGTACAAAACCTATTTCCAAAGCCCCATATCAAATGGCTCCTATTGAACTTCAGGAGTTAAAAACTCAACTACAAGAATTGTTAGACATCGATTTCATTTGTCCTAGTACATCTCTTTGGGGTACTCCTGTTCTATTTGTGAAGAAGAAAGATGGGAGTATGCGACTTTGTATTGATTATTGGGAGTTGAATCATGTCACCATCAAAAATAGGTACCCGTTACCTCGTATTGATGATCTGTTTGACCAGTTGCAGGGCGCCAAATTCTTTTCAAAGATCGATCTTCATTCCGGATATCATCAATTAAAGATTAAAACTGATGACATTCCAAAGACTTCTTTTAGAACTCGGTACGGGCATTACGAATTCCTAGTAATGTCTTTTGGATTGACTAATGCTTCTGCTGCCTTCATTGATATGATTAACCGAGTATTCAAGGAATATTTGGATCAATTTGTGTCGTCTTTATTGATGACATCCTCATTTACTCCAAAAGCCGTGAAGATCATGAGCAACACTTAAGGCTGATACCCCAAAAGCTTCGTGAAAACAAGTTATATGTCAAGTTGAAGAAATGCGAGTTCTGGCTTGAGGAAGTAGCATTCCTTGGACACGTGATATCAAATCACGGAATATCTGTTGACCCGGCAAAGATTAAAGCAATTCAAAGCTGGGAGCAACCTAAGTCAGTGATCGAAGTACGTAGCTTTTAAGGCTTAGCTGGTTATTATCGGAGGTTCGTGGAAGGATTTTCTTGAATTGCTACTCCATTAACTCCGCTGACTCGAAAAGATACAAAATTCGGTTGGAGCGAGGAATGTGAGAAGAATTTTCAAGAACTCAAGAGGAGGCTCATTTCAAAGACCTTTTTCGATAATACTAATTTGGTTCGGAGGATTTGTCATATACAAATGATGCTTGTGCAAAGGTTTAGGATGTGTTCTTATGCAACATGGGAAAGTCATAGCCTATGCCTGACGACAACTCAAAGAATATGAGAGGAATTATCCTACTCATAATCTAGAGTTGGCAGCTGTCATTTTTGCGCTTAAGATTTGGAGGCATTACCTGTATGGAGAGAAGGTGGAGATCTATACGGGTCATAAAAGCCTCAAATATTTATTCACTCAAAAGGAACTCAACATGCGACAACGACGATGGCTTGAGCTATTGAAAGATTTCGATCATACCATTCAATACCATACTAGAAAAGCGAACGTAGTAGCTGACGCATTGAGTAGAAGATCATATGCGGGTACGAGTGTGATATTGTCAACGTAAAGGCCTATTTTGTATGACTTACAAAGGATGGAGATAGAGTTAAAGACTCCAGGGACCCATGTGATGATGGTAAATATACGAGTAGACCCGACTTTAATCGATAAAGTTAAAGCTACTCAAGCTACACACCTGGAGCTGATGCGTATGAGGAAGAAAGTGCAAGAAAATGATATTCCAGAAGCAAGAATCGATGAAGAAGGAATACTTTGAGTCAAATCCAGACTTTGTGTTCCCAACGATTCTGACTTGAAGTATAAAATCATGATGGAGGCGCACAACACACCGTTTGCAATCCATCCTGGGAGTACCAAAATGTATCATGATCTTCGACATACATTTTGGTGGAGCAATAAGAAGAAAGAGATAGCGGGGTTTATCTCAAGGTGGTTAACGTGTCAACGAGTCAAAGCGGAGCATCAAGTGCCAAAAGGTCCATTGCAACCACTTGAAATTCTAGAATGGAAATGGGAGCACATTACCATGGATTTCGTTATTGGTCTTCCCAAGGTTTCTCAAGGCATAGATGCGATTTGGAACATTGTTGATAGATTGACCAAGTCTGCTCATTTCTTACCGATACGAGAAACTTATACACGTCAACGTCTTGCTCGTATGTATGTAAACGAGATTGTAAGATTTTATGGTATGCCAGTATCCATAGTTTCTGATAGAGACCCAAGATTCACTTCACGATTTGGGTCATTTTTGATAGATTGACCAAGTCTGCTCATTTCTTACCGATACGAGAAACTTATACACTTGAATGTCTTTTTAGTATGTATATAAACGAGATTGTAAGATTGCATGGTATGCCAGTCTCTATAGTTTCTGATCGAGACCTAAGATTCACTTCACAATTTTGGGTTAGTTTGCAAAAAACTATGGGCACAAATTTATGATTTAGTTTAGCATATCATTCTCAAATGGACGGGCAGTCAGAGATGACTATTCAAACTCTTGAAGATTTATTAAGACTCTGTGTCCTTGACTTCAAAGGAAGTTGGGACAAGTTCTTACCATTGGTGGAGTTTTCTTATAACAACAGTTATCAAGAAAGTATTGGCATGGCTCTATTTGAGGCGTTGTATGGAAGAAAGTGTCGTTCTTCAGTATGTTGGGATGAGGTGGGTGAAGCAACGTTGTTGGGACCGGAGTTAGTACGTATGTCTACGAAAAAGATTCAAACGATCCGATAACGTATAAAAACCTCACAAGATTGACAAAAGAGTTATGCTGATCTACATCAAAAGGACGTGGAATTCAATATTGGAGATCACGTGTTGTTACGTGTTGCTCTATAAAAAGGAGTTATGAGATTTGGAAAGAGAGGAAAGCTCAATCCTCGATTCATTGGCCCATTTTTAATCCTCGATCGAGTAGGAACTGTGGCCTATAGACTCGCCTAACCGCCAAATATGTCTCGTGTTCATAACGTTTTTCACATATCTATGTTACGTAAATATGTGAAAGACCCAAACCACATTATTGAATTAGAACTGGACGAGATAGTGGAAGTTTTAACGTATGAAAAGGTACCTGTTAAAATCTTGGATAAGAAGGATCATATTCTACATTCCAAGGTTATACCTCAAGTCAAAGTTTTGTGGAGAAACCACAATGTTTAGGAAATGACCTGGGAATTAGAATTTAAAATGAAGTCAAGGTATCCTCACCTCTTCGACATACCAGGTACACACCCTAATTTCGAGGACAAAATTTCATAAGAAGGGGAGGTTTTAAGACCCCAACTTTTATGAATAAAGATTAATTTCTTTCGAAATATATTTTTGAATATTATGGTGTGGATTTGATATAATGTTATAGTTGTGGGTATTATTTATAAATTTTGCAAAGTAAGCAAGTGGTTATATAATATTCTATTGGTCGGGGAATATTTGTTTTAACAGGAATATTAAATGACGACGGCACAATCATTAGTGGACCCCTAATGGAAGTAGTATTGTCGTAGTTAGAAAACGACGTAATTATCTTTTATAAAAATAATAATTAAAGTTTTACCGTTAAACCTGTTGAACTACCCGGTGGTAAACGTCAGTACGATGTCTGCGTGGTTGCATAGTAGCATTACCAGTATTGATTATTGATGCTTACGTGAGAAGTCACTCGGTTATACTCAATTATTACTACGAGAATTCCGATAATATCTCTCATATTATTGATTCAATTATTGTCACAATATCATCCGCATAATATTTTATATTACTAAATCAATAATTGAGACGACAAAGTTATTCATATTATTATTTGTAATATTGACAATGTCTAGAAAGTTCTGTCAATGAGAGGTTTGGTCACCTAATTGCGCGCCAATAAGGAGAAATCCTTATCAGAAAGCCCCCTCTTTTCTGGGAATAATATGGTTGTTAAATATTGTGAGTTATAATATTAATGATGAATAAGTTCGTATTGATTAAAGATAAAATTGATATTTTCATTGTGTTGGAATTATTAGTGTTAATGGAAATCGACTTCTATTTCGATAATAATTGATGTCTGGAGGTTATATTGATCAATCGAGTAATTAATCGGATAAATGAGCAATTAATTGCTATTAATTCATATGCTTATAACTATTTATTCACATGTGTGTACTATTGATTCACACGCATGTACTATTAGGGGAGGTGGTGCAAGATTGATAATACCTGCATGACTAAATTAAAAATAGAGGTATAGATGAAGGTACTATACTGTAATTATTTTTTCCACATGTATAGAACTATTTGTTCACATATGTGTACTATTGATTCATATGATGTAATATTAGGGGAGGTGGTGCAAGTTTGATAATACTTGCAGGACTAAAGTAAAAATGAAGGAAAAGATGAAGGTATTATACTTTAATATTTCGAGCCCCAAAACGTGCAATTATCGAAACTATTTTTTCCTATAAATAGAAGCTCATTCTTCTTTCATTCTCACCAATTCACTAAGACTAACAAGAGCAATTATAGAGATAGAAGCTATAGATAGAGAAGTTATAGAGAGAAAGAAGAAGATAAGTCTGTTACTTCACTATTCCAGTATCCAGTCTTCTTCTTAGGTAAGGAATATTATTTTGTTCAGTATTCATAGGAATAATATTTTCTTCCATACTCTGTAGTATGTGAGTAATATTATTTCATCTCGTATTCCTGATTATACCCTCATTTTGTTAAAGTATTGCTTCTATACTCCGTGAAATTAGTAGAATATCCTTGAAATTTGCGCTTCATCTAGTATCGTTTCATAAGGATATTTTCTACACATTCTTGTTAAATTTTAAGCTTTTCATGTCGGAGTACTGTCCATGAGTAGTATTCATTTTTATGGTACTATTCACAAAGTACTATTTACGGGGTACTATTCCTGAAGTACTATTCACTCGGATATTATTCACCCGGGGAATTATTCATGACAAAAATTGATTTCTTTGATGTCCAAATCATTTTTGATACAATATTATTTTTGAATTTTACTCCACAAAGCAGTATCATGTTGACAATTTGGATATTATTGAATTCTGGATAAATTAAATTATAAATCTTTAAAAATTTATCCTTTGCTTTCTTTTAATTGAATTCTTATATCATTGTCATCATCCTCATGCTTATTTTGTGATAAAAGTCATCTTTGGCTTACGTGCATAGATGGACTGTTGATTGGTATGATTATGACTAGAGATCATTCGGTATAATCATGACCCGTAATGTTATAAATGATGTGGTAAAAGTCCTCATTGGCCCTTGGTGCATTGATGGGCAGTTGTTGGTATGATTATGACCATTGATGATTACATGAATATCCTTGGCCCGTAGTGCAGGGATGATTCGATGATGTGGTTTATTTATTAAGCTGAGTCTCAGCGACATGCTCTACTTGACTCTTCTAATGGATTGCTTGTTCCGCTGAAGTTAAACTTGATGTTTATTGTATTTTATCAATTTAACACTGTTGAAGGCTAGCGATAAATTATTTTGTATTATCTTAGTCATAATATTTCTTACTGGACTAGTTGAGCTCACCCTTTGTTTTCATTGTTATCTTCAGGAAATGAGAATATAGTTGGGACTAGTCGGAGAACGGAGTGACTGTCCAGATGTTTGCATTAGTAGTCTTCACTATTCAGTGAAATAATATGATAATAAATGTAATAAGGACTCCATTTGAGTTTGAATACTGTCTAGAAGACAATATTCATATTAAAACTCTCAGCTTATGTTTTGTCGTATTTTACACGACAGTTGTATAATTAAGTTGTATTTGAATTTTGTACCATGTATTTGGCGACTCAGAATGGGTGATGTATACCTATTTTGGGGGCATCACATAATACCTAGGTGTTGAACAAAGTTGGTAGCTTATGACATTTAAATGTTATAAAGCCGTAATGAACGATGAATAACCTAATGAATATTATTTGTAGTAATGATTCAGATAGGTTATAATAGAAAGAAGGAGAAGATAGGTTAATGGCAATATATAACAATTTTTATGTGACTTAATTATGTGTTAATGTGATTATATCATGTATAGATATAAAGACCAAAGTAAAGTAAAGTAAAAGCTAGAAGACGCTTAAGGCAAGTTTTCTAAACCCTTGTCTATACTTTCTGTTCGACAAGCTTTGTGAATTCATGACATGATATGCACGAATTGTTTAAGAAAGAGTCGATCCCATTTTGTTTCGGCTAGACAAGGATTTAAAGTATTTTATTGATTTATTTAAAAATCTTTCAAAATATTATTGTTGATGTTATCCTATGCATATTTCTTTGGTATGGATTCGAAGGTAAGCCTCAGTATGAATAAACAAAGTTTTTTAAGTCGTAAATCGACTAACACACGAGGTGTCACAAATTAAACGTAAATACGTTTAACGGATGAGTGTTGATCAACATAAAGTACTATAGGTTAATCACCTAGAAGTACTCGTAAGGAATATCGGACTTACGGTCTTAGTGTCGGGTTGCCCTTTTCAAAGAAAGAAAAAATGGAATGATCACGGTCTTTGACCAAACTCAGAATTTAACTAGTGTTTATCATTTAATGTTTTAAAGCACTACAAAAAAATGGTCCATTAGCGACCAAGAGTTTATGCGATCGTCGTATCCGGTCGCTAATTATAGCATTAGCGACATCTATTAGCAAGGGGTATTCAAACTAGTCACTATATTATATGAGCGTCCGCCATGGGGTCGCTAACCGGTCGCTAATTTGATTTTTCTGCCTTTAAATTGGCGCAAGTGTTGGTGGGAGAGACCCAATAAAACTATGCAACTGTACGCGGTCGCATATAGAGGTCGTTGATCATTTTAAATCCCTCAGAAATCAAACCATTAAGTAAATTAAAATATTCGACCGCATGCGGTCTCAAAACGCAGTTGTTGAGCATTTTAAAATCATTCAGCTCCTGATCCGTCTGCCAGAAGAAAAGAAAGAAAAAGAAGAAGAGAGAAAAATAAAAGAAGGAGAAGTGGTCAGCAACGCCTCCTACGATGCCTGCCGCCCATGAAATTGGAAAACATCCTAAGTTTTAAAGCCCTAGGCCTTTCAACTGGTGCTCATGTTTTTGCAACATGAACCACTTTGTTTTAGCTGGTGCCTCGATTTTGTTCATTGAACCACTTCGTTCACTTTGTTTTTGCAATATGAACCATTGAACCACTTTGTTCAGGAATTCAAGAGGAAGTACGGTATGGTGAACCACTTTTTGGGAACTGTTGAATTTCATGTAACTCTCTATTTGTTTCTCTTATTTCCCAATAACTCTTTGTTGATAAGCCTTCTGATCAATGATTCCTTAGGTACAATTTGTTAGTTCCCAGTAGGTACACTATAGATCTAGAAGGGGGGTTGAATAGATCCTTTTAAATTCAAATACTTTTCTCGTTTATTTTGTATTGCTAATAATTTAGCATATGACAAACATAAGAATCTTTTCAAGCACAGCGGAATAAGTAAAAGATCCCCTTCATTGATATATTCATAATCATACATACATTATTCTTAGAGTTAGTTCGGTTGTAAGTAGTTAAAACATATATAGCAGTTATAGCAGTTAAGTACATAATGTAAATGACATAAAGTAAAATACACAAGGGATTTAAGTGGTTCAGAGACTCAAGCTCCTAATCCACTCTTTTGCTTTCAACTAGTAGGATTTCCACTAAGGAAGGGCAGCACCCTGAATCACTAAGATTCCTTCAAGGCCAACAGCCTTGGGACTTCAGTTCACTAAGAACTCTTCAAGGCCAACAGCCTTGGAACTTCTCTAGTTCCCTAGGAACTCTTCAAGCCCAACAAGCTTGGAACTTCATTTAGTCCCTCTAGATAAGGACCCCTCAGGCCCTGGCTTCTTGTTGTTGATGTTGTTTATTTGTTGGAGGTGCTGCTAAGGTGTTCTTTAAGCTCTTCATTTCTGAATTCTTAGCAGCTTTACATGATCATCCTTGAGGTGCAGATGAGTGTTGCATGATGCTCATCTTCTTCAGTTACTTAACCACTTCTGATGATCCCTTGTTAAACTGCAGTGAAGATCATTCTTCTTGATACTTGATGGTTGCACATGATGAGTTTCTAAGATGATTGTAAGCTCTTCTGCTAGGTACTTAGAAACTTTCTCATGCTTGACACCATGATGGCGTTGGTGATCTTTTTTCTTGATACTTGATGCTTTCTCATGATGGACTTGCTAAGATGACTATAAGCTCTTCTCTCTGGCACTTAGAGTCTTCCCATAATGTACATCAAGATGACATTGATGCTCTTCTTTCTTTTGGCAGTTCAGAACACTCTTCTTGTAGTAGAACTCTCACTTCTACATTGTAAAACTCTCACTTCTACTTCTTTTTTTGTTTATCTCTAAGTGTTCTTGGTGGATCGTAGAGTGAGCCTTCAGACCTTCATTGGTCACTCACTATTTTACGTTATTTAAATCAGTCCACCATTTCTCCAAACTCAGCAACTCTAACAACCTTTGATCTTTGAAGCTCTTGTTGATTTATACTCCTTTGCAATCTTGCCGTTGGAATGTAGCCGTTAGGAGCTATTTGAATTGCTTCGCAGATCTCGAGTTGTTTGGTGCAGACTGCAGATGTGACATGACATAATTTTTTGACACTACAGTCTACTGTTTGACCTACCCCGTCAGAGATGTCACTTTTATGTCTCGGGCAAGTAGTCAACTTTATTTCCCTCTTCTGATTTCTCGATCAGAGGTTGTCCTTTTGCATCGATGCTCTCAATAAACTCTGTTCGAATATCAATCTTCAGATTGAACCGTTGTCAATGCTTCAATCTCCAGTTGACCGAACTCTATGATTCTGATGCATAACTTCTTGGACATGATCGTAGTGTCTTGTTGACAGGTAGAGTCAACACTACGATCTTGAAGAGTGTTCATTATATCTCCAATATAGAACACATTTTCCTTCTCTTGTGCAGTGCTTCAACACTTCTGTTTGCCTCGACTGCTCTCAAATACTGATGGCTTGACTCTTTGTTCTGGCTCCTTCTGAATAGCAAGATACTTTAGATTTGTTGCGTGTCCAGCTCGCTTTCTCCTTGTGATCTCCCGTTCACTTATCATCAATGGACTGACCCAATACTTAATTACTTTAGCCTTGTTCTTCATAGGCTGACCAGTATCTTTGTGTACACTCCATCAGTTCCTTCTTTATTTGGCAAACACTACGATCCTGAATGTCTCCAAGATCGTTGTCTCATGTTCACTTGATGCCTACTGCACTTGCTGACTTTTCTTAATCAGTTACTGAAGTCTTCTTCTGATCAACTTGTGGAAGACTTCATCTCGAATGACTTCACAACTCAATATGGATGTTGATTGAGTTAGTGCTTAGATCTTATGTTAGCTTATATGTCATTCGTTGAGTGCTCTCTGGTTTCCTTTAGGTGGGATGTATCTTTGCAATACAAACCAGAGGCTTCATTCCTTTGTGTTAGTTCCCAGAGGCACAATAGTTATCTAGAAGGGGGGGGGGGGGGTTGAATAGATATTTAAAAAATCTTTTCATTTTAACTTGTTAGTTGATGATGATTAAAACTTAGCAGAATTAATGTTTTTTTAATCTCCCTTAAGATAGTAAGTTTATGAGATTGAGGCAATTATAGCAGTTATGGCAGATATGGCAGTTATAGCAAGAATGTAATAAACACAGTCGTTTTAAGTGGTTCAGAGCACTTAAAGCTCCTAGTCCACTCTTCTATTCCTCGAGTAGGAAATCCACTAAGGATGTCTTTTACACTTTTCTGAATCACTCAGATTCCTTCTAGACCAGCAGTCTAGGAATTTCTTAGTTCACTCTTGAACTCTTCAAGTCCAGCAGACTTGGCTCTTCACAGTTCACTTAGAACTCTTCAAGTCCTTCTGACTTGGAACTCTTACTTCAGTTGATTAGTAGTTGTTGAGTTCTTGTTGGTTGCTACTCAATTGCTGTTAAGCACTTGTTCGAAAGAGCTGAGTAGCTGAGCAAGCTTTTCTTTTTCTCATATCGTAGAGTTGAGCGTTGAGAGTTCTTGTATGTTTTGTTCAACGCTTGCTTACATCTCTCATCTGCACATCTTTTGCATATATGTGATCTTGAAATCTATCCGTTTGATCCATCCGTTGAAGCATTAAATGCGTTTGACATTTCTGTAATTTGATGGAGACTTTTCTGCACATCTTATGAATTGCATTCTGGCCCACTGACACAGCAGACTGCTTTCTCACCTAACACCTGAAAAGGTGTTTTTCTCTTACCAATGGTACTTTCCTTAGCTTCTTCAATACGCTTCTTTATTGCATACTAAGGATATCTTTTGTACCGTTGGAACTGGTGGGGACTTCAAAGTTTGAAACCCATTCCATATTTGTTGGAGATGTATCTTCAAATAAACAAAAGGTAGGGCTCGATGCTTCTGACACACGGCAGATGATACTCTACGATCCATATCGTGGTGTCTTGTTACCTTGGTACTTGGTCTAATTCCATCAATTAAGAGCACTACGATTTCTCTTAATGACTTGCACACTACGATCTTCACTTGCTAACTTTGTAAGCTCTACGTTTCTGAGAGCACACTATGATCTCTTAGTTGGCTCGGCAAACGTTGGGACCACTCTACGATTTTCAAAGAGGCCCTTAAGGCAGGCACACTACGATCCTCGAAGCTCTACATTCTGCCTTGGCTTCTGTAATCTTGATCAGCTTGATACACTACGATCTCTTCGAAGCCTATCTATTACATCTCAAGATCAACCTAACAAGTTTGATCTTTTTTTCTATACATTCACTTATAGAATGATATACATTAAGAGCTTAGATCAACCTAACAAATTTGATCTATCACTAAGTCCTTATATAAATGTTCCTTGAAGGACTTTACAAACAATCATGAGCATTTATATTTAAACATCAAATCAACATATGCACTCTCCCAACAATCTCCCCCTATTTGATGTTGACATAACCAAGGAGATTTGTTGTCATGATTATTAGTATTTAGATGCAATTGCAGGAAAGTAAACATGACTTAGTATTTTAGTGAGTAGCTGAAATTTCTAGAGAATAAGCATGATTTTATTGATGGTTGAAGAGTATTACAATTTAGCTTTACATCAATAAGAATTTAAACTTTCACTTATCTCTATTTCTTTGGTCTTTTGCGTGGAGGATTGGCATACTCCTCAACCCTTCTTTTCCTGCTTGTTTCATCCCTTCTGGCTATCTCTTCCAGTTCACTTGGGCTTATCCTTGGGTTGGGATCATGCCTATTCATGAATGCAGGATCTCCAATTGGCATTCTTAGGCCTGTAGTGGTCACATTTTTTGAGCTGGTAGCTGGCCCTTGATTCCTTATTGGCTGAGCCATTAAGACTTCCTGCTAATCAGATCGTTGAGTCTGATTGCTTGATCGTGGAGTCTGTTGGTTGAATTGCCTTATAGGAGGGCTTTTTGAAGCTTGAGTGTGGAATTGTCCTCTGCCTCTTCCTTGGCTTCCTTGACCTCCTCTGCCTCCGCCCTGGCCTCCTTCTCCTCCTTCTCCTTTCCCTTTATTCTCCCCCTTTATGTCAGCATCAAGGGTTCGAATGTCGGCTGAGAGGCGATTCAGCCCTTGGATAAGCTCGTTGAGCTGACTTTTGGTCTGAGCAATGTCCTCTCGATTTTCTTCGATTAGAGCTTCAGACCGAGCTTCCCTTTGTTGTAGAATGGATAGAATGTTGTCAGTTTGCTGGCCATTGCTGACGTAAAATTTTTGGAATTCTTTGACGGTAGTTTGTAGATTGAGGAAGCTTTCCAACATGTTTTTATTCTGATTTTCTTGAGTTATCTATAGGGCAAGGACAACTTCTCTGTGTTTCTTGGTTGCTAGAAAGTGAATGTCATCCCGGTCCTTTATGTTTTGAATCATTTGCTTGACGAACTCTTTAAGTGTCTTAGAGAGCGTAGAGCTTAGGGAGTGTGGGAGATTATTGGCAACATTGATCATTGTTGTTAATCTCAGATGAATAAGGTCAGTGTGTTCTTCAAGACTCTCATCAAGTTCCTTGATCACTTTCTTAGACATTTCTTACAAGTCAACTTTTGTGGACAATTCTGGAAGAATTTCATTCAGTTATGGAATTTGTGAGGAAGGGGGTTTTCTCTGGTATTGATCTTGTAGTGAGTAGAGGGAAAGATCAAGGTTGAAGTATTCATTTGAGGATGAAGACGGAATATCTGTTGGAGGAGCCTGTGTTTGGGTGGTTAGATTTGGTGGCTCTACGATTTGAGGTTGAGACTCTACAATTTGGCTAGAGTCGGTGATCGTAGAGATGATAGGAGGTAGGATCAATATGAAGTTTGGCATGTTTGGTTCATTAGTTATAGAATTTTGGGATTCTGTAACTGGGAGTTGGCTTGGTGGATTTAGAACCACTTCCAACCAGCTTGGAAATTCATAAAATTGGCTGGAAAAAGACAGTGGATAGTGATTCACTCTATAAAGAATTGGGACAATTAATACCTCATGCACCATTCTTGAGGAGGGATTATTTGTGATGAGCTTCTTGACAAAGTTGAAACTTCCTGGGAATCCATGAGCTAGCACAGAGATGGCTGGATATTCTTTGAAGCTCCAAAACATGTGATTCCAGGAGTTTAGAATTTGAGCTTGATGGAAGGGCATCATGGGTAGATAGCAAAATAGTTGCTCATAGTTAGCTCTTCTATACCCATTTATGCCCACAGCTGTGATCTCAATCTCATCATCTTCTTCCTCTTCTCTGTCTTCGCTCGCAGAGTCCATTATGTCAATGGCTTCATTTGGTTCTTGCTCTGGTTCTTCCTTATTTTCTGCAGGAACTACTTCTTCTGCCGTGGAGATGTCACGAGCCTCCCCCTTAACTTGATTATTTTCTTGTAAGTTTAAAAGCTCCCCCTCAGCTGAAGCATTTTCTAGAATGAGAGCTTCAGGCATCTCCCCCTCAGCTGGTGTATTCTCCATCATAAGAGCTTCAGGTGTCTCCCCCTTAGCTTGAGCTTTGCCGCGTTGGCTTTCTTTGGCTGGTTCCTTTGCAGCAGTCAATTCTTTGTCTTCCCTTTTTAGTACTTCTTCATTGACAAGAATATATTTCTTGACCAGTTTTTTTCTTGGTTTTCTAGGCTAAGCCACGGCCTCAGGACTTCCTTGAACTTCAGTTTTGTCCTGTTGATCAGCCAAAATGTTTGATGCAGCTACTTTATTGCTTGATGTGTTTGGTCTTGTCTCTATGATCGGTAGAGACTCTACGATCGAAGAGATAGATGGCCTTTTGGATTTGTGGCTGATCTTATTCTTCTTCAGCAGCTGAGATATGGTGGCTCTATCTTCTTCTGCCTCAGCCTGTTGTTGCTTCTTTCTTAGGATCCTTAGAGTCTCAATGTCAGAGGACTCACAGGTTTATCAGTTGTGGATCCCTGGGGTTCTTTTACTATTCTGGCCTTTAACTTTCTCTTGCCCTTGCTCTTTCTGATCAGGGCAGTGGGTTCTTCTTTATTTGTTTCTTCTTCTTCTTCTTCAGTCTCCTTAACAATATACATATTTCCTGGAATCCCTGACTCCTTCGCATCAACAGTTCTACCACTGGATTCAGACATCATACGCACATTTTCTGCTAGATTCCTTTTCCAGTTCACGAACAGTTGCTGGGTCATTCGTTTGTTTGGATTGATAGCTTCTCCTTCTTCATCCCCAATTATGTCACCCAGAGAAGACTGTAGAATGATACTTATAAATCGCCCGTAGAGCATCTTTTGAGAGCTCTTTGACTTCCTTGAGTTGGTGATCCACTTTCCAATCCATTCAAGCAATAGAGCTCCATAGTTAAGTTGTATTCCACAACATATGGCAGTCATGAGCTTGAGTTGTACTTCATTCATAGAATCATGACCAGAACTCTTGCAGCATATACATTTTCCAGCAATATCAGCTAAAAATTCATACCTCTGAGGAAACTCCTTCTTCGTGTATCCTTTTACAGAGGGGAATTTCTTGTGATGCATTCTTTTAAGTTCCTCGTGGAAGTCTATGCCATCTATAAACGAATACCCTTCAGATTTGAGACCTAGGGCTAGGTTGATGTCTTCAGCCTTTAGTCTGATTTCCAATTCCCTTACTTTCTTGGTGATGGCGTCATTTTCAAACATACCATTCCTGTAGAATTCTTTTACTAGCTTGGGGTAGATCAATGTGTCTGTACCCAGAGCTTCTTCGAGACCCGTTTTCTTCAATAATGACAGAGTTTTGTGAAATTTGGGTTCAGCTATTTTGAATTCGTCAAAGCAGAGTCTGTAGCCAGAGACGACGTTGGAGGCTGCCATTTCTATTGTTGAAGAAAGTATTGTTGTTTGATCTTTCTTTGGGGTTAGGGTTCCTGCTTTTAGAGAGAGAGGAGAGATGGGCCTTTTGAACTTTTGATTTCAAAAAGGCGTTTTCGAACTGTACTTGTAGTTTCCCTCTCTCCATTTTTGTTTAATGGGACAGGTGTCAACTTCTGCTTGGCTCTACGAATTTGACTGAGGGGGATTGTAGTGATTTGCCCTTAGCTCTTTCAGAGCTAATTGTGTCCTTAGGGAGGACTACAATCATTGAGGTAGCTTTTGTGATAGTTGAGTCTGCTTTGCAATCGACGAGTCTGAACTACGATCGTTGAGTCTGTCTAGCAATCGTCATGTCTGAGCTACGATCGTCGAGTCTGACCGGATCCTTGTGATGAGTTTTTGACTTAGCATTCTTTTAAGGTAGCTCGGGAAGGGCCAACCTCTTAGAGTGAGTCAAGGGTTAGGTTTGTTCCTGAGGCGCTTATCAGAGAGATTGCTTTGTTTTGAAACTTATCATCAGAGAATGCTCCTTTTGTTGATGGGGTTCTGCTATCGTTGAGTCTGCACTACGATTTTTGAGTCTATGCTACGATCTTTTTCTTTCATGTCACTTCAACTCTACGATCATGGACTTCCCTTGATCATGTCTACGATTTCAACCATAGTCTTTGTATCTATATAGTTAGCACATACTAGAGCATATATTTCAGGGTTGTAAATTAAGTATTCCTAGCTCACTTATTAACTTGTTAAACCTGGATTCATCTAGATGTTTTGTAAAGACATCAGCAAGTTGATTTTCAGTAGGGATATATTGTAAAGATATAGTTCCATTTTGCACATGATCCCTAATGAAGTGATACATTATTTCTATATGCTTAGTCCTAGAATGCATGACAAGATTATGAGTTATTGCTATGGCACTTGTGTTATCACGGTGAATGGGAATGGATTTGAAATCAAACCCATAATCAGCTAGATAATTTTTCATCCATAGGATCTCGAGCACAAAGAAATGCCAACAAAGAATGTATTCACTTTCGTAGTCAAGTTGAAGTAGATACTGAGTTTTGTTTCTTGCTAAACCAGGACACAAGTCTATGTCCTAGTAATTGACATGTGCCACTGGTACTCTTTCTATCTACTTTGCAGCCTGCAAAGTCAGCATATGTGTATCCTGTTAGTTCAAATGAGGACTCCTTGGGATACCAAAGCCCCAAGTGAGGTGTACCCTTGAGATACCTGAAAATCCTCTTTACAGTAGTTAAATGTGATTCTTTAGGGTTAGCTTGAAATCTAGCACATATGCATGTTGCAAACATTATGTCTGGTCTACTGGCAATTAAATATAAAAGAGAGCCTATCATACCTCTGTATTGAGTTATATCAATACTTTTACCTTTGTCATCTTTGTCAAGCTTGGTTGCAAGAGCAATTGGGGTTTTCATAGGAGAGGCTGATTCCATGCCATACTTCTTAAGTAAATCTTTGATGTACTTGGCTTAGTTTATGAATATTCCTTCATCAGTCTGCTTTACTTGTAGTCCAAGGAAGAAGTTCAACTCACCCATCATGCTCATTTCAAATTTGCTCTGCATAAGCTTGGAGAATCTCTTACATAGCTTTTCATCAGTAGAACCAAAAATAAATTCATCAACATATATTTGAACCAATAAGACTTTGTCTTTATGCTTTCTAAGGAATAATGTGGTATCTACTCTACCTCTAGTGAATCCATTTTCAATAAGAAAGTTAGTCAGTGTTTCATACCACGCTCTAGGTGCTTGTTTAAGACCATATAAGGCTTTGTCTAATCTGTAAACATAATTAGAAAGAGATGGATTAATGAAACCTGGAGGTTGCTCTACATAGACTTCTTCTTGAAGTTCTCCATTCAGGAATGCATTTTTGACATCCATCTGGAAGACCTTGAACTTCATGTGAGCAGCAAAGGTAAGAAAAATTGGCCACTAATCTTGCCTTTTTCCTGGTTATTATTCATCTTCATCTATCTTGTTTCTGAAGACCCATTTGGATCCAATGACAGGATGACTCTTTGGTCTTGGTACCAATCTCCATACTTTGTTTCTTTCAAATTGGTTGAGTTCTTCCTGCATGGCTTCTATCCAGCCAGAGTCTTCCATAGCATCCTTTATCTTCTTTGGTTCCATTTGTGACAGGAAGCTTAGGTAAAAGCATTCATTCTGGGTGGCAGCTCTTGTTTTGACTTGCACTCGGATCTCCAATGATTAGATCATGAATGTGATCTCTTGCCCATCTATTTCCGGTTGGGACATCTGTCCTGATACCTTCTTATCTTAAATCTTCAAGATCTATTTCTTCTTCTCGGTGTGGAGGTTCGTTGTCTTGCATAGGCCTCTCTACAATCTCATTTTTTTGCTCAACGATTTCACTGTCTGGCACTACGATCGTAGTGTTGAGCTTGACGACTTCATTCGTAGTGTCTGCACTGTCGTTCATAGTGTCTTTAAGCACTGTTTTGTCTAAGTCTGTTTCATCAAAAATGATGTGAACCGAGACTTCAACATTCAGCGTCATCTTGTTGAACACTCTGTAGGCCTTACTGTCTGTGGCATATCCAAGAAAGATTCCTTCGTCCGACTTGGGTTGAAATTTTGTCAAGTATTGTTTTCCATTGTTAAGAATGTAGCATGCACAGCCGAATACATGAAAGTAGCTGACACTTGGTTTTCTTCCTTTCCACAGTTCGTAGGGTGTCTTCTTGATCGTAGAGTGTATCAGTGATCTGTTCTGCGTGTAGCATGCGGTGTTAACAGCTTTTGCCCAGAAGTATTCAGGCAAATGGGCTGCTGCTAGTAGAGTTCTTCCAGCCTCTATTAAAGTTCTGTTCTTTCTCTCAGCTATCCAATTTTATTGAGGAGTTTGTGAGCTAAGAAATTATGACTGATGCCATTGTCTGTGCAGAACTAGTCCATTTCCGAGAAGTCAAATTCTCTTCCATGATCACTCCTTATGGCCTTGATTTTCTCTCTATTCTCGTTTATTACCAGCCTGAACATCTTGATCAGTTGGGAGCTAGTTTCATCCTTTGAGGTTAAAAAGAATACCCATGTGAACCTGGTGTAGTCGTCGACTATAACTAGTGAATATCTTTTCCCTCCCAGACTTGTTGTTGGAATTGGCCCAAATAGATCCATATGAAGCAACTGCAAGGGCTTATCGATTGAGTTGATAGTTTTGCTCTTGAATGAGCTTCTGGTTTGCTTTCCAAGCTGACAGGCATTGTATGGCCTTTCTTTGACAAAGTTGAACATGGGTAGGCCTGGAACAAGATCTTTTGATGCCAGTTTGGACATGCTTTTGAAGTTTAAGTGGGACAACCGTCATGCATAGCCTTGACTTCATTTCTTGAGATGCTTTTTGCGAAAGCATATTGTCTCATCATCGAGCTTAGTTGATCAAGATTCACTGTGTAGACATTTCCTTCTCTTGTCCCGGTTAGCTTTACAGCAGATGTCTTCAAATCTCTAACTTGACACTGGTTGTTGAAGAAAGTTACTTGATGACCCTTGTCACAGAATTGGCTAATGCTTAGAAGGTTGTGTTGGAGACCTTCCACATATGCCACTTTGCTGAAAGACACTGCACCATTACTAGCTGAGCCATATCCTCTAGTCTTGCCTGAGCCGTTGTCTCCAAAGATGACTGAGGGACCCTCCTTTTCTGTAACATTCCATAATTTTAAATGTAATATTAAATATTTATTGATTTATATAAATATTGAATGGATGTGATTATCGTTGAATAAATATTTGTTCAATTGATTTAATTTTGTTTAGTTAATTATTTATTAAATAAATAATTGATGAATTAAGAAAATTATTATTATATTGATATTTCAATTTAAATGATTAATTATTTGTATTGTGTTATGTGATTAAAAAGTTTTATTTAATTAATTGTGATTTGTATTAATTAAAATAAATATGAAAGTTTGATTAAATAAAGTGTGACAAATAACTATATTATAAGGAGTTATTAAAATAAATTAAAGTAGTTTTAATTTAGTTTTTTGTCAAACAAGGCTTAATATATTAATTCTTTAATATTTAAAGAGTTTTTTGCCAAACAAGCCTTATGGCTTTTGGGATTTTTAGATTTTTTTTAAATTAAATAAAATAAATAAAATAAAATAATAAATATAATATAATTATATTATATACGTTAGTTTTATAACCGATATAATAAGTAGGCTTATTATTGCCATAGTATCTTTTTTTTTTGGTGCAAACTATTATCGATTTAGTTGTTAGTACTCATCTAATACTAGAGAAGAAAAAAAAGATTTTGAGAGAGAGTTTGAGAGAGAATTGAGAGAAAGCTTGAGAGAAATTGAGAGAAAGCTGCAATTGTAAGAAATTATCATACTATTTGAAGGTAATTATCTAACCTTTGTATATATATATATATATATATATATATATATATATATATATATATATATATACACACATATATGAAGTTACGACAAACTTTTATGTATTCTGTGAAATCAAAATTTTTGAATTGTGGATAGATACTTGGTAATTGTGATGATACATGCTTATGATGCTAAAGTTACGTTTAAACAATAATCGCATGCTAATTTATTTGACAGTAGTAGAAAATTTTTTCAGTATATGGAATTTTTATATGTTCATGAAAAGTATCAATTCTAGTGGCTAATTAGTATGTGAAATTGTAAATTGAAGTTTGTTTATGCTAGTTTGTTGAGATACGAACATAACATAATTTGAATGAGGTGATTTGGCTAACTAATGAATTCACAGTGATGATTTCTATGATGAATGTCAAGAAAATTGAGTTTTTATGAAAAACATGAATTGTGAGAAATTAAAATAGTTTTAGTTAGTGTTAAATTGTTCTAAATGGTTGTAAATGTGAGCAATCATGTTTATGATAGTTGTATATTTATTTTACGTGTTGATATCACTGTTTGGTGGGTGAAATTCGTGTTAGTTGGCTTAAGAAAAGTGCTTGCCAAGTTTCGCTCAAAATCGAAGTTTCATAAATGCTAGCAGCGCTGCAGCGTGACCTCGATCAAAAACTTCGCGGCGCCCATGAGTGCCCATTTCGATTAATCAAGTCTCGCTAACTCTGCAGACTTTGGTCGCTCTTTGTGGCTTAGCTAAAGGTTATGGTAATGTGTCCAACATGTAACAACAAGGCTAATACAGAGTTGCGTTATATGTATTATGAATTCAAAGTTTCAAAAATGATTAGTAAATCAAAAACGCGTTACATGATAACCTAGTTTATACAATGAACGTTAGTTAAGTGTTGTGATGATTAACACTTGGTAATTCTGAAATGTAAATGGTAGCTTAAGACTTGTGCTTAAATAAAAAGTTTAGCTAGTAATGCGTGTTATATTGAAAAGTGAATATTAGTATGTCTAATAGATGTTGTGGTTTTAATACTGTGTATAGGTGAACGTGAGTTTAATATTTTAGCTTACGCTCGAGGCAAGTTTTCTAACTCTACACTTTCGTTGAGCTAGTTCATTTATTACATTGTGCAAGTTTTCTAACTCTACACTTTCGTTGAGTTAGTTCTATTATTATAACTTCATCCTTTTGATTGAGGAAGATTTTTATCTTAACTGTTATTGAATAAATAAATTGTTCCTAAAATCCATTTGAGCAAACTCTAATGTTATTGGAAATTCTCAATTGATTGATTCATTCTAACTTGTTTACAGTTAAGCAAGTTTCTTAAAGTTCAGGAATTTCATTTCTAATGTTATAAGACTCGAACCTTAGCTTATTTTACTGTTCAAGCAAAGGTTAACCATTTTATTCATTTATTGAATGCTTATGCTCTATAGTTATTTCAAGCATGAGTTAGATATGTAGAATCAGTTCATTTATGATTTTCAAATGTTCTAAGCTCTGTTGTTATTAAACAACTATTGTATTATGGAACATTGTTGATTCAACTAGTTCCCTAGTTGATGATCGTTAAACTTCAATTACCCTTGAAAGCTTATCCAAACCAAACTTTCTTTGGTGCGGACTTGTACTCTAAATACTGAGATGAACAACCCTATGTTTAAGGGTTTACGCTTAGCGTTGAAATGGTTGTGCACAATACATTGTACGAAGGATTGATCCCCCTAAGTACGTGGAGTCCTTATAGTCATATGACTGTTAAAGTTAAAGTTGAAAGATTATTTATAACCGTGGACATGGTTCATGGTCATTTGACCCTCAGTAGTATATTTAAGAATGTTAGTAGAACATATCATTCAGTTCTATTGAGCCTATGAGTTGGAAAATATTGAAATGTTAATAGAACATATTATTCAGTTCTATTGAGTCTATGAGTTGGCAAATGTTGAAATGTTAATAGAACATATCATTCGGTTCTATTGAGCCTATTATTTGGCAAATGTTGTAAAGATATTTATTCTTATTTCAAGTGAGCTTTGTTTGCTCACTCTTGCATATTTATACACTTATTGCAGCTATGGTTGAGAAGGTAGATAAACCTACAACTAGCAAAGGAAAAGGAAAAATGTACAAGTGATGAAGACTTGTAATTTTGCTTTATCGTTATGATGATAGACTTTTAATAATGATGTGATGTAATAATTTAATTCCCGCACTTGAATGATTGTATTAAAAGGTTAGAGAACCTGGGAGATAATGTTTTTATTAAAGTAATCTTGTATGTAAGGTGTTTTATTATTCAATTTTATTATGATTGGGTAGTTAGATATGAATGTTTTGATTACGTGAACACCAAATCTCGAGGTAATGAAGCACCGGATTTGGGGTGTCACAAGTTGGTATCAAAGCTTTAGGTTATGAACATTAGGTGGGGAAAAGCCTTAGGAAGTAACCTTTGAAAAGATAGTGGTGATTAACTCTTATCGAAGTTTTAAGGAAGAAATAATAAAACACTTATATGCTTATGTGTTTATACTTATGTGCTCGTGGAGTGTCGAGTAGTAATGATTAATGATTAAAACTTAAAATTTTGTTGTCAAGATGACTAATGTCGAGAATCCAATCAAAGTTAGGGAGGATAGACCTCGGATGCCTACAGAGGAGGAGCCTCGCGACATTCATGTTATTTGGGAACAACCATCGCCACGGAGTCACCCGGGCTGGTCACAAAGTGGTTGAAGATGAGGATGATGATGTGGAGACGGATGAGGAGGATCCCGCTGAAGTCGCCACAGGAGGATGAGGATGATGAGGACGAGGAGGAGGAGACTCCACTAACCTCGATATAATCGTCGAATGTACGATGAAGTCTACTACCATAACGTGGAACTTCGAGGATACAAATCGAGGAATTGCAAGAGATAGTAGTCGAACAATGCATCGCAATGACACGTAAAGATGATGAGATCCAAGATCGTGAGGAACGATCGACTAATGTCGAGGAGAAGCTAGAATGCATCAAGGAGAGAAAGAACAACCGATCGAGGAGGTGTTGAATCAAGAATAAGCTAAAGGAAGAAGCTACTAAGAGGGCAAGAGCCGAGGACGATATGAGGAAATGTTTCAACGAAATGGGATAGCAAAGTGAAAGACGTACATGCAAAGAGAATGAAGATGGAAGAGATGAATAGAGTATTCAACACCGTGGTTAATCGAGCTCAAGATCGGGTCGCCGAGTTATCCGATTCAGCCGAGACGCCGCCATCGACGTATTAGATCGCAGTAACAATGTTTCGGATTATGGAGGAAGAACGAGTAAGGCTAAGCAAAGATCTTAGTAGAACATCGTAGTTGTTATGTGATTAATAAATGTTAAATAAATTTTAAATCCCAAGTGTTATGTAACCTATGGGATATGACGATGATGTTGTCCTGAAACTTTTGTAGTTCAGGAAAGTAATGTAAATAGCAGTGATGCTATTGTTTTATGTTTTCAAAGAGGTTATGAATAAATAAAAGTTGTTATTTTATTCAAAGTGTTACGTGATTATGTGGTTATTTCTTTTGTGGAGGCAAGTTAAGTAGAAATTACTTAAAAGAGTTGAATAATAACCTAATGAGTGTATTTTTAAACAGAAAATGCCTCCCAGACGTCAACCACCACGACAGAGAACCACCGAAGGAACCAATAATAACGATAATGTTGATGCTAACCCAGTTCAACAATTAGTGACGTTACTGACAGGAGCGTTGCAGAATCAACCACAGAACCAAGGAACAATGTTTAAGGAGTTCAAGGCGGTTGGACCACCGAATTCGTGGGAGGGTCCGTGAATCCAATCGAGGCACGTACTTGGATTATGGAGATAGAAAAGGTGTTCGATGTTGCTAGGGTAGAGATGATCGTAAGATCGCTTTCGCAACATTCATGTTGAAAGCAGAGGCTAGTTATTGGTGGCAGGCCAATAAAACTCGAGAAGGACCAGGGATGATGACCTGGGATAGGTTTAAGGAGATATTCTTCGAGACCTATTTTCCCGAGAGTTCGAAGGGTCAGCTGGAAGTGCAATTTTTCGAATCAAGGCAGGAACGATGACGGTATCCGAGTATGCCGCTAAATTCAACGAAGTCAAGCGAGGTTTCATGCCTTATCAAGTCAAGACGATTTAACGCAAGGCGAAGAGATTTGAACAGGGACCAAGCCCGTCAGACAAAGAGGGTTTCCTATTTCAATTGAAGACTTTCAGCAAAGATGATGGAGAAAGCAATACTACAAGGTGGAGGCGAGGCAAGTGACAAAGTTCAATCAGAGAATAAAGAAGAAGAAGAAGAACGAGGTGGAAATCAAGAATGGAGGTGGTAGTGGTGGAAACAACAACAACAACAACAACAAGAGGAAGGAAGTGGAAGTGGAATGGGGGGTGCCGGAAACCAAAGCAGGTAACCAAAGAAAAAAGAAGTTTGAAGCATGTGCTACATGCGGGAAGTTTCACAAGGGTGCGTGCTTGATGGGGAAACAAGTATGCTTCAATTGTGGCCAGGAGGGTCACATCGCCTCAAATTGCACTCAACCTAAGAATAACGTGTGCTTCACGTGTGGGTCCAAGGATCATTTTGCTCGTGAATGCCCTAAAAAGAAGGATGGAGTGACAAACCGAAAGCAATGGAGGTAATAATGGAGGTACAACATCAAACAAACCCACAACTAGAACCTTCAACATACGATCATGCAAGATGATGTGCAATCAAAAGATGTGGTGTCGTATTATCCCAATCAATGATATAAATGCTTATGTATTATTTGATTCGTGCTACTTGCTCGCTTATATCTCGATGAATTTGCTAAGAGGTTAGAATTGAGAGAAGAACCGAATTTCCTTTGAACATAGAAATTTTGAATAAAGAGGTAATCCTTGTTAGATTCAGATACAAGAACCGTAGGGTGAACATTAAGGAGAATATCTTGATGGTAGATTTGATTCGATTAGACTTGGAGAGTTTGATGTTATTTTGGGAATGGATGGTTTGTTCAAATATGGAGCAGTAATTGATTGCCAAAAGAAGTGTGTAAACCTTATAACCCCGCCAAAGGTAGTATTTTATGGTAGCAAGTCGCCTAGACAAATGAAATGTCTAACGATTATTATGCAGCCAAGAAATTGTTGAGTCAAGGTCATGTGGGCTATTTAGCTTACATAATCGATACTAGAAGAAGAATGTGAAACCGGAAGAGATACCGGTGGTGAGGGAATTTGAGGATGTGTTTCCAGAGGATTTGCCAGGACTTCCGCCTGACAGAGAGATTGAGTTCATGATCGACTTAGTGCCGGGAACAGCACCGATATATCGAAGGCCCCATGTAATGGCTCGAGAGAAATGAAGGAATTGATGGTACAATTGCAAGAATTGTTTAGACAAGAAGTATATTCAACCAAGCGTATCACCGTGGGGGAGCGCCAAAGTGTTATTCGTGAAGAAGAAGGATGGGTCAACGCGTCTTTGCATTGATTATAGAGAATTAAACAAAGTCACTATTAAAACAAATATCCATTACCAAGAATAGATGACTTGTTTGATCGGTTGAAGGGTGCTAAATACTTCTCAAAATAGATTTGAGAAGTGGGTATCACCAATTGAAAGTGAGGAAGGAGGATATACCTCGAACGGCATTCGTAACTCCCAGATGGACATTACGAGTTTTCGGTGATGTCTTTTGGTTTAACCAATGCACCTCTTTGCGATTCATGGATTTGATGAACAAGGTGTTTAAACCATTCTTAGACAAGTTTGTAGTGGTATTCATCGACGACATTCTCGTGTATTCCAAAACTCAAGAAGAACACGTGGAACACTTACGCTTGACATTGGAAACACTAAGAAAGGAAAAGTTGTACGCGAAATTCTCTAAGTGCTAATTTTGGCTAGATCGTGCAATTTCTTGGGCACGTGATCGACAAAGATGGGATTTCGTGGATCCATCAAAAGTGGAAGTCGTAATCAATTGGGGAACAACCAAGAACACCGCCGAAGTGAGGAGTTTCTTGGGACCGGCCATTATTATTAGACGATTTATTCAAGATTTTTCTAAGATAGTTACTCCATTAACAAATTTGACAAGGAAATTGTGTGAAATTTGTTTCGACGAGAAATGTGAAGAAAGTTTCCAGACTTGAAGAAGAAATTAAGCATGGGCGCTGTGTGTTGTCATTACCGATAGTACATGAAATTTTTGTGGTGTATAGTGATGCCTCACATAAAGGGTTTGGATGTGTTCTTATGCAGAACCACAAAGTTATTGCATGTATGCATCAAGAAATCAAGGATTATGAGAAAGGTTATCCGACTCATGATTTGGAATTGGTCAGTAGTAGTATTTGCTCTCAAGATATGGAGACACTATCTCTATGGAGAGAAATGTGAAATCTACATGCACCATAAAAAGTCTCAAAGTATATTTCACGTAAGGACCCGAATATGCACAAAGAAGATGGATGGAATTGATAAAGGATTACGATTGTGAGATCTTTTATCATCCCGCAAAGCGAATGTGGTTGTAGATGCTTTGAGAAGGAATGGTCGGGAGAAGTTGATGTTGATAACTACTCAGGAGGAGCTTATTTCAGCAATGGCAAAGCTAGAGTTGGAAATCAAATTTCCAAAGGAATACGATGAACGACTATTTCAGATAGATGTCAGTCCAACTTTGGTGGACAAAGTGAAGAATGCTCAACTATAAGATAAAGAATGTGAAACAATTAAAGAGAAAGTGATTGACGATAGTGATGTAAAATACAAGATCGATACCAAAGGACTACTACGATTCGAAGAAAGAGTTTGGGTTCCAGAAGTTCCAGAGCTTAAAGACGAAATCTTGACCGAAGCACACAACACAAGATATTCGATTCATCCAGGAATTACAAATATGTATCAAGATTTGCGTCGACATTTTTGGTGGCCGAATATGAGAAGAGATGTTGTAGAATGCGTTGCAAAATGCTTGACGTGTCAAAAGGTGAAAACTGAACATCAACAACCAAGCGGATTACTTCAACTGTTGGAAATACCGAAATGGAAGTGGGAGCATATCACAATGGATTTTGTGGTAGGACTTCCAATGACTCAGAAAGGATACGATGCGATATGGGTGATAGTGGATGACTAACAAAATCGCACACTTTTTTGCCAATAAAGATTAGATTTAATCTTGATCGCCTAAATAAACTCAGACGTTAAAGAGATCGTGTCAAGACATGGAGTTCCAAAGTGTCAATTGTGTCGATAGAGATCCAAGGTTCACATCAAACTTCTAGAAGAGACTACAAGAATGTATGGGAACACATTTGCGAATGAGTACAAAGATACCATCCAAAAACCGACGGGAAAAAAGTGAACGAACTATCCAAACGTTGGAAGATATGTCGAGAGCACGCATCATGGATTTCAAAGGAAGCGGGATGAACATTTATCGTTGGTAGAATTTTTCCTACAACAACAGTTACCACGCTGAAGACATCGCAGATGCCACCTTACGAGGCATCAGACGGCAGAAAGTGCGTAACTCCAATCGTGTTGGGATGAAGTCGGTGAACGCCAATCGTTAGGACCGTAATCGGTACAACAACAAACTCAAGTTGTCAAACTCATCAGACAAGATTGGTAGCAAACCCAAGACAGATGTAAAAAGTATGTCGATCAACACACAGTAATCGCAAATTTGAAGTAGAAATTTTGTTTTCCTAAAAGTTTCTCCTCGAAAGGGAAGATTTATTTGGCAAGAAAGGAAAGCTCAACCCAAGATTTATTGGACCATTTGAAATACTACTAAGAGTGGGGAAGTGGCTTATGAGGTAGCTCTACCTCCGTAATTGGAAAACATTCATAATGTTTTTCACATTTCAGTGTTACGACCGTATAAACTCGATTACAAGCACGTGATTGAGTACGAACCATTGCAATTCGATAAAGATTTCTCTTATGAAAAATCATATCCAAATAGTCGACAGGAAAAAACAAGTGCTCAGAAATAAAGTGATACCTTCTGTGAAGGTGATATGGAGAAATCACAATGTCGAAGAGGCAACGCGTGAAGGTGATAATGGAGTAAACCATAACGGGGAACTCAAGTCGAAATGATGAAAAGTTACCATGAGTTATTTGTTTAATCTATGCCTTCGATTCTGAGGACATAATCTTTGTAAGTAGGGAAGAATGTGACGATTTGATTGTTTGAATTGTGATTTTGAGGATAGAATCCTTTTAAGGATGAAATGATGTAACATTCCAAAATTTTAAATGTAATATTAAATATTTATTGATTTATATAAATATTTAATGGATGTGATTATTGTTGAATAAATATTTGTTCAATTGATTTAATTTTATTTAGTTAATTATTTATTAAATAAATAATTGATGAATTAAAGAAATTATTATTATATTAATATTTCAATTTAAATGATTAATTATTTGTATTGTGTTATGTGATTAAAGGATTTATTTAATTAAATTTGTGATTTGAATTAATTAAAATAAATATAAAAGTTTGATTAAATATAGTGTGACAAATAACTATATTATAAGGAGTTATTAAAATAAATTAAAGTAGTTTTAATTTATTTTTTTATCAAACAAGGCTTAATATATTAATTTTAATATTTAAAGGGTTTTTGCTAAACAAGCCTTATGGCTTTTGGGATTTCTAGATTTTTTTAAATTAAATTAAATAAATAAAATAAAATAAAATAATAAATATAATATATATTATATTATATATCGTTAGTTTTATAACCGATATAATAAGTAAGCTTATTATTATTATTATATAGCTTTTATTTTTAGCTATAAACTATTATCATTAGTTAGTTGTTAGTACCTAGTCTAATTAAGAGAAGAAAGAAAAGATTTTTAAGAGAGAGTTGTCTGAGAATTGAGAGAAAGCTTGAGAGAAATTGAGAAGCTGCAATTGTAAGAAATTATCATACTATTTGAAGGTATTTATCTAACCTTTGCATCATATATATATATATATATATATATATATATATACATATGTATATACATATATGAAGTTACGGCAAACTTTTATTTATTCTGTGAAATCAAAATTTGTGAATTGTGGATAGATACTTGGTAATTGTGATGATACATGCTTATGATGCTAGAGTTATGTTTAAACAATAATCGCATGCTAATTTATTTGACAGTAGTAGAAAATTTTGTCAATAAATGGAATTTTCATATGTTCATGAAAAGTATCAATTCTAGTGGCTAATTAGTATGTGAAATTGTAAATTGAATTTTGTTTATGCTAGCTTGCTGAGATACGAACATAACATAATTTGAATGAGGTGCTTTGGCTAACTAATGAATTCACAGTGATGATTTTATGATGAATGTCAAGAAAATTGAGTTTTTATGAAAACATGAATTTGAGAAATTAAAATAGTTTTAGTTAGTGTTAAATTGTTCTAAATGGTTGTAAATGTGAGAAATCATGTTTATGATAGTTGTATATTTATTTTACGTGTTGATATATCTTTGTTTGGTGGGTGAAATTTGTGTTAGTTGGCTTAAGAAAAGTGCCAAAGTTCATTATGCAAAATCGAAGTTTCAGTATCAACATGGGTATAAAACTGCATGCAAGCGTAAAACGCCTCCCAGAAGACAAAACTTCATGCATGTACCGCATGAAAGTGCCCATTCGATTTTGAATTCAAGTCTCGCTAATTTCGCAGACTTTGGTGCAAACATTTTAACATGGCTTAGATAAAGGTTATGGTAATGTGTCCAACATGTAACAACAAGGCTAATACAGAGTTGTATTATATGTATTATGAATTCAAAGTTTCAAAAATGATTAGTAAATCAAAAACGCGTTACATGATAACCTAGTTTATACAATGAACGTTTGTTAAGTGTTGTGATAATTAACACTTGGGAATTCTAAAATGTAAATGGTAGCTTAAGACTTGTGCTTAAATAACAAGTTTAGCTAGTAATGCATTTTATATTGAAAAGTGAATATTAGTATGTCTAATAGACGTTGTGGTTTAGGTGAACGTGAGTTTAATATTTTAGCTTACGCTCGAGGAAATTTTTCTAACTCTACAATTTCGAGGAAACATCAGGCAAGTTATCTAACTCTACACTTTTGAAGTTAGTCTCTATTATTATTAATATAACTTCATGCTTTTGATTGAGCAAGCTTTTTATCTTAACTGTTATTGAATAAGTAAATTGTTCCTAAAATCCATTTGAGCAAACTCTAATGTTATTGGAAATTCTCAATTGATTGATTCATTCTAACTTGTGTACAGTTAAGCAAGTTTCTTAAAGTTCAGGAATTTTATTTCAAATGTTATAAGACTCGAACCTTAACTTATTTTACTGTTCAAGCAAAGGTTAACCATTTTATTCATTTATTGAATGCTTATGCTCTATAGTTATTTCAAGCATGAGTTAGATATGTAGAATCTGTTCATTTATGATTCTCAAATGTTCTAAGCTATGTTGTTATTACACAACTATTGTATTATGAAGCATTGTTGATTCAACTAGTTCCCTAGTTGATGATCATTAAACTTCAATTACCCTTGAAAGCTTATCCAAACCAAACTTTCTTTGGTGCGGACTTGTACTCTAAATACTGAGATGAACAACCCTATGTTTAGGGGTTTACGCTTAGCGTTGAAATGGTTGTGCACAATACATTGTACAAAGGATTGATCCCCCTAAGTACGTGGAGTCCTTATAGTCATATGACTGTTAAAGTTAAAGTTGAAAGATTACTTACAACTGTGGACATAGTTCATGGTCATTTTACCCTCAGTAGTATATTTAAGAATGTTAATAGAACATATCATTCAGTTCTATTGAGCCTATGAGTTGGCAAATGTCAAAATATTAATAGAACATATCATTCGGTTCTATTGAGCCTATTATTTGGCAAATGTTTTAAAGATATTTATTCTTATTTCAAGTGAGCTTTGTTTGCTCACTCTTGCATATTTATACACTTATTGCAGATATGGTTGAGAAGGTAGATAAACCTACAACTAGCAAAGGAAAGGGAAAAATATACAAGTGATGAAGACTTATAATTTTGCTTTATCGTTATGATGATAGACTTTTAATAGTGATGTGATGTAATAATTTAATTTCCGCACTTGAATGATTGTATTAAAGGATAGAGAACCTGGGAGATAATGTTTTTATTAAAGTAATCTTGTATGGGCAGGTTTTTATTATTCAATTATATTATGATTGGGTAGTTAGATATGAATGTTTTGATTACGTGAACACCAAATCTTGAGGTAATTCTTAAGGATTTGGGGGGTAATGTAAGCGGAAGGGCTTTGTTCCTAATCATATGGGGTGATCATTGGTTTTATTTAACTCTACGATCCTTAGAGGTTGGTGAGTAGAGGATGGGTTACTCTTCTCTTTTCTGAAGCCCAGGCCAGCATGAGATCCTTTACTCCTTGGAGTATTGATGGAACCAGTGGAAAAGGGTTGAGCTGGTTCTTCCTTCTGTGAGGATTTCATAAATGTAATGCCTCTATTAAAACTTGAGGCATTATTAGTGCTAGTTTCCTTTAATTTTTCCACACATGGCGCTGGGGTGGATTCCCCAAAGCCTAAGCATGTTCTGTCAAATGTACTTCTCTGACTAGAGAGCAGGGAGTCCATGGATGATGAGGATTTGTTCCGTGTAAAGATAGTTTTTTCTAGCTCCTCAACTTTAGAGGTTAGATTGGACTCTCTTTGTGCATTGAGCTCATTAGTCTGTTTTAAGATCTCATTCTCAGCCTCAAGCTTGGAGAGAAAGTTAGTACTTAGAAGAGCTGTCTCTAGCTCTTCTTGAACTTTCTTTTTCTCCTCTTGAAGAAGTGAATAATCCTTTGACAGAACTCTGAACCACTTCATGTATTGATGTAGATCAATTGTTATGCCATGCAGTGCAGTTCTCAAATCATTGATGTCTACATCAGGTGAGTTGAAGTCAAATACCTCATCGATACTTACTTCAAGAATGTTGGAGTTATGTTTGTCCTTTACATGTTTATCCATCAGGCACAGATTAGCCATTTGAGGATCTTCATCATCTCCAGATTCAGGAGTGGAGTCATTGTCTGAATCACTCCACGATCCTCCAGCTACCAGGCCTTTGTCTCTCTTCTGAGGCCTTTTGTTGCCTTTGTATTCCTTCTTTGGATGTGATTTCTTCTTTAGCTCTTCTCTGAGAGGTTTGTTGCTGTTGGCAATAAAATGGCCAGGCTTCTTGCTGTTTTAGCATAGATCATTCATTTGCTCCTGACTGCTGTAGTTGTTGACCTTCTTTGGCTTGTTGGTTTTGCCTTGACGCATGAATCTTCTTAGTCTTTTTATCAGCATTGCAAGGTCCTCATCATCGTCTTCATCATAGTCAGAATCAATCTCAGTGTTGACCTTGGATGCACTTTCAGTTGCTTTGAGAGCAATACCCTTATCCTTCTTTCTTCCTTCTGCTAGGGTTTCAGCTCGTTGAGTCAGCTCCAGTTCGTATGTCAGAAGATTGCCATATAGATGTTGAACTGTCATCTCATGAAGATTCTTTGACTCTCTAATAGCAGTGGTTTTGGCATCCCACTTGCTTGGTAGGGCTCTCATGAACTTTATGATTAGATCTTTGTTTGGATAGATCTTCCATAGGCTCGTAGAGAGTTGAGCAGTACGTTAAATCTTTCGTAGGTGGCAGTGACATTTTTTCCTTGAACATAAGCAAACATTTCATAATGTTGTGTCAAGAGAGATTGTTTGTTTTCTCTTACTTCTTTCGTTCCTTCGTGCATAATGAGTAGTGTTTCCCAAACCTCCTTCGATGTTTTGCCGTTGACAATGTTTTCGAACAGATCGTCTTCTGAGGATTGAAACAAAATGTTCTTAGCCTTCTTATCGAGTTGGACAGCTCTCTTCTCGTTGTTAGTCCATTGTTCTTTGACTTTGATTTGTATTCTGTTTGGATCGTCTGTAGTTGGTGCAAGCTTTGTTGGAATATAGGGCCCATTTTGAACGGTCTCAAATAGATCTTCATCTATTGAGTCCATGTATGCTTGCATCCGAACTTTCCAGTTAGCAAATTTATCTTTGTTGCACATTAGTGGCTTGCTGCCTCCTCCTGTCCTTGATTTGCTTGGCAAGTGTGTCATTGGATCTACTAAAGCTTTGTAGGCTATATAATAGAACCTGCTCTAATACCAATTGTTAGTTCCCGGAGGCACAATAGTTATCTAGAAGGGGGGGTTGAATAGATATTTAAAAAATCTTTTCATTTTAACTTATTAGTTGATGATGATTAAAACTTAGCGGAATTAATGTTTGTTTTAATCTCTCTTAAGATAGTAAGTTTATGAGAGTGAGGCAGTTATAGCAGATATGGCAAATATGGCAGTTATAGCAAGAATGTAATAGACACAGTCGTTTTAAGTGGTTCAGAGCACTTAAAGCTCCTAGTCCACTCTTCTACTCCTCGAGTAGGAAATCCACTAAGGATGTCTTTTACACTTTTCTGAATCACTCAGATTCCTTCTAGACCAGTAGTCTAGGAATTTCTTAGTTCACTCTTGAATAGACTTGACTCTTCACAGTTCACTTAGAACTCTTCAAGTCCTTCTGACTTGGAACTCTTACTTCAGTTTATTGGTAGTTGTTGAGTTCTTGTTGGTTCTTTACTCGATTCTTTGTTAAGCACTTGTTGAAAAGATTTGAGTGGTGAGCAAGCTTTTCTTTTTCTCATATCGTAGAGTTGAGCGTTGAGAGTTCTTGTATGTTTTGTTCAATGCTTTCTTACATCTCTCATCTGCACATCTTTTGCATATATGTGATCTTGAAATCTATCCGTTTGATCCATCCGTTGAAGTATTAAATGCGTTTGACATTTCTATACTTTGATGGAGACTTTTCTACACATCTTATGAATTGCATTCTGGCCCACTAACACAGCAGCAGACTGCTTTCTCGCCTAACACCTGAAAATGTGTTTTTCTCTTACCAATGGTACTTTTCTTTGCTTCTTCAATACGCTTCTTTGTTTCATACTAAGGATATCTTTTTGTGCTGAATTGGGCGGTGGGGACTTCAACGTTTGAAACCCATTCCATATTTGTTGGAGATGTATCTTCAAATAAACAAAAGGTAGGGCTCGATGCTTACGACACCACGGCGAGATGATACTCTACGATCCAGATCGTGGTGTCTTGTTACCTTGGTACTTGGTCTGATTCCATCAATTAAGAGCACTACGATTTCTCTTAATGACTTGCACAGTACGATCTTCACTTGCTAACTTTGTAAGCTCTACGTTTCCGAGAGCATACTACGATCTCTGAGTTGGCTCAGCAAACGTTGGGACCACTCTACGATTTCCGAAGAGGCCCTTAAGGCAGGCACACTACGATCCTCGAAGCTCTACGTTCTGCCTTGGCTTCTGTAATCTTGATCAACGTGATACACTATGATCTCTTCGAAACCTATCTATTACATCTCAAGATCAACGTAACAAGTTTGATCTTCTTTTCTATACATTCACTTATAGAATGATATACATTAAGAGCTTAGATCAACCTAATAAATTTGATATATCACTAAGTCCTTATACAAATGTTCCTTGAAGGACTTTACAAACAATCATGAACATTTATATTTAAACATCAAATCAACATATGCACTCTCCCAACACTTTGGATATTCTGGGAGTGCTCATTTGTTGAGAATTGTGGTTGCTCTACGATTCTTTCTTGGCTTTGTGAGCACATCTGTTGAGGTCTTAGTTCTGCACTCTACGATTCAGCTTCGGCTGTGCAGACACTACGACTCTGAGATCAGATCTTAACACACTATGATTTCTATCGTTGTGCTTGTTGTCTTCATCTGATCTTGCTCGACTATGTTCTCTGCCTCTGATATAATAGTAGACTCTACGACTCTAAGTGTAGTCTACGATTCTTGACTTGGCTTCGACATCAGTAGACTCTACGACTACGAGTGTAGTCTACGATTCTTGACTTGGCTTTGGCAGATGCTCGGTCGGCTCGTAGGTAGGTTGTCTCTATGATTCTAAACAAGACTTCCTCAGTAGACTACGGCTTCGAGGAAGTGCTACTTGACACACTACGATCCTTCCTCGTCTCTCCTGGCAGTCGACAAACTTCGAGATCTACTATCTTGCAGACTACGATTCTGCCTTGATAGCTCTCGAGTTTCCCTTGACTCTCTTGGCAGACTATAATTTCTGGTGCAGTGCTCGACGATCAGACAAACCTATCTATTACATCATAAGATCAACCTAACAAGCTTGATCTTTCTATATTTATAGTCCTTGTACATCATTTCTTTTAAGGACTTTTTACAAAGTTTTTTTGCTTATGTAGGATCGACTAACACATTTGATCAATTCATTCTAAGTCCTTGTACATATGTTTCTATTATTTATCAAAGGACTTTACAGCTTTTCTTAATGCAAGCATAATTGCATATTCATTCATATATATTATAATCAAATCATATTAAATAGGAATATCATTCACATGATTATTCCTGACACAATCTCTACTGCACATTTACTACATGTAAACCTTGAGTCAAATAAGACTATGAGAAAAAAATATCTCAGTTGGCAACCCTTCACTCTATAGCAGCTCATTTTACAAAAACAGGAGTAACAACTGGAAGGCCTAGGGCTTTAAAACCAAGGATGTTTTTCAATTTGATGGAGAGGTGGGTCACAACTAGCTTACACTTCTCAAGGAGTATTGGGGACAAACTTTATCGACGACGACCGACTATCAAGATCGTATAATCTTCTTCTTGCACTTGGTGAGCATTTACAGTCTCCGAGTCCTGAGGAGTTAGCTTATGCAGTGGCGAGAGCAGCACAACAGCAAGATGATGATGTCGGGGTAATCCTGTCATTGTTTAGCTTTATGTTTAGTTTTGCATGTTTAGTTTAGCATACTTTAGACATGACACTTAAGAAAGTATAAGGAAAAAACCAAGTCAGTTTTACCAGATAAAAAGTAAATAAATCCATCAGCTAATTTATATTGTACGTTATGACATTTAATTTATATATAAATTTTAGTCGAACGGTATTTGTTTATGTTTATACGTGTGTGGATGTCTATATATATTGTGTTAGTTTTAATTATATATATATATGGATTGATCTCGATGGATTTGTAGGGATGTTGATTTATATATACATACTGTTGTGTGTTGGGATTTAAATCAGGTACACACATGTATAGTTTTTTTGGGAAATCCACCAAACAACCAAATATTTTTTTAAAATTATAAATCAGGGACCACAGACCGTTGCTACTTTTTATCAGCGACCGTTTATGAACCCAAAATGTTAGCGACCGGGCGATCGCTAATAGTGGTCACGGACACATGGGCCATGTGACAACCCGAGAATTTAGACAATTAATAAAATCTTAAATGATTAAATAAAGGTTAAATAATAAGACCTATACTAGAAATAGAGTTTGGATTTAAAACTTTTATGAAGGACTTATGTGGTTTTGTGTATAGTGACTTATGTGAAGTATGTGAGTGATTAAATAAACTTATATTGTAAATATGTATATATAATTATTCTTTATATAAAAAAGAACTAAAGAAAGCTTTATAGCCTAATGTTATACATTTGATATGAGAATTAAATAACCTAATGGTTATAGTAATTGAAGAATGCTAGTATTTAAATTATGTACTAGTAAATCAATGAAATGAATAATAATCAATAAATGATTAGTTGATATGATTAATAATAAAGAAGGGAGTAAGTTAAAACTCAAAATTTGAGTTAGGGAAAGAATTTTGAAGCATGGATCGTTCGGTTGCGTCCAGAACGTCAAGATTAGTCAGAAAAGGCTGTAAACACAAAATGTGTCGGGGTTGACTTTTTGGTCATAGTCAACAGTTGGCTTTTCTGGAGAAAAGTCAAAATTAGAGTTAGGAGTGGAATCTTAAGATGCGGACTAGATATTTGAGTCCGGAACATCGAAATTAGTAAGAATAACCTGTAAATACAAAATGTATCGGGGTTGACTTTTTGGTCAAAGTCAACAGTTGACTTTTTTGGAGAAAATTCAAACTTAACATTCAGAGATGAATTTGGAGAAACGGATGTATCCATGATATCGGGAGCGTTGATTTTAGTAGGAATCGACTATAAACTTGAAAATTTGACTTTTTGAGTCCGAAAGTCAAAGACGAGATTAAGCACGCAAAATGAGACAATAAAAACGGGACCCACTTGACCAAAATCTGTTGGAAATTCCAGCACATGGGCAGCCCATCTAACCTCACCAACTCCCCCAACAATTTTCCCTAAAAAGTGGATCTAGTTTTCCCATTAATTAATATTAAACCTCTAATTCATTTAACAAATAAGAAGCATTTATCTCTCATTTTTTTTCTCTCACACACAAGACCAAATAGGGAGAAGAGAGAGAGAGAGAGAGGGCTGCCATGGATGGAAGGAAGAGAGAGAAGGAAAAGAAAAAAGAGGAAAAAGGAAAAAGGGAAAGAAGAAACCATGGATTTCTCCATAACTCTCACCCAAAAACCCCAATGAAAGCTTTAGAGCTTAAGAGGGAATGAAAGAGGGGGAGGTCAACCATTGGAAGAGAGGAAGAAGAGAATAGAGGAAGAAGAAATCAAGAGAAAGATCGAACACTAAAGGTACAAAATTTCCTAAACCCAAAACTCTAGTTAGTTTAATTTGTTTTCTTATAGTTTTTTTAGATCAAGTGTTGAACTTATGATTTTGAACCATATGAGGTTAGATCTACATAATATATGATGTTTTATGGTTATATCTTGCCATTTTTAAGGTTGATGAGCTTGAACAAAGAAGAAGAACCAAAACAGTTTTTAACTTAGAAAAATAAATTGGTGACTGCTGCCCCTAAACAGAAAATTTAGGGTTATCTAGAATGCCCTAAAATTTTTGGGCTTTTAGTATGTTATATTACGCTGAATAAGATTTCCATAGATTCTGAAACGGACTAATTCTGACTTCGGAGCAAAGAGTTATGCTATTTTAAAGTAGCCGAGTTAAAACTGGAAAACCAACTCGGGTCAGTCACTTTACACGGGATTTCTAGAATTCTGTGTTTAGAATTTGGAAATGGTCAAAGAATAAAAGTTGTAGTCCCGAAAGTTAACTTTGTGTGGGTTCAAGAATCGCTCAAAATGTTTTGAAACAAAAAAGTTATGACTGTTTTAGCGAGAGAGGGTAAATCTGGTAAAATGTTGAAAAACTATGATGAATGCACACTTTTGGCGCTCTGTTTAGGTAGCCTATCATACCTGAAACCCAGCCCTGATATTTTTAAAAAATACTTTGGTATGCCATGTATAACATATCCAAAAATCAGATTAATCAGAGTTACGAGTAACGCGTAAGAAAATCATGAAGTGGTTGCCTCAAGACGCTGAATTCAGGCAGAAGCAAAGACGATACTGCCGAAGCGCCGCGTCTTGGTTAGGCTAGGCTATGCTGACTACTGCTTGACGTCCTTTTCGCGCACTTTTTTGATGAGCTTCCGTGATCCGTTTTTGCAGTGTAAATTTTTTCTAAAATACTAGAAGTTTAAGCTAGAAGTTTAATTGAAGTCTTATTTATGATTTTGATTATTCTTTGAAATAGTTATTCCTAACCTTGAGGCCACAATGCGGGTATATAGTAGTTCAGTGCATGATGCGCAGTTATATTTGCCTTTTGTTACTTTTGTTCAGATATTTTTCTTAGGGACAAGCAAAAGCTTAAGTTTGGGGGTATTTGATTAGTGAGATTTATACCCGCCAATCGAGCACTCTAAACCTTAAAAAGTTACTTGTTTGTCTTATTTTATACTGCTTTTATATAGTGTTTGATGTTATTTGGCTTAAAAGTGTTTTGCAGGGATTATTAGGTCATTTCCAGCTTTTAAAGGACAAAATTGTCATTTTTTCACAACTAGCGTCGCAGCGCTGGATTTCATTTGTCAAGTGGCACCACAGCGCCTTCCTATGATAGCTCGACATTGTAGTCGGTATACTGGGGTGGTTCATAGAACAAAGATGGTAGCCAGCATGACTTATTGACAGACGACTTTGGTAGTGCATGCAATACCGTCTCCAAGGTAAAAGGGTGGCGTCGCAGTGCCACCTCCGATCTTCAGGCAGATAGCAGTATATTAATGACCTAAAATGCTTATCACTTAAGAAATTATCATTTCAGCAGCCTCCTTATATGTTTAATAGTTTAAAGAGAGAGATAGCTTAGAAGAGGAAGAAGTTGGTTCTTTAAAGAAGAAAAGTTCATTGTCTCCTTCTGTAGGGTTTCGGCACATAAAAACAGCGGAAATTAAAATATTCAAAGACAATTCTGAAACCCTAAAACAAGATCCATGTGAAAACATATTAACTCAATGGTTTAGATTTTATACCAATTATAGAAAAATCTCTGAAACAGCTTCGAATCTCCAACGCAATCCAACAGAACTACGCCTCTACGGTATCCACACGAACGCCCCGTGAATCATCACACGATCTGTAGTGAAGAGAACTGCGGTACTAGCCACCAAGAATCAGGATTTTCAAAAACATTCTCTTTAGTCTCTCTCTAAGAGCGGCTAGGGTTTTTTAGGTTATGATATGATTCCTAAAATGGCTGATATATCATATATATAGCAGTCAAAAGGAATTGATCAAAACCTAATCTAATTAAAAAATAAAATCTGAATTTATATATATTATATCTTAATTAAGTCTTACTAAATTAATATACATATATATAAATTATCCTATTAATTTAAATTCATAATTTAAATACTATCAATCATATTGACATATTTAAATTCTTACAATTTAATTTAATTCTCTTTTAATTACGTTTTATATGTGTGACCCTATAGGTTATCATTACGTTGGCAATAATTTTAAAATTATATTATAAAATTATAAATAGTGAGTGACATCTAGTAATGCATCACTGCTACCCAAGTAATAATAAGATCGATGATTCGATGCAACCTTTTCGTGACCAATGTTTCAATGTAATTTAATTCTTTTAACTTTGACACCCTGGGTTAAACTCGAGTCATGGAATGTGTCATACTCATCATAATTTAATTTGAGTTTTCTTGATCAATGAGTAGACTATATGAAACAAATCACTATTTGAGCATAGCCATGCATTTAATAGTCATACTCAATCAAGAGGCCTATAGATATCACCCCTAATATATAAGAGGGTTAAATTCCATCTAGATCACTCATATTCCTCACACGATTCATGATGTACCCAATAATCACCTTTATTGTCCAACCTATTAAAGGTGACTTTTGATGATATCAAAGTACATAAATTCTCGTGTAGTAATATAGTGATTTCAGGTCGGAGGATCATTACATCATTGTCACTATAAGAATCTCTAATGACACTTCGCATAATGCTCCACATAGAATTCTCATTGTGGGTATGTCCAGTACATCGTTCTCTAACATGTACCTATGCATTGACTCAATATCTCATATATTTATTACCAATGAGATTTGATCATCAGGCAATCCACATAATAGTCTCAATATATCATTGTTGTCCCATCAACAATGATACTCGACTAGGGATATTTTAGAGCAATGATACTATTTGTAATTATATAATCTCATGTTCAAGTCACATACTTGAAACTATATAATTTGTATCACTATTCCAAAGAATTTTATTATGTTAACATTTATATAATGCGGTAAATAAAACCATAATAAAATCATTCATTTATTCAATGAAATATAATATCAAATAATTGGCCTCTAGAGCAAAAACTCTAACACCTTCATTGCTCAGATTCTACACAGTGAAGAGAAGAATTAGAGCTTGAATACTTCAAAATAAGAGTTTTCTTTATCTAAATCTTCCATTTATTTGTATATTTTGAGCATGTTGAATACATTGATAATGTTGTTTAGTTCTATAGTTATGAACTAATTACATTTCTAGGATTGCAATGTAACCTAATGATTAGTTTAATTGAATTTCTCTCCTATTTATTATAATGAATCATGTTTGAATAGGTTATTCTATTTCATGCTTATTTATTGATTGTTTGGCTAAGTAATTGATATGAGTATTAATTTATATTGGAAAATTTATTTTAATGCTTAACCCTAAATAAAATATCACTTGTTATGATCATTCCAAAGGGAATGAGAGTATATCTTGCATAATAAAATATGAATATATCTATTTGCCTTGTGTAACCATTGAGAATTAAAGCTTAATGACTCTTAGTCTAATTATTTTCACTATAGGAATATTGTGATTTGTTTAGCTAATGGATTTGCATTTGACCATCGGAAGAGGCTTATGTGTACACAGTATTCTCGGTTAACCATTCTTGTGATTTGTTAGATAATTGGAGAGTTAGGATTTTATACGCAACATTAGGGGAGTTGTAATCCTAGCTTGTCATATTTGATATAACTCTTTCTCACCATTTACTGTTCTAATCATATTGCTTTAAACACACCATCTTTATTTAGTTGTTTAGATAAGATCGAATTGATATAATTTTAGTGCATGAATAGCCTTAGTACTAATTCCCTGTGGGTTCGACACTCGACTTATTACTGTATTACTTGTTTGACCGTGTATACTTGCGCGTGTTTTATTGATCGTGAAAATGTACAACATGTTTTTGGCGCCGTTGCCGGGGAACTTAGTATTTTTTTTTCAATATTAATACTAACTCAAAATGATCTTAATTTAAACTGATTTTCTGTTTAAACTTTTTCTCAGGTACTCTTGATTGTGTATGCCACCTCGCAGGAATCATAATATAATACCTCTTGATCCTGAGGTTGACAGAACATTTAGACGACTGAGAAGAGAAAGAGCTTGGGAAATAACAACTCCAGTTATTATGGTTGAGGAAATTCAAAAATCTTTTCGGGATTATGCTATGCCCCGCATCACAGATATTCAAGCGAGCATATTAAGGCCCGTTATTCAAGCTAACAACTTTGAAATCAAGCTGGGTACTATTCAAATGATACAAAACAATGTTCAATTCAGAGGGATACCGAATGGACCCTAATGATCATTTGATAAACTTTGTGGAAATTTGTGACACTTTCAAATGTAATGGAGTGTTCGATAATGGTATCAGGCTCAGATTATTCCCATTTACTCTTCAGGAAATAGCCAAGAGTTGGTTGCATTTGCTTCCGTCAGGCTCTATTACAACATGGGCTAATTTGCCTCAGAAATTCATAGCGAAGATCTTTCTGCCCGCAAAAATAGCAAGGCTCAGACATGATATCACATCCTTTTCACAACATGAATCTGAGTCTCTTTACGATTCGTCGGAGCGATTTAAGGATTTATTGAGACGATGCCCTCACCATGGATTACCTGATTGGCTTCCAATTTAGACCTTCTATAACAGATTATCCAGTTCAACTCGTTCGAGTATTGATGTCGCGGCTGGTGGGGCCTTTATGTCAAAGAACTTTGATGAAGGTTATGACTTAGTGGAGACCATGGCTGCGAACAATTATCAGTGGCCTAACGATAGGCAAGCACCACGAAAAGTGGCAGGTGTTTACGAGGTTGTGCAGTTACGGCGTTGTCTGCTCAGATCACTTCCCTTACTAAAAGAATTGATGCTATGGGGGTACAATCAGTGCAAATTTTGGCGGTGCCATGTGATTTGTGTGTTGGGAACCACCCTACTGATCAGTGCGCCATTAGCCCTGAGTCAGTTCAGTTTTTCTCAAATTTCATGCAGCAGCAGAACACCAATGTTCCCACGCACTACCATCCTGGTTTGAGAAATCACCCAAATTTTTCGTGGAGCAACAATAACAGCAACCAAGCTCAAACCTCTACCGCCAGACCAACATATTCAAATCCTCTCGATTTTCAATCTCAGAATCAACATCCACAAAGCTCTTACCAACCCCCACCTCCTCAGGAAAGAAAGCCTAGCTTGGAAGATCTTCTATCGTGGTACATATCTTATAATGAGACGAGGATCAATATCCAAGAGGCTTCTATCCAGAATTTGGAAAACCAAGTGGGTCAATTGGCAACTGCTTGAAATAGTCGTCCTCCAGGAACCTTTCCAAGAGACACTGATGTAAACCCAAAACGAGAGGGCAAGGAGCAATGCAAAGCAGTCACTCTCCGAAGTGGCAAGACATTGAATGAAACTGGAGGAAAAACCTCAACAGTGCAACCGGAAGTTATTGAAGAGGAGAGCATTGTTGAGTCCAATTATGACAAGTCTGGGGGATAAGAGAATATGCAAAAGGAAACCACAATACCATCTCCTACTGATAACAAGCATAGTCCTATAGTACAACCAATACCATTTCTCCAACACCTTCAGAAGCAAAAGTTGCATAAAAAAAAAATTCGAAGTTCTTAGAAGTTTTCAAGAAACTTCATATTAATATCCCGTTTGCTGAAACGCCGGAATAAATGTCGATTTATGTGAAATTTATGAAGGATATTTTGTCCAAGAAAAGGAAACTGGGGGACTATGAGATAGTAGCACTTACAGAGGAGTGTAGTGTTATTCTACAGAAAAAGCTTCCACCTAAGCTGAAAGACCCTTAAAGCTTCACTATTCCATGCACCATCGGGGACCAGTTCATCGGAAAAGCCTTATGTGATTTAGGAGCTAGCATCAATATGATGTCGCTGTCTATCTACAACAAGTTGGGGTTAAATGAGGCCAAGGCTACCAGTATCACTCTCCAGTTGGCCGAAAAATTCCTTTACTTATCCGAAAGGAATTGTGGAAGACGTGTTTATCAAGGTGGACAAGTTCATCTTCCCGGCTGATTTTATTGTTCTGAACTTCAAGGAGGATGGGGAGGTCCCTATTATCTTGGGCAGACCATTTCTAGATAAAGGCAGGACAATTATAGACGTGTGAAAGGGGAAACTCATAATGAGAGTTCAAGACTAGGAAGTAACTTTTAATGTATTCAGGTCTATAAAGTTCCCCAATGTCGATGTGATTGACATAGCACTTAATGAAAAATTCTCTAAAAATTACATTTCTGATTCGCTTGCGGCCACTCTGACTGGTGTTAGTAATGTGGACGAGCATACTCATCTCGAGTATGTGAAGTTGTTGAATGAATATTCTCGGTTCCCTAAATCAAAGCAAGTAGTGGAACCACTGACTAGAGCAGAATCTTCATCTAAGGAGAAATTACATGTTTTGGAGTTGAAGCCTCTACCAAGCCATCTGCGTTATGCTTATTTGGAAGAATCATCGAATCTACATGTCATAGTTTCTGCATTGTTAAGTGAGAGTTAAGAAGACAAGCTCCTGCAAGTTCTCAAGAAGTACATGACATCTTTGGGGTGGTCTATCTCAGACATCAAGGGCATCAGTCCCTCTATTTGCATGCACAAAATCCTCCTTGAGGATGGTTCTAATCTTTCTCTCGAGCATCAAAGGCGGTTGAACCCCATCATGAAAGAGGTGGTTAGAAAAGAAATCATCAAGCCGCTTAATGCGGGCATCATCTACTTGATCTCTGACAGTCCATGGGTTAGTCCAATCCAATGTGTGCCAAAGAAGGGCGGTATGACAGTGGTGCCTAACGAGAATACTGAGTTTATTCCCACACTGACTGTGTTAGAGTTTATGCCCTAGAGGCCAATTATTTGATATAATTGCTTAACTTTTTGATATTTTATTTGATTGAATAAATAAATGATTTTATTATGGTTTTATTTACTGCGTAATATAATTGTTAACATAATAAAATTCCTTAGAATAGTGATAAAAATTATATAGTTTCAAGTATGTGACTTGAACATGAGATTATAATTACAATTAGTATCATTGTTCTTAAATGTCCCCACTATCGAGTATCATTGTTGATGGGACAACAATGATGCATTGAGACTAGTATGTGGATGATTGATGACCAAATCTCATTGGTCATAAATATATGAGATATTAAGTCAATGCATAGGTACATGTTAGAGAACGATGTCTTTGACTCCACCCATGAGAATTCTATATGGAGCATTATGCGAAGTGTCATTAGCAATTCTCATAGTGACAATGATGTAATGGTCCTCCAACTGAAATCGCTATATTTACTACACGAGAATTTATTTACTTTGATATCATCAAATGTCACCTTTAATAGGGTGGACTATAAAGGTGATTATTGGGTTCATCATGAATCGTGTGAGAAATATGAGTGATCTAGATGGAATTTAACCATCCTATATATTATGGGTGATATCCACAGGCCTCTTGATTGAGTAAGACTATGAAATGCATGGCCATGCTCAAATAGTGATTTGTTTCAAATAGTCTACTCATTGATCAAGAAAACTCAGATTAAATTATGAAGAGTATGACACATTCCATGACTCGAGTTTAATCTAGGATATTAAGGTTAAAGGGATTAAATTACATTGAAACATTGGTCACGAAAAAGGTTGCATCGAATCATCGATCTTATTATTACTTGGGTAGCAGTGATGCATTACTAGATGTCGCTCACTGTTTATAATTTTATAATATGATTTTAAAATTATTGCCAACGTAATAATAACCTATAAGGTCACACACATAGAACGTAATTTAAAAGAGAATTAATTTAAATTTTAAGGATTTAAATATATTAATATGATTAATAGTATTTAAATCATTTAATTTAAATTAAAAGGATAATTGTATATATGTATATTAATTAAGTAAGACTTAATTAAGAGATATATATATAAATTCGGATTTTATGAAATTAGGTTTTGATTAATACCTTTTAACTACTATATATATGATATATAGCAGCCACTTAGGAATACAATCAAAAACCTACTAACCCTAGTCGCTCTTAGAGAGAGACTAGAGAAAAGTTCAAAAATCTTGTTCCTTTGGTGGCTAGTACCGCAGCTCCTTTTATTGCAGAATCGTTCGATGATTTGTGTGCGTTCGTGTGGATACCATAGAGACGTAGTACCGTGAGGAATTACGTTGGAGATTCGGAGCGTTTCAGAAAATTCAATAGTCTGTATAATATCTAAACCACTGAATTAATTATTTTTTGCATGGATCCTATTTTTAGGGTTTCGAAAATTGCTTTAAAATTTTAATTTTCGCTGTGCGTTTCTGTGCCGAAACCCAACAGACTGTAACTAGATGGAGGGTATGTATGGACTATCAAAAACTGAACAAGTCCACTTGCAAAGATCACTTCCCGCTACCCTTCATTGATCAAATGCTTGATAGGCTCGTCGGGCATGAATTCTATTATCTCCTGGATGGGTACTCGGGCCATAATCAAATTACTATAGCACCCGAAGACCAAGAGAAAACAACCTTCATATGTCCATATAGAACCTGTGCCTTCAGGAAAATGTCTTTTGGATTATGTAATGCTCCTGCAACATTCCAGAGATGCATGATGTCCATCTTTTCTAACATGGTGGAACAGACGCTCGAAGTGTTTATGGATGATTTATCTATTTTCGGGAGTTCTTTTGAGGCATGTCTACAAACTTAACTGTAGTACTGGAAAGATGTGTGGAGACTAACCTAGTATTGAATTGGGAGAAATGCCACTTCATGGTTAGAGAGGGGATTATTTTGGGGCATAAAGTGTCTACTTGTGGAATTGAAGTGGACAGAGCAAAAATTAATGTAATTGATATTCTTCCACCGCCATCATCTGTGAAAGGAGTAAGAAGTTTTCTGGGGCATGTCGAGTTTTACAGGCGGTTAATTAAGGACTTCTCTAAAATTACTAAACTGCTCTGCATCCTGTTGGAAAAAGACGTGCCTTTTAATTTTGACAAAGCCTGCCTATAGGCATTTAAACTGCTAAAGGAAATACTTTTCTCTGCTCCCATTGTAGTGGCCCCTAACTGGAAATTTCCTTTTGAACTTTTGTGTGGTGCCATTGATTTCGCTAATGGGGCGGTGATGGGTCAACGGAAAGACAATGTATTTCACACTATATACTACACCGGTAAAACCTTGACAGATGCTCAGCTCAATTATACCACTACTGAGAAAGAGCTATTAGTAGTAGTATATGATTTTGATAAATTTCGCTCATATCTCATCAGGACAAATCTCAAAGAAAGATGTCAAGCCGAGGTTGATTAGATGGGTTCTTCTCCTTCAGGAATTCGATTCGGAGATTCGATATAGAAAGGGAACTAAAACCAAGTAGTGGACCACCTATCGAGATTGGAGAACCCAAGCCACTCGGGAGAAACTGGCACGGTGATAAATGACTTTTTTCCAGATGAGCAGTTGTTTGTTGTTCATAGTGTATCCCTTTGGTATACCGATTTTGCAAATTACATCACAGGCAATGTGCTACAGCCTAATATGAGCTATCAGCAGAGGAAGAAATTTTTAAGTGATGTAAAACACTATCTTTAGGATGAGCCATTCCTATTCAAACAAGGCGCAGACCAAATCTTGAGAAGATGTTTGCCTGAGGAAGAGATTGAGGATGTGTTCCATCACTGCCATTCGTCTAATTATGGAGGACATTTTGGTGGGCAAAGAACGACAACAAAAGTTCTCCAATCGGGTTTCTACTGGCCAACACTGTTTAAGGATGCTCATCTGTATGTATCGTGATGCGATAATTGCCAAAGAGTGGGAAATATCTCAAAAAGGCATGAAATGCCTCTGCAAAATATTCTTGAAGTAGAACTTTTCGATGTCTAGGGCATAGACTTCATGGGCCTATTTTCATCATTCTATAACAATATTTACATACTAGGTGTTGTGGACTATGTATCCAAGTGGCTAGAAGCTTTATCCTTGCATATCAACGATGCCAAAGTTTTACTTAATTTTCTTAGAAAAAACATTTTTACACGATTTAGCACACCGAGGGTGATTATTAGTGATGAGGGCTCACATTTCTGCAATAAGTACTTTGAGGCCCTTCTTGTTAAATATGGGGTTTCCCATAAAATTGTCACCGCCTACCATCCGCAAACCAGTGGGCAAGCAGAGGTATCGAATAGGAGAGCAGATTCTCTGTCCCCATTTTCCATGTCCCCCTTGTGTCCCTCTATTTAAATTTTGACACCTAGCCACTTATTTAATTTTAGAGTTAATTAGTGTTAAGTAAGAGACTAGGTGTCAAAATTTAAGTAGGGGGACACAAGGGGACAGAGAAAATGTGGGCAAAGGATCTGCTCTCAACCTTGTGACACAAGCCACATGTGCAACAAATTTTGTCTACTTTATTACTTGCACGACTCAAAACTACTGACATCTATATTTATACTCCCTCCGTCCCTTATAAGTCAGTTTTAGAGTTGTGTACGAGTATTAAAAAAATAGTTGTATATTATAAAATATAATATTAATTATCTTTATTACTTTTGTATTAGAAAAAGAGTGTTATTTATTAGGCAAAAAATAGTTAAAGAACTAAAGTTATATTTATTACTTTGGGTAATATTGGAAATTAAGTAATTAATACTTACTTGAAATTCTCAAACGACTTATATTAAGGAACAAAAACAATTCTCTTAAACGACTTATATTAAAAAACAGAGTGAGTATTATAAAGCGATTCTTCGAAGTTATTGATATCAGTCGTGTAATTATGTTACATTTTTTTCCCCTTTTTCCCTTTATAAGTTTAGTTATATTATTATTATGTCATTTTCATATTAAATTTTTTTATCTTTTTATTAAGTCTCAAAAATTTTATAAAATTCTTATTTTATCTCACATAATTTATACACGCATAACGAGTAATATTATTTAAGCTTTCAACATCTTATGCCAAATTCTTAATAACAATCCAAGGAAATAATACATATTCAGTGTAAAAACATAAAAATATTAAGAAAATAACAATTTAATAATTTCTAAAAAGAAAAGGAACTGAAGGTAGATAATAGTGAAATTGTGAAACCAAATACACATTACTAAACGGATTCGGTTATCATGAAGTTAACAGTGTTGACACGAAAAAAAGATATCACTTTTCGTCTTCATGTCGACAAGACTGTATCAGTCAATTGACCAAAATTAACTTTATACTAATCTCTCCTATTAAACATACAACCCATCAGCTATTATGGATCAGCCAATAATATGTTGTAAGCTATTCTTAGAGTATACTCCCTCCGTCCCAGGATAAAAGTTATGGTGAACTTTTCATACATATTAAGAAGATGAATGAAATGACAAATTGTCCATAATAATGTTATTAATTATTTTCAATATAGGTGAGAGAGCGACTTTCTAGCTTTTCAATTCAAAATATTTTTAGCACATAACTAATTATACTTATTACATATGGAGAGAGAATTAGAATAAGAAAAGTATGAGATATTTAATGCTACGGGTATAATAGGAAAAAATGTGTAAAAATTTGATTATTAAAGTAAAATGGACATTTAACATGGGACAATCTAAAATAGTAATAAGGATTTTTTTCATGGGACGGAGGAAGTATTAAACAATACAATACAGAAGCTATTTTTGGTGCTCAAATATGGACTAGGCACACATGGACTAATCAAAGGAGTCTAAAGGGACTTAGGTGGTGTTTGATAAAATTGAGTGTTAAGACCTGAACAGTTTAGACGTCTGAATAATATAGAGCATCTGAATAGAATTGTGTCTGAATGGAAAAATGTTGTTTGATAATTAATTTTTCCAAAATGTTTGAATAACATTATTTTACCATTTTAACCCTCTGAACAGTAGTATATTGGAAACCCATTTCTTTAATAACTCTCATGGTTGGTTCAGACAAATTCAGGGACTCAAACGTTACTGTACTCATAATTCCACTCCCACTCTTCACCTTCTTGTTACTCTGCTTCTCCTCTTCTTTATCTCTCTCATCAATTTCATTTTCTTCCTCTTTCTCTCTCTTCAACTCAACTTCCTCATTCTCATTCACTCCAATTTTTCCCTCCAATTGAGGCTTTTTTACGCCTCTTTGCTCTATCCTTTTGATTTTATCTCTCTTTTTCTTAGTTTCTTCTTCATGGTTTCGTCATCTAATTTAGGGGTAGGGTTAGAAATTGTCTCCGTGTTAGCCATGGCTGCCCTCCACTGTTTGCTCTCTGGTGCCCTCCACAGATCGCACTAGTAGCTTCAACAAGCGTGGAATTTTGTAATAGGCAGAGGTGAAGGAAGAGTCGGCAGATGGAAGTGAAGAAAACGGGAGAGATAATAGGGTTCAGTGGACAGAAGTGGAATTTTGTAATATAGTTGAGGTTATTTTTGTCCCTAAAAAATTAAAACTCGGTAAGAGGGAGCTCTTAATGGTTTAGAATTGTTTTTGAATCTTACCGATTAAGAGGCATTAAGAGACAATAATTTTTTTACCAAACAAGTTTTGCCTCTTACCGATTCAGAAGCAAACTTATTAAGAGGTATTAAGACCTTATCAAACACTACCTCAGTAGCTGCTTCAACAACCGATGATGTGTCTTCAAAATTCATGGAATTCCTCTCTCCAATATCTGAATACCTAGAGTTAAAAGCAAAAAATTGGCACATTAAATAGACAACTTCAATGTTGAACCCTTTCAGGCTATATAGATAACTACTGGAAAGAAAATAAGAACTTCTGAGAATCTGATAAATGCCTAGAGTTACCTGGTTGTTGATGGGTTAGTTGGTTCAACAGATTTCTTTGGCATAGGCTTTATGGGAATGCTGGTAGCACTAACAAAAGTCTTTGGTCCTTCCTGGTCAAAGAGAGTGAGAATAAGTACTGGATAATAAAATTTGATTTTTACACATGAGGGGGCAGGGAGGGAGAGAGAGGAGCTCATTGTTAGCTCTTCTGGAGGCTTGAGAAGCTCCATCTCGGATTCTGTAGTGTCCCATTCAACTTGGTATTCCTTGGCTATTTCCTTCATGACTTTCAGTTTTACTTATCCAGAAGGGGTTCTAACAGAGAGTTTGTCAATAAGCTGTAAACAGAGCAAACACCATTTTTACATTTTAAAGGCTGGAGTTTGAGCAGAGAAATGTTCAAGATATGAACATATTTTTTGATAGTTCACAATTTCTAAAAATGAAAAAAGTTTAAATTTTTTCTACAACTGTAACATACAAACAAATTCTTATACGATCTGTTTAGTGTTTACAAAAGAAGTCATTCTCCTGTGTATATATATAAGGGAATTGATATTTTCACATGCTAAAATGATTTTTCCACATGATCCTTCTCGCATGAATAGTGAGTGGTTCCACCTCCATGTGAGAGACTTATGTAAAAATATAATTTTAAAATGTGAAAATATCAGTTTCATATAATAAAACATTACCATGCGACGCAACAGTTGGGTCGTAGATGAGTAGCTGCGGCTACAAAATCTTTTTCATACTTCTTCTCAAATTTATCTCGAATCGCCAATAGTTCTGGAATATCCGAGCACCTAGGTGCTGCAAAAATTAAACTCGATATCCCTTCTTTCAAATCTGCTGGGCATTCCCTGGAACAGAAGAATCTCAATAGTGAGATTGATGAAATGAACATGGTAGTAACATATGAATTATGCAATTTTTACCTCTGCTTGGCAATAATCGAAAGTCTTGCCACAACTAGTTCACAGAAGAGCTCAATAAACTCATTTGCAGCCAGAACATTTTGTTCTCTTATCACATATTCGACCTACATAACCCAACATAAAAATTAAACAAAAAATAAATAATCATCAATGGATCACAGAACTCTCTCTACTTTTAACCTAAAGTTTATGAAGCACCCAACTCCAAATCAAATATTGAAGAAGATTGCCTGGAGGCAAACCTCCGATGAATGCAACAGCTTCAAGAAATCAAAACAACTGTAAGCTAATAGTTAATTACATCTCCTTAAGAAGGAAATTGTTTCTCTACCTTTTACAAAGCCAAGAAGTGGTAAATTAATGACAATCAAGGGGCATGAGGTGTTTATGGGAATAATTCCAAGCTTCAGGCATGATAGTGAAATATGCGGGGTAGTGTTTATCCAAAGGACAATCTAAATACTTCCGATTCGAAATAAATTTACTTTCAAAACAAAGAAGGCAAACTAATTATTTCAATGCTATAGCCATCTAAAGCTTACCAGGTTTAAAGGACATTGACAATCCAAAATCAATATTTTTCAAGGCTGTTGTTTCCTTCTTGTTTGCAAACAAAAAGTTCTCAGGTTTAAGATCCCTATGCATAACCCCATGCTTGTGGCACATCTGCAATATAAAAAAGGCACTAATTTATTTAGAATTTCTTAAATATATAACAAAATTATGGCAGACTTGAACATTACAAATAATGGAAGTTGCACAGTTTGGCTCCTTATGCGTTACCTAGGACCAAGAATTTACACCACAGAGCAAAGAATAAGTGGCATATTCAATGGCAGATGAAATGCCTTGTAAACAGACTACCATAACCAATAATAATCTGCAATTAAGAAAAGTATATGAAATATTCTAAAACATAGAGGTCTCCAAAAATCCTTTGGAAAGAAGATTTTAAAAGAGAGAATATTAAAAAAAAAACACAAATGGAAAGCAAAAGATTTTAATTCACAAGACTCAAATTTTGACAGGTCCAACAACTACATCATCAATATCCAATAAAGACAAAATAAATTAACCTGAATAATTTCGACAAGTGTGCGCGTCACAGCTGCAAAAGCCTTTTCATTATAATGCCCTATAGCAACAATTCGATCAAACAACTCCCCGCCCTCACACAACTCCATCACCAAGTGAACAGTAGTATCATCTGCTTCTTCTTTGGGTCCGATACAGGATGTTTATCCTTTGGGGTTGAGTCTTCTTCGCTGTTTGAAGGAATACGAAATGATCCCAGATTTAGGATACAAGTGTTCTGCGGATTTCGTCGGTTGAGAAACCAACCGCCGCTGGTGAAGCGCAGTACGGCAAGGATGAAGTTCATATGCGAACCAGAAGAAGGGCTAACATTGGGCGATTGGGGCATCGACTGAAGACAATGCAAACAACAATTGCAAGTGAATGAGTTTTCAGTGGGGAATGCAAGTGTGTAAGTGAGTGAGTTGAGTGGGGAATGCGAGTGTGTTTATGTTTTTTTTGTGTGTGTGTGTGTGTGTGAGGGAGAGGGAGAGAAGGTAAAAAAATATATAGTTTACCTGTTGAGGAAGTCTGAAGTTCCCCCATGCTGATGCACCACTTCCTGAATACATTATCGGCATTTCTGTAAATAGACAAACAACAAAAACTGATTAAAAACAGTCTTCTTAGTAATACCACAATATTTTAAATTTTACGTGCATTCTTCATTCTAATTCTTCGCCATTTTTTGTATATTTTAATTTTTAGTATCAGCTTTTAAAAGGCTAACAATATTAAAGGTTCAAGTCGGTATGTTTTGGGGATTTCTAGAGTTTCTTTACAAATAAAATGCATCTATTCCATTAAACACTTCACTAAAATTCCACAAGGACACCCTATCAACCACAAGATACAAATGTCTAAAGAGAAATTGTTCTTTATGGAATTTGTGTGTAATGAGTCTTCAAAGAAACTTCACTAACATTGACGTTGTTATTTGATGAAAAATACCGTAGGTAAATAGCCTAAACAGTTGATGCAACACAAGCATTTAAAAGATTAAAAGGTTCTTTAACTCGCCAGCTGAATCAATTGACAGATTATTGTACACATCCATAGCAGCAGTCCAACCTGTATGAGAAAATATAAAGAGGAATGATAGTCAGACAAAATAATTAACTCATTAAAAAGTAAAAAGCAAAAAAATAACAGCTTTCGAGAAAATGTGGAAATACATAATTATATTCCCTTTGAACTCATTAAATCCATAATTATATAACTGGATGGACATTTTATTGAATGCTTTTTTGACAGGATCTTCCCCATCCATCTCCTCCAAACATTCTGCAAATCTTCCTCTGCAAAACCCATCTTCCCACATTAACATCCTAAAAAAATATACAAATAACTCTCAACATCCTAAAAAAATATACAAATAACTCCAATTTAATTCAAATTAATTAATCAGATAAACAGTATACTATTAATAACAAAATCAATGAACACCAATTTTTCGTTATCACTCATAACTTGAAAATCAAAGAAGAATATTTTCATTCATAGTATTTCTGTATCTTTACATGTACATATTTATAGATAGTAGAGATCCTACAATCAAGCTATTCATCCTACAATCAAGTTATTCATATAATTAATTTATTTGCCTAACAAAGTAGGAAAGAATTACAATAAAGAATCTTTGACTATTAATCCAATATCGCAACACTCCCCCTCAAGTTGGTGCATAGATGTCACACATGCCCAACTTGCCCAAAAACTTTGAGAACACTCGACTTGAAACAGCTTTGGTGAGAATATCAGCCAATTGATCTTCGGATCGAATCTTAGGCAACTCAACAATTTTCTCATCCAATTTCTCCTTAATGAAGAATCTGTCTACCTCCACATGTTTTGTACGATCATGTTGTAGCGGATTATGAGCAATATCACATGCTGCTTTATTGTCACAATAAATCTGAATCGATTGTCTAGGCAGATAGCCCAAATCCTTCAAGAGAAGTCTCAGCCACAATACTTCACATATTCCAAGTGTCATACCCCTAAATTCAAACCTCTGCGCTTTGAACGCAGCAACAACATTACGCTTTCGCTTCTCCATGTAACGAGATTACCACCTACAAAGGTGAAATATCCCGAAGTAGATCGTCTGTCATCTATTGCTCCAGCCTAGTCAGCATCACTATATGCATCCACACTTTGACAATCTACATTTTTAGTGAACAAAATGCCCTTTTCAGGAGCAGACTTCAGATACCTTAAAATGCGCATAACTGCATTCATATGTTGTTCTCCAGGATTATGCATAAATTGGCTAATAATACTCAATGCATAGGCAAGATCTGGCCTAGTGTGGGCTAAGTACATCAATCTTCCAACGAGCCTCTGATATCGCCCTTTATCAACAGGCACCTGATTAGTCTCAACAAATAACTTCAATCCTTCTTCTAATGGTGTATCAGCTCGTTGACATGCTGACATACCAGTTTCCTGTAACAAATCTAAAGCATATTTTCTTTGAGACAAGAAGATCCCTTTATCAGATCGAGACACTTCGATCCCAAGAAAATATTTCAAGTGACCGAGGTCTTTCATTTCGAATTCGCTTGACAAGTAACTTTGTAGAGCCTTCCTTTCATCAGGGTCATTTCCTGTAACCATCATGTCATCAACATACACAATAAGGGCAGTGATCTTACTATGTTGTCTTTTCAAGAATAAAGTGTGGTCTGAATTACTCTGATGGTAGCCAAAGGACCTCATGGACTTCGTGAATCTTCCAAACCATGCTCTCGGAGATTGTTTTAGCCCATACAATGATTTCTTTAATTTTCACACTTTCCGACAAATGCACTTCTGGTATCATGCACCCTGGTGGCAAATCCATGTACACTTCTTTAGATAACTCGCCATGCAGAAAGGCATTTTTACATCAAATTATTACAATGGCCAATCCAGGTTCGCATCTAGAGACAATAAGACTTGAACTGTGTTGATTTTAGATACAGGTACAAATGTATCTGTATAATCAATTCCATAGGTTTGGGTGTATCCTTTTGCCACCAGTCTTGCTTTAAAACGTTCAATTGTACCATCTGCTTTGTGCTTCACAGTATAAACCCACCGACATCCAACTGGTTTCTTCCTCGAAGGACGATCAACAAGTTCCCAAGTTTCATTCTTTCGCAAGGATTTCATCTCTCATTCATAACATGACTTTCCACCTTGGGTCTGCTAAGGCTTCCTCGCATTAATCGTTAGAATAGATCTGATAGATAATTGATTAATAAATGACTTATTTGATTTGAATAAGCGATGGTTAGACACATAACGACTCTCATGGGATATTTAACTTTACTAGAAAGTTCGGGTTCATATGTGGGTGTGGGGATACCTCTGGTTTGACGCGGTGGTAGTTGTTTTCTTGGTGGTTCGTGACACTCACAAAGAGACCATCCTCAAAGCAGTGATTGGTTTGGTGTATCAGTTGCCTATGGTGCGAGAGATTCAGATGGAGGTTGATCCACAACTTCATTTTCTGGGTCTTCATCACGTTCATCACCACTGTGGTCCAAATTTATACCACTCAAATCCAATTCACCAGCATTCTCATTACTAAGTTGAGTATGCCCATTTCATTCCCATTCAGATTGTTACCAGGTGCAGAGAATTCCCCTTCTATAGGATCAGAAAATCATAGTCTAGAGATTGAACTTCTTTCAGGTACTCCCCTTCAAGTTCAGGCTCAGAGGAAAAATACATTGAGTCTTTATGAAAAACTACATCCATTGTAACAAACATTCGTTTGCTTGGAGGATGATAGCATCGGTACCCCTTTTGATAAGCAGCATACCCTAAAAAACACATCGCAATGCTCGAGGTGTCAACTTATCGCGCTGACGCTGATGAAGATGTACAAATGCTACACAACCAAAGACATGAGGATGTAAGTTTGGAATGACTGGAGCCACAATTTCTTCAGTAAGAGCCTGAGATGGTGTCCGAAAATTAATAGTGCTGAAAGGTACTCGATTGATTAAATATGTTGCAGAGGTAAGTGCGTGTCCCCAATAAGATAAATGCATATGTGCTTCTATTAATGAAGCACGAACAACCTCCAACAAGAGACGATTTTTCCGCTCTGCCACCCCATTCTGTTAGGGTGTATCGGAACAAGTAGTTTGATGAATGGTTCCATGGGCTTCCAAGTACCGCTTCAATTCAAAACTCAAATATTCACCTCCATTATCACTGCGGAAAACCTGAACCTGTGCATTGTACTTACTACAAACCATTTTATGAAATTTTTGAAATAACAAGTTTACTTCACTTTTGGACTTCATCAAACATACCCAAGTCATCCTGGTATAATCATCAATAAAAGTAACAAACCAACGCTGTGACGCCCCCAAAATAGGTATACATCACTTATTCTGAGTCGCCAAATACATGGTACAGAATACAAATACAATCTTAAATATACAACATAAGCTGTGAGTTTTAATACAAATATTGTCTTCAGGCAAGATTCAAACTCAAAATAAGTCCTCAATACATTTATTATCACACTATTTCATAGAATAGTGAGGACTACTAATACTATCATCCGGACCGTCACTCAGCACTACCCCGACTAGTCCTCGCTACGTTCTCATTTCTCAAGAGAACAATGAAAGCAAAAGGGTGAGCTCAACTAGCCCAAGAAGAAATATTATGACTAAGATAATGCGAGAATAAATTATTGTTAGCTTTTCACAGTTGTTAAAGCGATACAATATAACAAACATCATCAAGTTTAAGCTGCAGCGGAACAAGCAATCCATTAGAAGAGTCAAGTAGAAAATAAAATCTACTATCTTCTATGATTTAAAAGGTTTTTCAATACTTTTATCATTTGAGACTCGATTTTAATAAATAATCCACATCATCCCCCGACTACTGGCGAGGATATTCATCAGTATCACAACCACAAATTATCCATGCACTACGGGCTAAGGATATTTGTGTTTTCATCAATGGACATGATCATGCCAACAACTGTCCATCAATGCACTATGTGCCAATGAGGATTTTTACCACATCATTTATAACTTTACGATCATGATTATACCGAATAATCCGTGGTCATAATCATACCAAGTCCATCTATGCACTACAGGCCACAGATGACTTTCAACATAATATAAACATGAGGATGATGACAACGACATAATAATTCAATAAAACAAGTTCAAGAATTAATTTATCCAGGAACCAATATTATCCAAATTGTCAACATGATACTGCTTTATAGAGTAAAATTCAAGAATGCTCAGAAGAATATTTCCATGAAAAGATACTGGATGAAGCACAAATATCAAGAATATTCTACTAATTTCATGGAGTATAAAAGCCAAAACTTTAACCAACTGAGTATAATAAAGAATGGAATAACAAAAGAATTCACTAGGCATGCGATAAACCGCACAGACAGGTTATTCCAATAGAATAATAAATAATGGAACCAGGTCATGCGTAAAGGCACAGACATGATATTCCAACAGAATAATAAATAATGGAACCAGGTCATGCGTAAACGCACATACAGGATGTTCCAACAGAATATTAAAGAATGGAACAACAACAGAATTCACCAAGCATGCGATAGATCAAGATGATGCAGTTATTCCAACAGAATAATAAAGAATGGAATAACAGAAGAATTTCACCATGTGTGCGGTACTTCGCATAGACAGGTTATCCCAACATAATAATAAAGAATGGAATAACAACCCTTACGAGTATTGAAAGAAAACAACTCTCTTCATGAATACGAAAGAATAATACCCCTTACCTTAGTAGGAGATTGAATACTGCAATAGTGTAGTAACAGAATACTCTTATTCTCTCTATACTTTCTCTCTCTATAGCATGAATGAATTTATGAAAAATAATGAAGAACTAGGCCTCTATTTATAGAAGATTTCTAGCTTAGCCCTTGCAATGTGAAAAGGCAAGCGGCTTGACGACTGGTGATGTGAAAAGAAAAGTGGTTTGACGCCTGTAATGTGAAACACCAAGTGGTTTGACGACACCTGTAATGTGAAACAACAAGTGGTTTGACGTCTGTAATGTGAAACAACAAGTGGTTTGACGCCTGTAATATGAAACGACAATTGGTTCGACGCCTGTAATGTGAAACGACAATTGGTTCGACGCCTGTAATATGAAATGGCAAGTGGTTTGACGTCTGGTAAAGGTAATTACTATTGGCGAAAGAGACTCTTAGATGATGACATATGGCCCCCCATAGAATAACCAAACTTACCATAAACGTCTCATAATTGACTTCTTATATACATCAAGGATTGAATAAATATTACCACAAATCATTTTATTTTTAATCAACACATATTTAATCTTTCAACAATTATTCATCATTAATATTATAACTTGTCGTCTCAATTATTGATTTAATAATATAACATATTATACAGACGATACTGTGAGAATAATTGAATCAATAATATAAGAGATATGATGCAACAATTACTGTAGCAATAATTAAGTATAACTGAGTGACTTCTCACGTAAGCATCAATAATCAATACCGTGTGCTACTATGCAACCACAGCGTAATAATTGTACCTTTATTAGGGTATTTCAACGATTAACAGTAAAACTTCCGCCGTTATTTTTATAAAAGATAATTTTGTCGTTTTCTAACTCCAAATAATAATTCCAAGTTATGGGTCCACTAATGATTGTGTCGTCGCATTTAATATTCCCCGACAAAAAGAATATTTCCTAACCAAACGAATATTTTATAACAATTTGCTTACTTTGCAAAATTTATAAATATTACTCACAACTATAACATTATATCAAATCCCCACCATAATATTCAAAAATGATATTTAGAGAAAATTAATCTTTATTCATAAAAGTTGGGGTCTTACAAACGCGATCCATCTAAAGTAGCAAATTAAGATGGTCCCCAAACATCAGAATGTATAATCATAAAAGGAATTGGACTTTTATTCAAAATTAATGGAAACGAAGCACGATGGCTTTTTGCAAGTTCACAAACATCACATTTGAAACTAGAAACATCAAAGTTTGCAAATAAACTAGGAAATAATTTATTTATGTAACCAAAAGAAGCATGCCCCAGACGTCGATGCCATAACCATATCTCAGATTTCTTTTTTTCCTCCTCCGAACCCCCAATCTTTAAAGCTTGACACAACTTATCTGAACTTTTGGACACCAAGTCTAAGTAATATAGCTTCCCTCGCCTAACACCACAACCAATCGTCTGCCTTGTCCGGATGTCCTTAAATACACAAAATTCAGGCCAAAAAATGATAACACAAAATAAGGCAATGGTTATTTGAGAAACTGACAAAAGATTATAATTCAAAGAAGGAACAACCAAAACAGAATCTAAATTCAAGGTGTTAGTGAGGGACAAGGATCCTTCCCCAATAATCAAAATTAAGGTACCATTGGCAGTAGAAACAGAACTTTGTGAGGAAGGTTTAATAGGTAAAACTTGTCTAGAATCAAATGTCATATGATCCGTAGCACCAGAATCAATTATCCATGCACTATTAGAAACAAGTGTAGAAATATTTAAAACCTTACCACCAATACATGCTGCTCCTGCCAATGCCAAGAACTTTTCACCGCTATCATCCTCTGTCTTTGTTTCAACAATTGCAGCAGTAGAGGCATTCTTGGAATTCTTCTTCCTGGAATCACGACTATGATCCCACCATTCCGGGTATCCCATAAGTTCATAGCATTGACTTTTTATATGACCCGTTTGATCACAATGGGTGCATTTATATGATGATTTGTCGCCACCATTAGCATTCTTAGGATGGATGTTTTTTCTGTCTTGTTGGTGTTGAGGAGACCAGTTTTGATTAGACCAGTTCTGAGTCACCATGGCTGAAGCTTTAGAATTTTCCAGTTGTCCGTTCATTACCCTGCGTCGAACATCTTCGCGGCGAACTAGGGCATAACACTCTTCCAATTTAGGGATAGGATCCTTCCTCAAGATTTCACTCCGCACTTACTCGAAATCATCCTCCAATCTAGCGAGAAAGATATGCACCCTTTGTCGCTGAAGCAATTTCTGATAGGATGCAATATCTGTCTCATCCACCATGACCACCTTATCACGATGATCCAACTCACTGAAAATTTCAGTCAGTTCTCCATAATATATAGAGAGCGGTCTACCATTTTGTTTGGCAGAGAAAGCCCTCTAGTTCAAGGTAAAAACTTGTAATTCATCCACTCCATCATAAAAGGCTTTAGACAGAGCTTTCCAAATATCTCATGTGGTAGGTAAGCGAATGTATCGCTTCATAATCTCTGGGGACATAGACATCAACAACCATCTTTTGACCTTCTGATTGTCTGAATACCACTTTTCATAGCCTTCATCTTTCTCCTTAGGTGATGGCGATGTGTCACGAATGAAGGAGAGTTTCTCCTTCTCAGCAATTTGCATCTCTAACATTTGAGACCACAGATCATAGTTGGTCCCATTCAATACAATTCATGTATTGAATGATGAACCTTCGTGTTGAATAATGATGGGGGTAAAATCTGATTTGCTCATGGTTTAAGGATTCAAAGAAGAATGATTTAGAGTTTCGTAGCTTTGATACCAACTTGAAAATCAAAGAAGAATATTTTCATTCATAGTATTTCTATATCTTTACATGTACATATTTATAGATAGTAGAGATCCTACAATCAAGCTATTCATCCTACAATCAAGCTATTCCTATAATTAAGTTATTTAGCTAATCCTATAATTAAGTTATTTGCCTAACAAAGTAGGAAAGAATTATAATAGAGAATCTTTGACTATTAATCCAATATCGCAACAAAAACCAATAATTTGAAAGAACGTAGTAACCATAAGTTTAAAAACTTGAAACAGAAAAGTCCAAACAAAAAATTGCTTAGCTTTTGATTGTGTCTAAACGGGCAATCAAATATTACTTCTAATTTGAAGTAGCTGATTCATATTATCAAGTCTCAAAATCATTCCAATTTCAGGGACAACCAAATTCTAACACAGAATCACAGACATGAAAAATCATATAGAAGTGGCTATAAATTACAATTAGTAATCAAATGTTGATGCTCATCGAGAAAATGAGCTAGGCCTTCGAGACCAATTGAGAACTCATGTCCACTATGTTACCCTTTGGTTTCTTTTCAGGGAGATCAAAACATGGATAGAGGATTCTCATTTTGGGATGTACAATAAATGAAACTAAAGCCAACAAAATATTTTTTTAAAAATAAAAAATCTTTCAACGAACAAATAACCTGTGAAGATCAAAAATTAAGCATGGCACAATTGAAAATCACGTACCGCTTATCAAAGAAAATTGAGGGCTTTGTGGTTTTGCATCCTGCTTTGTGTTGAAAATACAGAAAAATTGTTTGACATAGCAAACTACAAGCCCTAGAAATGGCAATCGACGCTGATAGAAAATCCAAGAAGAAGAATAGGAATACTGATGGTGAAGGCGAAAGCACAAGCGGAGGCTTGAAGAGACTGAGTTTGAGGCTGTTGTAGAGACCAAAAAGGAGAAGAAAAATAAGAAGAAAGAGGAAAAAGAAGAAACCTTTAATGGGTCTGAGCATATAAGTAACAGTACGAAGAAGAATAAGCAAAAGTTAGGGGGGATTTTATCATTTGGGGCCGTTTGAAAGTATTTGAACGAATATGGAATGAATTTAGTTGCGATATTTGAATATATGATCCCAGATTTAGGGGAATTAGGGGAATGAAATTAGATTTTGTACGATCTCAGATGTTATGTTAGATGAGCATTTTTATAAAGGGTAAGTAGGAGCATTAATTAGAATAAACAGATGTTAATTATTTAGAATAACAGATGTCAATTTATTGTGCCATGTACTGTGATATAATAGATAGATAGATTCAATAAATTGTTACTCACCTGTTCAAAAATTAAATACTCCCTTCGTCCCTATTTAAATGACGTTTTAGAGATGAACACAAGAATTAAGATAATGATTGGAAAGCATTAAATATAGTACTCAATTATCTATAATACCCTTAAATCATTAATTTATCATAGCACAAGAGTTTAAAGTACCAAAAAATAGGTAGAGTAATGAGGGGTAATTTTGAAAAATTATCATTAATTCTCCTAGATTTGAACAAACTTCAATTAATTAGAGACAAATAAAAAACTCTAAAACGCCATTTAAATAGGGACGGAGGGAGTATACAATTTGACTTTTAAGGTCAAATGACAGATATTAAACTTTAAATTGATACTAATTTATTTAATTTTAATTAATACAATTATTATAATTGTAAAGTATATAACAAAAACTATTAATCACAATATTTATTTCATTTTAAATTTTTATTAGTCATATTAATTTTGAAGTTTAATAAGTTATCCTTTGACCATAAAAATCAATTTATATCTCTAATCTTCTAAATATTACTCTCTCCGTCCCTTAATATAGGACGTTTTAGAGTGTTGTACAAGAATTAAGATAATGATTGAAAAATATTGGATATAGTACCAATTGTCTATAATACCCTTAAATAATATCTTATCATAGTTATCTTATACTCTCTCTCTCACACATTTTCCCAAAATTTTCTCCTAAAAAAACTCATTAGTCTCATTTACTCATTGGTCTCTCTCCATCCCCATAAAACAACTTATCCAATTCTTTAGTTTATCAAAAAATTAAGTAGAGTAATGAGGGGTAGTTTTAGAAAAATTATGACCAATTCTCCTAAATTTTAATCAACATCAAATAATTATGAACAATTGAGAAACTGTAAAACGTTCTATATTAAAGGACGGAGGGAATAGTACTATAATTAACAATAAATAAGACAAGTAATTATAATTAATAATTCACAAAATCTGCCAAAATGGAATGATAATTCAATATCAAATACATATAACTCTATAATTAGAATGATAGTTCAATATCAAAAAGGAAAAACAAGAACTTCCTCCGGGCCTTTAAGTTGCACCAAGTGACTTAAATGATACTCCATCTGCTATAAAATTAATGATACATTTGTAAAAGGTAAAAATAATTTTATATTCTCATATATAACCTTAATTGTAACACCCCAGTCCCACATCGAAAGATAGGGGAAAAATTTGTCTAAGGAAATAAGTTACTACCAATAGTACCTTCAAGTAATGACCTTTTGGGAGCCTGTGGTGGGCTAAGATGACCCAAGAAGATATTATTGGGCCAGTATTTGAGGCCTTATTTTGATGGATTTGATTCGATTCGGACTTAGGATTTGACCAGAGATTTGTTCCGGACTCAGGATTTGATCCAAGTTGTTTCATATGGTATCAGAGCTGACTCTCGAAAGCTCGGGTCGGGTCATCCGATCGGGTTGCCGGAGGTGGGGAAACGAAGGCTGGTGGAATTATCCCACAATGGAGAGATGGAGGTCCGGAGGTGGGGACACGAAGCCAGCCGATATTATCCCATAATGGCTAGAGAGGCAAAGATCTTTGGGCTGTGTGTGTGATCGGATTCTGACGGGGACGTCAGAAATTTAAGTGGGGGAGTTTGTAACACCCCAGTCCCACATCGAAAGATAGGGAAAAATTTGTCTGCATATAAGGAAATAAGTTACTACCAATAGTACCTTCAACTCATGACCTTTTGGGAGCCTGTGGTGGGCTAAGATGACCCAAGAAGATACTATTGGGCCAATATTTGAGGCCTTATTTTGATGGATTTAATTCGATTCGGACTTGGGATTTGAACCGAGATTTTTTTCGGACTCGAGATTTGACCCGGGCTGTTTCATTAATATTAACTATGAATTCGGTTGTGGGTTTGTGGTGGTGTAATACTAAAAATGAATGTAAAAAAATAATGACAAATTAGAAATATTATGTCACTTTATAACTCCAGCAGTTGGCACAGTGGTTCAAGGTTGTAAGACCCCAAATTTTATGAATAAAGATTTAATTTTCTCGAAATATTTTTTTGAAAATTATGGTGTGGATTTGATATAGTGTTATAGTTGTGGGTAGTATTTATAAATTTTGCAAAGTATGCAAGTTGTTATATAATATTCGATTGGTCGGAGAATATTCATTTTAACAGAGAATATTCATACGACGGCACAGTCATTGGTGGACCCCACAATTGAAGTATTGTCGTAGTTAGAAAATAATAGAATTATCTTTTTATAAAAATAACGGCGAAAGTGTTACCGTTAAAACTGTTGAACTACCCATTAGTAAAAAAGTATAGTGTCTGGCGTGGTTGCATAGTAGCACACGGTATTGATTATTGATGCTTACGTAAGAAGTCACTCAGTTATACTCAATTATTGCTACAGTAATTGATGCATCACATCTCTCATATTATTGATTCAATTATTGTCATAGTATCATCTGTATAATATGTTATATTATTAAATTAATAATTGAGATGGCAAAGTTATTCATATTATTATTAGCAATATTGACAATGCCTAGAAGTTCTGTCAAGGAGAGCTTTGGTCACCTAATTGCGCACCAATAAGGAGAAATCCTTATCGGAAAGCCCCCTCTTTCTTGGGAATGACCTGGTTGTTAAATATTATAAATTATAATATTAATGATGAATAAGTTCATGTTGATTAAAGATGAAATTGATAGTTCCATCGTGTTGGAATTTTTAGTGTTAGTGAAAATTGACATTTATTTCGATAATAATTGATGTTTGGAGGTTATATTGACCAATCGGGTAATTAATCGGATAAATGAGCAATTAATTGCTATTATTTCACATGTTTATGACTATTTGTTCACATGTGTGTACTATTGATTCACATTCTTGTACTATTGGGGAGGTGGTGCAAGATTGATAATACTTTGCATGACTAAATTAAAAATGGAGGTATAGTTGAAGGTACTATACTGTAATTGTTTTTTTCACATGATTTAATATTGATTTACATTATTTATTATTAGGGGAGGTGGTGCAAGTTTGATAATACTTGTAGGACTAAATTAAAAATGAAGAAAAAAGGAAGGTATTATATTGTAATATTTCGAGCCCCAAAACGTGCAATTATCGAAACTATATTTTCCTATAAATAGAAGCTCATTCTTCCTTCATTTCTCACCAATTCACTAAAGCTATAGAGCAATTATTATAGAGAGAAATTATAGAGAGAAAGAAGAAGAGAAGTTTGCTTCCTCACTATTCCAATATCCAGTTTTCTTCTAAGGTAAGGGGTATTATTTCTTTCGTATTCATGAAGAGAGCTTCTATTATTCCATTCTTTATTATTATGTTGGAATAACCTGTCTATGCGAAGTACCGCATACATGGTGAAATTCTTCTGTTATTCCATTCTTTATTATTCTTTTGGAATATCATGTCTGTGCGTATTACGCATGACCTGGTTCTATTATTTATTATTACATTGGAATAACTCGTATGCATGCGGTTTTATCGCATGCCAGTGAATTCTGTTGTTATTCCATTCTTTATTATTCTATTAGAATATCCCATGCGTGCGGATTACGCATGACTTTGGTTTCGTTCTTTATTATTCATTGGAATATGTATGTATAAGGATTACGCATTTGACTGGTTCCATTCTTTATTATTCTCGTTGGAATAACTCATGCATGTGGATTATCGCATGCATGGTGAATGATCCTTCGTATTCATTCTTTATTAAATTGTGGAAATGATCTGTCTACGTGGATTACCGCATGGCGGGTGAAAATTCATTTGCAGTTTCGTATATTCTATTATACTTGTATGAGATATCATTTCTTTTGTACTCGTCATGAAATATCATTTTCTTTGGTATTTTTTTTCTTTTACGAGTTACTATTCACCCGATTACTATTCACTCTAGTATTATTCACTCGGGTATTCGAGGCATTTTTCGTGCCGGAGTACTATTCATAAGTTACTATTCACGGGTTACTATTCACTCGATTACTATTCACTCTAGTATCATTCACTCGGGTATTTGGGACACTTTTTTATTGGGTACTATTTCGGGGTACTATTCACGGGTACTATTATTCCGAAAATAAATTTTTTTTTCTCCGTCAAATTATTTTTGGTATATGAATATTATTCTTGAATTTTACCCCACAAAACAGTATCATGTTGATAATTTGGACGTTATTGATTTCTGGATAAATTAAATTATAAATCTTTAAAATTTATCCTTGAACTTATTTTATTGAATTATTATGTCATTGTCATCATCCTCATGTTTATATTGTGATGAAAGTTATCTTTGGCTTACGTGCATAGATGGACTTGGTATGATTATGACCGGGGATTATTCGGTATAATCATGACCGTAATGTAACGATTGATGTGGTAAAAGTCCTCATTGGCCTGTAGTTCATTGATGGATAGTTGTTGGTATGATTATGACCAGGGATTATTCGGTATAATCATGACCATTGATGATTACAAGAATATCCTGGTCAGCGTGGTGCGAGGGGATGATTCGATGATGTGGTTTATTTATTGTCGAGTCTCAAATGATAAAGTTGATGAAAAACTTTTTAAATCATAGAAGATAGTAGATTTTATGCTCTACTTGACTCTTCTAATGGATTGCTTATTTCCGCTGCAGTTGTTGATCTAAAACTTGTTTTCTATTGTATTCTATCAGTTGTTATACTGTTGAAGGTTAAGGATAATTTATTATGCATTATCTTAGTCATAATATTTCTTACTGGGCTAGTTGAGCTCACCCTTTCTTTCAATCGTTCTCTTGTAAAATGAGAATATAAATGAGATTTAGTCTGGGGACGGAATGACGGTCCAGATGGTTGTTTTAGTAGTCCTCACTATTCAGTGAAATTGTGTGATAATAATTGTAATGAGGACTCTATTGAGAGTGGATATTGTCTAGAAAGCAAATATTCTTGTTTAAACTCTCAGCTATGTTTTGTCGTATATTACATGACAGTTGTATAATTAAGTTTGTATTTGATTTATGTACCATGTATCTGGCGACTCAAGATGGGTGGTGTATACCTATTTTGGGGGCGTCACAGTTGGTATCAAAGCTTAGGGATATGATCCCTGACTGAGATGTGAGACAAGAACTAGGAGGGGAGAGACAGGAAATTCCTTCGCTAGTATGACCTACCTATGTTTATTTGGTATTTAATTGGTCGGTCAGAGTATAGGGATAATATGTGATATGTCAATTAACTCTTATTTTGAAACTATATTCTAGAATGATATCTGAAATACAGGAGATGAGAAATGGGAAAATCATGATAGAGAGGAAATAACCGGGAAGGTACAATCTGAAAAGAAAGCAAGGTATGTTTTAGTTGTGGAAAAAAAAGGTCACCTAGCCCGATTTTGTCGTGCACCAAAGTCAGGTCCAGCTGGGATGGTGGCACCAAAGGCGGACACGGACAAAACAAAGTCGGTGGTTTCAGGGAGAGCGTTTTTCGTGACTTCTCAAAAAGCGAGTAACCCGAACGAAGTTAGCACGGGTTAGTTAATTATAAATTTATGCGAAGCCTATACCTTATTAGATACTCGTTCTACCCATTCTTTTATCTCTCTTACTTGCGCTCAACATTTAAATTTGACTCCGGAGAAATTAGACTTTGACTTATCGGTTGAAACTCTGATAGGAGAAACCTTCATTACATGTGCTATCCAAGTCTTGGATGAGAGTCACAGTTTTGAATGATATTTCTATTGTTAATAAATTTTCTGACGTATTCTCGAAGAACTTCTTAGCCTATCCCTAGAGTGTGAAATCGAATTTTGTATTGACCCCAGTACATAACCCATTTCTAAAACCCTTAAATATTTCTTCAACCAAAACGAACGTATCATGCGCCAAGGACGTTGGCTCGAGCTGTTGAAGATTACGACTCTACCATTAAATATCATCGTGGAAGAGCGAACGTGGTAGCTGACGCGTTGAGTAGAAGATCGTATGCGTTTACGAGTGCGATGTTGTTAACACAAAAACCCATTTCGTATAACTTACAAATGATGAAGATAGAGTTAAAGACTCTAGAGACCCACGTGAAGATAACGAATATACGAGTAGAATCGACTTTAATCGATAAAGTTAAAGCCGTGCAAGCTACATACTCAGAGCTAATGAATGTCAAGAAGAAGGTTCAAGAGGGCGTTATTCTAGAAGCAAGAATCGATGAAGAGAGGAAATCTAAACCCTCGATTTAATTGGCCCATTTGAAATCCTTGATCGAGTAGGAATTGTGGCCTATAGACTCGTTTTATCGCCAAGTATGTCACGTGTTCATAACATTTTTCACATATCGATGTTACGTAAATATGTGGATGACCCGAACCACATTATTGAATTAGAACTAGACGAGATAGCAGAAGATTTAACGTATGAGGAGATACGTGTTAAAATCTTGGATAAGAAGGATCGTATTCAACACTCAAAGGTTATACCTCAAGAGTTAGAATTTGAAGTGAAGTTAAGGTATCCTCACCTATTCGGCATACCAGGTACGTACGTAAATTTCGAGGGTGAAATTTTATAAGGAGTGGAGATTGTAAGACCCCAAATTTTATGAATAAAGATTTAATTTTCTCAAAATATTTTTTTGAATATTATGGTGTGGATTTGAGATAGTGTTATAGTTGTGGGTAGTATTTATAAATTTTGCAAAGTATGCAAGTTGTTATATAATATTCGATTGGTCGGGGAATATTCGTTTTAACAGGGAATATTCGTACAACAGCACAATCATTGGTGGACTCCACAATGGAAGTATTGTCGTAGTTAGAAAACGACAGAATTATCTTTTTATAAAAATAACGGCGAAAGTGTTACCGTTAAAATTGTTGAACTACCCGGTAGTAAAAGTATAGTAATACGCGTGGTTGCATAGTAGCACACGGTATTGATTATTGATGCTTACGTAAGAAGTCACTCAGTTATACTCAATTATTGCTACAGTAATTGTTGCATCACATCTCTCATATTATTGATTCAATTATTATCACAGTATCATCTGTATAATATGTTATATTATTAAATTAATAATTGAGACGGCAAAGTTATTCATATTATTATTTGCAATATTGACAATGCCTAGAAGTTCTGTCAAGGAGAGCTTTGGTCACCTAATTGCGCGCCAATAAGGAGAAATCCTTATCGGAAAGCCCCCTCTTTCCTGGAAATGACCTGGTTGTTAAATATTGTGAATTATAATATTAATGATGAATAAGTTCGTGTTGATTAAAGATGAAATTGATAGTTCCATTGTGTTCGAATTTTTAGTGTTAGTGAAAATTGACATTTATTTCGATAATAATTGATGTCTGGAGGTTATATTGACCAATCGGGTAATTAATCGGATAAATGAGCAATTAATTGCTATTATTTCACATGCTTATAACTATTTGTTCACATGTGTGTACTATTGATTCACATTCTTGTACTATTAGGGGAGGTGGTTCAAGATTGATAATACTTGCATGACTAATTTAAAAATGGAGGTATAGTTGAAGATATTATACTGTAATTGATTTTTTTCACATGATTAGAACTATTGAGTCACATGATTTACTATTGATTCATTGATTTACTATTAGGGGATGTGGTGCAAGTTTGATAATACTTGCAGGACTAAATTAAAAATGAAGAAAAAAAGGAAGGTATTATATTGTAATATTTCGAGCCTCAAAACGTGCAATTATCGAAACTATATTTTCCTATAAATAGACACTCATTCTTCCTTCATTTCTCACCAATTCACTAAAGTTATAGAGCAATTATTATAGAGAGAAATTATAGAGAGAAAGAAGAAGAGAAGCCTGCTTCCTCACTATTCCAGTATCCAGTTTTCTTCTAAGGTAAGGGGTATTATTTCTTTCGTATTCATGAAGAGAGCTTCTGTTATTCCATTCTTTATTATTATGTTGGAATAACCTGTTTATGCGAAGTACCACATACATAGGGAAATTCTTCTTGTTATTCCATTCTTTATTATTCTTTTGAATATCTATATGTCGCGCGTATTACATGCATAACCTAGTTCCATTATTTATTATTCATTGGAATAACTTGTTTGTCTGCGGGTTCTATCGCATGTACGGTGAATTCTATTGTTATTCCATTCTTTATTATTTCGTTGGAATATCCCGTCTGCGGATGGATTACGCATGACCGGTTTCGATTCTTTATTATTTTGTTGGAATATCGTATGTATGCGGATTACGCATTTGATTCGGTTCCATTCTTTATTATTCTATTGGAATAACTCGCATATGTGGATTACCGCATGCATGGTGAATGATCATTCGTATTCATTCTTTATTAAATTGTGGAAATGATGCATCACGTGGATTCCGCATGGTAGGGTGAAAATTCATTTCATAGATTTCAGATATTCTATTATACTTGTATGAGATATCATTTCTTTTGTACTCGTCATGAAATATCATTTTCTTTGGTATTTTTTTCTTTTACGAGTTACTATTCATGGGTTACTAATCACCCGATTACTATTCACTCTAGTATTATTCACTCGGGTATTCGGAGCACTTTTCATGCTGGAGTACTATTCATGAGTTACTATTCATGGGTTACTATTCACTCGATTACTATTCACTCTAGTATCATTCACTCGGGTATTCGGGACACTTTTCGTGTCGGGGTACTATTCTCAAAGTACTATTCACGGGGTACTATTCACCCGAAAAATAAATTTCTTTTCTGTCCAAATTATTTTTGGTACATGAATATTATTCTTGAATTTTACCCCACAAAGCAGTATCATGTTGACAATTTCGACGTTATTGATTTCTGGATAAATTAAATTATAAATATTTAAAATTTATCCTTGAACTTGTTTTATTGAATTATTATGTCATTGTCATCATCCTCATGTTTATATTGTGATGAAAGTCATCTTTGGCTTACGTGCATAGATGGACTTGGTATGATTATGACCGGAGATTATTCAGTATAATCATGACCGTAATGTAACGAATGATATGGTAAAAGTCCTCATTGACCTATAGTTCATTGATGGATAGTTGTTGGTATGATTATGACCAGGGATTATTCGGTATAATCATGATCATTGATGAATACATGAATATCCTTGGCCATGGTGCATGGATGATTCGATGATGTGGTTTATTTATTAAGCTGAGTCTCAGCGATAAAGTTGATGAAAAACTTTTTAAATCATAGAAGATAGTATATTTTATGCTCTACTTGACTCTTCTAATGGATTGCTTATTTTCGCTGCAGTTGTTGATCTAAAACTTGTTGTCTATTGTATTCTATCAGTTATTATACTATTGAAGGCTAAGGATATTTTATTCTGCATTATCTTAGTCATAATATTTCTTACTGGGCTAGTTGAGCTCACCCTTTCTTTCACTGTTCTCTTCAGGAAATGAGAATATAGCTGGGACGAGTCGGGGAACGGATTGACTGTCCAGATGGTTGTTTTAGTAGTCCTCACTATTCAGTGAAATAGTGTGATAATAATTATAATGAGGACTCCATTGAGAGTGGATATTGTTTAGAAGGCAATATTCTTGTTTAAACTCTCAGCTATGTTTTGTCGTATATTACACGACAGTTGTATAATTAAGTTTGTATTTGATTTATGTACCATATATCTAGCGACTCAAGATGGGTGATGTATACCTATTTTGGGGGCATCACAAAGGTCGTCTTGGAATGAGCGATAAATTCGGACATCTTAAGTTCAAGCTGGTTCAAAGAAAAGGTTGGTCCAGGCTGGAGATTAGTTCGACTACGATTGGGAAACCACATTATCAAAAAAAAATGTCACTTTATAGTTTTAAAATAAAAATGTATTATAATTTTGAAACAATTTTTTTTTTAAAATTCTAATTTTAGAATCAAGAAAATAGTTCAATATCTTTTATTCTCCCTTCTAAAATAAAATTTTGCCATCATGCCATTCTTTGCTAGAAAATAGTTTGAGAATGTAATCTAATGGCATGTTGTTTTTCGATATTGTGTAGAATATTTTTTATGACAAATAATTTTGTTTATTTTTGTAATGTTAACATTAGTCTATTGGAGAGGCAGATCTTTTGTCCTATTTTGGTGCTGCAATCTGGGAGTTAAAATGTTGGATTCGGATGAAATTGGCTCCAATTTCACCGTCTATAACTTTTTATTACATGAGTTATAGAAAATATTACTCCCTCCGTTATTTAATATAAATTGTTTTAGAGAAATATTTTTGTTCCTTAATATAAGTCGTATGAGAATTTTAAGTAAGCATTAATTGCTTAGTTTCCAATATTACCCCAAATATTAAATGCAACTTTGATTCTCTCACTATTTTATGTCAAATAAATAACAATTTCTTCTTCCAATACAAGGACAATATAGACAATTGATATTATAGTTAATGTTATACAATCATTTCCTTAATACTTGTGCACAACTCTAAAACGACCTATATTAAGAAACGGAGGTAGTACATCGATAAGTTTTATAACTTTTTATTACATTGATTAATTCAACATTTTCTACAATCCATGCAATGAAAAGTTATATGAATTTACTAAAGTGAAGTAGGTGTCACTTTTACTCTAACCAGATCCCAAAATATTACTCACATGGGTCAATTGCCATCAAATTTTGGTCCGCCGTTTTGTATACATCCATCGTTGCCTCCAGCTCCTCCACCATGGCCAACAACTTCAATAGACTATTATTTTTTATATTAGTGCATTCACTATTACATCAATTTGATAATAACAAATGAAAAATTGGTTCTGCTTATTGAGGTACTGCATGATAGTAAAGTCTCACATTGAAATATAGGGGTGAAAATGATCCCGAGTCGATCCGAACACCATAATGCTCAAGCTCGACTCGAATCAAAAAATTTGTGTTCAGGTTCGACTCGAATTCGAACTGATAATTTTCAAGACTGCTCAAGTTCGACTCGATAAATTACTCGATACTACTCGGCTCGGAGTTATTCGACTCGTTTTCACAACGAGTAATTCGTGAGCCTTTCTATTCAAGCTCGAGTCTCGGATGGATCACACCAAAATGAGACATAAAATGAAAACTTAAAAAAACTTAAATTTCGTTTTTATATAAAAATACATGTGTTCAAACGATGGAAAAATCTACATTTGTTTCTAAATATAATTACAAACGCTCACAAAACAGGATATCACAACTCCTCATTTAATTCTTTGTATCTTTCTTTAAAAACTTATGTATATCTTTCTTTGAGTTTGGTCTGTACAGACAAAATCTTCCCTCTGCAAACCTAATGGATCCCAAGAGTAGCAAGTGAGAAACAGATTTCAGATATAGAAAAAAGTTGGTAAAATCAACTTACAAATAATTTATAAAGAAAAACAAATGAATGCTAAAAGGAGATTAACATATCTATGCATATAGAACAAAGAATTAGAAATAACATAAAATGAATGAATCCCACCTCAACATCACATTTCATCTCCTTTGGACAAGGCTTCACATTCTCTAGCTGTAATAAATCTGTAAGGCTCATCTTTGTGTAGCCAATTCTGTTTCTGATCTTTCTTTGATGTTACCTGCACCAAATTTTTATTCCACCAGAATGGTACTTAAATTTGAACAAGGCATAATTTTATTTACCTAGAAAATGAACATAGATCACTTCTTGCTAAAAAGAAAGATAGAACACATTCAATGTAAACAAGAGAATCACTGACCAGGAAAGGAATATGATAATATTAATATCACATATTGTTAAGTCATATTAAACTTTTACATAAATTATCAAAAGAAATCCATAGTAGTATCCTGTTAAATATCAAAACTATGCTAGAACAAAAACTTCAACAAAAGGCATGAGATAAGTAAACCAGATAATCACTGAAGAACATAGGGTATCAAAGAGAATTGTTACCTTTGTCAAACTCCTCCACCCATTTCAAAGATCAGATTATTCACATGAAGTGCAGAAATTTTCCTACAGGATGAAGAAATGGACAACAAGGGTTGAGGATTGAGAGAGTTCACATCCCATAGAGAAATATTTTCTGCCTCTGCTACAACCACTTTTCCCCTGTTTCTCCACTGTAAAGGGCTTGAATAGTCCATTGCCAAAAATTCTTATACAAAAATTAATTCTAAATGAAGAAATAAGGTTCCACCAGGTCATTCTTATACAAAAATTAATTCTAAATGACTTTAAAGCAAATCAATAGTCCACATCCTAAACTTATTGCAAAAGAATGATGAAACAAAAGGATATATTGACTAACTGTAGCGTGATCCAACCCCCTGGCATCTTGCAGAGAAATCCAAGGTTTCTCGCAGTCATTTCTCCTATATGCAGATCATGTTGGCTGATATAGGCAGCCATTCCCTGGGGCACAAACTCTTGCATGCCATGGCCATTGTAAGTTAGCCTTCCAGAAAACTAGCATCATCCAAATCAAGCATCAAGAAAAACAACAATAATCTACATACATATCTATGACTATCTATATGTTGTTACCTCCACTATACTAATATTGAAGTTCAAGAAAGAAGGCAAAGCTCTGCAAATCAATTATCAATTATCCAAGGCCTAAAGTCCAAGCATAAATCCTGCAAATATAGAATATGGTTAAAAACAAGTAAAAAACTAACTAGTAAAAAATAAAAGAAAATGTCAAAATAAAAAAGATAAGAAACTTATCTTTTTTCAGACTTTACACCAAATTAGTTGTGCGTTATCAACTCAAGGCTGCAAGTCAAATATTTAAACTCCAAATTCCAAACTCAAGCACTAAAGCTAATAGTTTGACACCATTTCATAAACCAAATTCCAAAATGCTCAAAAGAAAATCCAAAGTTCCAAACAAAATAACCAAAGTCTAATGGTCCAAGTTCAACAGTTCAATACTAAACAAAGTAAACAATTCAATAGTTCAATTTTAAAACTGAAATGTAAACAACAATGTATCACAATATCAACAATATATTATAAATTTCTTCATCTTTGATCAAGACTTCTTGGTCTCCAAGCTCACCTCTGCATTGAATCTTCATCACACTACATTGTCAAACAACTAATATTAATCCATGATATTATTTTTGCATGTGTTTATTTATGTAAAAACAATTAAATAAATTAATACTTACAATCATGCTTTTCTTAATCTTATACTCATTTCAACCAATCAATCACTGTGCAAATCAAAGCTTGAACGTGGTCGGGCTTTTTAAAGAGCTCTGAATCGTCAAGAACCTCCCCAAAGACTAAATGTTGATTCGGAGGCCACAATAGTCTGTGTATGGACAATATATCTCTTGCCATCCTAGACAAAACCTTGAATTATAAAGTGTTTGTCTTCCACCATTTTAAAGCATCAAAATTATCATCAGCATTACAAACCAATCTCCCTTCTTCCAAGTAAATTTCCAAATCAGACTTCAAACATGGGGATGCAATGTCCATGTTTTGAGCCCAACTGTCAAACTCTGCTATACTTTTGGTCTTACTCTTAGATCCACCAACAGAAACCATTGGTTTAGCAATTGAAGTTTCACATTGACTATTAACCACTTGTTCTGCATTGTAAAGTGACACATATTCGTCAAATAATTCTTGTAAAGCATTTTGAACAAGTGTTAAGTTCCTCTTTGCTTCAAACTCACTGACATACATCTTTGGGAAACAAAATATAACTAATTGCATCTTATATCTTGGATCTAAGATAGATGCAATAGCCATCAGTAAGTTGAATTGTCCCCAATATTTATCAAACTTCTCTTTCATCTTGTAAGCCATTTCTTTCATATATTCACAATCATCAACAAAAGTTTCATTCAACAGCTCCTTGATTTTCCAAATCTCAGGTAAAAACAAATTGGAAGTAGGATATTCACAGCCAGAAAACACATTTGTTGCTTCATTAAACACTTCTAAAAATTTAATAACCCTCTCAGTCCTGTCCCAATCTTCCTTACTAGGCAAAGAGTTATAATGAAGGTCTCTCTCTTTGTACAATGGGAACACATCCTTGAATTGCAAAGCAGACTCTAACATAGCATATGTGGAGTTCCACCTAGTGGGGACATCTAAGATCAATCTTTTTGAAGACGGTAATTGCAAATTTTTCACAATCTCACCAAATTTATGAAGACGAGATGGAGACATTTTCAAGTACTTGACAGTCTCACGAACGTTTTGAATAACATTTTGGATAATCCCCAAACCATCTTGAACCATCAAGTTAAGAATGTGGGCACAACATCTAACATGAAATATTTTACCACCAAAATAAAGGCCACCTTTCAATGTAAAATTATCCCTAAGATGTCTTTATGTTAGTAATCATTTGCAGATGCATTATCAAGAGTCACGATACGATATTTTATTTTCAATTCCCAACTCGGTTATACAATGCAAAATAGAATCGTAAATCATAAGACCAAAGTGTGTGGAGGTGCCATGGTACAAAAATTGATAACCCTTTTTATGCAAGTTCCAATCCGAATCCAAAAATGAGCGTTGAGACACATATAACCAATAGTTTGATTAGAAGTCCATAAATCAGAAGTTAAACTTATCCTACTAATACCATCGAACAGAGCCTTAATTTTTTTCTTCTCTAAAGCATAAAGCTTCATGCAATCAGTCCTTACTGTCACCCTAAAAATGGTATCAAATCTTGGATTCAAAGTTTTCAAAAATAGTATGAAAAATTCATGCTCAATCATACGAAAAGGGTATTCATGCACACATATCATCTTAGCAAAAAGCTCCCTTACTTTTTCTTTATCATACTTGAAGAAATTCAAGTTACCAGTTTTACCTTCAACTTCTAAAGTAGGATAAGATAATACCTGCTGCTTGGGTTTTCCGGAGCCAGAAATTGAAGCCAGCCGAATAGAGCAAGAGTTCATATGCCTATTCAAATGACTGGTAGAACCCGAATTTTGAAGAGCAAGCCTTGAATGGCAATGCTTGCACTCAACCTTCTTAGTTCCATCTTTAATGTCCCAACATCAAACTCGTCCAAGGCTTTTGAGGTCTTTTTTTTCTTTTTTTCCTATGCTCAGCCTCAGTAGCATTTTCTGGCTGAGAATCACCAATAAGTTGAGGTTGATTTTTAGTTTGAGTATTCGGCACTTGAGATGGTCCAGATGGGTCTTCAATCAAACTTATGATCTCATTATTACCTCAAACAAATAAATAAAAAAATATCAGAAGTAAAACCCACTTATTATCAAGTGTGACACCCCCAAATCTGGGTACTTCAATTCCACGGGATTTGGTGTTCACTGTACAAATATCATCTATCTATCTACCCATAATAAATGCAAACCATGCAATAGATAGAAATAATAATAAATCTCCCTTTATGGGGTTACATCAACTACATAATAAATACAATCCCAGGTTACTCTAACCTTAAACATCTGTGCGGAATCATAAACAATTAAGTCTTAAACAACATCATTAACTTAAGTCTAACATAAATACATCATCAAATAAAATAACAAGTCTTCAACACTTGCTAACTTTGCCCTTGCATTTACTAGTGGAAGGTTCGTCGGTTCTTTCGTTCTTAACTGCAATGTTATTATTAGCAAGAGTGAGCACTAATGCCCACAAGTATAATAATGAAATAACAAAGATAATAACATGCGAGTGAATCAAAGACATCCGAATAAAAGCTCAACTTTTGAATCAAGAATGAATAACAAGAAAAAAAAAGAATTTCGAGGGTCATAAGACCTTGAACTATGTCCTAGGTTATCAAGGGTTATACTTGAAACCTTTAACGATCATAAGACTATGGACCTTTCTACTCGTACTTAGGGGATCAACTTTCTTAGTACAATCATATGCACTATATCTTAACGCTTAACGATAAGTAAATCCCTGCGCAGGTTGTTTATCTCGGTTTGACATTCGAGTCCGCACTAAAGGAAGTTTGGTCTTGATAATTCAATAAGGGTTCTGAAATTTAGAACGTTCATCAACTATGGACTAGTCGAATCAATAAGGTTCACTAGTCTAACAAGATTCAACAATAATGATATTTAAATTGAATAATAATCTCAAGAAGTATACAATAGGACAATTATTGTATAACTGAATCATGCTTTGAAAAGATAATCAATCTTTAATATAACATTTGAACTTGAATAATAATAATAATGATAATTTACTCGAGGTAAATAATAAAACTTGAACAATAATGACAAGTAGGGTTAGGAAACTCGCTTCGCAAATGTAGCTAAACGATTACTACTCCGTTCACCACAAATCCTACACACATACCATATGTATTCACAACATTCATTAGTTACATTTTCCTTAATTATTTAATATAAACTCCACTTTATTTAACAAATCATTACCCTTCTAATTTAATTACCTAATTAAATTAGAATATTTTCATTCTCTTACTATTATTACACTCGAATAAATTATTTCATAATAATTTCCATCGAATATTTATTTTATTCAATAAATATCTCAATTAAAATATTTACTTTATTTTATAAATATGTTAATAATAATTTTCATCGAATATTTATTTTATTCCATAAATATCTCAATTAAAATATTTAATTTATTTTATAAATATTTTAATAATTTTCATCAAAAATTTATTTTATTATTATTTATTTTATTTATTTATTATTATTATTATTATATATTTTTTTTTTACCGTAGTAAGTGGTAATTTAGTTTGGTAACACTCACGGGGCTGGGTTACCTGTGCTCATTTTCTCTATTTTAGCTGATTCTGCGATTCAAGTCATGAACATAACAAGGCCAAATTAGGCCAAAAATCAATCACAGGTAAAATTATACATGAATATGGCCATAACTTCCAATTAGTTATTTTTACACAAATTTAGACTTACCCAATCATTGTAATATATATATAATCATTACTTAACCCATCTAGCATGATTTTTAACAAGTTACAACACATAATTTGCAAAATCAACACATTTACTTCCATCGTTTTTGATGTTCTTGAAGGTTTTGAAAATAAAACATGAAAATTGTCACTACTGATCAAGTTATAACACCGAATCCGTTTATTTAAACTTTGGTCTCTTCGTATCAACATGCATAATAATATACGAGTGTAAAATTTAGGATATAATATACATCAATACATTAAATATCACGTATAAGGCCATAAGGCCAAAACCCATACTATATAAATTTTTGAAAAATAGCAATTCATAGTATTATGAAACCGATGACATGATAATTCACATAATATATATATAATCAAATACGATTTGATACATCTTAACCCATATATAAACTCATAATCAAACACTTTCTCAATTACGTAGATTTTACAAAATGTATGAAAGCCATTTTTATAAAAACTAATGACGTGAAATTTAGAATTTGGGAAGAGGAGATTACCACGAGAATAAGTATAGATTAGTAGGGAATAATTTCTTCTCAACTCTTCTTCAATCAAAATTCTTTCTCAACACTTCTCAATCTCTCTCGAAACTCTCTATGTTTCTACTTTTCTAAACTTAGGAAAAATGAAGAAAGAAAAGAAGACGATGATATAATAAGAGAATCGACGCGATCGAGTGGTCGATTAACCCAATAATGGGTAATCTGCTCCAACTCCCCATAGGGCCTTGTTTGGCTAGCAAAATAGATTTTAAAAAACATTTAATTTAATAAAACTTTATCATATAGTTTAATTAATGTCACACTCCTTCATAAAATAAATCAATATCTTATTTGATTTATTTTAAATAAAATATAATAATTTCTCATAATTTCACATAGTCACATTATTAATTTTTCATTAATAAATAATGTCAAATTATTAACTCTCTAATTAATAATTAAATTAATTAAATAACATCATGCTTAATTAAATATTTCATTTAATTCGATAAGCTCACATAATTACATATTTGAATAATAATTATTCTCTACATTAATTTAATAAATGTAACACATAATTAAATTAATCTACCACAATCATGCATCAAATAATTATTTAATCCAATAATTAAATCATCAAAAATATTTATTTAATTCAATAAATATTAAAATTAATTTACAAAAATCTCGTTCATCACATCTTTCCTCCCTTAAAAGGATTATGTCCCCTAATCACGACTCAATAAATTCGAATTCGCTACATTCTCCCTCTTACAAAGATTCGTCCCCGTAATCGCCATACATAATTTAAGTAAATAAATGAGGGAAATTCTTCATCATATTCTCTTGAGTTCCCACGTAGCTTCTTTGACATTGTGGTTCCTCCAAATTACCTTAATGTAAGGTATAACTTTATTTCGAGAACTTGTTCTTTTACTATTACGACAATTTGGACAGAATTTCTTCGTAAGATAAGTCTTTCTCAAAATGCAGGGTTCGTATTCAATTACATGCTTGTAATCGGCTTTGTAGGGTCGTGAATACGTAAAAACATGGAAGACGTTGTGGACATTCTCGAGTGCTGGAGGTAAGGCTACCTCGTACGCAACTTCTCCGATTCTTCTCAGTACTTCAAAGGGTCCAATGAATCTTGGGCTCAATTTCCCTTTCTTTCCGAATCTGATCTTTCCTTTCCAATGAGAGACCTTTAAGAACACATAACTACCTGGTTCGAACTTAACATTCTTACGATTGTGGATCGACGTATTTCTTCCATCTCATCTTGAAGTGCTTTGTCAATCTTGCTCGAATCACCTTGACTATATCTGCTGTTTGTTGTACCAATTCTGGGCCTAGTAGTTGTCTTTCGCCAACTTCATCCCAATATAGTGGAGTTCTTCACTTTCTGCCGTATAACGCTTCATAGGGTGACATTCCAATACTAGCGTGGTAATTGTTGTTGTAATCGAACTCTACTAATGGTAGGTGATCATCCCAATTTCCTTTAAAGTCCATCACATGTGACTCTTAGCATATCTTCTAATGTCTAAATCGTTCTCTCTCACTCGTCCGCCTCTGTTTGAGGGTGGTAAGTCAGACTCATTCGCAATTGCATACCCAAGCATTCTCAAGATGTTTCGTAAATTTGATGTGAAGCGCGCGATCCCTATCTCAAACAATTGATACCGAAACTCCGTGCCTCAAACAATCTCTTTTACGTATAGCCTCGCTTAACCGATCTAAGTTGAATCTTATTTTGATCGGAAGGAAGTGTGCGATTTAAATCGACCATTAACGATAACCCATATCTCTGCGTCGTAGCCTTTCTGAGTCGTCGAAAGGCCAATCACGAAGTCCATTGTAATATGTTCCCATTTCCACTCTGGGATCTCTAATGGTTGTAGCAATCCACTCGGTCTCTGATGTTCCGCTTTCACTTTCTCGATGTGTCGGACACTTGGCAACACATTCTCGCAACATCACGCTTCAAATTCGGCCACCAGAAATGTTGTCTAAGATCTTGGTACATCTTGGTACTACTAGGGTGAATCGAATATCGTGAACTATGAGCCTCGCTTAAAATATCTTCCTTAATTTCTTGAACTGGCGGTACCCAAATTCTATTATCAAATCTCAGTATTCCTTCCTTATCCATCTTAAATCTTGGTTCGGTTCCTTCAGATATCTTTTTTGTCACATTTTTACATTCTTCGTCCTGAAGCTGAGCCTCCTTAACTTTATCCAGTAGGGTTATACCAGATTGCATCTAAAATATTTTTTCATCAATCTCCATAGGATACTTCACTTCTAATTCCAGCTTCTCCATTGCTGAAATTAACTCCTCCTGTACGGTTAACAACATCAGTTTCTCCCGACCCTTTCTACTTAAGGCGTCGGCCACCACATTTGCCTTACCCGGATGGTATAGAATCTCATAATCGTAGTCCTTAATTAACTCCAACCACCTTCTTTGGCGCATATTCAAGTCTTTCTGTGTAAAAATATATTTCAGACTCTTGTACTCTAATATATTTCACACTTCTCCCCATGTAGATAGTGCCTCCAGATTTTCAAAGCAAAACTACTCTGCAGCCTAACTCCAAGTCATGGGTCTGGATACCCTTCTCATAATCTTTTCGGTTGTCGTGCGATACAGACGAATGACTCGCCATTTTGTATGAGCACACATCCAAGTCCTTTGTGCGACGATCACTATATATACCACAAAATTTCCCCGTGTCATCCGGAAGAGATAACACGAAATTTGAACTTAACCTCTTCTTTAATTCTTGAAAGCTTTCCTCACACTTCTCCGTCTAAATAAATTTCATCGATTTTCTAGTCAGAGTCGTCAACGGGGTTGCGATCTTGGAAAAATCCTAAATGAATCTTCTGTAATAACCTGCCAATCCAAGAAAACTTCTTACTTCTGACGGCGTCTTCGGCTGATCCCAGTTAATCACAGCTTCGACTTTGGAGGGATCCACCGAAATTCCGTCCCTATCGATCACATGTCCAAGAAATTGTACCCTTTCAATCCAGAATTCACATTTCGAAAATTTAGCGTACAACTTCTCTCTTCTCAACGTCTCTAATGTCACCCTCAAATGTTCTTCATGTTCTTCCTTGGTTTTCTAATATACCAAAATGTCATCTATAAATACCACTACGAATTTTTCCAAAATTGGCTTGAACACTCCATTCATTAAGCCCATAAATGCTGCAAGAGCATTTGTTAGACCAAATGACATTACCAAAAATTCGTAGTGACCATATCGGGTTCTGAATGCTGTCTTCGGTACATCTTCTGGTCTCACCTTCCGTTGATGATAACCACTCCTCAAATCTATCTTTGAAAAGTATCTCCCTCCCTTTAACTGATCGAACAAGTCGTCGATTCGCGGTAATGGATATCTATTCTTGATCGTGACCTTATTCGGGTTTCTCTATAGTCGATCAGAGCCGCATTGTCCCATCTTTTTCTTCTTTACGAATAAACCCAAGGCCTCCCCACGGTGATACGCTTGGTTGGATATACTTCTTGTCTAGTAATTCTTGTAGTTGAACCATCGGCTCTTTCATCTCTACCGGTGCTATTCTTAAGATGGTGCCTTCGATATTGGAACCGTTCGAGCCAAATCGATCACTTAATTCAACCGCTCTATCTGGTGGAAGTCCGGCAAATCATCCAGAAAATACGTCTGCGAAATCCTCACTCATTGGTATCTCCTCTATTTTTGGATTTTCTTTACGAATATCGACTATGTAAGCTAGATATCCTACATGCCTTGTCTTAACAACTTCCCGGCTCGCATCATCGCGTCGAACAACTCGCTTGTCTAAAGCGATTTACTACCATAAAACACAACCTTCGATTTTGAGTCATAAGGTTAATACGCTTCTTCTAGCAATCAATTACCGCCCCATAATTGGATAACCGGTCCATACCTAAGATAATATCGAATTCTCCAAGTCGAATAAGGATAAGATCTACATTCATAATGTTACCCTTAATATCCACTCTACAGTTCTTGTGCACGCACTTAACAGGAATAATTTCTCTATTCACAATTTCTATGTTCATGGGGTATTCTAACTCATCCTTAGGCAATTCTAAGTTCTTTGCAAAGTCATCGGATATAAATGAACAAGTAAGCACCGAATCAAATAATACATAAGCATTAACTTTATTGATCGGAATGATACCGACACCACATCGCGAGATCACCTTTGCATCGCATCCTCGAATCGCGTCATGTTGAATGTTTTGGCGATTTATTCGGTTGGTCATAGCTTGGTCTTGTGATAGTCGAGTGATTCCACCGTTGTTTCCTCTATTCCTCCTCGATCCTTGTTCCTCCAGATCCCTTCTTAGGACAATCCCTTGCAAGATGATCCTTTGAGCCACAAGTGAAGTGAAAGGCACCCTTCTTTGGTTTAGAACAAGTTAGGTGTTATGTGGCCTTCCGACCACAATTATAACATACTCGTTTTCCTTCATGCAAACTCCCGGATGAGCTTTTCGCGAGTTGAGCACGCGCTTAATCTTCTTCTTTTGCCCTCCTTGTTGACTTCCGGTGACGAGTTATCGGACCACTTTCTCTTCGATTATTATTACCTTCCGTGCTACTTCCACCGGTCTTGTTAATTCCTTCATTTTCACTCTTTTTCTTCTTCCGATCCCGATTATATTTAGATACCGCGATCGCTTCCACCTTCAAATGTAGTATGGCCTTCTCTAACACTCCAAAGAAAAGTGTTCAATTGGAACATCGACACCTTGTTATACAACCAGTGGCTTCATCCCCTTTCAAACGTCTTGCCTTTCTCTCGTCAAGATGCACTTGATATGTGGCGAACCTAGCTAATTCGTTGAACCTTGTCGCATAACTGCTACGGACATATTCCCCTGCTTCAACTCCAAAACCGAACTTCCATTGGTTTTGTGAACTATCGAAATACATCTCTAAAAAAACATCTCCTTAAATCTCTCCCAGGTTATTACATCTTCTCCTCCCCGTACTTTGTTTGCCTGGCCACCAATAGTTGGCTTCAGACTTCAGCATGAATGTTGCATATGCGGTCTTCTGGTCTTTCCTTACTCTGGCGACGTCAAACACCTTCTCCATCTCCATAACCCATGTTTGAGCTTCGATTGGGTTCATAGAACCTTTAAACTCTGGCGGTCCCACCGCCTTGAAATCCTTGAACGTGGTGTTTGGTGGGGCTTGTGGTTGATTATTAATTGCTCCAAACCGAAGAATTCACCAATCTTTGAGCGAATTGGGTCAACATTGGTGGTGTTGTTGTTGTTATTCGTTGACCCTTCCCGAAATTGGTCGACGATTGGTGGAAATCTTCTTGGCGGCATTTTTCTATTAAATAAACGCTTTATTAGAACTTTATTTATTTCTCTAAATAGTTAAGGCATTACTCAACAATTTAACATATCACTTAACACATCATCTCAAACAACTTGATATATTTGCATTCAAATCAAAGTTTTAACATTAAACGATAGCATAAGCGCTATTTACATCAACTATCTCGGAATAAAGAATCCATGAGATTTAAAACATTCAAATATTCTTTCGTTCATAAACACGCCGTAATTTACATATAAAACTAATTAAGTCTTTCACATAATTAAACAAATTTTATCACCGCATTCTGTCAAGGTATTTGGATAGCCTTTGCTACGTTCCTCCTCCATGATGCGGCACATCGTTCTACGATCTAGCATATATGATGGTAGATCCTCAAACTGGATTGGATATTTCCTAACTCGATCTTGGACCACATTCATTGCATTTTGTAGTGTAGAGTATGTCTCCTCAAGTTTAGCCTTCTTCGCATGGCGATCATCTTCAGACGATCAAGACGGCGTGACTCTCGTACTCCAGCCTCTCCTCCTCTGCTATGGCAAGCCTCTCTCGAGGTCTCCTTGAGATCCTTCTTTAACTTCTCTATTTCGCGGACTTATCCTCTGGCCCCGACCCTTCTCGTGAACCAGATCCCACTCCACGTTTCCTAAACGTGTGAAGAAGAGTCACAATCTCTCTATCCTTCGCTTTCATATAGTAATCAACGACTAACGCCGCTTTCAACCAAATCCCGAACAGTATCCCGCAACTCTACGTTACGATCATAGAAAGTCGTCATACATCTCTGCATCAATGGAGTTCGGTGGGAACTCCTCTTCTTCTTCTTCTTCTTCTTCCTCTTCCTCGGGATCCTCCTCCGGATCGGTCTCGGCTACCATGCTCCCGACCAACAGCGGTGATCACCGGAGGTGACTCTCTCTCTGACATAAGTTGTTCCTCGACGACATGAATGTCTGGGGCTCCTCCTCTATAGGTAATCGGGGTTCCTCCTCCCAAATTTCGACTAGCTCCTCCAATATCCGACATCCTGACAACAAAATTTTAAGTTTTAGTTACTAATCCGTGCTAGCGAACACATAGATTAACACATAAGCACATAAAGTCTTTTATTATCTTTAATGAATTTAGAAATTCATTTCTTAGAACTCGATAAGAGTTTACCACTACTATGTTCTCGATCTCCTACAAGGCTACTACCTAAGGTTGTTCCCCCCACCTAAGGTTCATAACCTTACAGCTTTGATACCAACTTGTGACACCCCCAAATCCAGGTACTTCAATTCCATGGGATTTGGTGTTCACTGTACAAATATCATCTATCTATCTACCCATAATAAATGCAAACCATGCAATAGATAGAAATAATAATAAATCTCCCCTTATGGGGTTACATCAACTACATAATAAATACAATCCCAGGTTACTCTAACCTTAAACATCTGTGCGGAATCATAAACAATTAAGTCTTAAACAACATCATTAACTTAAGTCTAACATAAATACATCATTAACTTAAGACTAACATAAATACATCATCAAATAAAATAACAAGTCTTCAACACTTGCTAACTTTGCCCTTGCATTTACTAGTGGAAGGTTCATTCGGTTCTTTCGTTCTTAAGCTCGCAATGTTATTATTAAGCAAGAGTGAGCACTAATGCCCACAAGTATAATAATGAAATAACAAAGATAATAACATGCGAGTAAATCAAAGACATCCGAATAAAAGCTCAACTTTTGAATCAAGAATGAATAAGAAGAAACAAAAGAATTCGAGGGTCATAAGACCTTGAACTATGTCCTAGGTTATCAAGGGTTATACTTGAAACCTTTAATAATCATAAGACTATGGACCTTTCTACTCGTGATTTAGGGGATCGATCCCTTCAAGTACAAATCACGTGCACAATATCTTAACGCTTAACGATAAGTAAATCCCTTTGCGGGGTTGTTTATCTCATTTGACATTCGAGTCCGCATTCAAAGGAAGTTTGGTTTGATAATTCAATAAGGGTTCGAAATTTAGAACGTTCATCAACTATGGACTAGTCGAATCAATAAGGTTCACTAGTCTAACAAGATTCAACAATAATGATATTTAAATTGAATAATAATCTCAAGAAGTATACAATAGGACAATTATTGTATAAGCTGAATCATGCTTTGAAAAGATAATCAATCTTTAATATAACATTTGAACTTGAATAATAATAATGATAATTTACTCGAGGTAAATAATAAACTTGAACAATAATGACAAGTAGGGTTAGAAACTTGCCTCGCAAATGCGTAAGCTAAACGATTACTACTTAGATTCACCACAAATCCTACACACATACCATATGTATTCACGACATTCATTAGTTACATTTTCACTTAATTATTTAATATAAACTCCACTTTATTTAACAAATCATTACCCTTCTAATTTAATTACCTAATTAAATTAGAATATTTTCATTCTCTTACTATTATTACACTCGAATAAATTATTTCATAATAATTTCCATCGAATATTTATTTTATTCAATAAATATCTTAATTAAAATATTTACTTTATTTTATAAATATGTTAATAATAATTTTCATCGAATATTTATTTTATTCCATAAATATCTCAATTAAAATATTTAATTTATTTTATAAATATTTTAATAATTTTCATCAAATATTTATTTTATTTATTATTATTATTATTATTATTATTATTATTATTATTATTATATAAAAAATTTAGTTTGGTAACATTATTTCGGCGGGGTTACCTGTGCTCATTTTTCATAGTTTTCTCGTAGTTTCGATTCATGAACATAACAAGGCCAAATTAGGCCAAAAATCAATCATCGGTAAAATTATATACTTAATATGGCCATAACTTCCAATTAGTTATTTTTACACTAATTTAGACTTACCCAATCATTGTAATACATATATAATCATTACTTAACCCATCTAGCATGATTTTTAACAAGTTACAACACATAATTTGCAAAATCAACACATTTACTTCCACCGTTTTGATGTTTCTTCAAGGTTTTGAAAATAAAACATGAAAATTGTCACTACGGATTCGTTATAACACCGAATCCAGAGTTTATTTAAACTTTGGTCTCTTCAGTATCAACATGCATAATAAATATACGAGTGTAAAATTTAGGGATAACATACGATCAATAAATAAAATATCACGTATAAGGCCATAAGGCCAAAACCCATACTTTATAAATTTTTGAAATAGCAATTCATAGTATTATGAAACTGATGACATGATAATTCACATAATATATATATAATCAAATACGATTTGATACATCTTAACCCATATATATAAACTCATAATCAAACACTTTCTCAATTACAGAGATTTTACAAAATGTATGAAAGCCATTTTTATAAAAACTAATGACGTGAAATTTAGAATTTGGGAAGAGGAGATTACCCTGAGAATAAGTATAGATTAGTAGGGAATAATTTCTTCTCAACTCTTCTTCAATCAAAATTCTTTCTCAACACTTCTCAATCTCTCTCTGAAAACTCTCTATGTTTCTACTTTTCTAAACTTAGGAAAAATGAAGAAAGAAAAGAAGGCGTATGATATAATAAAGAATCGACGATTTGGTGAGTGGTCGATTAACCCAATAATGGGTAATCTGCTCCAACTCCCCATAGGCCCTTGTTTGGCTAGCAAAATAGATTTTAAAAAACATTTAATTTAATAAAACTTTATCATATAGTTTAATTAATGTCACACTCCTTCATAAAATAAATCAATATCTTATTTGATTTATTTTAAATAAAATATAATAATTTCTCATAATTTCACATAGTCACATTATTAATTTTCTCATTAATAAATAATGTCAAATTATTAACTCTCTAATTAATAATTAAATTAATTAAATAACATCATGCTTAACTAAATATTTCATTTAATTCGATAAGCTCACATAATTACATATTTGAATAATAATTATTCTCTACATTAATTTAATAAATGTAACACATAATTAAATTAATCTACCACAATTGAATCAAATAATTATTTAATCCAATAATTAAATCATCGAAAAATATTTATTTAATTCAATAAATATTAAAATTAATTTACAAAAATCTCATTCGTCACATCTTTCCTCCCTTAAAAGGATTCTGTCCCCAGAATCACGACTCAATAAATTTGACCCGTTACATCAAGCCACTAGTTTTGGGTTAAACCCTCAAAGTGAACAGAACAGAACAGTTGATCAAGCCACTCATTATCTGAGAAGTAAAACATGCATAAACTAATACAAGACGTCTATGTATATAAACAAATCATATATATTCAAATCTCGAGAGCCTTAAAAAAATTGAAAAGAATTTGGTTTGGGTTAAACCCTCAAAGTGAACAGAACAGTTGATCAAGCCACTCATTATCTGAGAAGTAAACCATTCATAAACTAATACAGGACGTCTACGTATATAAACAGATCATATATATTCAAATCTTGAGAGCCTTAAAAAAACTGAAAAGAATTTGGAGAGCAAACTTCAAAACCTTTTCCAAGTTCAATTTTTATCACCAATAATTTGTTATAATCATGTAAGATGTTGGAGCATATTTTTCATTGAATACCTGAGATGATCAGTACAAAATGCAATGAGGAGATATCATCCACACTAATAAGAAACTATTAGAAATCAGTACAAAATGCAATGAGGAGATATCATCCACATTAATAAGAAACTATTTCTGACCATCAACTGAGAAAAGTAGGATCTATTACATTATATAAGCCTGTCGAACAAAAGATTTCCACAACAAGACTGTTCAACAATTGACAAATTATTAAACCTGGCAAACTTGGAACAATGAACTGAGTCAAGGTTTGAATGAATGTGAAGTTCTAAAACAGGGCCATCCTGAATATAGACTTTTTGTATCTTGTGAAAAAACCAACCAGTTTGGCTACTATCCTTCATAGAATCTAGCAAATAATAAGATTCTGCCAACTCCTAAGAAACAGATCTACAACTACACACATAATAGTTTGTTTTTTCACCATCTAGATTATGCTAAAACAATACTTTTTTTATCCAATGAAGTGGTTTACATTAATGCTAGAACTCTAAAAGGAAAGGATGTTAGAACCAAAGGATTAGAAAACAAAACTAGTTATATGTACTTCATCAAAACCACTCTTTAATGGTTAGAAAATACTTGTAAGAACTGCAGAATACTTTTCCAATAACTATTTGCACAACTGTGAGAAAATTTAATTTTTTTCTCTTAAAAATTAAACCAAACACTCGGTGTGGAAGAAGAATAACAAGATAAAGATGAGAATATATAACATATGAATATACCTGAAGCCTCAAAGTGTTCCATTGAATTGAATAAGATCAAATTGAAACTTGAAAGCTATAAATTAGGGTTCTAATTTTAATGATTGGGGATTTTTGGTATAACAGAATTAATTTGAGTTTGATTTTTGGATCAGAGGAGACGAGAAATTGGGGGATTGGGTCATGGTTGGATAAGAAATATTAAAGCTATACATATATATAGATTACTTAAGTGAAAGAAAAGATTAAAAAAAGAAAATATGAAAGAACTGACTTACACATAACAAAGCGACTAGATTTCTGATTTCAGTTTCAAGCCTCAAATCTCACCCCCTCTGCCCTCGAGACTAGATTTTCTCTGTAAACGAAGCGAAAGTCCAAACTTTAAAGTCTGAAGAGATGAAAGGAACAAAGGGTAGAGTCGTAGAAAACCAAACGCGTAACGGATAATGGCTTTTCCACTCCCTTATCAGATATTAAGGATCGAGTATAATCGAACCTGAAACGAGTAGGAATTATCGAGTATGGATCGAGTATGTATCAGACGAAAAAGGAAAGCTCGAACCCTAAAATGAGCGAACGGTAGTGTGTTCATATTTGAGTTCAGTATAATAACCCCAAAAATGAGCTTGGTCCATATTTGGCTCGAATATGTATCGAATCCGAGTCTCGGATCATATTTTTGGGTCGAACACGAATCGGGTACTGAACTACTCGAACCGATTTTCACCCCTATTGAAATATAAATAGAAACATCAAGAACGTAAATGCTTAGGGGCGAAGCCACAGCCAAGGGTTTGGGGTGAATTAACCCTGCTGAAAAAATATATATTTTATAATATATGATAAATTTAGAAGAAATTTATGTATAATGAATAAATTGACCCCACTAAAATTTTATAAATTTTTTAATATACGGGACAAATTAAATTTTTATAATTTTCTCAAATCCATTTTACTTCTACAGTTCTACTCCTTGATGTATGCATCTTCCTCTAATATTTTTAAAATAAATAATAATCTAATTTATATTATTTTTATAACATAAGAAATTTAAATATTTATTAACAAATTTGTGATTGGAAAGATCTATTAGGGGTCAATAAAGGGTGTATATACATACATAATGTTATTACTTGTTATATTAATAATATTGTAACAAAATATATGTTTTACATATGTAACTAGCTAAAAAACCATAAAATTATCTTAAAAAATGGGCCCGGGGCCAAATTATTTATAGCATCACAAAATTTCAACCGCACTGGATTAAAATCCTGATTTTGTCAGTGTTTATGCTCATGGTCAACTAATATATTAAGTCATTTAAACAATGGCTTGAGGCTCCCAAATTTAAGAAGACCCCAAAATTTAAATAGTCCATATATGTTAGAAACCATTAAAAAACTCAAAAAAAAAATCCCAACAACATTAATTGTACAATCATACAAGATACTTTTTCCTCTCTAGCATAAGGCTAAAATTTATTCTATTTTTTTTTCTCAAGGCTCAAATTTATTCTTTTTTTTAAGGCCCACTGACCATTGTCTTTAGTGACTTGAGGCTCCCAAAAAGTTTGGACTGATCATGTATATGCTCTAATGAACCTTAAAATTAATAGGTTAATTTTTTTGCAAGATATTTAACACTATTGTTGGCCTTTTTTACCAACTTATTTTTTCTTTTGTAACTGAATTATAGAAAACTTATGTTTTTATGTTATTTAATTTTATTTTAATTGTTGCAACTATCTATTTTGTAACTGTGAAATTTTATTTTAATTTTTGCTAAATTTTTGTGAACTTTACTTTGTTGTCTTTTTGACCGGTGGTAGAATTAAACCAACCTTTGCTCTGATATAGTAGATGGTAACTTTACTGCGTAAATAAATCGCCCACTGGTAGAATTGCAAAGATAAATGACCGCCATTCGTTCGATCTGAGGAATTTAGGTTTATGAATATTTGAAAGAAAAAGTCACAGGGGGGAATGGCATTTTTTCCGATAGGGTAGTATGGAGGCGAAATAATATTTTTTTTTTGCTTTTGAATACAAAATAATTAATGTGATTTATTGGAACTAAAATTTTTACAAAATGCAGTGATTTAGGTGTCATTTGAATACACGTAAAAAATAAGGTTGTGCAGACTGTATAACCCTGTTTGTTACGTGTATCCAAAAAAATACCTAAATCACTGCATTTTATAAAAATTTCAGTTCCAATAAATCACATTAATTATTTTGTAGTCAAAAGTAAAAAAAAAAAAAAATCCTACCAACTAATATCTATTTATCCAATTCGGAAAAAGCCGATCCCCTAGAAGTTTGTGGGAGGCATAAAAGGATAAGAGAGGATAAGTTGGTTTGTGACATTAAAAAAATAAGGGTTAAGTTCAGATGACCACCTGGGGTTTGGGCGGTTTCCCACTTAACCACCTATAGTCAATAAAGTTACATTTAAACACCCGACTTTTTGAGTTAAAGTGAAAAAGCTTTCATCATAACTCGTTACTTAAGTTGAATAAAGACTTAATTACCTCCTTATATACAAAGGACGATGATGAGAGAACATGGGAGTAATTCCATTCATTTTGTCCGAATCTTCAATCTGGGGCTCATCAAAAAAGGAAAATATGAAAGATTGCTTCATAATAATCAATACCCAATTGACAATTAAAAAGAAAAAAACTAATTTCATTCAATTTGTTACTCCATCCATCGCCATTCCTATAAACAAACAAAACCAAAACAAATTCCAATTCCAAAGAAGCTCCACATGCAAATTTGACAAAAATACAATTCTTGATCAAACTCAGAACATTAACCTTGAAATTTGTCCACAAAGTCAAGTGCAATGGTTTGCGATGCCTCTCCGGCTCTTGAGAATCGATATAGCTCACCACGCCAACTCGTTCTCGAAGAGAACAACCGAGACAATTCGCTTCTTGATCAAGATTACTCAAATTGTTATTAAGCCCTTTCCCAAGATACTTGTATCCTCACAAAAAGTTTCCTAATCACGACTTATTAACCCTCGAACTTGTTTTCATTCCCGATCCTTCATTCGATCAACATACTCCTCCATAAGTACGCCTCGATCAATGTCCTCCCAAAATTTTAAAGAGTCTCTAATAACAGCTTCCCTTATGCCCAAAGATCATCATGTTGCTTTAACAACTGACTGTCACTTATAATGGAACATGAACTACTATTAGTTCCTTTCAGAGCCATGGTACGAGCTACCAAACCAGAGGTTCGAATAAATGCTACACGTAATGAAGTAAATCCTCCAAGAAGAGGTCTTGAATCAACAAGTTAAAGTTTCACCTCTAGAAGGAAATTGAAGCTTCTTATCCATACAAAAGAGCTCTAATTTCAGTAAACCAGTCAAAGAAAAAAAATATCTCCACAGCTTTTCCCAAGTCTCCAACTTTACAACACCCATTTATCAATACATTCCATAACAACACACTCCCTAGCTTATTTCTTTCAAGACTTTCATCAAACAACTGTAAAGCAAAACCCAATAACTTAACTTTAACATACATATCAACCAAAGAAACTCGAACAAATGAATCAAACTCAAGACCCCTTTTCAAAATCTCACCATGAACCATCATACCAGCCCTACCCTCAATGAAACCCGCACTCAAAAATAGAGTATTTGTTGCTAAATCTTCCAATCAGAATATTTAAGGGAGGCCCAAAATAGAGCAAATAAAATCTAATACCAATTGAATAGCCCATAACAGAGTATTTGTGCCCATTTCTTTGTTGAGGCATTTTATCAAACAAGTGGAGACTATGAGAGCCAAAAAGTGTAGATACCGGAGACAATTGCAGATACTGACACTATAACTAAACCCATAACCAATACCGAAGCTTTAACCCATAACCCATTGATTTGGCGACTCTGAAGGTGGTGCCGGAGGAGAGAGGAAGGGTGGCGGAGCCTCGGCAGATTTTGGAGCTGGACTTGGAGCCGAATTGGCCGGAGACGAAGATGGGGAAGTTACTGGACCTAGCAATGGTGCAAGGGACATTAGTCGCCAAAGTTGAAATCGGGTCTGGAGACCGGTACTAAGACTCACAGAATCACCTACGGTTTGGAGACCAGATCACTACTTACCAGATCGCCAAAGTTGAAATCGGATCCTTCGAACTCTCTTCAATGTCCCGACGGAGAATAATCGGCAAGGCATGATCTTTGTAAGAGCAACACTAGTTCTAGATATGGTGAGTAGTAGCTTTCTGAATCAAAATCGAGACATCGCCTCTCTCTGGCCCTAGATATAAAACTGAAATGAAATTATGAGAGAGAGCTCGAGAATCAAGAGGAAGAAGAAGGCTATTTTAGACATTTTCTAGTTTTTTTTTACTGTTACACCTCTTTTCACGTGTTTTTTGGCGTCTGACATGCACGCACGGTTAATTTGGACGGAAAAGATAACGTTTTCACTTTAACTCAAAAAGTTGGGTGTTTAAATGTAGCTTTACTTACTATAGGTGGTTAAGTGGGAAACCATCCAAACCCCAAGGTGGTCATCTGAACTTAACCCAAAAAATAATATCAGAAAATAACCGTCACACATTAACTAGTATTAAAATAAAAATTGATATTGAGAGCTGAAGAGTTTGGTAGATCCTAATAAGTTTAATAAAATTATAAATGTTTATGAGTGATTTTTTTATTATCAGTTACGTGAATAAGGGAGTGTTTGATAAAAACTGAATGAATCTGAATCTGAATTTGAATGAGCTGAATCTAAATAAAAAAAATTATTTGATAATTGACATGTCTGAAACATTTGAATAACTAATTTTTATTATTTTACCCTTCTAAAAAATTCAAATTATTGTAAATTTATTTAATATTACTTAATATAATAATTAATATTATAAAAAAACTTCATTAAACCCTCATTCAGCCAAAAAAATAACACTAAACCATCCAGCCCAAATAGTCTGAATGGCTGACCGATTCAGCCATTCAGTCATAAACAAACACCCCCTAAGTATTAATAGTAATCATTTTGGAGAGATGTATAATAAGTAAGTCATCTTATAATTTTATCTAGGGAACTGATATTTTCACATGATCCCTCTCATATAAATAGTCAGTGGGTCTCACCTCTATGCGATAGAAAAATCATGTAAAAATATTATTTTAACATATTAAAATATCAATTTCCTTTCATCTAATCTCGTGTATTAATATATTTAGCAATTATAATACGACACAAATTTATCACATTACATTACAGAACTGTAAGTTTAAAGGGGAAAATGTGTCAACACCAAGATAATTCTCATCTCCTCCCTCATTTTATAATATAGATATGAATCTTCTTCGCTGTTTCCATTTTAAATTATAACACATTACGACTTGAAAATTAATTTAAAATATTTTTAAATTTAAAATTCATATAACTTAAAATTATAAAATAATAAACATTTTATTTAATTATACTTATTAAATAATTTAATATTCATCAATATAACTAACTAATGTTAAATAAATTTATATCAATTTTGAGATTATAAATATCTGAAGTTATTTCAAAAAGTAGTCACACCCATATTGGAACCACAAGTAGTAAATTTGTTGAATTCGGTATTTTCGATTTTCTAGGTGAATCGAACCGGTCCGAACCAATTGGTTCGGTAAAAAAAATGATTCGAGACCAGGTTTTCAGACAAATGGGCTTTTAGGTTACCGATTTCATAGGTCCGATACATACCGGATCGAACCAGTTGTACCAATCAAAAATCTTTTTTAAATAATTTTTTTACTTAGCCTTGTAGAATTAGCTTGAAGTCTTTTGTCTTCTCTATTTATATAATAGAAATAACACAAAAAAAAGACATGTAATAGAATATTTAGGACTTGATGAAATTATTGGTGGTCTCCCCTATTTATAAAATAGAGGTAAGACAAGAGAACACAAATTAGACAATGTGAGATATTGGTAAGATAAGAGAACATATATATATGGTTGTTTAGAAGTCCCACATTGATTAATAAAAGACTACCAAATGAAGGTCAAGTATTCAAGTCCCACATTGGTTAATTTTATAAAAGTCTAAGAAAATTTTCCTTATAAAAGACTACCAAGTGAAGGTTAAGTACAAGTCTCACATTGGTTAATTTTATAAAATTCTAAGGAAAATTTCCTTATAAAAGACTATCAAGTGAGACCTTAATTGTAAAGTCCCACATTAGTTACTTTATAAAGATCTAAGGAAGTTTTCTTTATAAAAGACTATCAAGTATAGACTACCAAGTATCAAGTTAATTTTTTTTATAAAAGTAGTACTAAGGGAAACACTAATAGTTGGTGGTTTACAAGTTCTATATTGATTGGTAAAAGTAAAAGAAATTAGATAAACTTAAATACATTAATAGTTGGTTGTTTACAAGTTCTATATTGATTAAATTGGTAAAAGTAAAAGAAATTAGATAAACTTAAATTATTTATCAATAAGTTGGGAAAGATCTGCTCCAAAGTTAGAATAAAAGTCTTACTTAATTGGATAGAATATGGTTGTTTGTAATTTAAGGAAGGCCTTAATACTTGGTGGTCTACATTGATTAATAAAAGACTGCTAAATGAAGGTCAAGTATTCAAGTCCCACATTGATTATTTATAAAAAGTCTAATGAAGTTTTCCTATAAAAAAACTACAAGTAAGACCTTAATAGTCAAGTCTCACATTGGTTATTTTATAAAAGTCTAATGAAGTTTTCCATTGATTTTTTTATAAAAGTCTAAGGAAGTTTTCTTTTTAAAAAGGCACATGACCTTAATAGTCAAAGTCCCATATTGGTTATTTTATAAAAGTTTAAGTAAGTTTCTCTTATAAAAAGACTTCCAAGTCTTTATTTTTTATTGGGTCGAAAGTTCTTGACCTTGGGCCAAATTTTGGCTGAAAAATAAGTCTTGGGTTGCTCTTTCTTGGGCCGATTTTGGTTTAAAATTGGGGCCAGTTCTAGTAAGGTAAAAATCGGTACCGAATTTGCTATTCGGTCCGGTATACCGGTTCAACCGGTATCGGTATCGTATTTTGGGTACTATCAGTATTCGGTTCGGGCCGGTTCAGTTCGGTCCGATTTTTTACCCGTGAACACCCCTAACCACAAGTCAGGCCCAAAATAACTTATATAACTATATTGGATAACGTTAAATAAATTTATATCAATTTTAACTTTAAAAATATCTTTTATTTCAAAAAGTAGTCACATCCAAGTTTATCCACAAGTCAGGCCCAAAACAAACGTAATATTTGATAATAAAGTAGTATAAAAAACTAATATTTTCACATGCATTTTTGATATTTCTATTTAGTCCTCACATGAAAGAGAAAGTAAGTTCTAAAAAAAATCATGTGAAAGCAGTGCTCCCCATAATATAGTTGTAAGACCCCAACTTTTTGAATAAAGATTAAATTTTCTTGAAATATATTTTTGAATATTATGGTGTGGATTTGATATAATGTTATAGTTGTGGGTAATATTTACAAATTTTGCAAAGTACGCAAGTTGTTATATAATATTCGATTGGTCGGGGAATATTCGTACAACGGCACAATCATTGGTGGACCCCCCCCACAAACGAAATTATTATCGGATTGAGAAAACGAAAAAATACTTTATGAAAATAACTACGGAAGTTTTACCGTTAGTATGTTGAACTACCGGTAGTAGTAAAAGAACAAAGAATGTCTGGCGTGATTGCATAGTAGCATATTACCGGTATTGATTATTGATGCTTACGTGAGAAGTCACTCAGTTATACTCAATTATTGCTCTGATGAATTGTTGCATCATATCTCTCATATTATTGATTCGATTATTGTCGTAGTATCATCTCGCATAATATGTTATTTTATTAAATCAATAATTGAGACGAAAAAGTTATTCATATTATTAAATTGCAATATTTACAATGTCTAGAAGTTTTGTCGAGGAGAGGTTTGGTCACCTAATTTGGCATAATAGGGAGAAATCCTTATTCGAAAGCCCCTCTTTCCTAGAATGACTGGTTGATAAATATTATGAGTTATAATATTAATGATGAATGTTATTAAAATTGAAGTTGTGTTCGGAGTTGAATTTGGAGACGCAGACGTGATATTTGAGTCCGGAACGATAAAATTAGTAAAAATAGTCTATAAACAAAATTTTCCGGAATTCACTATTTGGTCAAAAAGTCAACAATTGACTTTTTCAGGAAAAGTCAAACTTCAAAATTTCAAAATTTATATTTTTTATAAAAATGGTTTCATTGTGTTGGAATTATTTGTGTTAGTGAAAATCGACAATTATTTCGATAATAATTGATGTATGGAGGTTATATTGACCAATCGGGTATTTAACCGGATAAATGAGCAATTGATTGCTATTATTTCACATGATTATAACTATTTGTTCACATGTGTATACTATTGTTTCACATTCTTGTTACTATTTGGGGAGTCAAAAAGATTGATAATACTTGCATGACTAAGTTAAAAATAGAGGTATAGATGGAGGTACTATACTATAAAGATTTTCACATGACTAGAACTATTGATTCACATAATTTACTATTGAATCACATTATTTACTATTAAGGGAGGTGGTGCAAGTTTGATAATACTTCCATTTGTTACTATTTGGGGAGTTGGTGCAAGATTGATAATACTTGCATGACTAAGTTAAAAATAGAGGTATAGATGGAGGTACTATACTATAATTCGTATTTTCACATGACTAGAACTATTGATTCACATAATTTACTATTGAATCACATTATTTACTATTAAGGGAGGTGGTGCAAGATTGATAATACTTCCATGACTAAATTAAAAATAAAGGAAAAGTTGGAGGTATTGTACTAAAATTTTTCGAGCCCCAAAACGTGCAATTATCAAAACTATATTTTTCTATAAATAGAATCTCATTCTTCCTTCATTTCTCACCAATTCACAAAAGCTTTAGAGCGATTATTATAGAGAGAAATTATAGAAAGAAGAAGAGAAGTCTGCTACCTCACTATTCCAGTATCCAGTTTTTCTAAAGGCAGGGAGTATTATTTTTTTCTTATCTATGAAGAGAACTTCTGTTATTCCATTCTTTATTATTTTGTTGGAATAACTTTTGTATACGGCTACCCTATACTTGGTGAAATTCTTACATTGTTCCATTCTTTATCATTACGTTGGAACATCCATGTCATGCATGCGTTCTACGCCGGACTGGTTAAAATCTTTATTATTCTCTGTTGGAATATCACATGCATGCGTTTTTACGTGGGACCGATTCCATCTTTATTATTATGTTGGAATATCCTGCATGTGTTCTACTGCGGACCGGGGTTCCATCTTTAATATACATTGAATATATCTCATCATGCATGCGGCTTTCTTTGGACCGATTAAAATCTTTATTATTTTGTTGGAATATCTTGTCATGCATGCGTTCTCACACGGACTGATTAAAATCTTTATTATTACTCCGTTGGAATATCATCATGCATGCTTTTACATGGGAATTCGATTCCGTCTTTATTATTACGTTAGAATATCACATGTTCATGCGCTTTTTCTGCCGAACTGATTCCGTTATTTATTATTACTGTTGGAATAACTGCATGTATGCGATTCTATCGCATGCACGGTGATATCTTTTGTTATTCCATTTCTTATTATACTCAAATTGGTTAAAGTTTTGACTTCTATACTCCATGAAATTAGTGGAATATCCTTGATATTTGTGCTTCATCCAAAGATCTTTTCATGGACATATTCTTTCGAGCATTCTTGAATTTTACTCTATAAAGCGAAGATCATGTTGACAATTTAGGCGTTATTAGTTCTCGGATAAAATAATTCTTGAACTTGTTTTATGAATTCTTATATCATTATCATCATCCTCGTGTTTATATTTTGTTGAAAGTCATACGTGGCCTATAGTGCATAGATGGACTTGGTATGATTATGTCCGAGGATTATTGATTGTAATCATGATCGTAATGTTACAAATGATGTGGTAAAAGTCCTCATTGGCCCGTAGTGCATTGATGGATGAGTTGTTGGCATGATCATGACCATTATTGAATACACAAATATTCTTGGCCCGTAGTGCATGGATAATTGTGGTCGTGATACTAAAAAATATCCTTGGCAGTAGTGTAGGGGTGATTCGATGATGTGGATTATTTATTATTGTCGAGTCCCAATGATAAAAATGATGAAAAACTTTTAAATCATAAAAGATAGTAGATTTTATTCTCTACTTGACTCTTTTAATGGATTGCTTGTTCACCGCAGATTAAACTTGATGGTTGTTATATTGTATCGGTTTAACACATTTGTTGAAGGCTAACGATAATATATTCTCGCATTATCTTAGTCATAATATTTTCATTGGGCTAGTTGAGCTCACCTTTTACTTTTATTGTTCTCTTCGTGAAATGAGAACGTAGCGAGGGACTAGTCTGGGAAGCGGAGTGACGGACGGATGATAAAGCATTAGTAGTGCTCACTATTCGATTGAAATAGTGGAAAATAAATGTAATAATATTGAATTTGAGTTTGAATATTGTCTAGACGACAATAATTGTATTAAAACTCACAGCTTATGTTTTGTCGTACTTTACACGACAGTTGTATAATTAAGTTGTATTTATATTCTGTACCATGTATTTGACGACTCAGAATAGGCGATGTATACCTAATTTGGGGGTGTCACAGTTGGTATCAAAGCTTAAGGATATGATCCCTGGCTAAGATGTGAGACTAGAACTAGGAGGGGAGAGACGGGGAATTCGTTCGCTACTATGACCTACCTAAGTTTATTTGGTATTTAATTGGTCAGTCAGAGTGTAGGGATAATATGTTTCATGTCAATTAACCCTTGTTTTGTGGCAGTATTTGAATATGGCATCCAAGAATGTTGAGAACATCAATGGAGCACAGGAGACCGTTGAGTCTCCACAGATCAATAACCAGGACAATGTGCATCAGGAAGGCGACAATCCTCATGCAAACAACAACACTGACCAAATGATGAACGATGGAATGTTCCGAGGCTTCATGCAATTCATGCAACATCAGGCGAGAGCGGCTCCTGTCCAAAATATAGGTGGAAACACTGACAACTCTCGGACGGTCACCGCCAAATAGTTCAAGGAGCTGGGACCACCGGAGTTTATTGGAGAGCCAAAACCACTTAAGGCGGAAGCATGGATAAAGCAGATAACCAAGATATTTGATGTCTTGGGATTCTCGAGAACAAAGGTTCCTTCGCCACCTTTTGTGTTTGCGTGAAGAGGTAGATTCTTGGTGGGAATCAGTAAAAGCATACCGACTGGCGCACTCAAGATGTCTTGGGAGAAGTTCCAAGAGCTGTTCAACGACAAGTACTTTCCCGAAAGTACTTTCCCGAAAGTATTCGTCACATGAAGGAGGTGGAGTTTATCAAGTTGGAACAAAACAATATGACCGTTTCACAATACGAGGCTAAATTTGTAGAGTTATCCTGGTTTGCATCCCATTTGGTTGATAATGAGGAGCGAATGACCCAAATATTTTTAAGAGGTTTGAAAGCGAGAATCGACAATATCTTATTTCATAAAGCGTGTTTGTATTCGGATGTTGTAAATAGGGCTCGGTTGTTGGAGCGCGATAACGAGTCAACGCAACCAAGAGAAAGCGGTAAATGAGAATGAAAATACCGGTGGTAATTGATCATGAAGCGGTGACAACAAACGTGAGAGGAATCAACATTCCGAAATGGTAACCACTTGGTGGTAATCATAGCCAAGACAATAAAATGGACATTTCAAGAAAAGGAGATTCAACAATGATGGAAAGACGTCAAGACCAACACCCGTTGTTAAGGAAGGAGAACGACCACCTATCATATGCTTCAAATATGGAGGGCAGGGACACAACAGTCCAAACTGGCGATGCCATCCAAAGCATGTTATAATTGTGGAAGAGAATGTCAATTAGCTCAATTTTGTCGTTCACCGAAGACAAATTCAGCAAGGATGGAGGCACCGAAGGTCGTCCCAGAAAAGTCAAAGCCGGTAGTACAAGGGAGAGCGTTTGTTGTGACCTCCCAGAAAACAAAGAACCCGAACGAGGTTATCACGGGTAAGTTTATCATAAACTCTAGTGAAGTCTATACCTTATTTGATACCGGTTCTACCCATTCTTTTATTTTTCCTACTTGCGCTCAACGTTTAAATTTGACTCCGGAGAAATTAGACTTTGACTTATCTATTGAAACTCCATTAAAAGAAACCTTCATTACATCCACTGTTTATAAGTCTTGTTTAATTCAAATCCAGAATCGCATACGTTACTCCGTCGATCTTATCTCCTTAAAAATACTTGCATTTGACATGATTCTAGGGATTGATTGGTTAACTACTCATCATGCTAAAATTGATTGTTTTTGTAAGGTTGTTAGCTTTCATATTCCTAATAAACCTATTATGCGAATTCAAGTGACCAAACCATTAAAATCAATCACGGTCATCTCAAGCCATAAAGCTATTCGTTTATTGAAAAACGGATTTCAAGCTTTCTTAGCTCATGTCACGGATTTAAACAAAAATACCTCAGATTTGAAGGATATTTCTATTGTTAATAAATTTCCTGACGTATTCCCTGAAGAACTTCCTGGCCTACCCCCAAAGCGTGAAGTTGAATTTTGTATCGACCTTGAACCCTGTACAAAACCCATTTCCAAAGCCCCATATCGAATGGCTCCTATTGAACTTCAGGAGTTAAAGACCCAATTACAGGAATTGTTAGACATTGGTTTCATTCGTCTTAGTACGTCTCCTTGGGGTGCTCCTATTCTATTCGTGAAGAAAAAAGATGGGAGTATGAGACTTTGTATTGATTATCGGGAGTTGAATCATGTCACCATCAAAAATAGGTACCCATTGCCACGTATTGATGACCTATTTGATTAGTTACAAGGAGCACAATTTTTTAAAGATCGATCTTCGTTATGGATATCATCAGCTGAAGGTTAAAACTGAGGATATTCCAAAGTCTGCCTTCAGAACTCGGTACGGGCATTATAAATTCTTCGTCATGTCTTTTGGATTGACTAATGCTCCTGCCGCCTTCATGGATATGATGAACCGAGTATTCAAGGAATATTTGGATCACTTTGTGGTCGTCTTTATTGATGACATCCTTATTTATTCCAAATGCCGTGAAGATCATGAGCAACACTTGAGGCTGATACTCCAAAAGTTTCGTGAATATAAGCTTTATGCCAAGTTAAAGAAATGCGAGTTCTGGCTTGAGGAAGTAGCATTCCTTGGGCACGTAGTATCAAGTCATGGAATGCCCATTGACCCAGTAAAGATTGAAGCTATTCAAAGCTGGGAGAAACCCAAATCAGTGACCGAAGTACGTAGCTTTCTCGGTTTAGCTGGTTATTATCGGAGATTCGTGGAAGGATTTTCTCGAATCGCTACTCCATTAACTCAGCTGACTCGAAAAGATACAAAGTTCGGTTGGAGCGAGGAATGTGAGAAGAGTTTTCAAGAACTCAAAAGGAGACTCATTTCAGCACCTGTTCTGACAATAACATCTGGTTCGGAGGGATTTGTCATCTACAGTGATGCTTCGGGCAAAGAGTTAGGATATGTTCTCATGCAACATAGGAAAGTCATAGCCTATGCCTCAAGACAACTCAAAGAATATGAGAGGAATTATCCTACTCATGATCTAGAGTTGGCAGATGTTGTCTTCGCACTTAAAATTTGAAGGCATTACTTGTATGGAGAGAAAGTGGAGATCTTTACGGATCATAAAAACCTCAAATATTTCTTCACTCAAAAGGAACTCAACATGCGACAACGATGTTGGCTTGAACTGTTGAAAGATTATGATCATACCATCCAATACCATCCTGAAAAAGTGAACGTGGTAGCTGACGCATTGAGTAGAAGATCATATGCGGGTACGAGTGCATTATTCACAACACAAAAGCCCATTTTGTGTGACTTGCAAAGGATGGAGATAGAGTTAAAGACTCCAGGGACCCATGTGATGATGGCGAATATAAGAGTAGAACTGACTTTAATTGATAAAGTTAAAGTTGCTCAAGTTACAGATCCGGAGCTGATGCGTACGAGGAAAAAAGTGAAAGAAGGTGCTATGCCAGAAGCAAGAATCGATGAAGAAGGAATACTTCGAGTCAACTCCAGACTTTGTGTTCATAACGACCCTGATTTAAAGTATAAAATCATGATGGAGGCGCACAACACACCGTTTGCAATCCATCTTGGGAGTACCAAAATGTATCGTGATCTTTGTCATACATTTTGGTGGAGCAATATGAAGAGAGAGATAGCGCTATTTATCTAAAGGTGTCTAATTTGTCAACGAGTTAAAGCGGAGCATCAAGTACCAAAAGGTCCATTGCAACCACTTGAAATTCCAGAATGGAAGTGGGAGCACATTATCATGGATTTCGTTACCGGTATTCCCAAAGTTTCTCAAGGCATAGATGCGATTTGGGTCATTATTGATAGATTGACCAAGTCTGCTCATTTCTTACAGATACGAGAAACTTATACATTTGACCGTCTTGCTCGTATGTACATAAACGAGGTTGTAAGATTGCATGGTATGCCAGTATCCATAGTTTCTGATCAAGACACAAGATTCACTTCAAGATTTTGGGTTAGTTTGTAAAAAGCTATGGGCACGGATTTACGATTTAGCTCGGCATATGTAGCGCCCCCAAATCCGGGTATCTTCCAACCCGACAGATGGTGCTATACTTTACAACATTCATACATTCATTCAATTGAAAAGTCTCAAAGAACGAACATAACTTCTATATATTTAAAGTAATATTTATATTTCCCAAGTTCTATACCCGTTACAAAGGTTCTTTGTCATAATATCAGTTAAATTACAACAATAGACCTATACTATTACAAGACAGCTTAGTAATCTGCCTTAGCTTTTCCCTTATCCTTTTTCGATCCTTCGGGACGTTTCGGTCTTAATTTGCATTCATATGGTTCAAGCAAGAGTGAGCATAACTAGCTCAAACAAGTATAACAATTTAATAACAACATGCTTGACACATATAAATCATATATCTTCAATAACTGAACAATAGTTATGAAGTACTATTGATAATTCAAAATAGCACTTCATCTTTTCTTTCAAAATGTTTTACCATAACAACGATGATTTAGTAAAACATTCACTCCGGTCAGAGACCTCGAGTATTCATTCTTTATTGGAAAAGGACAACCCGGAAGCGAGTCCGTAAGCCCGATATTACTTACGAGCACTTCTAGGTGATTAGCCTATTGTACTCTATGATGATCAACACTACATCCATTAAACATATGCACGTTTAAGCATTTGGCAACCTCACGTGCCTGTCGTTTTACCGACAAAACATTTGTTTAACATTTCAGTCTTCTTTTGAAAACCATAACCAGTAGTTGACAAAAGATAGCAACATTTGATAATACATGAATAGATCATCAATACATCAAGTCTAGCCAAAGGAATTGGCTTCAACTTCAACATACTTCAATTCATGCGAAAGAATACATGAATTTCCAAAAACTTGTTCAGATTGAACTGAGACAAGAGTTAGAATACTTGCCTTTAGCGTCTGCTACGGTATTTTAACTTTATGTTCAAGTCGTTCAAGTCTCTACAATACATGATCACATAATGCCTTACATTAGGTCACATATAATCAAGTATGTATATGACTATATCATACCCTTTATTTCAATCTAATTGTGTATTAGATTCATTTACTATTCGTTCGGTTTATCATTACCCTTGCATTTATATTCGACTAGGTTATTTCAACCTTTTCATTACATTCCTTAAGGTTTAACAAAGCATAAACAATGTTACATTACATTCCTTAAGTTGTGTTTACTTCCTTTTCTTTTCTTTGTACTTTAGAAACATTCATTACTATTTTTGTTCGAGAGACCGAGCTTTCAGGCGCCATTTTATACTCTACATCTGCCACATGCATGAGAGCTCTTAATATCATTTTCCGGACTTGGCTGTATGTATGAGTCCTTACTTAATGGGTCACGTATTGTGGCGCCACTCTCCAGAGATTTTTGTACTGTTTATTAATGTACATTTTGCATTAATATATACTATAGTTCGCGTTATATGCGAACTCTTGTAGTGTCTTTCGACATCGTTGCATGCATGGCATGGGTCTTTTTTACTGGGTTGGCATGGTGGCCAACTCTGTGCACCGAGATACCAAATTCGGTTTGTGAATTTTGTGAATTTTGACGATAACTTCTTTATTATAAGTCCGAATTTGCTCGTTCAAAAGCCTACGGTTCACAAATTACATAATCTACATGATCATTCAAGAATTTTATCTATTCGACTTCGTTTCCTAAAAATTCACCTATTGGCTCATTTTTAACGAAAACGATAAACGTTCGTGAACGTTCAACGCTCGTTTCTTCGTTCTAAGTCGGAATCCGGTCATTTTCGAGTCCGCAACTCTTAAATGCCAAATATGACTTGTCTCCATTGGAAAACAATGGTTCCGAGTTCAAACACAAAATTTGACTTCCATTCCGTGAATTTTACGAATTCTACTATTATCGTCAATCGTGCAAATTAAAATAATTCTTCCTTCTTATGATTTGTTCAACATTACAAATGAACTTCATTCATCATGTGAACATCTCAACAAATGTAATACAACAACTTATATTCATTGTTGTATTTTAGACTTATTCTTCATGAGCTTATAACTTGTCATTTATAAACTACTTAAGATTTGATTATTCATGTCTTATGACAATTAAGGTTTCTTAATCATCATACTTATATGTTCTTAACATATAACTTAATTTAGGTATACATGATACATATGATCATATAAATTCTTTTACATTCATATCGTTTCTCTTAATAAACTCCTTACAAGTTCATATTATTTTCACATAAGTTTATAACTTATGCTAGCTTAAATGACTTATTACCAACTTAATTGGCTTAAGTTCATTACTTACTCATTCATGTTTCTTAATCCAACTTTTCTTATCATCCTATCATGGTAGAGATATAAGATAATTGAGAAGAAGTCTTACTCTTTTGAAGTCTTGGTAAGGTAGCTTTCTTCTTCTTCTTACTTATGGAATGACTTATGTTTAGCTTATTCTCTCTAACACTTAAGCACTTCTGAAGTGTTGGATTATTTGATCAACCAACAAATGGCTTGTAAGCTTCCTCTATTTATAGACTTTCCAAGGTTAGGGTAGATTGGTCATTAAATCATCCCACCTCCTTAAGCCACCTCCTTACTATTCATTACTTGTTAACCACTAAAACACATCCTTTGCTTGGTCATTACTCATTTAACTTGGTCATTAATTCAAAGTCTTGGTCACCACATTACTTGGTCATTACTTATCTTGATCACCACTTATATTGGTCATCACACATTAACCATATTAATATGGTTTTGCCCATGGGTATTAATTCATTGGACTCTAACTTGGGCTTGGATTAAATAAATCCTTGGGCTTTGCATTAATAACCACTAGTTGGTTCATTAATTAATAGTTGGGCTTCTCTCTTTAATTCACTTGGACTTGTATATAATTGTTAACCAATCATCCAAGTCCATTAACATTTCTTAATACATATTGTTGATGTATTATTTTCGTATTCTAATTCATATAGAATTTATATACGGTATTTCATCCTTCATACAAACTCGTATAATACTTCGTATTATACTTGTTTTCATTACTCTTGTACAATACCAAGTATCATACAATTATTAATTATTCTTTAACACTTCGCTTTACTTAATGTTTATAAACTAAGTCCACAAGCGAATTATTACATTTTCCATAACTAGATTTTTATTACATAATCCATCTTACCTTGTTATTCCATCATTGCATATTTCTCGGAAACTCAAAATTATATCCCGAGCAAATACCGATGAATAGTGTTTTTCGGAAAATTTCTCGAAAAACTTTTATTTTCGTCTTGGAAATTCAAACACTTTAATTCATCCACGTAGCTCAAATACTACGACATTCTAACATCAATAGGTTATACAATGACAACCATCTTGATAACACATGGAATATGATTTTATTATTATTTAATTTAATAAAATCATTTTACAATAAGATCCGAATTTCTCGGTCTTTTACATTCTTCCCCTTATAAAGATTACGTCCCCGAGAATCTCGTCTTACTTTAATCAAATAGATGAGGAAAATTTTTCTTCATCTTTTCTTCTAGTTCCCACGTTGTTTCTTCAGCATCGTGGTTCTTCCATAATACCTTCACTGATGGTATTACCTTGTTCCTCAGAATTTGCTCCTTTCTATCAATGATCTGCATCGGCGACTCTTCATAAGATAAGTCTTTCTCGATATGAATCGGCTCATACTCGATTACATGCTTATAGTCCGGCTTATATGGACGTAATACAGATACGTGAAACACGTTATGTATTCGTTCTAGGTCTGGAGGTAATGCTATCATATACGCTACCTCTCCCACCCGTTTTAATACTTCAAAAGGTCCTATAAACCTTGGACTTAACTTTCCTTTCTTTCCAAAGCGTATCTTTCCTTTCCGAGGAGATACCTTTAAAACACATCTGAGCCCACCTCAAACTCTCGATTTAGTCTATGTGAGTCGCATACTTCTTCTTACATGCATCTGAAATGTGACGAGACACATCCGAATTAACTTTACCACATCCGCTCTCTGCTGCACCAATTCTGGTCCTAGCATCCGGCGTTCTCCCACCTCATCCCAACACAAAGGTGTTCTGCACTTCCTTCCATACAAAGCTTCGTTACGATGGCATGCCTATGCTTGCATGATAGCATTGTTGTTATATGCAAACTCTACTAGTGGTAGGTGATCATCCCAACTACCTTTGAAATCCATGACATAAGACCTCAACATGTCTTCTAACGTCTGAATTGTCCTTTCGCTCTGCCCATCAGTTTGTGGATGATAAGTCGTGCTTAACCTCAGCTGTGTTCCCAACTGCTCTTGCAAACTCCTCCAAAAGTTTGATGTGAATCGTGGATCACGATCTGACACAATCGATACCGGTACTCCATGTCTGGAAATGATTTCCTTAACATAAAGTTTAGCTAACTGGTCTAAGTTATACTTGACCCTAATTGGCAAAAAGTGAGCCGACTTCGTCAACCGGTCCACTATTACCCAAATTGAATCGTACCCTTTTTGTGTCGTCGGAAGTCCCACCACGAATTCCATCGTGATATGCTCCCATTTCCTTTCTAGAATCTCCAATGACTGTAATAAACCACTGGGTCGTTGATGTTCGGCCTTAACCCTTTGAAGGTCTTGATACATCTTAGTGCTACCAGGATGTATCGAGTACCTCGAACTATGAGCTTCTTGTAACACTTGCTCCTTTAATTCCGTTTCATTCGGAACCCAAATTCTTCCCTCAAATCTTAATAATCCCTCATTATCAAGACTATACTTAACATCTTCCTTCTCGGATAACCGCTTCTTCATTTGATTACACTCATCCGTCTTGAGTTGTACCTCCTTGACCCTTTCTACGATGGTAGATTGCATCTCCGTCGCAAAGAGTAACTGCCCCGAATCACTCGGCATCTTCATTTCTATTTCCAACCTAGCCATCTCTGTTATTAACTCATTTTGAGCCGATAACATAGATAACTTTTCCCGACCCTTCCTACTTAAGGCGCGTAAGAACTACATAGCCTTTCTAGGGTGATCTGAGATTTCACAATCATAATCCTTTATCAACTCCAAACCATCTTCTTTGTCTCATATTCAACTCCTTACGAGTGAAGATATACTTTAGACTTTTATGGTCCGGTATATATCTCATATTTTTCCCCTTAAAGATAATGTCTCCATATCTTTAGGGCAAAACACTACACGGCTAGTTCCAGATCATGAGTAGGGTAAACTTTTTCATAATCCTTCAATTGTCGAGATGCATACGCAATGACTTTGCCATGCTGCATAAGCACACAACCAAGTCTTCTATGCGAAGCATCACTATACACTACAAAATTTCCTGTGCCATCTGGCAATGACAAAACAGGAGCTTCACTTAATCTCTTCTTCAGTTCTTGAAAACTGTCTTCACATTTATTCATCCATACATATTTCACCGTCTTCCTTGTTAACTTAGTCAACGAGGTAGCTATCTTCGAAAAATCTTGGATAAATCTTCGATAGTACCTGCTAACCCTAGGAAACTCCGCTTTACCTCGATTCGGCGTTTTCGATTGTTCCCCAATTCATTACCGCTTCTACCTTATTTGGATCCACTTTGAAATCCCCTCGTCAATGATGACATGACCTAAAAACTGCACCTTTTCTAACCAAAATTCACATTTGGTGAATTTCGCATATAACTTCTCCTTCCTTAGTGTCTCCAACACTAATCTTAAGTGTTCGGCATGATCTTCTGGCATCTTAGAATAGACTAGAATATCATCGATAAACACCACGATGAACTTGTCCAAATATAGTTTGAACACTCTGTTCATCATATCCATAAATGCAAAGCAGTGCATTAAATCAATCCAAATGACATCACCAGAAACTCCTAATGACCATAACGAGTCCTGAATGCAGTCTTTGGTACATCTTCCTTCCTAACCTTCAACTGATGATACCCCGTCCGCAAATCTATTTTAGAAAAATACTTTGCCCCTTTCAATTGATCAAAGAGATCATCGATCCTGGGCAATGGGTATTTATTCTTTATCGTTAACTTGTTCAACTCCTGATAGTCGATACAAAGCCTTAACGATCTGTCTTTCTTCTTGACAAACAACACTGGTGCTCCCCACGGCGAAACACTTGGTTGAATGTACTTCTTATCCAATAGTTCTGTGATTTGAACCTTTAGTTCTTTCATTTCCACAGCGCCCATACTGATGCGGTGCCCTTGAGACCCAGGCCATTGAGTTCGACACACGGTCTCATCACAAATTTGATCTCCCTATCCGGCGGTAAACCCGGTAACTCACTTGAAAATATATCCATGAATTCGTTTACTATAGGTATTTGTTTCATGGTTGCTCCCACTCTCTGGGTATCAACAACATGGCATAGGTAACCTACACAACCCTTCCTTAAAAGTTTTCTAGTTTGTGTCATCGTAAAAGGCAACACGGACGTCCGGCAATTACTACTAGTAAAATACTACGGAGATTGCTTCAACGTCCGATGCTCACACATTTCTTTTGGCAATCTATAATTGCTCCATGATTAATCAACCAATCCATTCCGAGAATTACGTCGAATTCTCCTAACTTTATTGGTATTAAATCTACCGATAACTTACAACCATGTACATTTACGCAACAACTCCTATGAATATCTTCAACATGAATTATCTCTTCGTTTGCTACCTTAATGTTCAAAGGTATAGGCAATTTTTCGGGAAATAATTCTAGTCGCCTAGCAAAATCACATGTTATAAACGAACAAATAGCACCCGAATCAAATAGCACGTATGCATTTATATTGTTGATCGGAATAATACCTACAACTACATCCCCTGATGCCACCGCATCTTGGACCGTCATATTAAAAGTGTGGGCCATTGATTTCCCCGGCTGAGCTGGACCACTAATAGCTAACTTCCCGCTATTAGTTCCCTTATTTCCTTCTATCCCCTTCTTCGGGCAGTTCTTTGCTATGTGGTCAGTTGATCCATATACAAAGCATCCGTGATTCTTCTTCGGATTGGGACAGTTAGGCGAAATGTGCCCTTCTTGTCCACAATTATAACATACCGCCTTACCTTTGAGACAGACTCCTAAGTGAGTCTTCCCGCAGGTTTTACAGGCCTCCATCCTCCTCTTAGAGTCCCCTTGTTTTACTCCGGTATTCCCAAAGTTAATGCCCTTTCTCTTCTGATCGTCGCCACTTCCACTGGCTCCCTCAGTCTTGGTTCCTCCATCAACCTTGCCTTTGGTCTTCTTATCTTTGTGGTACTGGCTAAGAGCCTCATTCCCACCTTTCTAATTATTGCCTTTTTCTAGTATGGTTCCAAAGGAAGTACTTTGGAACACGAGATTCGGCTATAGAGCCGTGGTTTCAAGCCACGCTCGAACCTTCTAGCCTTTCTCACTTGGTGTCCACTTAATGTGGAGCAAATCGTGTCGATTCATTAAACTTGGCAAAGATAACGGGGAACCGCTATCATATCCCTTGTCTCAATTCCGAAACCTCATCTCCATCCTCCTTGCATACTGTGGGAAAATAGTTCTCGAAGAAAATCTCCTTGAACCTCTCCCACGTTAGATTTCTATATCGACCCTAACTTTGGTTTGCCTCTCACCGAAGTTGGCCTCTCCTTCATCAAATAGGTTGCAAAGGCAACCTTTTGTCCCTCCTCAACATTTGCTATAACAAATGCTTTCTCAATTTCTTTTACCCATATCCGGGCTTTTATAGGTCCGTAGTTCCTTTGAACTCCAGCGGACCTACACTTTTGAAATCCTTAAAAGTAGTAGCTCAGATTACTCCGTGAATCACAGGTACATTAGCCTATCGTTCTATTAAATGCAGCTGTTAAAAGATTAACGAACTCCTGCATTGGATTAACCGGACCACCCTCCGGTTGGTTAACATTAGCGCCCTAATTTCGTTGTCTCCTTCTTGGCGACATTTTGCTGTTAAGAAAACAACTCATCATTATTACTTTATTCTTGTTGGTTTGTTATTATTTGCAATAGCACAACAACTCATACTCATTACTCAATATATTCCATAAAAAGATTTATATTGATTCATAACTTGTAGTATATGTGACGCCCCCAAAATTAGGTATACGTCACCCATCTTGGGTCGCCACTTACATGGTACATAAATTCAAATACAACTTACTAATATAAGCGTGGGTATATGATACGACATAAAGCGTGAGTTTGAATACAAATTTTGTCTACTAGATATTATACAAACTCAAAAGGAGTCCTCATTACAACTATTATCACACTATTTCACGAATAGTGAGGACTACTAATGCTATCCTCTGGACCATTACTTCGTTCCCAGGCTTCGTCCCAACTATGTTCTCATTTCACAAGAGAATAAAGTGAAAGAAAGGGTGAGCTCAACTAGCCCAAGAAGAAATATTATGACTAAGATAATGCAGAATAAATTATCATTAGCCTTCAACGATGTTAAAGCGATAAAATACAATAGACAACCAGCTTTAATCTGCGGCGGAATAAGCAATCCATTAAAAGAGTCAAGTAGAGAATAAAAGTCTACTATCTTTTAGGTTTTAAAAGGTTTTCATCAATTTTTATCATTTGAGACTTTTAATAATAAACCACCACATCTAATCATCCACGTACCACGGTCAAGGATTTTCATCAAATTATCAATGGTCATGACTATACCGAATCACCCCCGGTCATAATCATACCAAAAACTATCCATCAATTTGCATTCTGAGCCATCGAGGACTTTTGTCACATCATTTATATCAAGTCGTGATAATACCGAATGATCCTCGGTCATAATCATACTAAGTTCATCTATGCACGTAAGCCAAAGATAACATAATATAACATGAGGATGATGACAATGACATAGTAATTCAATAAAACAAGTTCAAGAATTATTTAATCCATGAATTATTAACGTCCAAATTGTCAACATGATCTTTGTTTTCGTAGAGTAAAATTCAATAATGATCGGAAGAATATTTCCATGAAAAGATCTTTGGATGAAACGCAAATATCAAGGATATTCTAATAATTTCATGGAGTATAGAAGTCCAAGTTTTAACTTATTTGGGTATAATAAAGAATGGAATAACAAAAAGAAATCACCATGCATGCGGTGCAGATGATAAAAGTTATTCCAATGAGAATAATAATAACGGAACCCGGTCGGTGAAATTTCACACAAGCTGGGATGTTCCAATGTAATAATAAAGATGGAACCGGATCCGGTGTAAAACACACAGATAGGATATTCAACAGAATGATAAAAGGCGGAACCGGTGGGTGTAAAACACATGAGCAGGATGTTCCAATGTAATAATAAAAGCGGAAAGCAGTCAGGTGTAAAACACATGCATGGATGTTCCAATGAGAATAATAGAAGGATGTCACCAAGTATAGGGGATTCGGCGTATCATGAGTTATTCCAAATGAGAATAAATAAGAATGGAATAACATAAGGATTTCACCAAGTATAGGTATGCCGCATATAAAAGTTATGTATAGGGTATACCACTTTTACTGAGTTATTCAATGAATAATAATGAATGGAATAACGGAAGTTCTCTTCAAGAAGAAAGAATAACACCCTCTAGTAAAAAGAACTGAATATAGAAGTAATGAAGTAGCGAATATACTCTTCTTCTTTCTATAATTTTTCTCTCTATAGCTTCTCTCTATAATTTTTTCTCTAGAGTTTCAATGAATTCGTAAGAAAATAATGAAGGAATGAGCTTCTATTTATAGGAAAATGGAATGCATAGTAACTAATTCATGAGCGGTCAGATTGATTTACTTTAATCGACGGTCCATATTTAAAGAAAAATCTTTTAAATAAAATATAATATATTCTATTTATATAAAAACATTTTACTATGCAAACACTATGCAATACTATGCAAAACACTATGCAAAACACTATGCAACACTATGCATAATAAAATATAATATATTCTATTTATAGAATAACTTTAATAAAGTATTCTATTTTATATAAAAGATGTTTACATTTTATTACGTTAATAATACTGAATAAAACAAAACGTCATTATCGCATTATAATAATTCATATTATTAATCGACAATAATGGAATCAAACCGAGTGACTTCTCACATAAGCATCAATAATCAATACTGGTAGTGTGCTTTACTATGCAACCACACGACATTCTTTGTTTTTTACTACCGAGAGTAGTTCAACAAGAACCACGGTAAAACTTCCGCCGTTATTTCAATAAAATATTTTTGTCGTTTTCTCAATCCGACAATAATTACATTTGTAGGGTCCACCAATGATTGAGTAGTTGTGCGAATATTCTCGCTAAACCGAATATTCCCCACCAATCGAATATAATATAACCACTTGCATACTTTGCAAAATTTATAAATACTACCCACAACTATAATATTATCTCAAATTCACACCATAATATTAAAAATTATTTCGACAAAATTTAAATCCTTATTGATAAAATCTGGGGTCTCACAATCTCCCCTCCTTATGGAATTTCGCCCTCGAAATTAGGGTGCGATACTGATATGATAAAGAGATGAGGATACCTTGAAAATATTAAATTCATCTTGAAATGCCAAAGCTATTCATTAACTATTCATCTTTGCACTACAAAGCTAAAGATATACAATCAGTAAAACCAATAATCTTGAGACTCGACTTAATAGTATCACAACCATGAATTATCCATGCACCTTCTTGGCTAAGGATATTCGTGTTTTCAATTCTGATCATGATTATACCGAATAATCCGTGGTCATAATCATACCAAGTCTATCAATGTACTACTGACCAAAGATGACTTTTACCACATCCATGAATTAATATTTCATTCTTTGAGACTCATTTCAATAATTAATCCATATCATCGAATCATCCACACGCACTATGTGCCAAGGATATTCATTAGTATCACGACCACTAATTATCCATGCACTACGGCCAAAGATAATCGTGTATTCATTAGTATCACGACCACAAATTATCCATGCACTACGGCCAAAGATAATTGTGTATTCATTAGTATCACAACCACAAATTATCCATGCACTACGACCAAAGATAATTGTGTATTCATTAGTATCACGACCACAAATTATCCATACACTACGGCCAAAGATAATTGTGTATTCAATTACGGTTATGATTATACCAAACAATCCCTGGTCATAATCATACCAAGTCCATCTATGCACGTAAGCCACAGATGACTTTGAACGCATCCATGAATTAATATTTCATTGCTGAGACTCAGCTCAATAATTAATCCACATCATCGAATCATCCCTGCACTACAGGCCAAGGATATTCATTAGTATCACGACCACAAATTATCCATGCACTACGGCCAAAGATAATTGTGTATTCATTTACGGTTATGATTATACCGAATAATCCGTGGTCATAATCATACCAAGTCCATCTATGCACTACTGAGCCACGTATGACTTTCAACATAATATAAACATGAGGATAATGATATAAAGAATCAATCAAATGAGATAAAGGATAAATATTAAACATTTATAATATAATTTATCCAGATTCAAGAATATCCCCATGTTATCAATCACTTAATAATCTCATAATCTAATATCATTAATATTATAACAATATTTTAATCACTTTTTAAATTTATAAACAATTTATCTCAATTGTTTACGCTTTACCATATAATGCATTTAATCATTCAAAAATGCCATACTCATAAGATATCATCACCAATTATCAAATCCTCATCAAAAATATGCATATACTCTATATAGGATTCTCTAGCCATAAAATCTTATTTTCAACTTTGTTACTTCACATAACATATTTAACTCATATGTTCGTAACTAAATTATTTTCATGAAAAATACCAAATCAGCCCCAAAAATATTTATTTTCTGGGATTTAGCATAATATAGTCTCATAATGAAAATATATTTTCTCGGAATTTTTAAAATTCATTTACTATTTTTTAAAATCAATTTCCACTTAATTCCTTAAGAAATTAGCTACCTCAAGTTTAACTCCAAAATTCCCAAATCTTGGCAGGACCTTACACATGTTAACGTGAGCTTCCAGTTTAAATTTCATGGTTATCGGAGTTATAGAACTCCGGTTATAGCGTTTTTAAATCGGAAAAACCTAAATATTGAAAAGAGTCATAACTTGCTCATTTTAAGTCGAGAATGAGCTCCTTTTTGGACAGGAGGTACTTTATACCATATACTTTCATGTCCCAAAAGGCCAGAATTTTTCTCATAATTTAAGTGGCCGAAACAGCCTCTCTAAAATTATGGCGAGAAGCTTTTCGTTTTTTGCAGCTTTGCACTCCTTTGCTAAAATCAGTCCACAAAAATCTACAACACCTTTTCCAGTAATTCCACTTGGATTAGTTAGGTAACTCATAGATCTAACTCTAGGACTTGACCACATTCAAAAATTCAAAATATAACAGGAGATATGGTCAATTGAATTTCATGTTACGTTTTTTCACTAAAATCGATTTTCAACTCTTTGTGATTTCTAAGAAACTTTCATGTTTTCACATACTAACCAACATAACTCATCATAAAACTTACTAATACTTCATATACCCATGATTTTTATTAGTTCTATACTTTTATTATGACTTTCATCATAATCCACGTAAATGAGATCCTTTTAGTTGAATAAATATTTGAGGGTTTAAGAAATGGGTTTTGTCTTTGGGGTCAATACAAAATTCGATTTCACGCTCTAGGGTAGGCTAGGAAGTCTTCAAGAATACGCCAAGAAATTTATTAATGATAGAAATATCATTCAAAAGCGTGACTCTCATCAATACTTGGATAAGACGTCACATTGATACCAATTGTGACTTCTATCCCTTAACCTAGATAGCATCTCACAATGATACCTATAAACTTGCCATCTTCATTCACGATGTCGCCTCTGAAAAGTCGGCGGTGCATTCCACACAAGGAAGTCAACAACGAAAGGATCGGGGCTCTTTACTTATGGCTTGATATGACAATGATTGACTTTAGTGGTTTGGTTACTTTGAATTCGTATAACAGGTTGGTTAGGAATATGAAAGCTAACAACCTTACTAAAAGAATGAGTAGTTAATCAATCATTTTCAAAAATTACCTCAAAGGCAAGTATTTTCAAAGAGATAATATTGACAGGTAACGTGAAAGTGTTTATTTGAAACAACAAGATTAATAAACAGTGGAGGTAACGAAGGTTCCTACTAATGAAGTTTCAACCAATAAGTCAAAGTTTAACTTCTTTGGAATCAAATTTAAACGTTTAACACAACTAGGTGAAATAAAAGAGTGGGTAGAACTTGTATTGAATAAAGTATAGACTTCGCATTAATTTATAATTAACTTACCCGTAATAACTTCGTTCGGGTTTCTCGACAAACGCTCTCGCTTAAATTATCGAGTTTGACTTTACTATAGGGTACATTCCACCCTTAAGTGCTTCTTCACATTCTCGATCCATGATTTGAATCATTATTCTCCGATCCATATCGAATTCGGGTTGGCCGCTATGCATGTGGTAATTCCGAATTCGATGTTGGGTTCTCCCAATTCTTTGTCCAAAAAGCAAAGTCCATTTTATCTATTTTGGCTTTATTGGATCTGGACGTCTTTTTCTACACTATCAACGCTGCGTTGTGCGACTTTTACCCATGCATCGCCTATTCTCCTTCGTTCGATTGTTTCTTCTTTTAGTTGATCTTTGATTTTAAATTCTCGATTCCAACTTTAATATCTTACACCTCGCAAGGCGTGATTTTGTTCGAGCATCACATATCGGGTAACCCAATTTTGAATTGTTGTATCCCTTTGTTCCACGACCGTTTGTCGTTCTTCAACCTCGTTCTTCTAGCTCACGAACACGATTTTGTAATTCTAAGTTTTGATCATAAATTTCTTCTAACCAATTCTCCTCGGGTTCCTCTTCTTCCTCTTCTTCCTCTTCTTCCTCACTTCAAATTTGCTACCTCAAGCAACTAGCTCGGGTGCAACAATTAGTTCTTCATTTACTACGTGGATATCTCTAATTTGTTCCTCGTCGACCTTTGCATTAACCGATTAGTGATTAAAGGTGTCACAACGGTCACATTCACTCCATTGTGAATATTTTCAAATTTGCCATTTTCAAACACCGCCACAACACAAGGGTTAATTAATATATCAAATATTATCCCTATACTCGACCGAGACCAATTAAATACCAAATAAACTTAGGTAGGTCATACTAGCGAAGGAATTTCCGTCTCTCCTCCTAGTTCTTATCTCACATCTTAGCCAGGATCATATCCTAAGCTTTTTGATACCAACCGCGACGCCCCAAAATTAGGTATCGCCACCCATCTTGGGTCGCCACTTACATGGTACATAAATTCAAATACAACTTACTAATATAACTAAGCGTAGGTACAATCGACATAAACTATGAAGTTTGAATACAAATTTTGTCTACTAGATATTATACAAACTCAAAAGGAGTCCTCATTACAACTATTATCACACTATTTCACGAATAGTGAGGACTACTAATGCTATCCTTCGGACCATTACTTCGTTCCCCAGACTCGTCCCGGCTATGTTCTCATTTCAAGAGAACGGTGAAAGAAAGGGTGAGCTCAACTAGCCCAAGAAGAAATATTATGACTAAGATAATGCGAGAATAAATTATCATTAGCCTTCAACAAAGATGTTAAAGCGATAAAATACAATAGACAACGGTTTAACTGCGGTAGTGAATAAGCAATCCATTAAAAGAGTCAAGTAGAGAATAAAGTCTACTATCTTTTAGGTTTTAAAAGGTTTTCATCAATTTTTATCATTTGAGACTCAAATTTTAATAATAAACCACCACATCTAATCATCCACGTACTACGGTCAAGGATTTTCATCAAATTATCAATGGTCATGACTATACCGAATCACCCACAGTCATAATCATACCAAAAACTATCCATCATCGTGACATACAGCCACCGAGGACTTTTGTCACATCATTTATATCAAGTCATGATTATACCGAATGATCCTCGGTCATAATCATACTAAGTTCATCTATGCACGTAAGCCAAAGATAACATAATATAACATGAGGATGATGACAATGACATAGTAATTCAATAAAACAAGTTCAAGAATTATTTAATCCATGAATTATTAACGTCCAAATTGTCAACATGATCTTTGTTTAAGTAGAGTAAAATTCAATAATGATCGGAAGAATATTTCCATGAAAAGATCTTTGGATGAAACGCAAATATCAAGGATATTCTAATAATTTCATGGAGTATAGAAGTCCAAGTTTTAACCAACTGGGTATAATAAAGAATGGAATAACAAAAGAAATCACCATGCATGCGGTACTTCGACAGACAAGGTTATTCCAATGTAATAATAATAACGGAACCGGTCGGTGAAATTCACACGCAAGCGGGATGTTCAAAGAATAATAAAGATGGAAATCAGGTGTAAAAACACATGATAGGATATTCCAGCGAGAATGATAAAGGCGGAACCAGTCAGTGTAAAAACACATGCGAGCAGGATGTTCCAGCGAGAATAATAAAAGCTAGAATGTGTAGGTGTAAAACACATGCATGACAGGATGTTCCAATGAGAATAATAGAAGGATGTCACCAAGTATAGGGGATTCACAGTACTGAGTTATTCCACAGAATAAATAAGAATGGAATAACATAAGGATTTCACCAAGTATAGGGTATGCCGCATATACAAAGTTATGTATAGGGTATACCACTTTACTGAGTTATTCCAATGAATAATAATGAATGGAATAACGGAAGTTCTCTTCAAGAAGAAAGAATAACACCCACTTAGTAAAAGAACTGAATATAGAAGTAATGAAGTAGCGAGAATACTCTTCTTCTTTCTATAATTTTCTCTATAGCTTCTCTCTATAATTTTCTCTCTAGAGTTTCAATGAATTAAGTAAGAAAATAATGAAGGAATGAGCTTATTTATAGGAAAATGGAATGCATAGTAACTAATTCATGAACGGTCCAGATTGATTTACTTTAATCGGACGGTCCATATTTAAAGAAAAATCTTTTAAATAAAATATAATATATTCTATTTATATAAAAACATTTTACTATGCAAACACTATACAATACTATGCAAAACACTATGCAACACTATGCATAATAAAATATAATATATTCTATTTATAGAATAACTTTAATAAAGTATTCTATTTTATATAAAAGATGTTTCGCTTTTTATTACGTTAATAATACTGAATAAAACAAAACGTCATTATCGCATTATAATAATTCATATTATTAATAAACAATAATGGAATCAAACCGAGTGACTTCTCACATAAGCATCAATAATCAATACAGGTGTGCTTTACTATGCAACCACACGTACATCGTACTTTTACTACCGAGTAGTTCAACAAGAATAACCACAGTAAAACTTCCACCGTTATTTCAATAAAATATTTTTGTCGTTTTCTCAATCCGACAATAATTACATTGTAGGGTCCACCAATGATTGAGTAGTTGTACGAATATTTCCCGCTAAACCGAATATTCCCACCAATCGAATATAATATAACCACTTGCATACTTTGCAAAATTTATAAATACTACCCACAACTATAATATTATCTCAAATTCACACCATAATATTAAAAATTATTTCGACAAAATTTAAATCTTTATTGATAAAATCTGGGGTCTCACAGTATAACACTACATTGTTTACATTACTCAGCCTTAGCAGATTACATTTCCATCCCACAATTACTTTCCAAAAATTGGGATTTACAAAAGACTACCCTTTGTTATACAAAAGAGGGTTTTACGTCACTACTAGATACATAATATTTACATATCTATTCTACTTTAGCTATTGCTAGACTACATCTGTTGTAGGGCATTCTCGAAATCCTTCTTTGGCCGAATCCAAGCAATTACATCTCTACCGATAGTGTGCCGGGTTCCGCCTCGCTTCTATCTCGATATCCATTATCTCTCTGCTTTGAAATCTACGTGAGAACTCCTATGTATATAGGACATCCTCTCCAACTTCCTCTTTTTAGTCTTTAGCTCCTGCTTGAGCTCAAAGACTTCACATTTCAGCTCTCGGACCTTGTCCTTAGCTAAAATTCTATCATCATGCTCCTCTTCCCATATTCCCTCCATGCTAGCCTTATCCTCACAGACAACTTGGAGTTCCTCTTTCAACTCCTTATCCTCTTGGCAGTAATGGACATTCCCATCCAATACCGACATAAACAATGCTTTCATTGATTCCCCCGTAGACATTTCCTCTGTAGGTGGAACTTGGTCAAAGGACATCACGTCCACCTCCTCCTCTAGCATGCCATCAAATATAGACATGTAGTCTAAATCGTTTGAGTCTCCCGACTCGATGGCCACCAACTCTGGTTCTACAGCTACGGGATTTGGTAGTATCTCTACCCGATTAACTGAATCCTCGCTCACTACATGTATATCTCTATACATGTCATTTTCTCCTGACATCTACAATAAAACAATATAGTTTGATTAGTACACGTCAGTAAAATAATAAAAATACATAACATAATATAATGCATTTTTATAAGGTTACTTTCCATCTTTTACTTCTTTATTCTTTCGTAAGGTTATGACTTAAGGTTCTACTTTCCCCTTAAGTTTTATAACCTGAGCTTTGATACCAACTTGTAGCGCCCCCAAATCCGTGTATCTTCCAACGCGATGAGATGGTGCTATCTTTGCATAACATTCATACATTCATTCAATTGAAAAGTCTCAAAGAACGAACATAACTTCTATATATTTAAAGTAATATTTACATTTCCCAAGTTCTATACCCGTTACAAAGGTTCTTTGTCATAATATCAGTTAAATTACAACAATAGACCTATACTATTACAAGACAGCTTAGTAATCTGCCTTAGCTTTTCCCTTATCCTTTTTCGATCCTTCGGGACGTTCAATCTTAGCTACATTCATATGGTTCAAGCAAGAGTGAGCATAACTAGCTCAGCAAGTATAACAATTTAATAACAACATGTTTGACACATATAAATCGTATATCTTCAATAACTGAACAATAGTTATGAAGTACTATTGATAATTCAAAATAGCACTTCATCTTTTCTATCAAAATGTTTTACCATAACAACAGTATTTAGTAAAACATTCACTCCGGTCAGAAACCTCGAGTATTCATACTTTATTGGAAAAGGACAACCTAAGAAGCAAGTCCAGTAAGCTGATATTACTTACGAGCACTTCTAGGTGATCAGCCTATTGTACTCTATGTTGATCAACACTACATCCATTAAACGTATGCACGTTTAAGCATTTGGCAACCTCACGTGCCTGTCGTTTTACCGACAAAACATTTGTTTAACATTTCAGTCTACTTTTGAAAACCATAACCAGTAGTTGACAAATGATAGCAACATTTGATAATACATGAATAGATCATCAATACATCAAGTCTAGCCAAAGGAATTGGCTTCAACTTCAACATACTTCAATTCATGCGAAAGAATACATGAATTTCTAAAAACTTGTTCAGATTGAACTGAGACAAGAGTTAGAATACTTGCCTTTAGCGTCTGCTACGGTATTTTAACTTTATGTTCAAGTCGTTCAAGTCTCTACAATACATGATCGCATAATGCCTTACATTAGGTCACATATAATCAAGTATGTATATGACTATATCATACCCTTTATTTCAATCTAATTGTGTATTAGATTCATTTACTATTCGTTCCAGTTTATCATTACCCTTGCATTTATATTCGACTAGGTTATTTCAACCTTTTCATTACATTCCTTAAGGTTTAACAAAGCATAAACAATGTTACATTACATTCCTTAAGTTGTGTTTACTTCCTTTTCTTTTCTTTGTACTTAGAAACATTCATTACTATTTTTGTTACGAGGCAGGCATGTACGCCATTTTTATATACCTACATCTCTATTTGTGGCATGAGCTCTTATTATCATTTTCCGGACTTGGTGTTGCTGCATTGAGTCCTTACTTAATGGCATGCATGCCACGCCTACCTCTCGAGATTTTTGCATCTTGTTACGAAAGTGCGGTATACAATATATACTTATAGTTCGCGCATGGTGAACTTTTTGCATTGTCTTTCGATTCATCGCTCCACGTCAAGACATGGGTCTTTTTTTTGCCTAGGGTTGGCGCATGCAGGCCAACTCTCAGGCACCTGAGATACCAAATTCAGTTTGTGAATTTTGTGAATTTCCTAAACGTATAACTTCTTCGTTATAAGTCCGAATTTGCTCGTTCAAAAACCTACGGTTCACAAATTACATAATCTACATGATCATTCAAGAATTTTATCTATTCGACCGTTTGCTAAAAATTCACCTATTGGCTCATTTTTAACGAAAACGATAAAGCGTTCGTGAACGTTCAGCGCTTTCGCTTTCTTCGTTCTAAGTAGGAATCCGGTCATTTTCGAGTCCGCAACTCTTAAATGCCAAATATGACTTGTCTCCATTGGAAAACAATGGTTAGAAGTTCAAACACAAAATTTGACTTTCATTCCAGTGAATTTTACTTAATTCGACGATTATCGTCCAATCGTGCAAATTCCGGCAATTCTTCCTTCTTATGATTTGTTCAACATTACAAATGAACTTCATTCATCATGTGAACATCTCAACAAACGTAATACAACAACTTATATTCATTGTTGTATTTTAGACTTATTCTTCATGAGCTTATAACTTGTCATTTATAAACTACTTAAGATTTGATTATTCATGTCTTATGACAATTAAGGTTTCTTAATCATCATACTTATATGTTTTTAACATATAACTTAATTTAGGTATACATGATACATATGATCATATAAATTCTTTTACATTCATATCGTTTCTCTTAATAAACTCCTTACAAGTTCATATTATTTTCACATAAGTTTATAACTTATGCTAGCTTAAATGACTTATTACCAACTTAATTGGCTTAAGTTCATTACTTACTCATTCATGTTTCTTAATCCAAATTTTCTTATCATCCTATCATGGTAGAGATAGAAGATAATTGAGAAGAAGTCTTACTCTTTTGAAGTCTTGGTAAGGTAGCTTTCTTCTTCTTCTTATTTATGGCATGACTTATGTGTAGCTTATTCTCTCTAACACTTAAGCACTTTAGAATTGTTGGATTATTTGATCAACCAACAAATGGCTTGTAAGCTTCCTCTATTTATAGACTTTCCAAGGTTAGGGTAGATTGGTCATTAAATCATCCCACCTCCTTAAGCCACCTCCTTACTATTCCTTACTTGTTAACCACTAAAACCCATCCTTTGCTTGGTCATTACTCATTTAACTTGGTCATTAATTCAAAGTCTTGGTCACCACATTACTTGGTCATTACTTATCTTGATCACCACTTATATTGGTCATCACACATTAACCATATTAATATGGTTTTGCCCCATGGGTATTAATTCATTGGACTCTAGCTTGGGCTTGGATTAAATAAATCCTTGGGCTTTGCATTAATAACCACTAGTTGGTTCATTAATTAATAGTTGGGCTTCTCTCTTTAATTCACTTGGACTTGTATATAATTGTTAACCAATCATCCAAGTCCATTAACATTTCTTAATACATATTGTTGATGTATTATATTCGTATTCTAATTCATATAAAATTTATATACGGTATTTCATCCTTCATACAAACTCGTATAATACTTCGTATTATACTTGTTTTCATTACTCTTGTACAATACCAAGTATCATACAATTATTAATTATTCTTTAACACTTCGCTTTACTTAATGTTTATAAACTAAGTCCACAAGGGAATTATTACATTTTCCATAACTAGATTTTTATTACATAATCCATCTTACCTTGTTATTCAATCATTGAATATTTCTCAGAAACTCAAAATTATATCCCGAGCAAATACCGATGAACAGTGTTTTTCGAAAAATTTCTCGGAAAACTTTTATTTTCGTCTTAGAAATTCAAACACTTTAATTCATCCACGTAGCTCAAATACTACGCCATTCTAACATCAATAGGTTATACAATGACAACCATCTTGATAACACATGGAATATGATTTTATTATTATTTAATTTAATAAAATCATTTTACAATAAGATTCGAATTTCTCGGTCGTTATAGCATATCATCCTCAGACGGACGGACAGTCAGAGAGGACGATTCAAACTCTTGAAGATCTATTAAGACTCTGTGTCCTTGACTTCAAGGGAAGTTGGGACAAGTTCTTACCATTGGTGGAGTTTTCCTACAACAACAGTTATCAAACAAGTATTGGCATGGCTCCATTTGAGGCGTTGTATGGAAGAAAGTGTCGTTCTCCAGTATGATGGGATGAGGTGGGTGAAGCAACGTTGTTGGGATCAGAGTTTGTACGTATAACTACGAAAAAGATTCAAATGATCCGACAATGTATAAAAACCTCACAAGATCGACAAAAGAGTTATGTTGATCTTCATCGAAAAGACGTAGAATTCGATATTGGAGATCATGTGTTGTTACGTGTTGCTCCATGGAAAGGAGTTACAAGATTTGGAAAGAGAGAAAAGCTCAATCCTCGATTCATTGGCCCATTTTTAATCCTCGATCGAGTAGGAACTGTGGCCTATAGACTTGCGTTACCGTCAAGTATGTCTCGTGTTCATAACGTTTTTCACATATCCATGTTACGTAAATATGTGAAAGACCCGAACCACATTATTGAGTTAGAACCGGACGAAATAGAGGAAGATTTAACGTATGAAGAGGATCCTATTAAAATCTTGGATAAGAAGGAGCATATTCTACGCTCCAAGGTTATACCTCAAGTCAAAGTTTTGTGGAGAAACCACGATGTTGAGGAAATGACCTGGGAGTTAGAATCTGAAATGAAATCAAAGTATCCTCACCTCTTCGACATACCAGGTACGCACCCTAATTTCGAGGACGAAATTTCATAAGAAGGGGAGGTTGTAAGACCCCAACTTTTTGAATAAAGATTAAATTTTCTCGAAATATATTTTTGAATATTATAGTGTGGATTTGATATAATGTTATAGTTGTGGATAATATTTACAAATTTTGCAAAGTACGCAAGTTGTTTTATAATATTCGATTGGTCGGGGAATATTTGTTTTAACAGGGAATATTAGTATAACGGCACAATCATTGGTGGACCCCCCCCCCCCCCCCACAACGGAATTATTGTCGGATTGAGAAAAAGACAAAAATACTTTATGAAAATAACGGCGGAAGTTTTACAGTTAAGCTCGTTGAACTACCCGGTAGTAAAAGTGTGATGTCTGGCGTGGTTGCATAGTAACACACGGTATTGATTATTGATGCTTACGTGAGAAGCCACTCAGTTATATTCAATTATTGCTACAGTAATTGATGTATCATATCTCTCATATTATTGATTCGATTATTGTCATAGTATCATCTGCATAATATGTTATTTTATTAAATCAATAATTGAGACGACAAAGTTATTCAGATTATTAAATTACAATATTTACAATGTCTAGAAGTTCTGTCAAGGAGAGGTTTGGTCACCTAATTGCGCGCCAATAGGGAGAAATCCTTATTGGAAAGCCCCCTCTTTCCTGGGAACGACCTGGTTGATAAATATTGTGAGTTATAATATTAATGATGAATGTTATTAAAATTGAAGTTGTGTTCGGAGTTGAATTTGGAGACGCGGACGTGATATTTGAGTTCGGAACGATGAAATTAGTGAAAATAGTATATAAAAAAAAATCTAGAATTCACTATTTGGTCAAAAAGTCAACAGTTGACTTTTTCAAGTTGACTTTTTTAGGAAAAGTCAAACTTCAAAATTTCAAATTTAAATATTTTTGATAAAAATGGTTTCATTGTGTTAAAATTATTTGTGTTAGGGAAAATCGCGACAATTATTTCGATAATAATTGATGTCTGGATGTTATATTGACCAATCAGGTATTTAATCGGATAAATGAGCAATTGATTGCTATTATTTCACATGATTATAACTATTTGTTCACATGTGTATACTATTGTTTCACATTCTTGTTACTATTAGGGGAGTTGGTGCAAGATTGATAATACTTGCATGACTAAGTTAAAAATGGAGGTATAGATGGAGGTACTATACTGTAATTCGTATTTTCACATGACTAGAACTATTGATTTACATAATTTACTATTGAATCACATTATTTACTATTAGGGGAGGTGGTGCAAATTTGATAATACTTCCATGACTAAATTAAAAATAAAGGAAAAGTTGGAGGTATTCAGATTGAAATTTTTTCGAGCCCCAAACGCGCAATTATCGAAACTATATTTTTCTATAAATAGAAGCTCATTCTTCCTTCATTTCTCACCGATTCACAAAAGCTTTAGAGCGATTATTATAGAGAGAAATTATAGAAAGAAGAAGAGAAGTCGCTACCTCACTATTCCAAAGATCCGCTTTTTCTAAAGGTAGGGAGTATTATTTCTTTCTTATCTATGAAGAGAACTTCATTATTCCATTCCTTATTATTCGTTGGAATAACTTTGATATCTGTGAGCTACCCTATACTTAGTGAAATTCTTACGTTGTTTCATTCTTTATCATTCTGTTGGAACATCACATCTCATGCGTTTCTCACGGACACGGTTCCGTCATTATTATTACATTGGAATATCCTCGTCTGCATGCATTTTCTATGGGACCGATTAGTCTTTATTATTATGTTGAATATATCACATGCATGCGTTCTATCTGGGACGATTAAAATCTTTATTATTCTCGTTGAATATCCTTTACATGCTTTTTCTGCCGGAATTCGATTCCGATTATTTATTATTCATTGGAATAACTCGCATATGCGGCCTATTGCATGCACTCGATAATTTCTTTTGTTATTTCATTCCTTATTATACTTAGTTGGTTAAAGTTTTGACTTCTATACTCCATGAAATTAGTGGAATATCATTGATATTTGTGCTTCATCCAAAGATATCTTTTCATGGACATATTCTTCCGAGCATTCTTGAATTTTACTCAAAGCAAAGATTATCATGTTGACAATTTGGACGTTATTAGTTTCTCGGATAAAATAATTCTTGAACTTGTTTTATTGAATTCTTATATCATTGTCATCATCCTCATGTTTATATTTTGTTGAAAGTCATATGTGGCCTATAGTGCATAGATGGACTTGGTATGATTATGATTGCGAGGTGGATTATTGATTGTAATCATGACCGTAATGTTACAAATGATGTGGTAAAAGTCCTCATTGGCCCGTAGTGCATTGATGGACAGTTGTTGGCATGATCATGGTCATTATTGAATACACAAATATTCTTGGCCCGTAGTGCATGGATAATTGTGGTCGTGATACTAAAGAATATCCTTGGCCGTAGTGCAGGGGTGATTCGATGATGTGGATTATTTATTAACCTGAGTCCCAACGATAAAATAATGAAAAACCTTTTAAATCATAAAAGATAGTAGATTTTATTCTCTACTTGACTCTTTTAATGGATTGCTTGTTCCGCTGCAGTTAAACTTGATGGTTGTTATATTGTATCAGTTTAACACTGTTGAAGGCTAACGATAATATATTCTGCATTATCTTAGTCATAATATTTTCTACTGGACTAGTTGAGCTCACCCTTTTACTTTTATTGTTCTCTTCAGGAAATGAGAACGTAGCAGGGACTAGTCGGGGAACGGAGTGACGGACCAGATGATAGCATTAGTAGTCCTCACTATTCAGTGAAATAGTGAAAAATAAATGTAATAATATTGAATTTGAGTTTGAATATTATCTAGATGACAATAATTGTATTAAAACTCACAGCTTATGTTTTGTCGTACTTTACACGACAGTTGTATAATTAAGTTGTATTTGTATTCTGTACCATGTATTTGACGACTCAGAATAGGTGATGTATACCTATTTTGGGGGCGTCATAGTTGGTATCAAAGCTTAGGGATATGATCCCTGGCTAAGATGTGAGACTAGAACTAGGAGGCGAGAGACGTGAAATTCCTTCGCTGCTATGACCTACCTAACTTTGTTTGGTATTTAATTGGTCAGTTAGAGTGTAGGAATAATATGTTTCATGTCAATTAACCCTTGTTTTGTGGCAGTATTTAAATATGGCATCCGAGAATGTTGAGAACATCAATGGAGCACAGGAGACCGTTGAGTCTCCACAGATCAATAACCAGGACAATGTGCATTAGGAATGCGACAATCCTCATGCAAACAACAACACTGACCAAATGATGAACGATGGAATGTTCCGAGGCTTCATGCAATTTATGCAACATCAGGCGAGAGCGGCTCCTGTCCAAAATGCAGGTGTAAACACTAGCAACTCTCGGACGGTCAACGCCAAACAGTTCAAGGAGCTGGGACCACCGAAGTTTATTGGAGAGCCAAAACCACTTAAGGCAGAAGCATGGATAAAGCAGATAACCAGGATATTTGATGTCTTGGGATGCTCCGAGGAACAAAAGGTTCCCTTCGCCACCTTTATGTTGCGTGAAGAGGAAGATTACTGGTGGAAATCTGTAAAACGTACCCAGCCTGACGCACTCAAGATGTCTTGGGAGAAGTTCCAAGAGCTGTTCAACGACAAGTACTCTCCCGAAAGTATTCGTCACATGAAGGAGGTGGAGTTTATCAAGTTGGAACAAAACAATATGACCATGTCGCAATACGAAGCTAAATTTGCGGAGTTATCCCGGTTTGTATCCCATTTGGTTGATAATGAGGAGCGAATGACCCGAATGTTTTTAAGAGGTTTGAAACCGGAGATACGACAATATCTTATTTCTCATAAAGCGTGTTTGTATCCGGATGTTGTAAATAGGGCTCGATTGTTGGAGAGCGCGATAACGAGTCAACGTAACCACGAGAAAGAAAGCAAACAGAATGAATGAAAATACCGGTAGTATAACCATCATCGAAGGTGACAACAAACGTGAAGGGAATCAACATTCCGAAATAGTAACCACTTACGTGGTAATCATAGCCAAGACAATAAAATGGACATTTCAAGAAAAGGAGATTCAACAATGATGGAAAGACGCCAAGACCAAAGATCCGTTGTTAAGGAAGAAGAACGACCACCTATCATATGCTTCAAATGCGAGGGGAGGACACACACAGTCAAATCTAGCGATACCGTCCAAAGCATGTTATAATTGTGGAAGAGAAGGTCATTTAGCTCGATTTTATCGCTCACCAAAGATAAATTCAACTAGGATGGAGGCACCAAAGGTCGTCGAGAGAAAAGTCAAAGCCAGAATCTACAAGGAGAGCGTTTGTTGTGACCTCCCGAAAGCAAAGAACCCGAACGAGGTTATCACAGGTAAGTTTATCATAAACTCTAGTGAAGTCTATACCTTATTTGATACCGGTTCTACCCATTCTTTTATTTCTCCTACTTGCGCTCAACGTTTAAATTTGACTCCGGAGAAATTAGACTTTGACTTATCTGTTGAAACTCCATTAGGAGAAACCTTCATTACATCCACTGTTTATAAGTCTTGTTTGATTCAAATCGGTAACCGCACGTTACCTGTCGATCTTATCTCCTTAAAAATACTTGCATTTGACGTAATTCTAGGGATTGATTGGTTAACTACTCATCATGCTAAAATTGATTGTTTTCGTAAGGTTGTTAGCTTTCATATTCCTAATAAACCTATTATGAGAATTCAAGCGACCAAACCATTAAAATCAATCATGGTCATCTCAAGCCATAAAGCTATTCGTTTATTGAAAAACGGATGTCAAGATTTCTTAGCTCATGTCACGGATTTAAACAAAAATACGTCAGATTTGAAGGATATTTCTATTGTTAATAAATTTCCTGACGTATTCCCTGAAGAACTTCCTGGCCTACCCCCAAAGCGTGAAGTTGAATTTTGTATCGACCTTGAACCCGGTACAAAACCCATTTCCAAAGCCCCATATCGAATGGCTCTTATTGAACTTCAGGAGTTAAAGACCCAATTACAGGAATTGTTAGACATTGGTTTCATTCGTCCTAGTACGTCTCCTTGGGGTGCTCCTGTTCTATTCGTGAAGAAGAAAGATGGGAGTATGCGACTTTGTATTGATTATCGGAAGTTGAATCATGTCATCATCAAAAATAGGCACCCATTGCCACGTATTGATGACCTGTATGATCAGTTACAAAGAGCACAATTTTTTTCAAAGATCGATCTTCGTTCTGGATATCATCAGCTGAAGGTTAAAACTGAGGATATTCCAAAGATCGCCTTCGTAACTCCGATGACGAGCATTATGAATTCATAGTCATGTCTTTTGGATTGACTAATGCTCCCCGCTTCCTTCATGGATATGATGAACCGAGTATTCAAGGAATATTTGGATCACTTTGTGGTCGCGTCTTTATTGATGACATCCTTATTTATTCCAAAAGCCGTGAAGATCATGAGCAACACTTGAGGTCGACACTCCAAAAAGCTTCGTGAATATAAGCTTTATGCGAGTTAAAGAAATGCGAGTTCTAGCTTGAGGAAGTAGCATTCCTTGGGCACGTAGTATCAAGTCATGGAATATCCGTTGACCCCTAAGAAAGATTGAAGCTATTCAAAGCGGGAGCAACCCAAATCGTTGATCGAAGCACGTAGCTTTCTCGGTTTATTGGTTATTATCGGAGATTCGTGGAAGGATTTTCTCTAATCGCTACTCCATTAACTCGGTGACTTTCGGAAAGATACAAAGTTCTATTGGAGCGAGGAATGTGAGAAGAGTTTTCAAGAACTCAAAAGGAGACTCATTTCAAAGACTGTTACGATAATACCATCTGGTTCGAAGGGATTTGTCATCTACAGTGATGCTTCAGGCAAAGGGTTAGGATGTGTTCTCATGCAACATAGGAAAGTCATAGCCTATGCCTCAAGACAACTCAAAGAATATGAGAGGAATTATCCTACTCATGATCTAGAGTTGGCAGATGTTGTCTTCGCACTTAAAATTTGGAGGCATTACTTGTATGGAGAGAAAGTGGAGATCTTTACGGATCATAAAAGCATCAAATATTTATTCACTCAAAAGGAACTCAACATACGACAACGACGTTGGCTTAAACTGTTGAAATATTATGATCATACCATCCAATACCATCCTGAAAAAGCGAACGTGGTAACTGACGCATTGAGTAGAAGATCATATGCGGGTAAGAGTGCAATATTCACAACACAAAAGCCCATTTTGTGTGACTTGCAAAGGATGGAGATAGAGTTAAAGACTCCAGGGACCCATGTGATGATGGAGAATATACAAGTAGAACCGACTTTAATTGAGAAAGTTAAAGTTGCTCAAGTTACAGATCCGGAGCTGATGCGTATGAGGAAGAAAGTGAAAGAAGGTGCTATGCCGGAAGCAAGAATCGATGAAGAAGGAATAATTCGAGTCAACTCCAGACTTTGTGTTCCTAACGACCCTGATTTAAAGTATAAAATCATGATGGAGGCGCACAACACACCGTTGGTAATCCATCTTGGGAGTACCAAAATGTATCGTGATCTTCGTCATACATTTTGGTGGAGCAATATGAAGAGAGAGATAATGCTATTTATCTCAAGGTGTCTAATTTGTAAACGAGTTAAAGCGGAGCATCAAGTACCAAAAGGTCCATTGCAACCACTTGAAATTCCAGAATGGAAGTGGGAGCACATTACCATGGATTTCGTTACCGGTCTTCCCAAAGTTTCTCAAGGCATAGATGCGATTTGGGTCATTGTTGATAGATTAACCAAGTTCCGCTCATTTCTTACCGAATCACGAGAAACTTATACACTTGAACGCTCTTGCTCAGATGTACATAAACGAGGTTGTAAGATTGCATGGTATGCCAGTATCCATAGTTTCTGATCGAGACCCATGATTCACTTCAAGATTTTGGGTTAGTTTGCAAAAAGCTATGGGCACGGATTTATGATTTAGCTTCGGCATATCATCCTCGACAGACGGATAGAGCGGAGAGGACGATTCAAACTCTTGAAGATCTATTAAGACTCGTGTCCTCGACTTCAAGGAAGTTGGGACAAGTTCTTACCATTGGTGGAGTTTTCCTACAACAATGAGTTATCAAGCAAGTATTGGCATGGCTCCATTTGAGGCGTTGTATGGAAGAAAGTGTCGATTTCCAAGATATCTTTGGGATGATGTGACGCCCCAAAATTAAGTATCGTCACCCATCTTGGGTCGCCACTTACATGGTACATAAATTCAAATACAACTTACTAATATAACTGTCGTGTACAATACGACATAAATTGTGAGTTTGAATACAAATATTGTCTACTAGATATTATACAAACTCAAAAGGAGTCCTCATTACTACTATTATCACACTATTTCACAGAATAGTGAGGACTACTAATGCTGCTATCCTCGGGCCATTACTCCGCTCCCCGACTCGTCTCCAACTATGTTCTCATTTCCTAAAGAGAACGGTTGAAAGAAAGGATGAGCTCAACTAGCCCGAAGAAGAAATATTATGACTAAGATAATGCGTAATAATTTATCATTAGCCTTCAACAATTGTTAAACCGATAAAATACAATAGACAACAAGTTTAGCTGCAATGAATAAGCAATCCATTAAAAGAGTCAAGTAGAGAATAAAGTCTACTATCTTTTAGGTTTTAAAAGGTTTTCATCATTTGTTATAATGAGACTCACTTTAATAAATAATCCACATCATCGAATCACCCCAGACCTTTACTACTACCAATGATATTCATCAAATTATCAATGGTCATGACTATCTTAGAATCACCCCGGTCATAATCATACCAAAATTATCCATCAACGCATTACAAAGCCACCGAGGACTTTTATCACATCATTTATAACAAGCCATGATTATACCGAATGATCCTCGGTCATAATCATACTAAGTTCATCTATACACGTAAGTCAAGATAACATAATATAACATGAGGATGATGACAATGACATAATAATTCAATAAAACAAGTTCAAGAATTAATTTATCCAGAATTATTAACGTCCAAATTGTCAAAATGATCTTGCTTTTGTAGAGTAAAATTCAAGAATGATCGGAAGAATATTTCCATGAAAAGATATTGGATGAAGCTTAAATATCAAGGATATTCCACTAATTTCATGGAGTATAGAGTCAAAGATTTAACCAATCGAGTATAATAAAGAATGGAATAACAAAAGAAATCACCATGCATGCAGATCAAGCATAGACAAAGTTATTCCAATAGAATAATAATAACGGAACTGTGTCGTGAAATTCACACCATGGGATGATCCAATGAATAATAAATCTTTGAATAATAAACAATGGAACCAGTCCGGTAAAACACACGCATGTGATATTCCAAATGTAATAATAAATGCGAATAATAAACAATGGAACTGTGTCAAGGTGTAAAACACACGCATGTGATATTCCAATGTAATAATAAAGAATGGAATAATGAAGGAGATCACCAAGTATAGGGGATTCAGCAGATACTGAGTTATTCCAATATAATAAATAAGAATGGAATAATATAAGGATTTCACCAAGTATAGGGTATGCCGTATCACAAAGTTATGTATAGGGTATACCACTTTTACAAAAGTTATTCCAATGTAATAATAAGCAATGGAATAACAACAGCTTCTCTTCATGAATAAGAAAGAATAACACCCCTTACGGTACAACAAATAATATTCCCTACCTTAGAAGAACCGAATATTGGCAAGGTGAAGTAGCGAGAATACTTTTCTTCTTTTCTCTATAGTTTCTCTCTCTAGAGTTTCAAATTGAATTCGTGAAAATAATGAAGCACTAGGCCTCTATTTATAGAAGATTTCTAGCTTAGACATACCATGTGAAAAGACAAGTGGCTCGATTTAATCGGTGATGTGAAAAGAAAAGTGGTTCGGACTCTGTAATGTGAAACGGTAAGTGGTTTGACGTCTCGGTAAAGGTAATTACTATCGACGAAGGTAATTACTATTCACAAGGGTAATTACTATTGACGAAGGTAATTACTATCGACGAAGGTAAATACTATCGATTTAATATAATTACTATTCACAAAGGTAATTACTATTGACGAAGGTAATTGCTATCGATTTAAGGTAAATACTATCGACGAAGGTAATTACTATTCACAAAGGTAATTACTATCGATTGAAGAGACTCTTAGATAATGACATATGGGCCCCCATAAAATAATCAAACTTACCACAAACGCCTCATAATGAGACTCTTTATATACATTAAGGATTGAATAAATATTACCACAAATTATTTTATTTTTAATCAACACATTTTTTAATCTTTCAATAATTATTAATCATTTATAACTTGTCGTCTCAATTAATAATATAACATATTATACTGAGATGATCTTTGTGACAATAATTGAATCAATAATATAAGAGATATGATGCAAGAATTATTGTAGTAATAATTGAGCATAGTGAAAGTGACTTCTCACGTAAGCATCAATAATCAATCTTAGTGCTACTATGCAACCCATGCCAGACATCGCATTACTTTTACCAAGGGTAGTTCAGCAGCTTTTAACGGTAACACCTCCGTAGTTATTTTTATAAAATATTTTTGTCATTTTCTCAATCCGGCAATAATACATTGTGGGGTCCACCAATGATTGAGTAGTTATGCGAATATTCCTAACAAAAAGAATATTCCCCACCAAACGAATATTTTATAACAACTTGCATACTTTACAAAATTTATAAATACTACCCACAACTATAATATTATCTCAAATTCACACCATAATATTAAAAATTATTTCGACAAAATTTAAATCTTTATTGATAAAATATGGGGTCTCACAGATGAGGTGGGTGAAGCAACGTTGTTGGGACCAGAGTTGGTACGTATGATCCGACAACGTATAAAAACCTCACAAGATCGACAAAAGAGTTATGCTGATCTTCATCAAAAGGACGTAGAATTCGATATTGGAGATCATGTGTTGTAACGTGTTGCTCCATGGAAAGGAGTTACAAGATTTGGAAAGAGAGAAAAGCTCAATCCTCGATTCATTGGCCCATTTTTAATCCTCGATCGAGTAGGAACTGTGGCCTATAGACTTGCGTTACCGTCAAGTATGTCTCGTGTTCATAACGTTTTTCACATATCCATGTTACGTAAATATGTGAAAGACCCGAACCACATTATTGAGTTAGAACCGGACGAAATAGAGGAAGATTTAACGTATGAAGAGGTTCCTGTTAAAATCTTGGATAAGGAGCATATTCTACGCTCCAAGGTTATACCTCAAGTCAAAGTTTTGTGGAGAAACCACGATGTTGAGGAAATGACCTGGGAGTTAGAATCTGAAATGAAATCAAAGTATCCTCACCTCTTCGACACATTGTGTCACGCACCCTAATTTCGAGGACGAAATTTCATAAGAAGGGGAGGTTGTAAGACCCCAACTTTTTGAATAAAGATTAAATTTTCTCGAAATATATATTTGAATATTATGGTGTGGATTTGATATAATGTTATAGTTGTGGATAATATTTACAAATTTTGCAAAAGTACGCAAGTTGTTATATAATATTCGATTGGTTGGGAATATTCGCTTTTAATAGGAATATTCGTGATAACTAAGACAATCATTGGTGGACCCCCCCACAACGGAATTATTGTCGATCGAGAAAACGACAAAAATATTTATGAAAATAACTACGGAAGTTTTACCGTTAATGCTGAACTACCCTAAGAGTAAAAAGTACAAGAATACGCTGTGGTCGCATAAGAGCACACAATATTGATTATTGATGCTTACGTGAGAAGTCACTCGCTTATACTCAATTATTGCTACAAGAATTGTTTGATCATATCTCTCATATTATCGATTCGATTATTGTCACAAAGATCATCTACATAATATGTTATTTTATTAAATCAATAATCGAGACGACAAAGTTATTCATATTATTAAATTATAATATTTACAATGTCTAGAAGTTCATCAAGGAGAGGTTTGGTCACCTAATTGCGGCTACCAATATGGAGAAATCTTTATTGGAAAGCCCCTCTTCTCAGGAACGACGGTTGATAAATATTGTGAGTTATAATATTAATGATGAATGTTATTAATATTGAAGTTGTGTTTGGAGTTGAATTTGGAGACGCGGACGTGATATTTGAGTCCAGAACGATGAAATTAGTAAAAATAGTCTATAAACACAAAATTTTTCGGAATTCGCTATTTGGTCAAAAAGTCAACAGTTGACTTTTTTGGGAAAAGTCAAACTTCAAAATTTCAAAATTTATATTTTTGATAAAAATGGTTTCATTGTGTTGGAATTATTTGTGTTAGTGAAAATCGACAATTATTTCGATAATAATTGATGTCTGGAGGTTATATTGACCAATCAAGTATTTAACTAGATAAATGAGCAATTGATTGCTATTATTTCACATGATTATAACTATTTGTTCACATGTGTATACTATTGTTTCACATTCTTGTTACTATTAGGGGAGTTGGTGCAAGATTGATAATACTTGCATGACTAAGTTAAAAATGGAGGTATAGATGGAGGTACTATACTGTAATTCGTATTTTCATATGACTAGAAATATTGATTCACATAATTTACTATTGAATCACATTATTTACTATTAGGGAAGGTGGTGCAAGTTTGATAATACTTCCATGATTAAATTAAAAATAAAGGAAAAGTGGAGGTATTCAGATTGAAATTTTTCGAGCCCCAAACGCGCAATTATCGAAACTATATTTTTTATAAATAGAAGCTCATTCTTCCTTCATTTCTCACCAATTCACAAAAAGCTTTAAAGCGGTTATTATAGAGAGAAATTATAGAAAGAAGAAGAGAAGATCGCTACCTCACTATTCCAAAGATCCGCTTTTTCTAAAGGTAGGGAGTATTATTTCTTTCTTATCTATGAAGAGAACTTCGTTATTCCATTCTTTATTATTCTATTGGAATAACTTTGTATCGTGGGCTACCCTATACTTGGTGAAATTCTTCGTTGTTTCATTCTTTATCATTTCGTTGGAACATCTCACATGCATGCGTTCTACTACGGACCGATTAAAATCTTTATTATTATGTTGGAATATCTCGTCATGCATGCATTTTACGTAGGACGATTCCGTCTTTATTATCTGTTGAATATCATCATGCGTGCGTTTACGCCCGATTCGATTCCGTCTTCTTTATTACGTTGGAATATCCTTTCGCATGCGTTTTATCTTGGGACTGATTCCGATTATTTATTATTTATTCGTTGGAATAACCTCGCATGTGTGTCTATCGCATGCTCGATGATTGATTTTTTTGTTATTCCATTCCTTATTATACTCGGTTGGTTAAAGTTTTGAATTTCTATACTCCATGAAATTAGTGGAATATCATTGATATTTGCGCTTCATCCAAAGATCTTTTCATGGACATATTCTTTCGAGCATTCTTGAATTTTACTCTACAAAGCAAAGATATCGTGTGCCGACAATTTGGACGTTATTAGATCCTCGGATAAAATAATTCTTGAACTTGTTTTATTGAATTCTTATATCATTGTCATCATCCTCATGTTTATATTTTGTTGAAAGTCATCTCGTGGCCTATAGTGCATAGATGGACTTGGTATGATTATGACCGTGGATTATTCGATTGTAATCATGATCGTAATGTTACAAATGATATGATAAAAGTCCTCATTGGCCCGTGAGTGCATTGATGGACGGTTGTTGGCATGATCATGACCATTATTGAATACACAAATATTCTTGGCCCATAGGTGCATGGATAATTGTGGTCGTGATATTAAAGAATATCTCTTGGTCGTAGTGCGAGAGGTGATTCGATGATATGGATTATTTATTAACTTTGAGTCCCGCCGATAAAATGATGAAAAACCTTTTAAATCATAAAAGATAGTAGATTTTATTTCTACTTGACTCTTTTAATGGATTGCTTGTTAGATTGCAGTTAAACTTGATGGTTGTTATATTGTATCGGTTTAACTTTGTTGAAGGCTAACGATATTATATTCTGCATTATCTTAGTCATAATATTTTCTACTGGACAAGTTGAGCTCACCCTTTTACTTTTATTGTTCTCTTCAGGAAATGAGAACGTAGCAGAGACTAGTCGGAGAACGGAGTGACGAACCAGATGATAGCATTAGTAGTCCTCACTATTCAGTGAAATAGTGAAAAATAAATATAATAATATTGAATTTGAGTTTGAACATTGTCTAGACGACAATAATTGTATTAAAACTCACAGCTTATGTTTTGTCGTACTTTACACGACAGTTGTATTGTGACGCCCCCAAAAATAGGTATACGTCACCCATCTTGGGTCGCCACTTACATGGTACATAAATTCAAATACAACTTACTAACCTAAGCTGCGCGGGTACAATACGACATAAACCGTGAGTTTGAATACAAATATTGTCTACTAGATATTATACAAACTCAAAAGGAGTCCTCATTACAACTATTATCACACTATTTCACGAATAGTGAGGACTACTAATGCTATCCTCCGGACCATTACTTGCTCCCCGACTCGTCTCCTCACCTATGTTCTCATTTCAAGAAGAGAACATTGAAAGAAAGGGTGAGCTCAACTAGCCCAAGAAGAAATATTATGACTAAGATAATGCGTAATAAATTATCATTAGCCTTCAACAATTGTTAAACCGATAAAATACAATAGACAAACCGCTTTAATCTGCAATGAATAAGCAATCCATTAAAAGAGTCAAGTAGAGAATAAAGTCTACTATCTTTTAGGTTTTAAAAGGTTTTCATCAATTTTATCGCCGAGACTCAAACTTAATAATAAACCACCACATCTAATCATCCCCGTACCACGGCCAAGGATTTTCATCAAATTATCAATGGTCGCGACTATACCGAATCACCCCCGGTCATAATCATACCAAAACTATCCATCATCGCATTACGTGCCATCGAGGACTTTTGTCACATCATTTATATCAAGTCGTGATTATACCGAATGATCCTCGTCATAATCATACTAAGTTCATCTATGCACGTAAGCCAAAGATAACATAATATAACACGAGGATGATGACAATGACATAGTAATTCAATAAAACAAGTTCAAGAATTATTTAATCCATGAATTATTAACGCCCAAATTATCAACATGACATCGTTTTCAGAGAGTAAAATTCAAGAATGATCGTAAGAATATTTCCATAAAAGATATGGATGAAACGCAAATATCAAGGATATTCTACTAATTTCATGGAGTATAGAAGTCAAAGTTTTAACCAACCTGGGTATAATAAAGAATGGAATAACAAAAGAAATCACCACGCATGCAGATTGCAGATGTACAAAAGTTATTCCAATGTAATAATAATAACGGAACCAAAGTCGTGAAATTCACACCATGTGGGATGTTCCAAATGAATAATAAAGATGGAACTGCATCCGGTGTAAAACACACAGATAGGATATTCCAACAGAATGATAAAGATTTTAACCAGTCGGTGTAAAACACATGCATGTGATGTTCCAATGTAATAATAAAATCGGAACCAGTGTCCTAAAAAACACATGCATGTGATGTTCCAATGTAATAATAGAAGAATGTCACCAAGTATAGGGTAAATCATGTATACAAAGTTATTCCAATGTAATAATAAGCAATGGAATAACATAAGGATTTCACCAAGTATAGGTATGCCGCCAGACACAAAAGTTATGTATAGGGTATGCCACTTTTACAAAGTTATTCCAATGTAATAATAATGAATGGAATAATGTAAGTTCTCTTCAAGAAGAAAGAATAACAATTACGTAAAAGAACTGAATATGAAGTAGTGAAGTAGCGAGAATACTCTTCTTCTTTCTATAATTTTCTCTATAGCTTTCTCTATAATTTCTCTCTCAGAGTTTCAATGAATTCGTAAAGAAAATAATGAAGGAATGAGCTTCTATTTATAGGAAAATGGAATACATAGTAACTAATCCATGAACGGTCCAGATTGATTTACTTTAACTGACGGTCCATATTTAAAGAAAAATCTTTTAAATAAAATATAATATATTCTATTTATATAAAAACATTTTTTACTATGCAAAACACTATGCAATACTATGCAAAAACACTATGCAAAATACTATGCAACACTATGCATAATAAAATATAATATATTCTATTTATAGAATAACTTTAATAAAGTATTCTATTTTATATAAAAGATGTTTCGCTTTTTTATTCGTTAATAATGTAATAAAACAAAGCGTCATTATCGTTATAATAATTCATATTATTAATCTAATAATAATGGAATCAAACCGAGTGACTTCTCACATAAGCATCAATAATCAATACTGGTGTGTTACTATGCAACCACACGACATCGTACTTTTACTAATGAAAGTAGTTCAACAAGAAACTACCAGTAAAACTTCCACCGTTATTTCAATAAAATATTTTTGTCGTTTTCTCAATCCGACAATAATTTTGCTAGGTCCACCAATGATTTTGCCGTTATATTTAATATTCCCTGCTAAATCGAATATTCCCCGACCAATCGAATATAATATAACCACTTGCATACTTTGCAAAATTTATAAATACTACCCACAACTATAATATTATCTCAAATTCACACTATAATATTAAAAATTATTTCGACTAAATTTAAATCTTTATTGATAAAATCTGGGGTCTCACATGTATAATTAAGTTGTATTTGTATTCTGTACCATGTATTTGACGACTCAGAATAGGTGATGTATACTTATTTTGGGGGCGTCACAATAATGTTTGTACAGCCGTTATTTAAATGATAAAAAAAAGTATTTCTATAAGGTTAACAAAAATTTATAAAATGAAATGACACAATATGCTCGAATTTATTACTATTATTACCAAACCATCAACTTAGTTACATTTAAGGATAACTGTGAAACCAAAATATAATCTTGAATGTTTAAAATTTTGCAAATGAACCTCTTTTTATAGGACCTACAGACGGACAGAGTATCAATTATCCAGGGATTAATGGTGATCTAGCTTCTTCCGAAACATAATCGCTAGCAAATCAATTTTTCGACCTTGTAACCATACATACATCAGATAATATATATATATATATATATATATATATATATATATATATAGAGAGAGAGAGAGAGAGAGAGAGAGAAACAATAGTTACATTAGGAGTTCAAACCGCCTTCTAATTATCGATCTTTGTTCTAAATTGGCAATATGTCAACAATGTTAACAACCATGTACCCCATCCGGACAAAGTAACATCTATAGTTTGCAAATATAAACACCAATCTTATGTAAATTGTTACGGGTTTGAGCAGAACCCCTGCACAAAAATGGCTCAAGCAACTAGATACATAAGTACATAACTATCTTTGCACACCAATTTTGAATAGACTTGTAATGCACTTCAAACTTTTCTATGGGTTTGTTTGGTGACTAGCGTTCACGCATTAGCTTTTGAACCTCTAAACACACCACAAAGATTTTGATGCCTTGTGTCATAGAATCAATAGCAATAAGCCCCACTTGTACTAAAAAAAACAAGTTGGTCTTTTAAGGGGTCCGTGACGTGACGTCCGTCCGGCAAGCGATGAAAGAATTGGAGGAAACTTTTTTTGGGCTTATAAAGTCCCTTGCCTTTTAAGGCAAGGTTCAGTAGTAATAAGTAGGTGAAGTGGATGGATTTGGCAATCTGTACATGCTGCCCGGACTAAATATGCAAGCATTGTACCTTGGATGAAACTTGAAGTAGTTTTCTTTCGATCCCCTTCTTACTGAGAAATCTGAAACTCAAATATATCTTTCCACGGGTGGAAGCAAGAAAAAAACTTCGGATTTGTTTTCCCAAATGCTTTGTTTGCGAGTTAAATAAACTGCATTTGAAATAAGTTGTTTCTAGACAAACAAAAATTTCAAGTGCGTTTGAACTTCTAAACACTTCAACAGTTATAGTAGTGGATTGCTTCATCATGCGAACGAGTGAGGGAATTGAAACGTAAATAGAAACTCTAATGCTACGTTTGGATTGAAAGAATGGAATAGAGTAGAGAATGAAATAGATGAGGGAATGGAATGATTTTTTAATATTCTATGTACATGTTTGGTTGATGTTATGAATACATCTAAGAATGAAATAAATAATTAGAAAGTGACTTAAATACCCCCAAATGTTCAAATTTAACTTAAATTTAATTTATATTAAAAAATTAACACATATTTCTCTAGATTTTTTTTATAATTATATTCTTCTTTTTTTTACTATACTTTTTCATATAATTTTTCATTTACTTTTTCATATATTTTTTTTTGGGTGGGGGTGAAGTGGGGGGGTGGGGTGGTGATAAGGGGTGTATACATAATCACATAATATTATTTTTTGGGGGTGGGGTGGGGGTGGAGGTGGGGGTGGGGGTGGGGGGTGGGGTGGGGCGGGTGGGGTGTATACATAATCACATAATATTATTTTTTTTGCGTGGGGAGTGGGGGGTAAGAGGTGTATAAATAATCACATAATATTATTTTTTTTGGTGGGGGGGGGGGAGTGGGGTGTGGGTGAGGGGAGGGGTGAGGTGGGTGGTGGTGGGGTGTGGGGGGTGGGGTGGGGTGGGGTGTGGGGTGGGATGGTGGTGTGGGTGGGTGGTGGGGTGAGTGGGGGGTAAGAGGTGTATACATAATCACATAATATTATTTTTTGAGTTGGGGTGGGGGTGGGGTGGGGGTGGGGGTGGGGGGGAGGGGTGGGGTGGGGTGGGGTGATGGTAAGAGTGTATACATAATCACATATATATTATTTTTTGGGGTGGGTGGGGTGGGGTGGGGTGGGGTATAATATTATTTTTTTTTGTGGGTGTGGGTGTGGGGGGGGTGGGGTGGGGGTGGCTGGCTGCTCCTCTTCGCCTCCTCCGCCTCCTCTTTCGCAGATCGATAGATTGATTGAATGAAAAGAATGGAATCCTATTTTATTTTTAAAAGGCATATTTGTCAATTACTTAAAAATAATAGATGGAATAAATTATTCTAATTCCCTTTCCAGGAATAAAAATTATAATTTTAAATTAACACTTATTCCACTAGAAATACATTATTCCGTTGGAATAAACAAACCAAACAACATTTTTATCATTCCAATGGAATGATTCATTCCATTCTCCCTCTTATTTCATCGATCCAAACGTAGCATAACAGTGTATTTATTTATAAATATGAACTAAAAGACTATTACTTCCCGGCATCCTGAGAGTTAAAATATGTCAACCTGTATAAACTATACACACATAAGTTTTCACCTTAAGATACTTCTCTGCATTATCTTTTAATAGAACTAGATAGACGTTGAAGGTAAGGAAAAGAACCAAAAGGACTGCAGCCTCTACCTGGTCATGAACGTGTGTGCTTGAATTCTTATTTTCCGTCATTGTCGCCACCATACTGCGTGGAATTTCCATTCCAGAAGGTGTTTTTGTCGCTGGTTTGGTGGCTATCATCTTCATCATGTTTCAGTGTGTGGATATTGCTTCCAAAACGAGATGAGGTTGGACGCCTGCTATTTCCACTAGTTGCAGGAGTACTTTGGTTTGGCTGCGCGAGATTCGATCTACCGGTGCCCCTGAGGTTGTTCTGTAGGGTAGGATTTGGACCTACAATATCATGAAGAATAAAATCAGAATGCATAATGCAAAAGATGTTTAGGTCATGGAGATATAATTTTCCTTTTTCTTCCTCAAACAAGTGAGAACTAAACAAATTGCAGCAACAAAGCTACTAAATAACGCAAATTGTGGGAGCAGTTTGATAAAACTCCAAAAATCAAATAAAATTGCAGCCAGACTTTATTGCATAAAGTTAAAGTTATCTAGTTTTGCAAAACTCACTATATTGCCAAGTTCTGCTTTGAGATTCATGAACTGTACTTGGTGATCTGGTACCACCACCAAGATAAGATAAAGGGTTCACGTAGGATATAATCCTTTTAACGAATGAAAGATATCCTTCACTGCTTCCACTTGAGGAACCAATAACATTGGTTGCAGGAGTTCGGTTTCCTTCTTTACGCTGACCAATAGCTTGGCTATGTGGAACCACTATTAACGCTTGCCTATTGAATAGACCCAATTCTGACAAGGTTTTGCCCAAATCTGCACTCACATTAAAAGACAACAGGATTGTAAAAAAATTAAAATTAAATTAAATTAACAAGAATGAATACCCTATTGATCACCAATCATAGTCGTACTTGCTACAAATAACAGTGGTGTTCAACAAAACAAATACAATTTTCACTCCGGATATTGATAGAATCCTCAATTGGCACGAGATCAGACTGTGTCTTGGTGATCAACATATTCATGCATATGCAATTATATATATGACATCGAGAACAAACAGCATCTGTCAGGAAGCATGCTAATACGTACTCCTCAGTTGCTAATAAGAGGAAAAAATGCCTTAATTGATACATTATCATTAACAACATTTTCTTTATTTTTGCAATTTTTTTTATACCATTGTTGACGTTTATTTGAAAGGTAGCATTAGTTAAATGGATTAACAAAGGATGTACTTATACTGAAAATAGCATTCACTAATTTTTTGTTGTTAGGTAAAAAGTATTAACTAATAGCCAGTATTTAGAATATTATCATGGAGGATTGATACCTGGTGGAGGAACTTGTAAACTCTGCTCCTGTTTCTAGTTCAAGTGTTCAATTACAAACTGACTGTTTAGAACTGAGAAGTTTTCTTCTAGTTCTAAACAACTTGTTTTGTTTCTAAGCACTCGTGGAACAGGACCAATGTACTACACCCAACAGTACCAAAATGAGAAATAAATTCTAAACATCTAAAACAAGGTGCAGTATGATACTCAAAAGATGTTGGAATAAATTAACCTAATGATTTTTTTGTTTTATTTATTCCTAATTGCAATGAGAATTATTAATAACAGAAACCCAGAATCTGGTTTAAGCATGGTAAAATTCAGTAGGTGACAGCAGATGTAGTGGAAATTTTATTGCAACAAGAAAATAAGTATATTCTGCTAATTTAAAACTTTAAATTTCTTTATATTATCCTTTTCTTAGGTATCTGTTTTATCTTTTTCTTCTTTTCATCCCTTTATGTGTTACATTACATGTGGGACTCGTTTTCAGCCTATACCCCAACTAGTTTGGGATAAAAGGCATATTCGAGTTGAGTTGAGTTGAGTTAAAAGAAAGTAAGTATATCAGCAGTTAAGTAACATCTTACAAATAAATTAGTAAGTTGTGCTACCCAAGCTGAGGGTATTAAAAGACAGCTATCAAAGCAGTCAGCTTAACTATACGAAGCCAAATAAAAATAGGAAACTGAGTAATCAAAGTTCATACCTTCATTACTGAATACCTTGCGAGGATAAGGTATGGCTAGATCGTAAGAACCTATACTGCTTTCTTGTTTTTCGTCCACATAGTCTTTGACCACTCTCAAAGTGCTCGTCAGAGAGAACTTCTCTTGTAGACTAGTAAAGTCCGGCAATCGGATATTTAAATGAACATCATTAGATTTATTTGCAGAAAAATCCAAACCGTCATCCTTCTCATCTTTGAAAATTTCAGTATGTACAGCTTCATTTGCTTCATTGGCAATCACTTGAGAAGTGGCCTCTTTGGCTTCTGATCGTGGATCAATCAAGTTCTCTTTTGGGACAGGATATCCAACTTCCTCACTGACGGGCTTATGCCTGTCTGCAATGTTATCTGGATTCGTCTTCACAGGATCAAGTGATTCATGAACTTTTGAAGGAGAAGACTGTTCAGCATGACCACTACCAGATTCATTATCTGGGGCATGAAACCATTAAGACAAATTCTACTCCAGTGATATTAGTTAGAATTTACCTTACGAGCATGTTTAGAATATTTATTTTCATCTACTGCCTCAGAATTTGAAGTTGTTTTTGCCTCTGATGAATGGACATGTTTATCCATTGAAGGCGATGGAACATCTGAACTTGAAGAAGTTCCTTGACCAGGTGAGTTAGAATCAGTCCCCCCATGAGTAAGTTGTTCAGTTTTCTTTACCGCAAGTGCAGCAGTCAGGACACTTGCAGTTGTCTCCTGCAATTTATAATAAATTATCATACCATATTACACTGAAGGTAATAATAGCACAATGGCAAATAATAGCACCTGTGGCAAAAAAGGAGAGGGAAAGAAAAGCAAGTGCACGGTTAGAAAGCGCCTTGTTTTTATGGTGGTCATGGTTTAAAAGAAAGATAAAGAATGAGAAAGAGAGGTGAGGGACCTATCCAAAGAGGAAATTGTTAGAAACTCCCTCAAAAAAACAAATCTTCAACTCCGAATGCCACTATTTTGAATCTTCGATAATATGATGTACATGATATAGGATGCACTTGTAACACATGTAGATAACAAGTCCCATCAAACACAAACAAACTACTTATAGCAATCCAAGTAACATTGATAGAAGGTATTTGTTAGGCCTGACAAAATATGGTCATGGGTTGGTTTTGGTTTACAAAATTTGGTTATGGTTCCATTTAACTAAAACCACATTACCTATTTTTAATATGGGTTGTGTGGGTTGGAACCATATAGTTATGGGTCAAATATAGGTCGATCCATATTTCAAATTTCAAGCTTACCATTATTATGGTCCAATTAAATAGATTATTTATGATATTTAATTTCTATATTCATTCACCTTCTATCTCTAATGTTTTACATTCTTCCTCTATAAAAATGTTTATACACTCAAATTTTTTTAGATTTTCTCTCTAATATTTGTGAAGGATTCTGAATTTGAAAAGTCAAATCTGAATTTGTGAAGTCAACTCCACAATTCTTAGTAATCAGGCTTAAGATATGAATTGTGGCAGAACTGATGTGAAACCAATATATAGAGTACAGCTTGGTCATATATTGAATGAAAAAGTTAATTATGTTTGAAACTCAATTCTTAGTGTTATACTAAAAATAACAAAGTTGCAAAAATGTTATAGAACTGAAGAAATAACAAAGTTGCAAGATAGAAGTATTAGAAAAAAAATTCCTTCTTTTGTCTATGATCTTTCATTGCCTTTTATAGGCAAAATAATGGAACATAAATCCAACCAAGAACTACAAAATATAGATTAGACCAATGGTCTAGTTTTGTAGCCTATTGACTTTAGGAAATCATAATATTATAACACTCCTCTTTGATTTCCTAAGTTAGAAGATTATGTCTCATTAAAAACCTTGTTAAGAAAACCCAGTGGGAAACAACTTAGCGAAGGTAAAAAGAGTACATATCTCCCCTCATAAGGAATTCATTATTCTTTGATGAAATGTTGTGATAAGTCTTTCAATGACGATTCCGATCTTATTCCGAAGTTTTGTAAACATTGCATTTGGTAGTGACTTTGTGAATAAGTCGGCTAGATTATCACATGATCCAATTTGATGCACATCTATATCACCCTTCTTTTGTAGATCATGTTAGAAGAATTTAGGTGAAATGTATTTTGTTCTGTCTCCCATATGTACCATCCTCTAAGTTGAGGTTATACTTATACATAATTGTAGGAATATCTTTGATTGATGGTAATCCGCATGACTCTTGGATATGCTGAATAATTGACCTCAACCAAACACACTCTCTACTTGCTTCATGTATTGCGAGAATCTCCGAGTGATTTGTAGATGTAATTGTCATGGTTTGCTTTGTGGATTTCCAGGATATAGTTGTATCACAATATGTAAAAACATAATCTGTTTGTGATCTCACATCATGTTGATCTAATAAATATCCTGCATCAGCATATCCAACTAATCGCGACGTTAAATCTTTTGGATAAAATAATCCAAGATCTATACTTCCACGGAAGTATCTCAAAATGTGTTTGATCTCATCCCAATGCCTCTTAGTCGGAGAAGAACTGTATCTTGCCAACAAGATGACAACAAAAGTAAATATCGGGTCGTGTACAGTTTAAAAGATACATAAGAGCACCTATTGCACTACTTCAGGTCCAAGAACTTCTTCCCCACTTTTTAGAGGTTAAAATGTATCTTTATAAACTTTTAGAGATCGAACAACTATTGGGGTAGTCAAAGGGTGAGCTTTATCCATATGAAAACGACAGAATCTTTTCAGTATATGTGGATTGATGAACAAAAATTCCAGATGCTAAATGCTCCACTTGTATTCCCAAACAGAATTTTGTCTTTCCAAGATCTTTCATTTCAAATTCATCTTTTAAATAAGTAGCAGTTCTTGTGAGTTCAGGAGTACCTACAAGATTCAAGTCATCCACATATACATCAATGATGGTAAATCCACTTTGTGTTTTCTTAATAAATACACATGGGCATACTTGATTATTTGTATACCTGTCATTTATTAAATAATCACCAAGTCGATTATACCACATATAATGAGAGTTGCAACTTGATTGAATGTGGCGGGACTTTTGTGATTCCGCCATTTTTAATCCTTCAGGAATTCTCATATAAATCTCACTATCAAGTGAGTCATATAGGTATATTGTTACAACATCCATCATACGTGTTTCCAAACCTTCCATGGTTGTCATACCTAGTAAAAAGCGAAAAGTGACTCATCCATTACTGGAGTATGTATCATGATAATCAATATCAGGTCTTTGTGAAAAACCTCGAGGGTTTTGTATCTCACAATTTTATTTTTCTCATTTCGCTTTCGTACAAATACCCATTTGTTTCAAACCGAGATTACTCCCAGCGGTGTTTGGACTACTGGTTCAAATACTTCCCTTTTCAATAATGATTGTAACTCAGTTTGAATAGCATCTTTTCTATTTTGACCAATCTTTTCTTTTTCGACATTCTTCCACGTTTTGTGGTTCAGGATCCATGTCAGAAATCATAGTAATATCTGATGCTATAGAGAAAGCAAATATATCATCAATCATGACTTTGCTCCATTCCCTTATTTTTTCTCATCATGTACATAATTTATTGAGATCTCTTGGTATTCATCTCTTATCCCTTCGGTGAGATTTTGTACATCTACTATTTCTGGGGCGGGTATCACTTCTAGGACTCCCTTATTTGCCTTTAGTTTTCATGGTGCAGTGTCTTTTTTGATTAATCGGTCTTCCACGCTCGGCGTGGGTGTCATTTTTTATTTGTCAATTCTTTAGGAATTAATTTTTCGATATGTATTTCTATCTTTGATAGAGTATTCACCTGATTTTATCACTTTTCTAGCATCATTAAATGCATCTGGCATTTGATTTGAAATATTTTGTAAATAAATAATTCTTTGAACTTCAATTTCACATTGTCCTGTGCGAGGATCAAGTGAATTTAATTTTGATGCATGATATTTCAGATGGTTTTTATTTAAAAATTTCTCTCCTAGGTGAAAATACAAATTCATCAAAGTGACAATCTTCATTTATGAAGAGCTATTGGCCTCACTCGAATGATGGTGCGCAGCGTGAAGAATTGCATAACCCCAAACCGAGGTTGGTAAGTTAGCCCTTTTAATATTAATGGACATGCAATTAGTTGAAGTCTTTTTATTAAAGATTAAAATTTAAACCATTTTGTGCAAGCTTGGCTTTGACGCCGATTATATTCTTTTACCTGCCAAATTATATTCATGTACACTCGTTGCTAAAATTTCTTGCCAAATACCATAATCAATGGCCTTAGTATAATAATAGGGTTGGAGCAATAGGTTAATAGTTTTTCAACATACTCAGGATAGGCATAGGGAAAGAAATTTGATGTTCTGGTTTTTTTTGAGTATGTCTTGAATGGACATTTCCACTTTCTCTCTCCAAGGTTCAAGAGATAAAAACCATTCATTTTTGGATTGATTTGAAATAGCAACAACCACCTGACTACATCCCATTTTATCTAAAATTTCTGCATAAAGCTTGGGGATCTTGTGGAGCTGGAATGCTAGTGTCTCTATCTTCAATTTCTAACCTGAGTTGCAACATGTAGTCGCGCCTTGACAGCTCCCCCCCAAGAAAACTTCCTTTTGTTGTTCAAGAAGTGCTAACAATCCTTTTTCCTTCATGAATCCTGCTCCACTTCAGGACTATTAGCAAACATAGGGACTTCATCATACCGAAATTCTTCTTCAGATTCTAGTTGTTGCTACCATGTTAAATGTTTTCAATGAACTCAACCTTCTCATCAAAGAAACAATTCCCTTCATATTGTGGTGGTTCAACATAAGTGGGTAGACCATTATAACATAGAGTCTCCTCGCAATCCTGTTCCCAACTCCTAGCATCATCACATTCAAGGAATGATGAAAACTCAAACTTGAGATGCTTGAGTTCCTTTTCGTCTTCATTTTCTTCATCACAATTGTTCTTCCTCCGTTGGACATCATCTTTTTCATTTGTTCTGGCCCTTAACTTCTCAGCACGGCTAGGATTTCTAAAAAGTCTCTTATCTTCTCTATGGCCCTGTGAACTGGCATCTTGCTCTTCCTTTTATCACCAACAGGTTAACAAAACACTTCTCATATTCTGAACCTTTCAACTCATTTATACCACACAAGAAATAATCCATTTTTTCATCAATAAGTTGCAACTTCTCATGGGTACAATCTCTGTAACTCAAAAAATCTTGTTTAAGCATTTAGTTGAACACTTGTGTGCATGTCCAACCAAATGAATCACAAGACAATTGTGATATCGAGTTTTTTTAAAATTAATCCAAGCAGTAGCAACACTACTTGAGTGAGAGTAAGTGAGCTTGAGTAGCTATTTAATTGAAAAGTAGACTTCCTCAATGAAACAACCGAAAGTATCCGAAGCAAAAAAAAGTTTTAAACTCAACTAACTAAAGCTTAGTTGAATTTTATAGTAGTAATTAAGCATTGTAGCACCCAAGGATTAGAGCTAGATATCAACACAAATTACCAGTGGTAGCAACAAACAGTAATACTAGCTATATAAGCAAAAACTGTTCAATGTTTAAACTGAAAAACTCTGAAATTTGATTTTGATATTTTTGGTTTTTGAATATTTAAACTACTACTAGATATGCTAAAGCCTAAACAAGTTAATTGGAATCACTAAACTCGAACAAAACAGATCAAAAAACTTTAAATTCTAGAATTTGGAAAAAAATCCGATCTAGAAGAAGAAGTAAAATATGAATTAAAACATGTTTGGGTGTTGATGTTTATGAAAAATATGTTATGCGCTAATTATATATGATTGAAACGAGTAAGATATAAGATATTATTACCTGAAACAAGTGAATAATCACTTAGATTTGTTGAGTTACAGGTTCAGCAGAACTTCTTTTTATGTTGCTTGCTTGTGATTTTGAGATGATGATGAGTTTGTGCTGAAAATAGAGTCTTAGAAGTATAGAAGAGACTAGAACAGATAGAATTTAGATTGGTTTTGAAGGAGAGAAGATTTCAGATGTTGAAGATAGAGAAGGAAACAGAGTATTAGAAGGAAGAAGATGATGATTTTGGATAGAACTTATGCTCTGATACCAATTTGTCAATCTCTTGTTGAAGCCTAACCATAAATAGAGATAGAAACAGATATAGAATTAGAAAGAAAATGGAGGAAGAAGGAGAAGAAAACAATGAATACTCACTGTGTTCGTGAGAGATAAAATGGAGTAGCTGAAAGCTTACTTTTCAATTTCATTCATGAAATTCATAATATCAAACTTGGGATTACTCCACCCATTACACACACACATATATATATATATATATATAGTTACTAAAATGCCGAAAAGTGTAAATATTCCTAACCTACACCACTCTCTTATCCTACACACACATGCCAACAACCTCCACGTGCACACATGTGCATACATAATATCTAACTCTAGAATATACTAACTATTTTAGTTATGCCCAGTTTATCCTTCCTTTTGTGATCCGACACACGAAGAAGTAGTATTCCCCTAATCATATCCTAGTAGACGATAAAAAAGCTTCAAAGTTAAAACACCCACCTGGATGTGAAGATTCAACCATGCCTTCTCAAGACTGGACGCTAGAACTTCAGCAGTGATAAAACCCTCTGAACATTCATTCAATCGAAAAGAACAATATTTGAATTAAGTATCATATGAATTCCTAATTAATTAAGGGGAAAATAAAGTTCAATTCAAAAAACACAACATACCATGTTGCCAAAGTTGTAGACCATTGTATGCAATCACTGTTATACAAGGGGCAGATTTCTGGGGGTCTATACAGGTTGATGTAAGGCCACATTCTTGATTATAAATACCACATAAGGCTTGAGATGAATTACTTGCTAAAACACTAGAACAATAATAGCACCAAAAAAGATACAAATGAATTTCACAATTATATCTCTATATTACGTGACTTGATTCCATACATTGTTTTGCCTCAAAAAAAAACTTAGCATAAGAACATAATGAAAATTGGATTTTAATTAATTTGTTAGCCGAAAATGTTATATGCTAATATTCTTATGGGGAAAAAACCATAAAAGAGTTTTTTCTACTAGGAATGTTCTTCCATGTTTTTACAGTTGAACTTCATGAATTTTCAAACACTTCAATGACAATCAGAACAAATTATGATCATTTAAATTTAACATATTACATACTTGGGGAACTTAAAATGGGACAAAGTCAAACAAGTTAGTAGATACTCTTACTGACCTAAACATGGTACTCTTATATACCGATACTCTAATTTATCGCACTAAAACATTTTTTTGCATTGTTGTTTTACTTGTAAGTTACACAAATATCAATATTCTAACTTAATATTGGATGCACAAACATCACATATTGTACTAAATTATTTATAGAATAATCAACTTAATGATTCTACAAAAACTTTTTTATAAAACTCGTTATTGCATTTAGATTTTTAGAAAATTCCTAAATATAATCACTCTTATAAAGATATCCCAAAGTACTGACTTTTAGCCTATGTTGCTTACTGGGTACACTTATCAGTCCCACGAACGGAAACAAACAACGATCCGGGTAACACTAACATTGAAAGTTCGTATACAATAGAAAGTAGATCTCCCAGCGTGAACAATTTGTTTAATAGACTTTTTCCCACTATGGGAGGGAGCATTGATGTTTTCCCAAAGAAAGTCATGACTCATAAAAAGACTGCTAATATGAAGCGAGTAATTTTCTGGTAACTTTTAGTGCACTACATTACCTAATGGTAGCTGATGTAGTAGTAATTTTACTACAAGCAACCAGAAGAAACATTAGTTTGGCAGCTATTCCACATCAAGTGGCTTTTCAGAGAATGCAAGGTATCTTCTGATTGTTTATGAAAGTGTTTGAATACAAAAAAGCACTAGACAATGACTAGTTTTATATTTCATTTCAAAATATCATAGTTGAAATTAATAATATGGCTGTGTCCAAGAAATTATGTCAAATCTAACGAACTAAAATAGTTCTGAAAAGATTTGTGGCTGTTAACATAACCATTTCATGTATTTTAGGCCCCACAAAAAGCAGAAAAGGAAAAGAAGAAAGAATGAGCAATGAATCATTGCATCAAGATGAAACAAAGTATAACTATAACCTGTCTGATAACCCAGAAAAAGAAAGAGCACAAACACAGTTTGAGCTAGTCATCCACAATTACTTTCTTCATTCTTGACAATTAGATTTTAGATTTGATTACGTACATGGCTTGCTTACCTATTCCAGTTTCTCAAAGCAAGGAGATTTTTACAAGTGGAAAAAAGGAATTTATTAAAGTAGAGGATACATATTGCAGAAAGATGTGCAGCATCAACGCTTCCTTCTGAGATGTGTACCAAAATGCAGTACTTTGATAATGCCTCTGCAACCTGAATGTGTCATATGACTATAAGAACATTTGAGGAAGAACTAAACATTACAAAATCAAATTAAAACTAAAGACAAGGAAAGGGTAGCCGAAGAAACATACACTCAATTCCATCCACATTGACGTTTCTAGATTACTTGATTTGGCATTGTCACCTAAAGATTTAAAAATGAAGCATTTAAGAAAGAATATACTTTGTATTTCAAAATTTAATGAATCAAGTTGCAAAGTTAAAGTTATATTGTTGTAAATATCAAGTTACAGCATGAACCTTTGTGGATCTGGATCAGTTACAAAAGATAATGTAGTTTCTATAGAGCAGTACAGCTGAAAGATATGGATATACATGAGTGAAAGAGGCCTAATTATCGGTTGATTGAGCATGTTATTATCATATGCATACTCATAATTCACTATATGTTTTAATTTTCATTAAGTAAAATCTTAAACTTCTCTATGAAACAGTGAAAGTTTTTAGCTATAAAATTTTAACACCTGCAATTTGCAAGTAAACCATTATGCTAGGACATGCTTAAACTTCTACAAATTATAAGCACTCTTGACATCAGAAGGTCATAAGCAAGATATGATTTGGTTATACCCCAGGTCACCATCGGTTCATCACCATTTCATAATCCATAGCATTTCACTTTCACCTATCTACTACATATATCTCTCGAATCAGATCCTCCCTTCAGTATAATGCTATAGGCTGATTACTGATTAGTACTATGATTTATAGTAGGTTATCGTTGTTGTGACCCTTCACATTTTTTATGAAGTTATTTCTACTCATTGATCTTCAATTGCTTGCTTCCCTATAGTCACTGTTTAGCATAAAGCTCAGAGTAACTGTTGCTCAATGGAGTTGTTGACCAAATTAATGTAGCGCTAATCAAGTGATAGGATCATTCACCTGTAATTCTCAACTCATATATAGAAGAACTGAACTTGAGTACTTAATAATGAAAGAGAAACGAGAACAATTTTTGGTATATTTGTAGAATGGAATTACAGAAGTAACTACTAGTATTGCCAGTATGAGAAACTGAAATTAGGAGAAATCATGCTGATCAAGTATATCATGCATAATGCCATACAATGACAGGAATGCTTTAATGTATCCTGAGCACATTTAATTTCTCATTAATGCACAACATAGACAAATTAGTAAAAGCAGGTTGAAAACAAATGGAGTACATTATATACAAAACATTTACCTGAGATGTAAACTACAAAAAGCTTTTTCTGCCTTTTGGCCTCACTAATTGCTTCAATAACAGAACCTTTAAATGCAAGAGAAGAGATTGAATGTTCCATCTGTCTGAAACACAATTAGGGCTAAATGTTCATTCGAAATGAAAAAAACTCAATCCACAATTAAGGGGTAAGGAACCCACATATTCATTAAAATTTGAACTTTAAGCTAGTCCAAATGGCAAAACATTTTACAACCCAAAACAAGTAAAAACTTGAATAATTCAAAAAGTAACAAATGCTATTTTCAGAGCAACTACCAAAAGTAAACTATAAATGCACAAGTCTCTAATGCCTCTTGAAGCACAGCTTTTACCAAGCGGAAACTAATCTCATGTATAAAGTTATCAAAGCTTATCAAAGCCAAAACTTCATCTGACCAAATGAAAAATCAATGTTAGGTCAATGTTCTTTGTGCTAGTCGCAGTAAGCAGTACACATATACCAAGGGAAACAAAGATACGCTGTAGCACTTAGGAATGCTGATGTAATAACATAATTAGCCAGCCTTACTAGTCCCCCATTTGGGAATGTTAAGCATGCATTTTAAGGGTACTTTTACACCCTCAGTAATTCTATAAGTTATAATTTTCAACCATAATAATATAATTAAGATATAATCTATTAATATGTTTTCATAGTGAGTGTTCTAAAAATCCCCACTTAGGTCCGATTATTCCCCGCCTAGGCACTAGACGGTCCTCTACCGCCTCAATTTGGTTGGTGCCTAGGCCACTAGGCAGAATCAAACCTCTACTTTAAAACTCTATAATACTTAAATGAATTTTTTAAGCCTTAAAAATTGTCTTTTTTGGTAATTATTTTACATTTGTTTAGTATAACAAGTATGTGTAATACAAAAATAAACAAAAAGACCGCCTAATAAAATGTCTACGAAGGCTCCGCAACATAGGTCCGCCTAGTGATTTTTAAAACACTGTTCATAGTGTCTCAAAATATGTGCCGCACACATGTAAAGAAGAGGACAACTTAAGGTGGGCAGAGCGACCAGCATACTTGGGCTTCAATTCTTATGGATGAGTGATTGAAAGTTTATAGCACTCAAAAATTCCCCTATTAGATGAGTTCATAATAATGTCTTATGTATAGCAACAAATTTTGCTTAGGAAATCACCTTCCAGCTTGAAGTTTATTTCTTTCCTCATATAACAAAAAATTAGATATAGCCTAAAACTTGATTTCCCCCCTCCCTAGAAGAATCAAACTATCACAGTTAACATAAGTAGAATTCTATGTTCTCATAGTAAGTTTACCACTTTTACTTCCAAAATCTCACTTTGTTCCGTGCTGCTCCATATTTGTAGCCAATTTTCAGAACCCTAAAATATTAAAATTTTCCACCGACCCAAATCTCAAATAAAGCAAGCACAACGTGAATATTGGTGTAAAAGGATGAACTAAAAAGTTATACTTAAATTTCAATACCCATATAATAAGAATTACATTAGACTTCCAAACCCCAAAAGCTACAGTTCAATTTCTACCAAAAGAGTATATCATTATTTCAAAATCACAGTACAAACCAATTAATATGAGGGAAAATCCAAATCCAATCCAAACCCTAATTTGAAGCATTTTGCAGTAAACAGTTTGGTTGCCATAAACAAACAAACAAACAAAATTGAAGTCTGTCAATCTCAAAGTAATTCATAACTGATAGCAAGATTAAGATAATACCACTTAATGAAACTCTTATTCATATACCGAGGCTCAATTCAACCGAAATTTCAAGCAAAGGAAATCCAGAAATCAATGAAAATTTACACTAGTTTTATGATTTAACTCAATTGATTACTAGAAGAACTAATTTGAGAGGAAAATAGTGGATACCTTTTTGTGAAGAACTGGATGGTAAAGAAGAAGAAAATTAATGGCGATTGACTAGGAAACTGAAATCCGTTGGGTTTAGTTCAGCATATATCTGAGTGCCTTGACGTGCAAAATTATTAGTTGTACAAAACAGACTAGTTACCCGAGTATACTCCGTTTGGCTATTTTTTATTATTAATATTATTGTTTACTCCCTCTATCTCAAATTATCTACACCTTTGACCATTTGCACATTTATTAACAAATCCAATTATTATTATATTAAATTTATCGTTAAAAGTATAATTATATCCATAATTATATAATTTGGGAATTATACACTTCGGAAGAGGATGAATAAATGAAAAGAGAAAATGTGTACTATAATTATTTTAATTGTCTAGAAAAAGTTAGATACACTTAATTTGGGGATAAATACATTTTGGACTGCATCTTGTGACCCATTTACAAGTTGGTACCCAAAGTGAAAAAACTTACAAAATGGTTATTGTACTCGAAAATTGTTCAGATCTGGTGCTTGTACTTTACAATTTTGAAATAATCATTAAAATTGACTAACGTAGTAGATGAAAAATTCTGATGTGGCTTCCTCAACTGACGTGGATAATAATATGTATATGGCCTTAGACACATCAGTATTGAGGGAATAATACTTCTCACGTGACATAAGGGTTAGGGAGAAAGATTAAACGCGAGAGACAATACAGAGAGAGAAGAGCTTCGAAGTCGATCTCATCCAGAGATTCAGATATTCAAGCCTTACAGTCGATTCGGCCAGATTTATATATCCCCAAATTTGTTCGACAACAAAAAGTTAGCATTCAAACCATTATTTTTGATTCTATGTGTTCCATTTTAAGTAAGCACCCAAACCCTTATTTCGAGTGTTAAAAGATTTGTTCCGCGCTCCTAGATTTTGAACTTAATCTTTGTTTATGCTTACTTTATGTGGTTAATGCCCACCTTGTTGGATGTTTGTGGTCGTTTTCCCAAAATTTATTCTCTTGGTGTCAATTAATGATATGTGTTGAATCTACAAATAAGAACACCTCTTGTGCTCTTGTGCTCAGATCACCGCTCATCGCTTAGTCTATGTTATTTTTTGTTTTTTTTATGTTGATGTATATGATTTCATTAATTGTGCACTATGGTGGAGAGTTTGTCACCGAGCCCACGTAACACCATGTAGGAGGGTTGAAAAAGGTTGTCCCTAGTGATCCCGATTTCTTGTGCACTACACGTATAAATGAACAAATGGCTCATATGTTAAGGTACCATACTATCGCTACTCGGTTTTTTTAAATATGGTGAAGGGTTTAGATTAATTCATGATGATGATTCGATTAGAGATTTAATTAAAGCTTCTGTAAAAGATATGACTGTAGAAGTTTTTGTGGATCATAAACTTGACGAGGATCACCCTGATTATCTGAAGAACCTCGATCTACTTAGTAAGCTCAAGAAAATGAAATGAGGAGAACAATGGGTGAATCCTGAGGGGAACAATGCTGTGGATGGTGACTTCACTAGTGATGAAAGTTTTGAGGACTCTGATGCTGACTTGACTGGTGATGATGAACAATTAAGCAGTGATGAAGAGTACCAAAATGCAAGATCAAAATTTAAGGAGTATACTAAACAAATGAAAGAGGTTGGAGATCCCGATGATGATCTTTGGTGGTATTGAGTGCAAGAGGTGGGAGAAAAGGAGGTCTGAAAATGAGACTAATGTATGCATAAGTACACATGTGAAGATGAGACTTATCTACACTCGTGTACACAGGACAATGTTCAAAGAACAATGATCGCAAAAATTCGATGATGATGGAAGAGATACAGATGATACTGATAAGGAGTGGTCACCTAGTGAATATGAAGATTCAGATCAGTTGAGGTCTATGGATGAAGAGAGTGAAGATGCTGAAGAAGTAGATCAACCAGATAAAGCTAAGAGGAAAAAGAATGTGGAAAGAGTAATGATAACATTTGACCCCCTGACCAAGAGGAAAGATATTGACTTCTGTGTTGGAATGATGTTTAGTGGACCTCGTGAATTTAGAGAGGCTATTAGAGGATATTGTTTGGGAAAAGGAAAAGATGTAAGGTACCTTAGAAATACCGGGAAAAAGTTTCATTTCAAGTGTAAAAACCCAAAATGTCATGGAAGTTGTTTCAGAAGCGTAATGGATGGCTCCTCCGAGACACCGCAGTTAAGACATACCGTAAAAAAATATACTTGAAAGTAGGCTTTCAAAAACAGTGAAGGATCACCAAATTCACGGCCGAAGTTTTATGGCAACATAATTAGAAAAAATCCTCAAATGGAAGTTAAAAGACATGCAAGATGAGATCAAGAGGAAGTTTCAATTGACATTACTCTTTGCAAATGTTCTAGGATTGAAAGGTGGCTTTAAGCAATGTATGGGATTTACTAGTGGAACACTATGAAAAATTTGGGATTATGCCATCGAATCGATCAAGTCCAACAAGAACAATACAATTGATGTTCTTCCACATGAAGCAATCCTACGGATCACCCTTTACTTGCAGAGGTTCTATGATGTCTTCATGCTTTGAAAAGGGGTTGGCTTGAGGATGTAGACCCATAATCGCCTAGATGGATGTTTCCTTAAGATCATTGTTGGGGGACAACCGATCTCACTGTGGGTAGAGATGGGAACAATCAAATGTATCCTATCGCACGGGCTATCAGGAGACCGAAAACACCGATAGTTGGAGATGGTTTCTAAAATTGTTGGTCAAGACCGGAGGGAGGTGATGGGTCCGGGTGGACAAAGTGGTCGTTGATCAACAAAAGGGTTAAAAGTTGCTATCGATGAACTTCTTCCTTTCACGAACATAGGAATTGTTCAAGACACATATACGCAAATTTCGTAAAAAGTTCTCATCCCAAGATTAAGGAAAGCTTTTTGGGCAAAGATCATGTCAACATATGAAGCCGAAGTTCAAGAGAAACATGAAAGAGGTGAATAGACTCAACAAGGATGCACATGATAAACTTCAAGAACTAAATCCTAAGGTATGGAGCAAGGCTTTTTTTAAGATCAGATGCAAATCGGGATGTGGTGGAGAATAACATATCGTAATGCTTTAACGCTGGATTGTGAAAGCAAGATGGATGAATTGTATTGATATGTTAGAAGAAATAAGGAGCCAAGTTATGATTAGGCTCCACACTAAAAGGGATGCAATGAAGAAGTCGTGTGATAAGATATGTCCCAGATCGTAAAAAAGCTTGATAAAGCTATTGATGAGTCCGGGAATTGTTCACCATACATGGGGTGGGGAATCAGCCAAAGTTAAGATGAGAGGAGACACATATGTTGTTAACATCGACTGTAAGACACGCACTTGCAGTAAAGTGGATTTGACAGGATTCCATGTGCTCATGCAATTTCAAAGAATATATTTTGTGGAGGAAGAACTCAAACTTATCTTGCTCATCGGGTACAAAAGGAAACATACCTAAAAGCCTACACACACACATGTTAGAGGTTATAAGGCTTTTGGGGTGAAACAAGTTTTCGTAAGATGTTACCTCCTCCAATATGCAATAAAGTCAAGGGAAGACCTAAGAACATGAGAAGGAAAGAAGGATGGGAGAATCCAAAAATCCTACAAGGATAACAAGGAAGGAAGGAAAATGCATTGCTCAAAATGTGTATGACAGTGGCAATAATAAGTGGTAATCATCCCGCCATCAATGGCCAAACAGATGAACTTCACCAAGCAATGTAAGTATTATAAGATGTTACATTATTTTTACTTCCACAGCTTTTGTTTACCCGAAAGTTAAATATTATTGTTTCTCTTTGTCAAAAAAGAGGCGGTAGCTCAAGAGGAAAAGTCAGACCGCATCGCTTTTTCCAAAAATAATTGAATAAACGACATGGTGCAAACCGTAATTCAAACAAGGTATTGTTATATCAATCAATTTCAGCTTATCTTCGACACTTCTCAATCAATTCACTAAACTCTAATCGACACTTTCTTTCTTTACTTCTCAACCAAAGTTGCAAGTTAAGAGGATAAAGACCCCGCTAAAGTACCAAAGCAGGATATGGTGTTTATGTTAGTCCCGAGGGTCTGTTATAGATAATATGAATGGACACAACTCGCTTAGTTTTTGTGAGTTAAAGCTTTTTAAATTGCAAGTATTTCATTTACTTTTATTTGTCATTTTCATATGTAACCATACTTGTGTTTGGTTATGTCAAATGCAGATGCCAACTCCAAAGTAAGTCATATATCAAGATGGATCAAGCGTAAATAACACACCTCCCGCTACAAGAATGTATAGAACCAAACTTACATAAAGCAACAATCCACCAACTTCAAGCACAATGGAAACAGCTTAATCACCAAGTCACTGGAGAACATGAGAGAGATAAGTTGAAGCCAAGAGGAATATGAGATATCAATGTTTAATTATTAAGAACTTTGTTTAATATTTAAGAACTTTGTTTAATATTTAAGATTTTGGGCAACATCAAGTTTGGATGTTGTGTTTGGTTATGCTTCAGGCTTGGTTATGTCAAATGCAGATGCCAATTGATATTGTTAATGGTAGTCAAGGAAGACCTTTGTTATTTTCATCGATATTGTTAATGGGAGTCGTAATAGACCTTTTTATCTTGGATATTGTTAATGGTAGTCAAAGGAAGACCTTTGTTATTTTCATCGATATTGTTAATGGGAGATGTAATAGATCTTTTTATCTTGGATATTGTTAATGGTAGTTATTTTCATTGAAATGGTTGGATTGTCCCCACAAGTGTTTATACCATTCATTCATAATTAATTAATGCAAAAATTTTGTTCACTCATCAAACAATCCTAGCATACTTGCCACCAAATTCTCCGTTAAAGCCTCCTTAATTTGCAAAAAATGAGCATCAAACAAAGAACAAACTAGAAAGACAAGAAACAGAATATGCAAATCATTCATTAATTAAAATGTAACATCATTCATTCATCAAAACAAGAACATTATTCATTCATCAAACAACAACATCCCGCATTCATTAAAACACCAAACAACACCAAACATCAAAATCCATTGAAACACCACCGTAAATAAACCTTCAACCTAACTAATACATTAAAACAAAGCATCATTCATTCAAATTCTAACCCCAACAACACCAAACCAACTAACATCCATGAGCAAATTAAAAGAAACCATAAACATTTTTCCTTTTGTTGAGCTTTGACAATAATCTTCTTTAGCTTTTTAACCTCCTTCTCCAATGGCTTCATCGAATCAAGTTCTCGCCAACTCTTTCCAATCCTTGGTCTTCTCACTATTTTCATTCTTCAATTTAACCAACATCTCTTTCGCTTCATCTTCAACTTTAATGTCAAATCTTCAATAACATCTTTGCCTGCTCAGAAATGGTGGATCGTATCATTTAAAGAAACCGCAGAAGCTCTCCCGTCCTATTACACAAAGAAACACACAAACCATTTTCAACAGAATCATATGAAAAAAAATAAAAAACATCTTTCCAAAATCTTACCCGATAATTAATACACCCAATGAATCGCCTTCCTCGATATTTTGTTCCATCTTTCTTTCGCTTCCCACATTTGCACTATCGCTTCCACAAAGGACACCGACTTGGGAAGTCCGTGTAATCCATTCATTTTTGTTGCATGAACTACAATCTTCTTCCCCGATTTCATTTACAATTCCACTCCAAGACGAGCTCATCATCCTTTCAATTAAACACCAAAAAACCCAAGAAGAAGAAGAAGAAGAAGAAGAAGAAGAAGAAGAAGAAGAATGAGAGAAGAACCCTAATTTTTTCCCCCAAATATCGAGCTTTTTTTTTTTGTTGTTCGATCTCTTCTTTTTTTTGGTGAGCGAGAGAAGAAGGAAGAATGAGAAGAACCTAAAAAATTTTTTTTTCCCCAAATATCGAGCTTCGATCTCTTTCGATTTTTGGCCGATCATCTTTATAAATGGGAAATACACATCAATTAAGCTTTGTTGCCTCACCATCGCCATGTCATCCTTTTCAGATCCGACCAATCAAATTTTCAAACGGAACATGGATGAAACCCTATTGTTTAATCTGATAAGCAACAATTTTCTTAATTTGGGGGTTAAATGTTTTGAAGTCACTCTACTATAAGTCAACTTACAAAGTCATTGAACTTTTTTTTTTCTTACAATAACCATTTTGTAAGTTTTTTCACTTTGTAGATTTAAAAATTTATGGAGTAAAAAAAGAATTATTTTAAAGTAAAATATAAATTAAAAAAAGAAAATAAATAAAAATATACCAAAAATATCAAATTAATTTTTGTTTAATACAAATATAATATTAGAAAAATTTGACTAAGATAATATACAACAAATTATCATTAGTTTTCAACAGGAAAAATCGATAAAATATAATAGACAACAAGTTTTAGATCAACAATTGCAGAGAAAATAACAATCCATTAGAAGAGTTAAGTAGAGAATGAGTTCTACTATCTTCTAAGATTTAAAAGTCTATCATCAATATTTTATCCCTGTAACAACAATCAATATACATCTTTAATCAATATTCATCTTTGCACTACAGGCCAAAGATATTCATTTGTATCACCAGTTGGTCAAGTTCATCTCAACACCTGTTCATCTTTGCACTCTACGGGCCAAAGATATTCATCAGTTAATCATTCATCTTTGCACTACAGGCCAAAGATATTCAGTAATATCATCATTTAGGACTGAGGATGATGAAAAATATTTTAAAGAAAATGAATCCAGAGAGACAGAAGGACAAATATTAAGGATTCGTATAACAGTTTATTCAAGATCAATAATACTCCATAATAACCCATTTTGAAGCAGAATTCAAAAATAAAGACCAAAACATGGATACAATCAAAGATAGTAACCATAATAGACATCTTGGACAAAAGAAGAAAATTTCGTTTTTCTATTGAATAGTGTCAGATTCGTGAATAAAGGCCAGATACGTGAATAGTAACCCCTACACAAAAAATTCCAAATTTGATAAAAATATTCACCAATATTTTAAGATAATGATATCAAGAAAATAATATCATTTAAGAAGAAAATAGCATCCCTTACATCAAAATAACTAAGATTTACGATCGAAATATCGATAGAAAGTCGGAAGGAAACTTGTATAGAACAACAACTCTCAAAGTATATAAATACTCACTAAAAATACGCATAACAATATAGAGAGAAAAGAAAACTTGTTTCTGGTGTGATTTTCAATTCTAACCTAAGCGTCTATTTATAGGAAAAATGCTAGAACGCCATAGGAGACTAAATAATAAAATAGTATTATTTCTATTTCTTTCTTCCACGAATGCTAAGTTGAAAATCAAGGCCAGCCATCTTTGAACCAAAAATCAGCAGCCCACATGTTTTCAAACAAGAGTGGGCCCCACCCATAATTTAATAAAAATTATTTTATTTCCCGAAACTTCAGTAATTCATAATAAATAGCCCTTTTATCAGAAAAAATCAAAACTTGCGTGTTTCTATAGGAAATTTAATTCTCTACAACTTTGTAGAAGAAAGTTTTTCCAAATTCTAATAAAAAAATACCCGAAATCCACAAACGGATGATTTTAATACCCTACTGCAAACAAAATCTCGATAAAATACCTCAACATTAATTTCTTCATTTTTATCCACATAAAAATAAATATATCCATCATTTATATCCACATAAAATAAATATTTTCTTATGATATAAATCAATAATTAATTATTCACAAATAATATTACAGAATCACAATTATGACAACCAGGCCGTTCCCAGGAAAGAGGGGGCTTTCCAATAAGAATTTCTCCTTACTGGCGCGCAATTAGGTGACCAAACCTCTCCTTGACAGAACTTTCTAGACATTTCCAATAATGCTATCTAATAATATTATTCAAATAATATGAATTATTGATCTGATAATAGTAAATACTGTGCAGTGATAATTATTAAAACAACAATAATATAAAATATCAACGCAACAATTATTGAATCAATAAAATAAAATATTGAACAGTAATTACTGTAACAATTATTGAGTTGTACCTTCTTACGTAAGAATCAATGATTCAAAATACTATGATCCACGCCAGACATCGTATTTTAACCAACCGAGTATTCCAACAATTGTTAAGCAGAATAACTACGCCAATTATTTATAAAAACTCAAACTTGTCATTTTCTTCATCCGACAGCTTATTATTACGTTATGGGGCCCACTAACGATCGCTACCATCGCATTTAATATTCCCGACAACAAGAATATTCCACGACCAAACGAATATTCCCGACAACAATGATTATTATTTTATAACCACTTGTTTATTTTGCAAAATTTGCACATTTCACCATAACCAAAATATTATATCAATTTAACACCTTATTATTCACAATAATAATTAGAGGAAATTCGATTTTATTTATAATAAGTTGGGGTCTTACAACATTCCCTCCTTATGAAATTTCGTCCTCGAAATTGACGTACGTACCTGGTGTTTCGAAAAGGTGAGGATACCTTGCTTTCATTTCTGATTCCAACTCCCAGGTCATTTCTTCAATAGCATGGTTTCTCCATAAAAATTTAACTTGTGGTATAACCTTCGTGCGTAGGACATGCTCTTTCCTATCCAAGATTTTAACAGGTACTTCTTCGTACGTTAAATCTTCGGCTATCTCGTCTGGTTCTAAAGCAATAATATGGTTCGGGTCTTTCACATATTTACGAAGCATAGATATGTGAAAAACATTATGAACACGAGACATACTTGGGGATAATACGAGTCTATAGGCCACATTTCCTATTCGGTCAAGAATCTCAAATGGACCAACAAATCTTGGATTGAGCTTTCCTCTCTTTCCAAATCTTGTAACTCCCTTTCATGGAGCAACACGTAACAGTACATGATCTCCAATATTAAACTCCACGTCCTTTCTATGAAGATCAGCATAACTCTTTTGTCAATCTTGTGAGGTTTGAATACGTTGTCAAATCATTTGGTTCTTTTCTATAATCATGCGTACTAATTCTGGTCCCAACAACGTTGCTTCTCCCACCTCATCCCAGCATACTAGAGAACGACATTTTCGTCCATACAACGCCTCAAATGGAGCCATGCATATACTTGCTTGATAACTGTTGTTGTAGGAGAATTCCACCAGTGGCAAGTACTTATCCCAACTTCCTTTTAAATCTAAAACATAGAGTCTTAATAGATCTTTAAGGGTTTGAATAGTCCTCTCTGATTGTCCGTCCGTTTGAGGATTGTATGCCAAACTGAATCGTAAATCCGTGCCCATAGCTTTCTACAAGCTAACCCAAAATCTTGAAGTGAATCTTGGGCCACGATCCGAAACTATGGATACTGGCATGCCATGCAATCTCACAATCTCATTCAAGTACATACGAGCAAGACGTTCAAGGGAATAAGTTTCTCGTATCGGCAAGAAATGGGCAGACTTGGTTAATCTATCAACAATAACCCAAATAGTATCTATGCCTTGAGAAACTTTGGGAAGACCTGTAACGAAATCCATAGTAATGTGTTCCCACTTCTATTCCGAAATCTCAAGTGGTTGCAATGGACCTTTTGGCACTTGATGCTCCGCCTTTACACGTTGACAAGTTAAGCACCTCGAGATAAACTCTGCGATCTCTCTCTTCATATTGTTCCACCAAAATGTATGTCAAATATTATGATACATTTTGGTACTCCCAGGATGGATTGCAAACGGGGTGTTGTGTGCCTCCATCATGATTCTATGCTTCAAGTCAGAATCGTTAGGAACACAAAGTCTGGAGTTGAATCTAAGTATTCCTTCTTCATCGATTTTCGCTTCTGGAATAGCTCCTTCTTGCACTTTCTTCTTCATACATATCAGCCCAAGGTCCGTAGCTTGAGTGGCTTTAACTTTATTGATTAAAGTTGGTTCTACTCGTATATTCGCCATCATCATGTGGGTCCCTGGAGTCTTTAATTCTATCTCCATCCTTTGCAAGTCATACATAATGGGCCTTTCAGATCGACAATAATATCGCACTCAGATCGTCAGATATGATCTTCTACTCAATGCGTCAGCTACTACGTTCGCTTTTCCAAGATGATATTGAATAGTGTGATCGTAATCTTTCAATAGTTCAAGTCAACGTCGTTGCCGCATGTTGAGTTCTTTTTGGGTGAAGAAATATTTGAGGCTTTTATGGTCCATATAAATCTCCACTTTCTCCCCATACAAGTAGTGTCTCCAAATTTTCAACGCGAATACGACTGCTGCCAACTCCAGATCATGAGTAGGCTAATTCCTCTCATATTCTTTGAGTTGTCGTGAGGCATAGGCTATGACTTTCCCATGTTGCATGAGAACACATCCTAACCCTTTGCCTGAAGCATCGCTGTAGATAACAAATCCATCCGTATTTAGATGGTATTGCTGTAAGCAAAAGAAATGAGCCTCCTCTTGAGCTCTTGGAAACTCTTCTCGCATTCCTCGCTCCATACGAATTTTGTATCTTTCCGAGTCAGCTAAGTTAACGGAGTAGCGATTCGAGAAAATCCTTCCACGAATCTTCGATAATAACCAACTAAGCCCGTAGAAGCTACGCACTTTGGCCACCGAACTTTGGTTGCTCTAACTTCAGTCTTTGCTTCAATCTTGGCGGGTCAACAGATACTCCATGTTTTGACACCACGTGCCCAAGGAATGCTACTTTCTCAAGCCGAACTCGCATTTCTTGAATTTTGGCATAAAGCTTGTTTTCACGAAGCCTTTTCAAGTATCGACTTCAAATGGTGCTTATGATCTTCACGGCTTTTGAAATAGATGAGGATGTCATCAATAAAGACAACAACGAATTGATCCAAATATTCCTTGAATACACGGTTCATCATATCCATTAAAACAAATAGAGAGCATTAGTCAATCCAAAAGACATGACTAAGAATTCATAATGCTCTGCATTCAAGTTTCGAAGGCGATCTTTGGAATATCCTCGGTTTTAATCTTGGTGATGATATCCGTAAGCGAAGGTCGATCTTTGAAAAGAATTGTGCTCCTTCAGAATCGGGTCTAATGTGTCATCAATGCGAGGTAATCGGATACCTATTCTTGATAGTGACATGGTTTAATTCTCGGTAGTCAATACAAAGTCGCATACTCCCGTCTTTTTTCTTTATGAATAAAATAGGAGCACCCCAAGGAGATGTACTAGGACGAATGAAACCGATGTCTAATAACTCCTGTAAGACCCCGAAATTTTTTTAAATAAAAAGGAATTTCCTTTATTTATTATTTTGAAATAGTAAGGGTTGATTTGATTAATGTGGATAGTTAGGGGTAAAATACGCAAATATTTCAAAATAAGCAAGTGATTATAAAATATTCATTTTTTGTGGGGAATATTCGTTTGGTCGTGGAATATTCATCATCGTTGGGAATATTTAAATACTGACAGTATGACCATGTGTGGGCCCCATAACTGGAAAGTGATTGGATGAGGAAAACGCACAAAGTTTGGGTGGTTATAAATAATGGCGTGTAGTTATTACCGTTAAGATCATTGGAATACCCGGTGGTTAAAAATACTGATGTCTGGCGTGGTCGCACACAAGAGTAGACACAGATTGCACAAGATTGTTGAATTATTGATCCTTACGTGAAGGCACTACTCAATAATTTTCACAGTGAGTTCTCGCTCAATATTTTATTTTATTGATTCAATAATTCTTTGCGTTGGTATTTTATATTATTATTGTTTCAATAATTGTCATCGCACAAAGATTCCCATTATCGGATCAATAATTCATATTATTTGAATAATATTATTAGATAACATTATTGGCAATGTCTAGAAAGTTCTGCCTAAGGAGAGGTTTGGTCACCTAATTGCGCCGCCAAGAAGGAGAGATCCTTATTGAAAGCCCCTCTTTCTGAGAAATGTACTGGTCATTATAAATGTGATTTCGTAATATTATTTGTGAATAATTAATTATTGATTCATATGATAAGGAAATATTTATTTTATGTGGATATAAATGATGGATTTATTTATGTGGTTATAAATGAAGAAATTATGTTGAGGTGTTTTATCAAGATTTTATCGGATTGGAGGTATTAAAAATTAAATCGGGGGTTTTGAGATATATCATGGGTTATAATTTTAATCCAACCGTTGGATTGTGGTAATTTTTGGGTATGTTATACATACATAAGTTGAGTATATGTCCACAAATTTTGAACCGTTAAAAATTCACGAATGATTTGTTATGAATTTTAAGAGGTGTCTGATTCGGAAATTAGGGTTATAATTGATTTTGGTGGAAAATTCTAGAATTGAGTGGGCCCCACTTGTGGTTGGTGAAAAATGTGCTGAATTTTATTTCAAATGTGGTGGGTGGCAATAGTAGCGGTAAAGCCATCATGTGCTTGAGTCAAGTCTGGCTTTGGTGGCTAACATTTTCCTATAAATAGAGGGCTAAGTTAGAATTGAAAATCACACCGTAAACAAAGTTTTCTCTTTCTCTCTATATTATTGAGTGTATTTTGTGAGTATTTAGATACTTTGAGAGTTCTTTGTTCAAAGATAAGTTTCATTCAAAGATCACTTCCGATCTTTCCTTCCAAGAAATCTTGATTCTTTGAGGTAAGGGATATTATTTTTTTCAGTAATGATATTATTTCTTCAATATCATTATCTTTGAAATGTTGATCTCAAGTTTTTATCAAATTTGGAACTTTTTCATGTCGAGGTTACTATTCACGAAAGTTATTATTCATGAGTTACTATTCATGAGTTACTATTCACGAGTTACTATTCACTTAGTACTATTCATTTAAGCGTGAAAATGTTTTTTTTGTGGAATTTCTATCTTTTGGTGTCTGAGTTACTATTCACGATACTAAGACTATTCACGATATCTGACTATTCACGATATCTGCACTATTCAATTAAAAAAAATAAAATTTCTTCTTTTCGTCCAAAATATCTATTCGGATACTAGCTTTGATCAGATCCATGTTTTGATCATTCTTGAATTTTACACCACTATGATTATTTTTGAGGTATTGTTGGACATGGATAAAACAAAGTACTAATCCTTAATCCTTAATCCTTGTCATTTTGTTTCAATTGGATTCGTTCTTTAAAAATATTTTCATCATCCTCGACCTTAAATGATGATATTATTGAATATCTTCGCCCTGTAGTAAAGATGAATGATTTCGAAGAATATCTTTGGCCACAAAGTGCAAAGATGAACAGTGTTTAAATGAACATGATCGATCGATGAATATCTTTGGCCTTTAGTGCAAAGATGAGCAGTGTTGAGATGAACATGACCGATTGATGAATATCTTTGGCTCAGTAGTGCAAAGATGAATATTTGATTTGAGATGAATATTGATTGATGTTACGGTATAAAATATTGATGATGGATCGTTAAATTCATAGATTATAGTAGATTTCATTCTCTACGTAACTCTTCTATGAATTATTATTTCCATTGCGAATATTGATCCGAAACTTGTTGTCTATTGTATTCTATCGATTTTTCCTGTTGGAGACTAACGATAATTTGTTGTATATTATCTTAGTCATAATATTCTTTATTGGGCTAGTTGAGCTCACCCTTTTCCTTGTTGTTCCATTTTTTTCTCGGGAGGCGAGAATGTAGCGAGTACTAGTCGGGTATGGAATGAAGTTTCTAGAGAGAGTTGTTTAGTAGTCCTCACCATTTTGTAAAATAATGTATCAATAAATGTGATGAGGATTTATTTGAGTATAGATATTGTCAGAAGACAATATCGTATTTAAACTCATTAAGATATATATTGTCGTATTTCACACGACATTTGTATTATTGAAGTTGTAGTTTGCTTCTTGTACCATGTATTTGGCGACTCAGAATGGGTGATGTGTATACCTATTTTGGGGGCGTCACAACTCCTGTAGTTGGACTTTTAACTCCTGAAGTTCAATAGGAGCCATTCGATATGGGGTTTTAGAAATGGGCTTTGTACCCGGTTCAAGGTCAATAAAGAATTCAACATCGCGTTCTAGGGGTAAACCGGGAAGCTCTTCAGGAAATACATCAGGAAATTCTCTAACAACAGAAATATTATTCAAATCTGACTTGTCTTTGTTCAAATCCATAACATGGGCTAAGAAAGCTTGACATCCGTTTTTTAATAAATGAATAACTTTGTGGCTTGATATGACAGTGACTGATTTTAGTGGTTTAGTAGTTTGAATTCGTATGACAGGTTGGTTAGGAATATGAAAACTAACAACCTTACGAAAATAATCAATTTTAGCATGATGAGTGGTTAACCAATCAATTCCTAAAATCACATCAAAAGCAAGTATCTTTAAAGAGATAAGATCAATGTGTAATGTGATAGTGCCAACTTGGATCATGCAAGATTTATAAAGCGTAGATGTGACTAAGGTTTCACCCAATCTGAGTTTCAACAGATAAGTCAATGTCCAATTTCTCCTGAGTCAAGTTTAAACGTTGAGCACAAGCAGAGAGATAAAAGAATGGGTAGAACCCAGTATCAGTAAGTAAGGTATAAACTTCGCAAGAATTCAAGATTAGCTTACCCGTAATCACCTCGTTCGGGTTCCTCGTGTTTTGGCCAGTCACGATAAACGCTCTTCTAGGAACCGCTGATTTCAACTTATCTGGGACAACCCTTGGAGTCACGATCCCCGTTGAACTTGGTTTTGCTACAGAACAATCCCGAGCTATGTGGCCTTCCTTTCCACAGTTGTAACATACCTTGGATTGTTGTGGACAGTTTGGGCTGATATGTCCCACTTTCCCGCATTTGTAACATCTAAATGGCGGTCGTTCTCCTCCCCTAGAATTTCTTGTTGGTGCTGGTGCTGATGTCTTCCCGTCATTGTTGAATCTCCTCTTTCTGAAATTTCCACTTGACTCACCTCTCCTATTATCATGGCCAAGATGACCACCCGAGTGGTTACCGCCTTTGTTCGTATTTTTCCTCCTCGTTGGTTATCATCGCTTCCGATGATCTTGGCCACCCATTTGATGACCTCGGTTGTGGTCCCTCGGTTGAACATACTCACTATCTCGCTCTAATAATTGAGCTCCGTTGACAACATCTGAATACAGAGAAAATTTATGAGAGATAAGGTATTGACGAATCTCGGGTTTTAGACCTCTTAGAAATATCCTTGTCATTCGTTCCTCATTCTCTACCAAATGAGGTGGAAACCTGGATAACTCAGTAAACTTCGCCTCGTACTGGGACACCGTCATGTTGTTTTGTTCTAGTCTGATAAACTCTACCTCCTTCATATGACGAATACTTTCAGGAAAGTACATGTCATTGAATAGTTTCAAACGCTTCCCAAGACATGTTAAGTGCGGCAGTCGGTACGCTTCACGGACTCCCACCAAGAGTCCGCCTCACCGCTGAACATAAAGGTGGCGAATGGAAACTTCGTTCTCCGCATCCCAAGACAACGAATATCTTGGTAATTTGCTTGACCCACGCTTCCGCCTTGATAGGATCCGCTTTCAATAAATTCGGTGGTCCCAACTACTTAAACTACTTGGCACGTGTGATAGATCCAAGGCGTTGCTATCACTTCCACCGTATTTTGTACACGATAGTCTCCTCGCCTCGATTTTGCATGAACTGCAAAAATCTCCTAAACATTCCATCATTCATCGTTTGCTTTCGGTAGTGTTGTTTAAAGGAGGAATATTGCCTTCTGTTGCACGCTCTCTCCGGTTTGTAACTAAAGGTTGTTCCACAGTCTCATACACTCCATTGTTAACGCTTCAAAGTGACCATTCTTAAATCGCCATAAAACAAGGGTTAATTAAACAAATTAACATATCACATAATATCCCTATATTACGTGACCAACAAATAAGCTTAGATAGGACACACTAGCGAAGGATTTACTCATCTCTCCCTCCTAGTTCTATTCCGATCTCCGCCAGAGACCATATCCCTAAGCTTTGATACCAATCATGACGCCCCAAAATAGGTATACAACACCCATTACGAGTCGCCAAATACATGGTACATAAAGCAAACTACAACTTCAATAATACAATTGTGTAAGTAAAAATACGACAACACATATTGTGAGTTTAAATACAAATATTATCTTCTAGACAATATCCACACTCAAATAAGTCCTCATTACAATTATTCAAACACTATTTTACGTAAATAGTGAGGATCGCTAAAACATCTTTCTAGAACCATCACTCCATACCCCGACTAGATCCTGCTTATGTTCTCACCTCCCGAGAAGAAAAATGGAACAAAAAAGAAAAAAGGGTGAGCTCAACTAGCCCGATAAAGAATATTATAACTAAGATAATATACAACAAATTATCATTAGTTTTCAACAGGAAAAAATCGATAAAATATAATGTATAAACAAGTTTTAGATCAACAATCGCAATGAAATAACAATACATTAGAAGAGTCAAGTAGAGAATGATTTCTACTATCTTCTAAGATTTAAAAGTCCATCATCAATATTTTATCCTCAGAATAACAAAATATACATCTTTAATCAATATTCATCTTTGCCTTTCTGTGCCAAAGATATTCATTCAGATCACCAGTTGGTGGTGTTCATCTCAACACTGCTCATCTTTGCACTACGGGCCAAAAATATTCATCAGTTAATCATTCATCTTTGCACTATAGGCCAAAGATATTCAGTAATATCATCATTTAGGACTGAGGATGATGAAAAATATTTTAAAGAAAACGAATCCAGTGAGACAGAAGGACAAATATTAAGGATTCGTATAACAGTTTATCCAAGATCAATAATACTCCATAATAACCCATTTTGAAGCAGAATTCAAAAATAAAGACCAAAACATGGATACAATCAAAGATAGTAACCATAATAGACATCTTGGACAAAAAGAAGAAAATTTCAATTTTCGGTGAATAGTGCCGTATTCGTGAATAAGTCAGTATACGTGAATAGTAACCCCAACACAAAAGTTCTAAATTTGATAAAATATTCACCAATATTTAAAGATAATGATATTGAAGAAAATAATATCATTTAAGAAGAAAATAACATCCCTTACATCAAAATAACGGTACTTTTAATCGAGAATATCGGATAGAAAGTCAAGGAAACTTTACTTAACAAAGAACTCTCAAAGTATATAAATACCCACTAAAATACGCTCGACAATATAGAGAGAAAGAAAACTGGTTTCTGGTGTGATTCTCAATTCTAACCTAAGCGTCTATTTATAGGAAAAATGCTAGAACGCCATAGGAAACTAAATAATAAAATAATATTATTTCTATTTCTTTCTTCCACGAATGCTAAGTTGAAAATCAAGGCCAGCCATCTTTGAACCAAAAATCGCAGCCCACATGTTTTCAAACAAGAGTGGGCCCCACCCATTATTTAATAAAAATTATTTTAATTTTGAAACTTGAAGAATTCATAATAAATAGCCCTTTTATCGAAAAATTGAAACTCACGTGTTTCCATAGGAAATTTAATTTCTACAACTTTGTAGAAGAAAGTTTTCCAAATTCCAATAAAAAAAATACCGAAATCCACAAACGGATGATTTTTATACCTCTACAATCAAACAAAATAATCGATAAAAGACCTCAAAGATTAATTCCTTCATTTTTATCCACATAAAAATAAATATATCCATCATTTATATCCACATAAAATAAATATTTTCTTATCATATAAATCAATAATTAATTATTCACAAATAATATTACGTAATCACAATTATGACAACGGTAGTAGTTCCAGGGAAGAGGGGCTTTCAATAAGAATTTCTCCTTCTTGGCCAGTAATTAGGTGACCAAACCTCTCCTCGACAAAACTTTCTAGACATTGCCAATAATGCTATCTAATAATATTATTCAAATAATATGAATTATTGATACGATAATAGGAAATCATGCGTTGATAATTATTGAAACAACAATAATATAAAATATCAACGCAGACAATTATTGAATCAATAAAATAAAATATTGAGCAAGAATTATCGTAACAATTATTGAGTAAAGGCTTTTACGTAAGAATCAATAATTCAAAAAAATGCATGCATCCACGTATTACATCGTATTTTAACCACCGAGAGTATTCCAACAAGAGTTGTTAATCAGTAATAACTATAAAACTCAAACTTGTCGTTTTCTTCATTCAACAGTTATTCTGTTATGGGGCCCACTAATAATCTTTGTCATTGCATTTAATATTCCCGATAACAAGAATATTCCACGACCAAACGAATATTCCCCGACAACAATGATTATTTTATAACCACTTGCTTATTTTCCAAAATTTGCACATTTCACCCATAACCAACATGAAGGTGACGAAGGGAACCTTTTGCTCCTCGGAGCATACCAAGACATCAAATATCTTGGTGATCTGCTTTATCCATGCTTCAGCCTTAAGTGGTTTTGGCTCTCCAATAAACTCCGGTGGTCCCAGCTCCTTGAATCATTTATGCAGAATCGTCCGAGAGTTTCCAGTGTTTCTACCTACATTTTGGACAGGAGCCGCTCTCGCCTGATGTTTCATGAATTGCATAAAGCCTCTGAACATTCCATCGTTCATCATTTGGTCAGTGTTGTTGTTTGCATGAGGATTGTCGCCTTCTTGATGCACATTATTCTGATTGTTGATCTGTGGAGACTCAACGGTTTCTTGTGCTCCATTGCTATTCTCAATATTCTCGGATGCCATTTTCAAATAATACCACAAAACAAGGGTTAATTGACATGCAATATATTATCCATATACTCTGACCAACCAATTAAATACCAAATAAACTTAGGTAGGTCATACTAGCGAAGAAGGAATTTCAAATCTCTCCCTCCTAGTTCTAGTCTCACATCTTAGCCAGGGATCATATCCCTAAGCTTTGATACCAACTGTGACGCCCCCAAAATAGGTATACATAACCTATTTTGAATCGTCAAATACATGGTACAGAATACATGTAACACCCCCTTTCCGAAATAGAAAGAGAGGTTACTCAAAACACAACAAAACTAATAAATTTAATAGCAAGGCTCAAAGCCACAAAAGAATAGTCTTCATAACTGATAAATACCACAAGTCAACCATAATAAATCCCCAACTGTCTCAAACCACAATCTAAAATAATTATTACAATTCCAAGTAAACCGACATATCAAGTCTAAACAAAATATTTCTAAATCTTGGAATGAATGGAGCTCTCATCACACTTGCCCTTGATTCCCCTGATTACCTGCCGGAAGAAAACACAGCATGAGCCAAACGCCCAGTACGGATATAAAATACAAATAATGAACCAAAATAACCAACTCAATTAAATGAAAAGAGACGAAACGAACTGAAACGAAACGAACAACTCTAACACAACGAAATAATACGCTGAATCAAATGGCTGGGTGTTATTTCATACCGAGCTCAGAATAAAACATAAATATACCTTGCTACACAGGCAAGTCAAATAATACCACATAGACAAATCAAATAATGCCACACAGGCAAGTTACACACATTGGACCGTGAATCCAATGCATGTAAAATCGAAAGGCGTGTTTGGCACCAACATCACCAATCCGCAGAACAGAACAGAACAGAAAACTAGGTTCGACCCATACGCCTCCCACAATAAAACACCAAATGGCCAACTCCCAACGGAGCACAAAACGGAGACGCCGTGGACTGATCACACCGCCACGGAAGGTGTCATGCCTTGGTGCCAAGATGACATGCCTGTGGTACCCCCACAGGTGGTTATAGCTCAGGTATACCCTACGATATATTCTAACAAAGATACCATGTCACAACACAAGCGACACAATATCAACACAAAGGGGTTCTAATATGTACATGCTAAACTGAAATGAATCATCAACTCAAAGTCCCCAAAAATTCTAACATGCACATTACTATAAATATCAAAATAAATTTAGACATGTTGGACTAGTCTAAAGAGTACAAATATGAGTTCCAATTATGAACGCTAAACGAAACTATCATAATGAATTGACAAGGAATAATTATGAGAGACAATACTAAATTTCGAAACGAATAACGAAACAAACAAATTAAAAATAAAAGAGTCTCGCTGAAAAAATACGGAATCCGTACCTGGATTAAGCAATGTAATACCCAAAGTTTATATTCCAAATTTAACTCGTTTAGACTTTCTCCGTTCAATCTAAATAATTTAATAAGATTTTATTATAATCCAATCATTGATAACATAATACTATTAAATTTATTATTAAAAACTTTTATAACTATGTCGACAAAATTAATTAATTCAAATTAATATACATAACTCCAATTGATTTAATTACTACTTCGATTATAAATTTCATGGCCAAGAGTTTATTATATATATATATATATATATATAAGAAAAGAAAAATAAATAAAATAAAATAATTCCGTCATAAAGTGAGTCTTTTAAGCAAGCTGACGTGGTATACAAAATATATGATCCTAATGTATAAAAAATATATATATAATATACATACCTCCCTTCCCTGATTCATTAATAAACATGAGTACCATTATATAAAGGAATATATATACATAGATGACATGATTTCAAGTCAAAAAAATGTCAGAGTAGTGCTATCTGCTCACGCAATTATCCCTACTATTTAATTAATAAAATTAATAACAACACCTGCCAACTTACTTGTATCCGAAAATCAAAGTGCGGTCCAATTTCTTTTCTTTTTCTCTCTTCCGAAATAGTCAGTGGTTGCGCTTTTTTTTCCTTTCCAGTTTTAATTCGTGTGTTCATATGATTAGGTTTAGTACTTATTTATTTATTAATTAATATATCTTATTTACTCTATTTTTAATAGGATTTAGTATTACCCACATATAAATTAAATTCAATTAGTTTTTAAGGCCCAAATTTTACTAAATTAATTTATCCAACACTTGTTAACTTATTAGCCCAAAATAAGTGACTAGTTTAACCCAAATAAAAGATAAAATCCAATTAAAATATTTTAAAACAAAATAATATTAATTATTCAATATTTATTTATTTATTTTTACCGGGTATTACAATACAAATACAACTTAATTATACAACTGTCGTGTAAAGTATGACAAAACATAAGCTGTGAGTTTTAATACAAATATTGTCGTCTAGACAATATACAAACTCAAATTCAATATTACTACATTTATTTTCCACTATTTCACTGAATAGTGAGGACTACTAATGCTATCATCTGGTCCGTCACTCCGTTCTTCGACTAGTCCCTGCTACGTTCTCATTTCCTGAAGAGAATAATAAAAGTAAAAGGGTGAGCTCAACTAGCCCAATAGAAAATATTATGACTAAAATAATGCAGAATATATTATCGTTAGCCTTCAATAATGTTAAACTGATACAATATAACAACCATCAAGTTTAATCTGCAATGAACAAACAATCCATTAAAAGAGTCAAGTAGAGAATAAAATCTACTATCTTTTATGATTTAGAAGGTTTTCATCATTTTTATCATTTGGGATTCAAATTTTAATAAATAATCCACATCATCGAATCACCCACACTACTATGGCGAAGGATATTCTTTAGTATCACGACCATAATTATCCATGCACCACTGGGCCAAGAATATTTGTGTATTCAATAATGGTCATGATCATGCCAACAACGTCCCATCAATGCACTACAGCCAATGGGGACTTTTACCACATCATTTGTAACATTACGGTCATGATTATACCAAGAATAATCCCTAGTATAATCATACCAAGTCCATCTATGCACTACAAAGCCACGATGACTTTCAACAAAATATAAACATGAGGATGATGACAATGATATAAGAATTCAATAAAATAAGTTCAAGAATTAATTTGTCCAGGAACCAATAATGTCCAAATTGTCAACATGATATTTCTTTGTGGAGTAAAATTCAAGAATGCTCGGAAGAATATTTACATGAAAAGATACTGGATGAAGCGCAAATATCAAGGATATTCCACTAATTTCATGGATTATAGAAGTTAAAACTTTAACCAACTAAGTATAATAAAGAATGGAATAACAAAAGAAATCACCAAGCATGCGATATAAGCGCGAGCAAAAGTTATTCCAACAGAATAATAAATAACGGAATCAGTCCGGCAGAAGCGCATGCATGCGATGGATATTCCAATAGAATAATAAAAAGCGGAATCAGTCCCAGAAAGCGCATGTGATGTGAGGATATTCCAATGAGAATAATAAAGACGGAATCAGTCCCAGTAAAACGCATGTATGTGATATTCCAACAGAATAATAAAAGCGGAAGGCGGAATTAGGGTCCCAAGAGAACGCATGCATACATGATGTTCCAATAGAATAATAAAGAATGGAATAATGGAAGAATTTCACCAAGTATAGGGTGCTCAGCGTATACTGAGTTATTCCAATGAATAATAAAGAATGGAATAACAGAAGTTCTCTTCATGGATAAGAAAGAAATAATACTCCCTACCTTAGAAAAACTGAATATTGGAATAGTGAGGTAGCAGACTTCTCTTCTTCTTTCTATAATTTCTCTCTATAATAATCGCTCTAAAGATTTTGTGAATTGGTGAGAAATGAAGGAAGAATGAGCTTCTATTTATAGAAAAATATAGTTTTGATAATTGCACGTTTTGGGGCTCGAAAAATTACTGTACAATAGCTCCAACTTTTCCTTTATTTTTAATTTAGTCATGGAAGTATTATCAAACTTGAACCACCTTCCCTAATAGTAAATAATATGATTCAATAGTAAATTATGTGAATCAATAGTTTTAGACATGTGAAAATATAAATTACAGTATAGTACCTCCATCTATACCTCCATTTTTAACTTAGTCATCCAAGTATTATCAATCTTGCACCAACTCCCCTAATAGTAACAAGAATGTGAAACAATAGTATACACATGTGAACAAATAGTTATAATCATGTGAAATAATAGCAATCAATTGCTCATTTATCCGGTTAAATACCAAATTGGTGAATATAACCTCCAGACATCAATTATTATCGAAATAATTGTCGAGTTTCACTAACACAAATAATTCCAACACAATGAAACCATTTTTATCAAAAATATAAATTTTGAAATTTCAAAGTTTAACTTTTCCCAAAAAAGTCAACTATTGACTTTTTGACCAAATAGTGAATTCCGAAAATTTTTGTGTTTATAGACTATTTTTACTAATTTCATCATTTCGGATTCAAATATCACGTCCGCGTCTCCAAATTCAACTCCGAACACAACTTCAATTTTAATAACATTCATCATTAATATTATAACTCATAATATTTATCAACTAGGTCGTTCCCAAGTAAACGGGGACTTTCCAATAAGGATTTCTTCTTATTGGCGCGCAATTAGGTGACCAAACCTCTCATTGACATTGTAAATATTGCAATTTAATAATATGAATAACTTTGTCGTCTTAATTATTGATTTAATAAAATAACATATTATGTAGATGGTACTATGACAATAATTGAATCAATAATATGAGAGATATGATGCAACAATTACTGTAGCAATAATTGAGTATAACTGAGTGACGTCTCACGTAAGCATCAATAATCAATAAGGTGTGCTACTATGCAACCACGCAGTATTCTTATTACTTTTACTAATGAAAGTAGTTCAACAGTTAACTGTAAAACTTTTGCCGTTATTTTCATAAAATATTTTTGTCGTTTTCTCAATCCAAACAATAATTCCGTTAATGGGGTCCACCAATGATTGTCTTGTTATGAATATTCCTGTTAAAGCGAATATTTCCCACCAATCGAATATTATATAACAACTTGCGTATTTTGCAAAATTTGTAAATATTACCCACAACTATAACATTATATCAAATCCATACCATAATATTCAAAAATATATTTCGAAAAAATTTAATCTTTATTCAGAAAGTTGGGGTCTTACAACCTCCCCTTCTTATGAAATTTCGTCCTCGAAATTAGGGTGTGTACTTGGTATGTCGAAGAGGTAAGGATATCTTGATTTCATCTCAGATTCTAACTCCCAGGTCATTTCTTCCACATCGTGGTTTCTCCACAAAACTTTGACTTGAGGTATAACCTTGGAGCGTAGAATATGATCCTTTTTATCCAAGATTTTAACAGTAAGTCTTCATACGTTAAATCTTCCTCTATCTAAATCAGTTCTGATTCAATAATGTGGTTCGGGTCTTTCACATATTTACGTAACATAGATATGTGAAAAACGTTATGAACACGAGACATACTTGGCGGAAAAACGAGTCTATACGCCAAAGTTCCTACTCGACCGAGGATTAAAAATGGGCCAATGAATCGAGGGTTGAGCTTTCCTCTCTTTCCAAATCTTGTAACCCCTTTCCATGGAGCAACACGTAACAAAACATGATCTCCAATATCGAATTCTACGTCCTTTCGATGAAGATCAGCATAACTCTTTTGTTGATCTTGTGAGGTTTTTATACGTTGTCGGATCGTTTGTATCTTTTCCGTAGTCATACTTACCAACTCCGGTCCCAACAACGTTGCTTCACCCACCTCATCCCAGCATACTGGAGAACGACACTTTCTTCCATACAACGCCTCAAATGGAGCCATGCCAATACTTGCTTGATAACTGTTGTTGTAGGAAAACTCCACCAATGGTAGGAACTTATCCCAACTTCCCTTGAAGTCAAGGACATAGATTCTTAATAGATCCTCAAGAGTTTGAATGGTCCTCTCCATCGCCCGTCCGGCCCGAGGATGATATATGCCGAGCTAAATCATAAATCCGTGCCCATAGCTTTTTGCAAACTAACCCAAAATCTTGAAGTGAATCTTGGGTCTCGATCAAAAACTATGGATCTTGGCATACCATGCGATCTTACAATCTCTTTTATGTACGCATCTGAGCAAGACGTTCAAGTGTATAAGTTTCTCGATAGGTAGTAAATGAAGCGGATTTGGTCAATCTATCAATAATGACCCAAATTGCATCTATGCCTTGAGAAACCTTGTGAAGACCGAAGAACGAAATCCCATAGTAATGTGTTCCCACTTCCATTCGGAATTTCAAGTGGTTGCAATGAACCTTTTGGTACTTGATGCTCGCACTTGACTCGTTGACAAGTTAAACACCTTGAGATAAACTCGCTATCTCTCTCTTCATATTGCTCCACCAAAATGTATGTCAAGATCACGATACATTTTGGTACTCCTGAGATGGATTGCAAACGGTGTGTTATGCGCCTCCATCATGATTTTATACTTTAAATCGAGGTCGTTAGGAACACAAAGTCCGGAGTTGACTCAAAGTATTCCTTCCTCATCGATTCTTGCTTCCTATATAGCACTTCTTGCAGATTTTTCTTCTTCATACGCATTAGCTCCAGGTCTGTATCTTGAGAAGCTTTAACTTTATCGATTAAAGTCGGTTTTACTCGTATATTTGCCATCATCATGTGGGTCCTGAGTCTTTAACTCTATCTCCATCCTTTGCAAGTCATACAAAATGGGGCTTTGCGTTGACAATATCGCACTTCGTGCTTGCATATGATCTTACTCTCGATCGTCACCTACCACGTTCGCTTTTCAGGATGGTATTGGATGGTATGATCATAATCTTTCAATAATTCAAGCCAACGTCGTTGTTGCATGTTGAGTTCCTTTTGAGTGAAGAAATATTTGAGGCTTTTATGATCCGTAAAGATTTCCACTTTCTCCCCATACAAGTAATGCCTCCAAATTTTAAGTGCGAAAACGACAGCTGCTAACTCTAGATCATGAGTAGGATAATTCCTCTCATATTCTTTGAGTTGCCGTGAGGCATAGGCTATGACTTTCCCATGTTGCATGAGAACACATCCTAACCCTTTGCCCAAAGCATCACTGTAGATGACAAATCCCTCCGAGCCAGATGGTATTGTCGAGCAGTCTTTGAAATGAGTCTCCTCTTGAGTTCTTGAAAACTCTTCTCACATTCCATACTCCAACCGAATTTTATATCTTTTTGAGTCAGCTGAGTTAATGGAGTAGCGATTCGAGAAAACCCTTCTACGAATCTCCGATAATAACCAAATTTAAGCGAGAAAGCTACGATTTGATCACTAATTTAGGTTGCTCCCAGCTTTGAATTGCTTTAATCTTTGCCGGGTCAACAGATATCCCATGATTTGATATCACGTGCCCAAGGAATGCAACTTCCTCAAGCCAGAACTCGCATTTCTTTAACTTGGCATATAGCTTGTTTTCACGAAGCTTTTGGAGTATCAGCCTCAAGTGTTGCACATGATCTTCACGACTTTTGGAATATATGAGGATGTCATCAATAAAGATGACCACAAAATGATCCAAATATTCCTTGAATACTCGGTTCATCATATCCATGAAGGCAACAGGAACATTAGTCAATCCAAAGGACATGACTAGGAATTCATAATGCCCGTACCGAGTTCTGAAAGCCGTCTTTGGAATGTCATCGGTTCTAATCTTCAATTGATGATATCCTGAACGAAGATCAATCTTTGAAAAGAATTTGGCACCTTGCAACTGGTCAAACAGGTCATCAATACGTGGCAATGGGTACCTATTTTTGATGGTGACATGATTCAACTCCCGATAATCAATACAAAGTCACATACTCCCATCTTTCTTTTTCACGAATAGAGAATAGGAGCACCCCAGGGAGCGTCTTTAGGATGAATGAAACCGATGTCTAACAATTCCTGCAATTGGGTCTTTAACTCCTGAAGTTCAATAGGAACCATTCGATATGGGGCTTTGGAAATGGGGTTTGTACCGGGTTCAAGGTCGATACAAAATTCAATTTCATGCTCTGGGGGTAGGCTAGGAAGTTCTTCAGGGAATACGTCAGGAAATTTATTAACAATAGAAATATCATTCAAAACTGACGTATTTTTGTTTAAATCCGTGACATGAGCTAAGAAAGCTTGACATCCATTTTTCAATAAACGAATAGCTTTATGGCTTAAGATGACCGTGATTGATTTTAATGGTTTGGTCTCTTGAATTCGCATAATAGGTTTATTAGGAATATGAAAGCTAACAACCTTACGAAAACAATCAATTTTAGCATGATGAGTAGTTAACCAATCAATCCCTAGAATCACGTCAAATGCAAGTATTTTTAAGGAGATCGGATCGACGTGTAACGTGCGATACCGATTTGCATCAAACAAGACTTATAAACAGTGGATGTAATGAAGGTTTTTCCTAATGGAGTTTCAACAGATAAGTCAAAGTCTAATTTCTTCGGAGTCAAATTTAAACGTTGAGCACAAGTAGGAGAAATAAAAGAATGGGTAGAACCGCTATCAAATAAGGTATAGACTTCACTAGAGTTTATGATAAGCTTACCCGTGATAACCTCGTTCGGGTTCCTTGCTTTCTGGGAGGTCACAACAAACGCTCTCCCTTGCAATACCGGCTTTGACTTTTTTGGGACGGCCTTTGGTGCCTCCATCCTAGCTGAACTTGTCTTCGGTGAACGACAAAATCGAGCTAAATGACCTTCCCTTCCACAATTATAATATGCTTTGGACGGCATCGCGCAGTTTGGACTGATGTGTCCCTCCCCTCCGCATTTGAAGCATATGATAGGTGGTCGTTCTCCTTCCTTGACAACGGGTGTTGGTGCTGACGTCTTTCCATCATTGTTGAATCTCCTCTTCTTGAAATGTCCATTCTTATTGTCTTGACTATGATTACCACCGAAGTGGTTACCATTTCTGGCATGTTGATTCCCTCCACGCTTGTTGTCACCGCTTTTAATGATATTGTTACCATTGGTATTTTCATCTTTGTCACGTTGCTTTCCCTTGGTTGCGTTGAATCGTTCTGGCGCTCTAATAATTGAGCCCTATTTATAACATCCGATTACAAACATTGTTTATGAGAAATAAGATATCGACGTATCTCGATTTTAAACCTCTTAAAAATCATTCGCGTCATTCGCTCCTCATTATCGACCAAATGGGATGCAAACAAGGATAACTCCGCAAATTTAGCCTCGTATCATTGCGACACCTGGCCATATTGTTTTGTTCCAACTTGATAAACTCCATCTCCTTCATGTGACGAATACTTTCGGAAAGTACTTGTCGTTAAATAGCTCTTGGAACTTCTCCCAAGATATTTTGAGTGTGCGTGTGGGTAGTGCTTTTCTGATTCCCACGATGAATCGCCTCTTCACGCAACATGAAGGTGGCGAAGGAACCTTTGCTCCTCGAGCATTCCAAGACATCAAATATCTTGGTGATCCGCTTTATCCATGCTTGACCTTAAGTGGTTTTGGCTCTCCAATAAACTCCGGTGGTCCCAGCTCCTTGAAGCTTTAGCGAAGAATCGTCCGAGAGTTTCTAGTGTTTCCACCTACATTTTGGATGGAGAGAGCCGCTCTACCGATGTTGCATGAATTGCATAAAGCCTCTGAACATTCCATCATTCATCATTTAGTCGGTATTTGTTGTTTGCATGAGGATTGTCGCTTCACGATGCACATTATTCTCGATTGTTGATCTGTGGAGACTCAATGGTTTATTGTGCTCCATTGCTATTCTCAATATTCTCGGATGCCATTTTCAACATCGCCACAAAACAAGGGTTAATTGACATGCAACATATTATCCATATACTCTGACTAACCAATTAAATACCAAATAAACTTAGGTAGGTCATACTAGCGAAGGAATTCCCCGTCTCTCCCCTCCTAGTTCTAGTCTCACATCTTAGCCAGGGATCATATCCCTAATCTTTGATACCAACTGTGACGCCCCCAAAATATGTATACATCACCTATTCTAAATCGTCAAATACATGGTAAATAATACAAATACAAATTAATTATACAACTGTCGTGTAAAGTACGACAAAACATAAGCTGTAAGTTTTAATACAAATATTATCGTCTAGACAATATACAAACTCAAATTCAATATTACTACATTTATTTTCCACTATTTCACTTAATAGTGAGGACTACTAATGCTATCATCTGGTCCGTCACTCCGTTCTCCGACTAGTCCCTATTACGTTCTCATTTCCTGAAGAGAATAATAAAAGTAAAAGGGTGAGCTCAACTAGCCCAATAGGAAATATTATGACTAAAATAATGCAGAATATATTATCGTTAGCCTTCAACAGTGTTAAACTGATACAATATAACAACCATCAAGTTTAACTGCAGCGGAACAAGAAATCCATTAAAAGAGTCAAGTAGAGAATAAAATCTACTATCTTTTATGATTTAGAAGGTTTTTCATCACTTTTATCGCTGGGATTCAGCTTAATAAATAATCCACATCATCGAATCACCCCTGCACTACGGCCAAGGATATTCTTTAGTATCACGACCACAATTATCCATGCAATACGGGCCAAGAATATTTGTGTATTCAATAATGGTCATGATCATGCCAACAACTGTCCATCAATGCACTACGGGCCAATGAGGACTTTTACCACATCATTTGTAACATTACGACCATGATTACACCGAATAATCCATGGTCATAAACATACCAAGTCCATCTATGCACTACAGGCCACATATGACTTTCAACAAAATATAAACATGAGGATGATCACAATGATATAAGAATTCAATAAAACAAGTTCAAGAATTAATTTGTCCAGCAACCAATAACATCCAAATTGTCAACATGATATTTCTTTGTGGAGTAAAATTCAAGAATGCTCGGAAGAATATTTACATGAAAAGATACTGGATGAAGCGCAAATATCAAGGATATTCCACTAATTTCATGGATTATAGAAGTCAAAAATTTAACCAACTGAGTATAATAAAGAATGGAATAACAAAAGAAATCACCAAGCATACAATAGGCATGCAGGAGTTATTCCAATAGAATAATAAATAACGGAATCAGTCCTGAACAAAAACTAAAAGCAGGATATACCAATAGAATAATTCCAATAAAATAAAAATGAAGGAAATTCCAGAATAATAATAAAAGCGGAATCAGTCCCACGTAAAACGCATGCATGAGGATATTCCAACGAGAATAATAAAGAGCGGAACGAAGTTGGCGTAGAACGCATATCTGAGGATGTTCAATGGAATAATAAAGAATGGAATAATGTAAGAATTTCACCAAGTATAGGGTAGCAGCGTATCACAAAAGTTATTCCAGCGAGAATAATAAAGAATGGAATAATGAAGTTATCTTCATGAATAAGAAAGAAATAATACTCCCTACCTTAGAAAAAAGCGGATCTTTGAAATAGTGAGGTAGCAGACTTTCTCTTCTTCTTTCTATAATTTCTCTCTATAATAATCGCTCTAAAGCTTTTGTGAATTGGTGAGAAATGAAGGAAGAATGAGCTTTATTTATAGAAAAATATAGTTTCGATAATTGCACGTTTTGGGGCTCGAAAATTACAAAGACAATACCTCCAACTTTTCTTTATTTTTAATTTAGTCATGGAAGTATTATCAAACTTGAACCACCTCCCCTAATAGTAAATAATGTGATTCAATAGTAAATTATGTGAATCAATAGTTCTAGACATGTGAAAATACAAATTACAGTATAGTACCTCCATCTATACCTCCATTTTTAACTTAGTCATGCAAGTATTATCAATCTTGCACCAACTCCCCTAATAGTAACAATAATATGAAACAATAGTATACACATGTGAACAAATAGTTATAATCATGTGAAATAATAGCAATCAATTGCTCATTTATCCGGTTAAATACCAAATTGATCAATATAACCTCCAAACATCAATTATTATCGAAATAATTGTCGATTTTCACTAACACAAATAATTCCAACACAATGAAACCATTTTTATCAAAAAATATAAAATTTGAAATTTTGAAGTTTGACTTTTTTCCAAAAAAGTCAACTGTTTTTTTTTTGACCAAATAGTGAATTAGGGAAAATTTTGTGTTTATAGACTATTTTTATCGATTTCATCATTCCGGATTCAAATATCACGTCGTGTCTCCAAATTCAACGTCGAACACAACTTCAATTTTAATAACATTCATCATTAATATTATAACTTACAATATTTATCAACCAAAGTCGTTCAGAAAGAGGGGGCTTTCCAATAAGGATTTCTTCCTATTGGCGCGCAATTAGGTGACTAAACCTCTCCTTGACAGAACTTCTAGACATTGTAAATATTGCAATTTAATAATATGAATAACTTTGTCGTCTTAATTATTGATTTAATAAAATAACTTATTATGCAGATGGTACTATGACAATAATCGAATCAATAATATGAGAGATATGATGTAGCAATTACTGTAGCAATAATTGAGTATAACTGAGTGACTTCTCATGTAAGCATCAATAATCAATACCGTGTGCTACTATGCAACCACACGTATTCATCGTACATTTTTTTACTAAGGGTAGTTCAACGATTAACAGTAAAACTTCCGCCGTTATTTTTATAAAGTATTTTTGTCGTTTTTTCAATCGACAATAATTCCGTTTGTAGGGTCCACCAATGATTGTGTCGTTATACTAATATTCCCCGTTAAAACGAATATTCCCCACCAATCGAATATTATATAACAATTTGCGTACTTTTGCAAAATTTGTAAATATTACCCACAACTATAACATTATATCAAATCCACACCATAATATTCAATAATATATTTTGAGAAAATTTAATCTTTATTCAAAAGTTGGGGTCTTACAATATTATTCAAATTATATGAATTATTGATGTGATAATAGAAATATCATGCGGTGATAATTATCAAAAACAATAATAATATAAAATATCAACGCAAACAATTATTGAATCAATAAAATAAAATATTGAGCAAGAATATCTGTAACAATTATTGAGTAGTACTTTCTCTTACGTAAGAATCAATAATTCAAAAATACTACGATCCACGCCAGCATATTATCGTATTTTAACCAAGGGTATTCCAACAAAGCAGTGTTAACGGTAACAACTACGCAGATTATTTATAAAAACTCAAACTTGTCATTTTCTTCATTCGACAATTATTACATTATGGGGCCCACTAATGATCGCTATGCCGTCATTTAATATTCCCAAACAACAAGAATATTCCACACTAAACGAATATTCCCCGACAACAATGATTATTTTATAACCACTTGGTTATTTTGCAAAATTTGCAGATTTCACCCGTAACCAAAATATTATATCAATTTAACACCTTATTATTCACAATAATAATTAGAGAAAATTCGATTTTATTTATAATAAGTTGGGGTCTTACATAAATATTTAATATTAACATTAATTTATCATCGTATCTATCTTAACAATTTAGAATAAATGATATTCTCAAATCCCACCTTTTCAAAATTGATATTGTAATAAATGTTATTAATTATAACATTTATTATTTCATAAATTTATTATATAACAATAATATTGAGTTGAGAAATTTAAAATTTACTTTAAAAAATTAATGAATAAATTCATAATTTAGAATAAATGATAGTACTCCCTAGTTCCACTTTTTTTTCTTTTTTTTTCTATTAAAATATGGAAAAAAATTATGCGAACATAACTATTATTTAAAGACAAATATGTCCTTAGACATTACTGCAATCGTATTGGCCAAAAGAATCACACTAACTAAAATTAATTCCTAAAAGTAGATTTAAATAAGAGTGAATAAATTCAAATTGTATCGGTATCTAAGTACTGACCAAATTTATAGTTTCACAATCCTTATTTATATAATTTTTTTCGATCAATCACTTATGATTTTAAATACCTTTCGGATAATTCACACTCTTTTCCTCAAGTGTATTCGCATTCTAAGTATTTGATTTACTTCACAATATTTATATAAATAACTTGTATCTTATAAAAGACTATTAAGAATAAGCATGTGAATGATATTCCTATTTATATAATATTTGATTATGATCTTAATGAACGAATATGCAAATATGTCTGCATTGAAACAAGCTGTAAAGTCCTTGAATAGATAATATGAATATATATACAAGGACCTAAGACTAAAATGATCAAATATGTTAGGTTGATTATACATGAACAAAACAGCTTGTAAAGTCCTTAAAAAGTATATGGTATACAAGGACTAAAGATAGAAAGATCAAGCTTGTTAGGTTGATCTTATATGATGCAATAGATAAAGTTGCTTGATCGTAGAGTACTACACAAGCCTTAGAAGTTTGCCAGGAGAAACAAAGTATTCAAAGACTATCAAGGCAGAATCGTAGAGTGTCAAGCCAGCCGAGGGATTGCAGAAGCCAATATAAAATCGTAGAGTATCGAGAAAATGGCTATAGATCATAGTTTGCCTTGGATGGCCTCACTCAGTAACGTAGAGTTGGTCCAAGCATCTGCCAAGCCAAGCCAAGGATCGTAGACCTCACTTGAAGTCGTAGAGTCTACTGATCATATCAGAGGCAGAAATCGTAGTCGAGCAAGATCGGACAAGAACAATAAGAGGTAAGGCATAAATAAATGATCGATGTATAATCTACACTCTGAGTAGTAGTGTCTGCAGAACCAAAGCTAGGTCGTAGTTTGCAGAACAAAGTATTCGACAAAGCCTATTAGTGCTCATAACACCAAAGCATCCAAAGAATGAAGCCTCTGGACAGAACTATAGAGATGCAATCTACTTGAAGGAAGCCAGAGAGCATTCACCTAATGGCTATCAAACAAACAGAAGATTGAAACACAAATTCAATTAGCATCCTGATTGAGTAGTGAAGCCATTTAAAGGAAGTCTTCCACCAGCAATAGTAAGAAGACTTCAGATGATGTGAATGACTAAAGGAAGTCAACAATGCTGTAGCTATCAAGATAAACAAAAGATGACTATCTTGGGTATAACTATGATCGTAGTGCTTTCCAGGTTAGAAGCAGAAACTGATGAGGTCTATATCAGAGACATTGGCTAACCTATATAGAATAAACATAGAAGATTAAACATGGGTCAGACCATTGATGATATGTGAACGGGAGATCACAAGGAGAAAGAGACTGAGCATGACAAACCTGATAAGTCTTGAAGTTAAGGAGGGCCAGAGTAATCAGACAAGTTGTCAGTACATAATATAAGTCAAGGCAAACAGAAGTGATGAAGCACTACACGAGTGGAGTACGAGAGGTTCTACATTGCAAATCCAAAGAACACTCTCAGAATCGTACTGGTGTCTCAATCAGTCAACAAAAAATATTCAACAGACTAACTACGGTCAAGTTCAAGGTCATCTGCATCTGAATCGTAGAGTTCAGCGTCATCTGAGTATTGAAGCCTTGGCAACGTCTCAATGCAAAGACTGACATTCAAACGTTGGATATTGAAAGCATCGATGCAGAAGGACAACTCCTGATGCTTTGATCGAGAAATCAGAAAGAAGAAATAAAGGTGACTACTAGCCTTACACGCAAAAGTGACATTTCTGATGAGGTAGGTGAAATAGTAAACTGCAATGTAAGAAAAGTGAAAAAGGGGTTGTCATGTCACATCTGCACCAAATAACTCGAGATCTGTGAATCAATTTAAATAACTCTTAACGGCTATAATCCAATGGGAAGCTTATGAAAGGTTATTTAACAATGTAAGCTCAACAAGAGAAGGTGTTGGTTGATGACAAGTTGTTGATTTCTACGAAGTTCTACAGAGCAAAAGCAGAATATCTCTCGATTGGAAGTGAGACTACGAAAAAGTAGAAGTGAAGCAAGTTAAGAGAAGAGCTTTAATAGAAAAAGGCCTCTTTGAACAACAATGAGAATGCCATTAAGAATGTTAGCCAAGTCGAGAGTGAGAGAAGACCAAGATAATAGCATTCAAGAGATTGACGGATCGTAAAGAAGATTCAAAAAGAGCGATCTACGAATCACCATAATCCACCAAAAAGCTAAAGAAGAATAGATCTGAGAACCAAATCTATACACAAGCTAACCAAGGTTTAGGGGATGCTAAGTGCCAGACGAAGCCTACCAAAGAAACAAAGACTTAGCAAACCTTATGTGGTGAAAAAGTGCAAGTTGAGATCAAAAAAGGACCAACCTTAAGATCCGCTGCACTAAGGAAGAAGTGACAAACTGCTAAGTACTCAAAGAGATCGAGCTTCATGAATAACTTAACAATATATCCAATGGTGATCCAGTCTCGATGTAGAATACAAAGAGGATCACAACAAGCTGCCAAGAATCAAGGATGAACAAGCTTAAAGTCATCTTGGCAGCTCAACACCACCACCACCAACAACAAAAGCTAGGGCCAGAAGGGTCCTTGTCCAAAGGACTAAACTGAGTTCTAAGGCTACAGGTGTAATAACTCAATATTTTCATATAATTAAATAAGAAATTTTGCATATAAATTTTTTATATATATAAATGTGGGAATATGTGCAAAGTAAAGTATATGTATATATGTGAGAAATAAAATTTATTTATTGCATGAATAATTGTAAATAATTTCTTTTTAAGAATTATTGATCATTATAGATTATATTCTTATAATAAACTTAATTTGTAATAAAAATATTTAGTATTTATTTTCCATGAAAATATGATTATTGTATATATGATATGATTATTAGGATTATTATGATAAGTGATGTAATACTCGAGAATTTCCACGTCTTATTAAATGCATATATTAATAGAAATAAATATTTATGTGAATATAAGTCTTAATGTTTTGTAAGTTGAATAATTCAAATTGATTCGTATTAGATTAATATGTATTGAGAAGTGTGGAATTGACAATGAGAACCACCACCACCAACAACAAAAGCTAGGGCCAGAAGGGTCCTTGTCCAAAGGACTAAACTGAGTTCTAAGGCTACAGGTGTAATAACTCAATATTTTCATATAATTAAATAAGAAATTTTGCATATAAATTTTTTATATATATAAATGTGGGAATATGTGCAAAGTAAAGTATATGTATATATGTGAGAAATAAAATTTATTTATTGCATGAATAATTGTAAATAATTTCTTTTTAAGAATTATTGATCATTATAGATTATATTCTTATAATAAACTTAATTTGTAATAAAAATATTTAGTATTTATTTTCCATGAAAATATGATTATTGTATATATGATATGATTATTAGGATTATTATGATAAGTGATGTAATACTTTAGAATTTCCACGTCTTATTAAATGAATATATTAATAGAAATAAATATTTATGTGAATATAAGTCTTAATGTTTTGTAAGTTGAATAATTCAAATTGATTCAGTATTAGATTAATATGTATTGAGAAGTGTGGAATTGACAATGAGAATTGTGAAATGCCTTGTGTGGTATATTGTGAAATGAGGAATTTCACTAAGTAAGTTAAAAAGAGAATTAGGAAGATTAATCGTGTTTGATCATGTGATTTCATATAGTTAATGAGTACACTCTTAGATTTGCAATATCACTCGTGTGGACATTAATTCATGTTGTGTAAAACGAGTATGGCAATGGAGATTGGCACTGGTTTGAAGCTAAACCGATCTTGACATCTTTGTAGTAGTGCAGCAAGGTAAACAAGGTCGTCGTCAATAGATATAAATCATGTATAAATGCTGCTTGAGAGTCAATCGAGAAAAATTAACTTTCTACTTTAGAAATTAAATGGAACAATTATGTGATATGTGTGACATTAATAAACCATGGAATAAAGTAAGTTATGTTTGATTGAATGAATTATTAAGTGAGTCATTAATTAATATTAATTGTTAATGGTTGTGGTAGAATATTGATTAATTGATAGTGGTAATTAATTAATAATATGTGATTATTATTATTAGCAATATATGTATAAATACAATAAGAATTATATAGATAATTAATGGTTATGGAGATCCATAAATACATTAATCAAATAAGAATGGATTAATTGATATTGGTGGTAATTAATCAAGGAAGTGAATAATTTATTTATTTGACATAAAACAAGTAAGTTATTAATATAATAAGATTATATCGATTGTTATATGCATGTGAGCAATGATTAAAAAAATAATACAACTATATTATATAGTGTAGTGTAACATTTATGTGACTATATATAGTAACCATATATTAAGGTTTATTAAAACTATATGGTATGAATACATCATGAAAGGTGTATGTGATAATATGTATGTGGATATATATTAAAATAATATACCATGAACATATTGTAAACTATTATTTTAATAAAGTATATCTAAATTGTGATAAAATGTATGTGTAATTATATGTATGTTACATTTTCATATTACATTTACTACCTTGAAATATTAAATATGCAAATCATATTGTGACATCCAGTTATAACTAATGTAGGACTGTTATGTGTATACAATACAACATAAGAATAAGGTTTGTGTATAAGTGTATAGTCTAGTATTAGAAGATTGCTGAGTATTTGGGTTATCCCAAATATAGTGTCCAAATTGCTCCTTATTTCACATTCACGTGTTTGGCAAAAAGGTTAAGGCCTATTCTTTTTTCTTCTTCCAAGCTCAAGCTAGCAATCTAGATGTCAATAATGAACAAGGGAGTGTGCATAATGATGTAAATCAACTACCAATTACCAACTCTCTCTTAACCATCATGTAATCTAACATTCTCATTGGTTTAATTTGATGTATATATGCATTGTCTGTGTTTTTGTTTCTCTATAAATACAACCCATCTCCTTCTAATTTCCATTGCTGAGAATTGTTAAGGAGTGGAATTTAAAGCTTAGATAGAGTGTGTGATTGTATACATATCAGTAGAAGAAGTGTGAATTACCAAGCTAATTATAAAGGTATAAAATTCTTTCTTGTTCTTCATTTTCAGTTTTTGTTAAATTTCCTTTCTTGAATTTTCAAATTCTAAATTAGGTGGAGTTAAATGATAATAAGGATTGGGTAATGGTTGTATAGTTGTTATATAACTATATAAGCATGTTAAAACTGATACATGACTGTTTAGAATCAAAATTGTGAATAATTTCTGTGTTTGGGCTAAAGTTTCAAGGCAGCATCGCTTCTCGGCTCGAACTAGACATACGGCAGCAAGGCACTAGTAATAACACTAAGGCACAGCAGTGCAATTACTTTGCCATCTGCATTTTCGATTTTTGTTTTTACGTTAAAAGTTCTGCTAAGTGTGATCAATTATTATAACTTAAACTAGCATGCAAGCATGTGTAATGGGTATATACAAGTATATTAACTTAATAAGAGCATGTTTTACTAGATTATCATACATGATTAACAAAGTGTGTAGTTTTAATGAATTTAGAACTTTAGAAAGGAACTTGATCTGTATGTATACCATGTTTATATGCTGACTTTGCAAGCATGTTGGTATGATTTAGAAATGCATGAATAGACTGTTAACTTACGCTTATATGATTCATAAGAAAACATGAATGTATTATAATTATTAGTAAGGTTACTAATGAAAATACGAACTTTGAACGAGAATGTTAACATATTACCTTGAGAGTTAGAATCTGACTTTTATGAGCATGTTTGATGGTACTTTTAGACTTGCTAAAGTATCATACATATATATCTACTAAGTTAAGAGTTGTGAAATCAAGTTAAAACTAAATAAATCTTATTTCAAAATAATAACTAGAATAGTTACACATATGTGCTAGGAATACTCACAAGCATGCCTAATATGAGTTATACGACTATCTTGTATGTTTCAAAGGCAAACATGATAGACTTTGTGGTTTCATGACCTTGAATGACCTTAACTTGTTGAAATGATCAATTTAGAATTATATTATGAAAGAAGGAACCTAGATTGACTTGAGAGGCATGAAAAGACCTTTAACATGATAAAATATATTATGTATGATTGTTGTGTTCAAGCCGGATAGGAACCACAAGGCAGCAGATGAGTATTGGCTTTGGCAGAGGGTCACAAGAATTTCTTGTGCCGATCCTAAGCTTAGCTATGGCGCAATTAAATGCTGATCTCGAATCTTAGATCGTGCTGATCGATTTTGGATGTTAGCTTGTATGATGCCTATATTGCTAAAAGTAGTTTAAAACCTAATGATACGTGTATATATGTGATGATTAAGTAATATGACGTTGTTTTCCTTGCATAATGAAAGTTCATGGGTAAAAAGGTCTTAACCTTGAGCATTATAAATTTGCTTATAAAGTAACTAGATACTTGATTTCATGATAAACCTATGAGTTAATTTTGTACCATATGTGCATATTTGAATCATGTCAAACTTGAATAAAGAATGTGTTAGCTAATGAGCATCTTGTGCTTATAATACGCTATAAATAGGATTCAAAAGTGTTGATTTATTAACGTGGATAAACTACGCTTAAGGCAAGTATCTTTACTCTTTATAGCTATTTATGCAATAAACATGTGTAAGCAAGTTATTGAATTATATTCTGGTTATACAAGCTTTTAAACTTTATTGTTATTAATCATAGTATTCATGCAAGTATCCTAAACTCTTGTTTTACTTTATTCAACGGATATCGTAAGCAAGTTTCCTAACCGTAATCGAATTACACTATCTGCAAGTATCTCGAACTATCCTTTATATAGTGCAAGTTCTTGAACTTTATTCGATTCATTGTTTATCGAGACAATTATTATTATTATAAGATTCAGATATATACATTCTGTTCGTTAATTTCTAAGTATGGTCATGCAAGTGTCCTCACTTGGATAATTATCGTACATGTTGATACATACGTGTTGATTTCCAGTATGTATAGTTTAATTAAAATTCGTCTAAGCTATTTGACTCGGCTAGACACAGATTTAAAAATATCGTTGAACATGATAACACTTTATTAAAATCCAACCGAATTTTTTTGGTTCGGATTCCCGACTAAGTATGAACATCCCGAACATGGGAAAACTTTGTGCGCCTAAGGCGGATAAGATGAACGAGAATATCGTTCTGGTATGTAGTATTGATCAATACATGGCATAACGGGTTGATCACCCCCCGTGCCTGTAAGTTATGACGGTTTGCGGATGAAGTTCTGTTAAAGCTTTTCAAAAATTGAAAACAAAGTTCATGGTATGTCGACTGCCTTCCATTTATAGTCAATACGTTATTTCAAAATTTGAAATAGAATTGTCACGTTGTTTAGTGTTGCTTTAATTTACTTCACAACCATTGATTCGTTGTAAAAGTGCCATTCAAAGAAAATATTTAATCCTTTCAGCTAATGCTTATTGTTTGCTATTACTTGCTGGGCACTCAAATGTTCATTCTTGGATAATTTAAATGTTTTCAGTTAAGTATGATCAACCAGAAGGTTCTGCCAATAATAAAGGGAAAGGAAAGCTAGCAGAATAAACTTTATGGTATCTTATGTAATAGTTAGACTTTATTAAGATGATATTAATTATTATCTATCATGTAATGAAATATTTGAAGGGTCGCGTACCTGAGATTTAGACAACTCTGATATGTAAATTAAGTTTGATATTTATGACATTATTATTATTATTTCTCTCAAAGAAATGGTATCGTGAAGCACTGAATTTGGGTTTCAAGCACCTGAATTTAGGGGCATCACAAGTTGATATCAGAGCTTTAAGGTTAGAAACCTTAGGTGAGAGTAGACCTTAGGCTATAACCTTAGGGCAGAGAAAAACGTTGAAAATACAAATAACTCATATAGAGTTTAAACGGAGATGAATTAACTAAATTCATCGTAAAACAAAATAAAAATAACCTATATAAAACTATTACTTGCTGTGTGTATATATTATATACTAATCTGGATAAATTGTGTGTAGATGTCAGGAGGAAAGGGATTAGGATACCCTCCGATCGTAAATAAGGAGCCAATCTCTATAATCGAGCCAATATCAAAAAGCCAATAGCTGAAATAGAGGCTCACGTTGAAGGTAACCTTGATGAGGTGATCATTTTGGAAAATATAGTACCGGACCCAGAAATGGTGAAACTAACAGATAGTGATTCGGACACCGAAGTTGGAGCTGATCAAGCATCAACCGAAGTGAAGAATCTGAGGAATAAAGTGTCTTCTCTGGAAAAGTTGTAGGAAATAGAAAAGCTACTAAATAGTCAATTGTGAAAGGCATTAATCGAAATGATGGAAGAACAAGATAAGCTTAAAATCCAAATTGATCAGATGGGAGCCAAAAGCAACATATCGTATGCAGCTCCGGGCAAGAAGGGGAAAAGAAAAATTAAAGACAGTGACTTAGGAAATTCCGATAACAACCAAGAGGACGCTAACAAAATAGAAAAGTGTATAAACTGTGACAAGAAAAATAAAGGCGATATCACGAAAAGGAAAAAGATATGTTACATTTGCGGACATGAGGGACATATCTCTCATCATTGTCCCGACTTTAAGCTAGGTGTATGTTTTATTTGTGGGATGGAAGGTCATCGAGCGAAAGATTTTCCAGGATCAGGAAAAGGCGTAGTGAATTTGTAGTATAAGTACTATTTGAATATGTGTGTTCTATGATAAGTATGTCTGTGTAATATAATATTTTCACATTTTGTGTAAGTTGTGGTAGCGATTCCCGACTTTTGTGGTCACAGAGGGATATCGAATGTTTAAAACAGTATGTGCTATACTATGTACTATGAAATAGTTGAATGAATATGAATCTATATTTGATTAAGGGAATAAGTTTAAAATATTAAACTTATACGATAAGGTTTAGAATGTAAGTTTGTAAGACCCCAACTTTTATGAATAAAGATGAATTTTCTATAAATATCATTTTGAATAATTATGGTATTGAATTATTATAATATTAAAGTTGTGGGTAATAATTATAAATTTTGCAAAAATGCATAAGTTGTTATATTATATTCGATTGGGTGGGAATATTCGTTTTAACGGGGAATATTAAATGCGGTGGCACAATCATTAGTGGACCCCACAATGTAATTATTGTCGGGATGAAAAATGACAAAAATATCATTTATAAAACTAACGGCAAAAGTTTTACCGTTAGCTGTTGAAACACCGGTGTTAAAAGTACGATGTCTGGCGTGGTTGCGTGGTTGCATTGTAAGACACATGTATTGATTATTGATGCTTACGTGAGAAGTCACTCAGTTTTGTTCAATTATTATTACAGTAATTGTTGCATAGTATCTCACTTTATTTGATTCAATTATTGTCGATATTTTATATATTAGTAAATCAATAATTGAGACGACAAAGTTATTAATATTATTATTTTGCAATATTGACGTTGTCTAGAAGTTCTGTCAAGGAAAGGTTTGGTCACCTAATTGCGCGCCAATAGGGAGAAATCCTTATTAGAAAGCCCTCTTTTCCTGAGGAACGACACGGAGTTGTTAAATATTGCGAATTATAATAATGATGATAAATGTTGTTAAAAATATTGAGATTTTTATGAAGTATTTGTCGTAATTTTTGCTTATTAAATGGACCCCCCATTTACCCATTTTTCAAAATAATCGGTAGAAGTTATTTTAAGTGGGACCCACAGGGGTGGGGCCCACTTGTGGAGGAAAGTCTTGGGGTGGGATGTTATGTTTTGTCACGGGTATAAAGAAGGAAAATATGGTGGGAGTATTTATATATATAATATATATATGTTTTATAATATATATATGATAATGAAATCATGGGGGAATTCATGGTGGTGGCATACTATGGAGTTATATATATATATATACTATGGTGTTATATATATATATATATGGAAGACCCCAACTTTTATAAATAAAGATGAATTTTCTATAAATATCATTTTTGAATATTATGGAGTAAATTTGATATAATGTTATAGTTGTGGGTAACATTTATAAATTTTGCAAAGTACGCAAGTTGTTATATAATATTCGATTGGTCGGGGAATATTCGTTTTAGCAGGGAATATTCGTACAATGACACAATCATTAGTGGACCCCATAACGGAATTATTGTCGGATTGAGAAAACGACAAAAATACTTTATAAAATAACTACGTGGAAGTATTACAGTTAAGCTGTTGAAACCGGTGTTAAAAAAATGCGATGTCTGGCGTGGTTGCATGTGATACTACGGTATTGATTATTGATGCTTATGTGAAAAGTCACTCGTTTTGTTCAATTATTGTTACGAAGAATTCTTTGCATAGTATCTCACGTTATTTAATTCAATTATTGTCAATATTTTATATATTATTAAATCAATAATTGAGAGAACAAAGTTATTAATATTATTATTTGCAATATTAACAATGTCTAGAAGTTCTGTCAAGGAGAGGTTTGGTCATCTAATTGCGCGCCAATAGGGAGAAATCCTTATTGGAAAGCCCCCTCTTTCCTGGGAACGACCTGGTCGATTAATATTGTGAATTATAATAAAGGTGATAATGTTGTTGAAATTATTAAGGTGATTTTTATGAAGTTTTACTTATTTTATGGATTCCCATTTACCCATTTTTCAAAATAGTCGGTAGAAAATTATTTTTTATAATAAAAGGTGGGGGCCCACTATGGGGCCCATGTTTGAAATTGAAGCATGAAGTTGGCTGATGTTTTCACGGGTGTTGCTTTATGGTGGGTATTGTAATAATTGTATATATATATATATATATATATATATGATTGATTATATATATATATATAATATGTATTTGATGATTGTTATTGCATGTGGGGAGGGTTGAAAAAATCACAGGTTCTACCCCGTGAAGGTATAAAAGGAGCATATGTTATATATATAAATAATATATATATAATATATATTATATTTTATTTAAAAGATTTTGTTTTATTAGAATATTTTATTAAATCAATCTGGACTGTTCGTTTAAAAGTAAATCAATCTGGACCGTTCATGAATTAGTTACTATGCAGTCCATTCTTCTATAAATAGAAACTCATTCCTTCACAATTTCTTACGAATTCACTTTGAAACTTTAGAGAGAGAAATTATAGAAACTATAGAAAAGTATTCCGCTACTTCCCTACTCTTATATTCAGTTTCTTTACTACGTAAAGGGTGTTATTTCTTTTGTATTCATGAAGAGAAACACATTATTCCATTATTTAATTACATTGGAATAACTTTGTATCTGCCAAGCTACCCTATACTTGGTGAATTTCTTCATTATTCCAGTCTTTATTATTACATTGGAATATCACATGCATGCGTTTCTGTGGGACACAGTTCCATTCTTTATTATTATTTTGTTGGAATATCCGTTCATGCATGCTTTTTCTACTTGGGACCTAGTTTAAAATCTTTATTATTCTGTTGGAAACATCACGCTTCGGTGTAATTTCACTTTGACGAGGTTCCGTTACTTATTAATTTGTTGGAATAACTTTATACATGCAATACCGCATGCATGGTGATTTCTTTTGTTATTCCATTCGTTATTATACTCAGTTGGTTAAAGTTTTGACTTCTATACTCCATGAAATTAGTGGAATATCCTTGATATTTGCGCTTCATCCAGTATCTTTTCATGAAAATATTCTTCTGAGCATTCTTGAATTTTACTCTACAAAGCAGTATCGTGTTGACAATTTGGACGATATTGGTTCATGGATAAATTAATTCTTGAACTTGTTTTATTAAATTCTTATATCATTGTCATCATCCTCATGTTTATATTATGTTGAAAGTCATCTGTGGGCCGTAGTGCATAGATGGACTTGGTATGATTATAACCAGGGATTATTCGGTGTAATCATGACCATAATGTTACAAATGATGTGGGAAAAGTCCTCATTGTCCCGTAGTGCATTGATGGATAGTTGTTGGCATGATCATGACCATTAATGAATACACAAATATTCTTGGCTCGTAGTGCATGGATAATTGTGGTCGTGATACTAAAGAATATCCTTGGCCGTAGTGCAGGGGTGATTCGATGATGTGGATTATTTATTAAGCTGAGTCCCAATGATAAAAGTGATGAAAAACCTTTTAAAACATAAAAGATAGTAGATTTTATTCTCTACTTGACTCTTTTAATGGATTGCTTGTTCCACTGCAGTTAAACTTGATGTTGTTATATTTTATCAGTTTAACACTGTTGAAGGCTAACGATAATTTATTCTGCATTATCTTAGTCATAATATTTCTTACTGGGCTAGTTGAGCTCACCCTTTTTTTCGCTGTTCTCTTCAAAAAATGAGAACATAGCAGGGACTAGTCGGGGAATGGAGTGACGGTCCCAAGGATAGCATTAGTAGTCCCCTCTATTCTGTGAAATAGTGTGTTAATAATTGTAATGAGGACTCCTTTTGAGTTTGTATAATCTCTAGTAGACAATAATTATATTCAAACTCACAGTTATGTTTTGTCGTATTATACCTGACAGTTGTATTAGTAAATTGTATTTGAATTACATACCATGTATCTGGCGACCCAAGATGGGTGATGTATACCTTTTGGGGAAGGATATATCATATATATATATATATATATAAGAATCACGAGAATTACCTGTTGATTCACGGGGGTAATGACCCGTGAGTTTATATATATAATATATAATATATTATATTTTATTTAAAAGTTTTCGTTTTATTAGAATATTTTATTGCATAGTATCATTTCCATTCTCCTATAAATATGATGCTTAATTAGAATTGAAAATCACACTAGAATCAGAGAGTTCTTCTTCTATAATCTTGAGCGTATTTCTTTAGAGTTTAAGAAAGCTTTGAGAGTAGAAAATAGTGCAAGTTTTCTTCAAGAATATTCCAGCCCTACCAGTTGGAATACTCTTCTTTTCAAGGTAAGGGATATTATTTTTGTTCAGTATTCGTATAAAATAATATTTTCTTTCATACTCTGTAGTATGTAAGTAATATTATTTCATTTCAGATTTTGAATTCTATACTCATTTTGTTAAGTTTTGACTTCTATACTCCATGAAATTAGTAGAATATCTTTGATATTTGCGCTTCATCCAGTATCTTTTCATGGAAATATTATTCTAAGCATTCTTGATAAGTTTTAACTTTTTCATGTTGGGGTACTATTCACGGGGTACTATTCACTTTGTTACTATTCTCACGGGGTACTATTCATGACAAAAATTGATTTCTTTTCGGTCCAAATCATTTTTGATTCAATATTATTCTTGAATTTTACTCCACAAAGCAGTAACATATTGATAATTTGGACATTATTGAATTTTGGATAAATTAAATTATAAATCTTTAAAAATTTATCCTTTACTTTCTTTTAATTGAATTCTTATATCATTGTCATCATCCTCATGCTTATATTGTTATGAAAGTCATCTTTGGCCGTAGTGCATAGATGAACTTGGTATGATTATGACCAGTGATTATTCGGTATAATCATAACCGTAATGTTACAAATGATGTGGTAAAAATCATCATTGGCCCGTAGTGCATTGAGGGACAGTTGTTGGTATGATCATGACCATTGATGAATACACGAATATCCTTGGCCCGTAGTGCATGGATAATTTATGGTCGTGATACTAAAGAATATCCTTGGCCGTATTGCAGGGGTGATTCGATGATGTGGATTATTTATTAAGCTGAGTCTCAGTGATAAAAGTGATGAAAAAAACATTTTTAAATCATAGAAGATAGTAGATATCATACTCTACTTGACTCTTCTAATGGATTGCTTGTTCCGCTTTAGTTAAACTTGATGTTTGTTATATTTTATCAATTTAACACTGTTGAAGGCTAACGATAAATTATTCTGCATTATCTTAGTCATAATATTTCTTACTGGGCTAGTTGAGCTCACCCTTTTGCTTTCATTGTTCTCTTCAGGAAATGAGAACGTAGCCGGGACTAGTCGAGGAACGGAGTGATGGTCCAAATGATAACATTAGTTGTCCTCACTATTCTATGAAATAGTGTGATAATAAATGTATTAAGGACACCATTTGAGTTGAATAATGTCTAGAAGACAATATTCGTATTAAAATTCTCAGTTTATGCTTTGTCGTATTTTACACGACAGTTGTATTATTAAGTTGTATTTGAATTTTGTACCATGTATTTGGCAACTTAAGATGGGTGATGTATACCTATTTTGGGGGTATCACAAAGTTAATAAAGTATAATTTAACCAGATAATGCCGCCAAGACGTCAAACTCAAAACCAAAGGGAAGAAGAATCTGTCAATAATGCTGGAGGACAACAACCAGACCTGATGCAAAATTTCGCGAACATGGTAGCTCAAGTCATGCAAAATGGAATGCTGAACGCGGGAAATCAACCAGACAATTGATTTGCAAATTTCAAAGATTTTAAGGCTGTAGGACCGCCATAATTTAGAGGTACCACTGACCCGATAGAAGCCCAAACTTGGGTTAAGGAAATAGAAAAAGCGTTTGTAGTCGCTAGGGTAGCTGATGGTCAAAAGATAGCTTTTGCCACCTATATGATGAAAGGAGATGCAAATTTTTGGTGGGAGGCAAATCAAGCTAGGGCAGTAGAAGGAGTGATAACATGGACTAGGTTTAAGATGCTGTTCTTTGAGAACTATTTCTCGTCCAGTGTGCAGGCTAAGATGGAGGTGAAGTTTTTGGAGTTGAAGCAGGAGAATATGACAGTTGCGGAGTATGCCGCAAAGTTTAACGAATTAGCTAGGTTTGCCCCGCATCAAGTTGATACGGAGGTAAGGAAGACAAGGAGGTTCGAGCTGGGATTAAAACCCTGGCTCTACAATAAGGTGGTTGTGTTGCAGATAAATAATTTTGCAGCACTTTTGGAGAAGGCTATCATAGCCAAAGGGGGAAGTAAGGCCATGGGCCTATATAATAAGGAGAAAAAGAACAAGGGTAAGGTTGAGGGAGCTGGGAAGGTAGAAGCAGGTAGTCGTAGTGGGAATGGAAAAAGAAAGTGGAATAATTTTGGGAATGTCCAAGTCAAACAGGAAGGGGTGAAGAAGCAGGCGGTGCAGTGTAAGAATTGTGGGAAGAATCATTCTGGTAAGTGTCTTTGTGGTAAGTTTGTGTGTTATAAGTGTTGTCAGGAGGGACATATCTCTCCTAACTGCCCCAATCCTAGGATGAACGGTGGGTGTTTTCTGTGTGGATCAACGGAACATAAGGTAAAGGACTATTTGAAAAAGAGAATGGATGCAGGAAGCGTGAATGCGGGGAAAGGCAGCGGAACACTGGCGATAACTGGACCAACTTTAACAAAATCAACCGCAAAAGTCTTCAACACGACGATTCAAGACACCTTAGCAGTCGGGGATGGAACTCCAGGTATTATTCGTATGAATTTTATTTTCATATATACGATTTTTCTTAAATATAGTAAGTTATGTTATAAAGAAATTTTGAAGGAGAGATTTGAGTTCTGTTAGAAATCAAATTTCCGTATAATCAGATAGACAAGTTTTATGTTGAATAGTTGAAGATCAGTTCGATCGAATCTGATCGAGATGTACTTGAAATGACTGTATATGCTATTTGCCCTAGTGTCTATAAGTTTTTAAAGCGGTGATTCCAGGGACGAAATCCTTATAAAAGATATTGAATTTAATAACCCAATATTTTTCATATAATTAAATAAAAAATTTTGCATATAAATTTTTATATATATAAAGGTGGGAATATGTGCAAAGTAAAGTATATGTATATATGTGATAAATAAAATTTATTTATTACATGAATAATTGTAAATAATTTCTTTTTAAGAATTATTGATCATTATAGATTATATTCTTATAATAAGCTTAATTTGTAATAAAAATATTTAGTATTTATTTTCCATGAAAATATGATTATTGTATATATGATATGATTATTAGGATTATTATGATAAGTGATGTAATACTTTAGAATTTCCATGTCTTATTAAATAAACATATTAATAGAAATAAATATTTATGTGAATATAAATGTTAATGTTTTGTAAGTTGAATAATTCAAATTGATTCATATTAGATTAATACGTATTGAGAAGTGGGGAATTGACAATGAAAATTGTGAAATGCCTTGTGTGGTATATTGTGAAATGAGGAAATTCACTAAGTAAGTTAAAAAGAGAATTAGGAAGAATAATCGTGTTTGATCATGTGATTTCATATAGTTAATGACTACACTCTTAGATTTGCAATATCACTCGTGTGGACATTAATTAATGTCGTGTAAAACAAGTATGGCAATGGAGATTGACACTGACTTGAAGCTAAACCAGTCTTGACACCGTAAAGATGCATACGCATCGTACAACTACCGTCTCAAAGAAGATAAATCAGCAAGAGCTTGCCATGATAGTCAATTGGAGAAAAATTAACTTTCTACTTTAGAAATTAAATGGAACAATTATGTGATATGTGTGACATTAATAAACCATGGAATAAAGTAAGTTATGTTCGACGAAGGAATTATTAAGTGAGCCATTAATTAATATTAATTGTTAATGGTTGTGGTAGAATATTGATTAATTGATAGTGGTAACTAATTAATAATATATATGTGATTATTATTGTTAGCAATATGTCTATAAATACAATTATTAAAAAAATATAAAATACAACTATATTATATAGTGTTGTGTAACATTTATGTGGCTATATATAGTAACCATATATTAAGGTTTATTAAAACTATATGGTATGAATACATCATGAAAGGTGTATGTGACAATATGTATGTGGGTATATATTAAAAAAATATACCATGAACATATTGTAAACTATTATTTTAATAAAGTATACTGGTGTGATAAAATGTACAGGTACTATATGTATGTTACATTTCCATATTACATCTACTACCTTGAAATATTAAATATGCAAATCATATTGTGACATCCAGTTATAACTAATGTAGGGTTGTTATGTGTATATAATACAACATAAGAATAAGGTTTGTGTATAAATGTATAGTCTAGTATTACAAGATTGCTGAGTATTTGGGTTGTCCCAAATTTAGTGTCCAAATTGCTCCTTATTTCACATTCACGTGTTTGGCAAAAAAGCTAAGGCCTATTCTTTTTTCTTCTTCCAAGCTCAAGCTAGCAATCTAGATGTCAATGATGAACAAGGGAGTGGGCATAATGATGTAAATCAACTACCATTTACCAACTCTCTCTTAACCATCATGTAATCTAACATTCTCATTGGTTTAATTTGATGTATATATGCATTGTATGTGTTTTTGTTTCTCTATAAATACAACACATCTCCTTCTAATTTCCATTGCTGAGAATTGCTAAGGAGTTGAATTGAAAGCTTAGATAGAGTGTGTGATCGTATACATATCAGTAGAAGAAGTATGAATTACCAAGCTAATTACGAAGGTATTAATTTTTCTTTTTCTTTATTTTTAGTTTTTTGTTAAATTTCTATTCTTGAATTCTCAAATTCTAAATTAGGTGGAGTTAGATGATAATAAGGATTGGGTAATGGTTGTATAGTTGTTATATAACTATATAAGCATGTTGAAACTGATACATGACTTTTTAGAATCAAAATTGTGAATAATTTCTGTGTTTGGGCTAAAGTTACTCAAGGCATCGTTCTCAGCTCGAACGAGACATGGCAGTATAATTGGCCATAATAACACTGAGGCGTGGCACAACTGCTACCAACTCTCTCTTAACCATCATGTAATCTAACATTCTCATTGGTTTAATTTGATGTATATATGCATTGTATGTGTTTTTGTTTCTTTATAAATAGAACCCATCTCCTTCTAATTTCCATTGTTGAGAATTGCTAAGGAGTGGAATTAAAAGCTTAGATAGAGTGTGTGATCGTATACATATCAGTAGAAGAATTATGAATTACCAAGCTAATTACAAAGGTATAAATTTTTTTCTTGTTCTTCATTTTTAGTTTTTTGTTAAATTTCTATTCTTGAATTCTCAAATTCTAAATTTGGTGGAGTTAGATGATAATAAGGATTGGGTAATGGTTGTATAGTTGTTATATAACTATATAAGCATGTTGAAATTGATACATGACTGTTTAGAATCAAAATTATGAATAATTTCTGTGTTTGGGCTAAAGTTCTGCCAAGGCGCGATTGTTCTCGGCTCGAACTAGATACGGCGCAATTTCTTGGAATCTCTGCTTTTGATTTCTACTACATTAAAAGTTCTGCTAAGTGTGATCAATTATTATAACTTAAACTAACATGCAAGCATGTGTAATGGGTATATACAAGTATATTAACTTAATAAGAGCATGTTTTACTATATTATCATACATGATTAACAAAGTGTTTAGTTTTAATGAATTTAGAACTTTAGAAAGGAACTTGATATGTATGTATACCACGTGTATATGCTGACTTTGCAAGCATGTTGGTATGATTTAGAAATGCATGAATAGACCGTTAACTTATGCTTATATGATTCATAAGAAAGCATGAACGTATTAGAATTATTAGTAAGGTTACTAATGAAAATACGAACTTTGAACGAGAATGTTAACATGCTACTTTGAGAGTTAGAATCTGACTTTTATGAGCATGTTTGATGGTACTTTTAGACTTGCTAAAGTATCATACATATATATCTACTAAGTTAAGAGTTGCGAAATCAAGTTAAAACTAAATAAAGCATGTTTCAAAATAATAACTAGAATAGTTACACATATGTGCTAGGAATACTCACAAGCATGCCTAATATGAGTTATACGACTATCTTGTATATTTAGAAGGCAAGCATGATAGACTTTGTGGTTTCATTACCTTGAATGGCTTTAACTTGTTGAAATGATCAATTTAAAATTATATTATGAAAGAAGGAACCTAGATTGACTTGAGAGGCATGAAATGACCTTTAACATGACAAAATATATTATGTATGATTGTTGTGTTCAAGCCGGACAGGAACCACAAGGCAGTAGCTGAGTCTTGGCTTTGGCAGAGAGGGGTTGTCTGCAAAATCTAAGTTTAGCCCCTAAGTTTAGCAATTGCTGTGATCTGGAATCTTAGATCGTGCAATCTGATTTTGGATAGTTAGCTTGTATGATGCTTATATTGCTAAAAGTGGTTTAAAACCTACTGATACGTGTATATATATGTGATGATTAAGTAATATGACGGTGTTTGCCTTGTATAATGAAAGTCCATGGTAAAAAGGTCTTAACCTTGAGCATTATAAATTTGCTTATAAAGTAACTAGATACTTGATTTCATGATAAACCTATGAGTAAATTTTGTACCATATGTGCATATTTAAATCATGTCAAACTTGAATAAAGAATGTGTTAGCTAATGAGCATCTTCTGCTTATAATACTCTATAAATAGGATTCGAAAGTGTTGATTTATTAACGTGGAAAAACTACGCTTAAGGCAAGTATCTTTACTCTTTATAGCTATTTATGCAATAAACCTGTGTAAGCAAGTTATTGAATTATATTCTGGTTATACAAGCTTTTAAACTTTATTGTTATTAATCATAGTATTCATGCAAGTATCCTAAACTCTTGTTTTACTTTATTCAACGGATATCGTAAACAAGTTTCCTAACCGTAATCATATCTGAACTATCCTTTATATAGTGCAAGTTCTCAAACTTTATTCGTTCATTGTTTATCAGAACAGTATTACTATAAGATTCAGATATATACATTCTGTTCGTTAATTTCTAAGTATGGTTATACAAGTGTCCTCACTTGGATAATTATCGTACATGTTGATACATACTTGTTGATTTCCAATATGTATTCTTTAATTAAAAGTCCTCTAAGCTATTTGACTCGGCCCGACTAAGTATGAACATCCCGAACATGGGAAAACTTTGTGCGCTTAAGGCGAATAAGATGAACGAGAATATCATTCTGGTATGTAGTATTGATCAATACATGGCATAACGGGCTGATCACCCCCCATGCCTGTAAGTTATGACGGTTTGCGGATGAAGTTCTGTTAAAGTTTTTCAAAAATTAAAAATAAAGTTCATGGTCTGTCGACTGCCTTCCTTTTAAGTAGGAGTTATACCTACTTATGGAGTACCAATTCATGCGAACTATGCCCATCTCAAGTACATTTTAGTAGGTTTTAGCTGCATTTCATGATAATTTGCATTTCACATACTTAAAACTCCTTTTGGTGAATAAGTGCAGGAATCGGCCTATTTTGGTGGTGTTATTGAGCACACGACGAATGGATGCTTGAGACGAGGCAAAAGATGGGATATGCATGGCATGAAGGTGCAATGGAGCAAGGAGATAAAGCATGACTGCACAAGTAGCAGCAGCAATAGCATAACAGGAGTCAAGATCTGCAGATTGCAAGCCGCGCGGAAGAATAGCCTTGAGAGCGCGCGCCCGCGCTATTACTCAGCCAGATCTTGGAGCCTACTGCAAGTTGCGCGGCCGCGAGAAGGACAAGCCTAGGGAGGAGGCGTGCATGCTTGCAGACCAACTCAAACATACAAACCTATCGCAAGTCTCGCGGCCGCGAGAATTTTAAGTGGAGGAGCGTGGTGCATGTGCCTGAACTGGCTAGTGACTTGTTTTATTTTATTTTATTTCCAAATTTTAAAGGTTATAAGTGATTTAAAACGATTCCTGACTGGTGTCAGGGGAATTACTTGACATTTTACTAAGTTTTTCACGTATCTTTAGATCGTAATTAGGGTTTTACTCTCTGGGGGAGATTCCAACGTAGAAGAAGGCCACAACTCTATCTTTCTGTTCCTTCTTGGGATTTTCTACCAGAGTGGGATTATTATTATTAGTTTTTGCTGGAATCGTATGAGGATTTGAATTTTGATTCATATTCAGCAATTGGGTTTGATAGTTTCATCTTTCATTTTTCAATTGTCGTTTATTGATCATGTTTAGATTTGATCCCATAATGGCTTTTGGTTGATCATGAACTAAACTCCATTATGGGATTCTATCAGATTTTAATATGTAGTTTGATTGCATGTTTAAATCTTTGGATTGTTTTGCATATCATATGGGATGTCTATCATGATTGTTTTGCATGTATGAATGCTTGATCACCATTTGTTTTTGAGATTTGTATGGAATTGACAATGAACATGCAAATATGGATCGTAATCATGATGGTATACGTATATAGGGATGTGTTATATGGCTTATGTATTTACGTGAACGGATAGACATATCTTTGTTTCATCGTATAAGTCGAATAAGGGCTTGAACTTAAAATCAATATAATTGCAATTTCACATAGACATATAGTGATGTTGGTTATATTGATGATTACATAAAGTCTATCATCATCCATGGATCTTTGTGTAAGTAGGTCTTAGTGTATTGAAAATGGCTAACACTCTTTTAGTGCTCTTGGCTACTTTCCTGTGATATGTGAGCAAGTCATGCATGATAGTTGCGATTGAATGAAGTATTAAATGAAGTTAGAATCCCATTAGTTCCAATATCATTTATTCTATTGTTATTATTGTTTTAGTTGTTATTTGCAATTCGAGGACAAACCAAGTTTAATCAATAGTTTGAGCATATAAATATAGTGATTTAATTAATGAATAGTAGTTTAAGTTAAACAACTTTCTTTGTGGGATCGATACTTTACTTGCTCTGTATTACTTGTTGACGCATGTAAACTTGCATGAGTTAGAGCTCTTTTGTTAGTCTTAAAAAAGAGGCAACACTTCCATTTATAGTCAGTACGTTGTTTCAAAATTTGAAATAGAATTGTGACGTTGTTTAGTGTTGCTTTAGTTTATTTCACAACCATTGCTTCGTTGTAGAAGTGCCATTCATAGAAAACATTTAATCCTTTCAGCTAATGTTTATTGTTTGCTATTACTTGCTGGGCACTCAAATGTTCATTCTTGCTTAATTTAAATGTTTTCAGTTAAGTATGATCAACCAGAAGGTTCTGCCAAGAACAAAAGGAAAGGAAAGCTAGCAGAATAAACTTTATGGTATCTTACGTAATAGTTAGACTTTATTAAGATGATATTAATTATTATCTATTATGTAATGAAATGTTTGAAGGGTCGCGTACATGAGATTTAGACAACTCTGATATTTAAATTAAGTTTGATATTTATGACATTATTATTATTATTCCGCTCAAAGAAATGGTATCGTGAAGCATTGAATTCGGGTTTCAAGCACCTGAATTTAGGGGCGTCACAGGTTGGTATCAGAGCTTTAAGGTTAGAAACGTTAGGTGAGAGTAGACCTGAGGCTATAACCTTAGGGCAGAAGGAAACGTTGAAAATAGAAATAACTCATATAGAGTTTAAAAGGAGATGAATTAACTAAATTCATCGTAAAATAAAATAAAAATATCCTATATAAAACTATTACTTGCTGTGTGTATATATTATATACTAATCTGGATAAATTATGTGTAGATGTCAGGAGGAAAAGGATTAGGATACCCTCATATCGTAAATAAGGAGCCAATCTCCATAATCGAACCACTATCAAAGCGATACATTTGAAATAGAGGCTCACGTTGAAGGTAACCTTGATGAGGTGATCATTTTGGAAAATATAGTACCGGACCTAGAAATGGTGAAACTAATAGATAGTGATTCGGACACCGAAGTTGGAGCTGATCAAGCATCAACCGAAGTGTAGAATCTGAGGAATAAAGTTTCTTCTTTGGAAAAGTTATGGGAAATAGAAAAACTACTAAATAGTCAATTGCGAAAGGCATTAATCGAAATGATGGAAGAACAAGATAAGCTTAAAATCCAAATTGATCAGATGGGAGCCAAAAGCAACATATCGTGTGCAGCTCAGGGCAAGAAGGGGAAAAAAAATGAAAGATCGTGACTTAGAAAATTTCGATAACAACCAAGAAGACGCTAACAAAATAGAAAAGTGTACAAACTGTGACAAGAAAAATGAAGACGTATGCAGGAAAAGGGAAAAAGATATGTTACATTTGCGGACATGAGGGACATATCTCTCATCATTGTCCCGACTTTAAGATAGGTGCATGTTTTATTTGTGGGATGGAAGGTCATCGAGCGAAAGATTTTCCAGGATCAGGAAAAGGCGTAGTGAATAAGTAGTATAAGTACTGTTTGAATATGTGTGTTCTATGATAAGTATATCTGTGTAATATAATATTTTCACATTTTGTGTAACTTGTGGTAGCGATTCCCGACTTTTGTGGTCACAAAGGGATATCGGATGTTTAAAGCAGTATGTGCTATACTATGTACTATGAAATAGTTGAATGAATATGAATATATGTTTGGTTAAGGGAATACGTTTAAAATATTAAACTTATACGATAAGGTTTAGAATGTAAGTTAATAAAGTAAAATTTAACTAGATAATGCCGTCAAGACGTCAAACTCGAAACCAAAGGGCAGAAGAATCTGTCAACAATGCTGGAGGACAACAACCAGACCTGATACAGAATTTGGCGAACATGGTAGCTTAAGTCATGCAGAATGGAATGCTAACCGCGGGAAATCAACCAAATAATCAATTTTCAAATTTCAAAGATTTTAAGGCTGTAAGACCACCCTAATTTAGAGGTACCACTGACCCGATAGAAGCCCAAACTTGGGTTAAGGAAATAGAAAAAGCGTTTGTAGTTGCTAGGGTAGCTGAGGAGAAAAAGATAGCTTTTGCCACCTATATGATGAAAGGAGATGCAAATTTTTGGTTGGAGGCAAATAAAGCTAGGGCAGTAGAAGGAGTGATAACATGGACTAGGTTTAAGACTCTGTTCTTTGAGAACTATTTCTCGTCCAGTGTGAAGGCTAGGATGGAGGTGAAGTTTTTGGAGTTGAAGCGGGAGAACATGAAAGTTGAGAAGAATGCCGCAAAATTTAACGACTTAGCTAGGTTTGCTCCGTATCAAATTGATACGGAGGCAAAGAAGACAAGGAGCTTTGAGCTGGGATTAAAACCTTGGATCTACAATAAGGTGGTTGTGTTGCACATAAATACTTTTGCAGCACTTTTGGAGAAGGCTATCATAGCCGAAGGGGGAAGTAAGGCCATGAGCCTCTACAATAAGGAGAAAAAGAACAAGGGTAAGGTTGAGGGAGCTGGGAAGGTAGAAGTAGGTAGTGGTAGTGGGAATGGAAAAAGAAAGTGGAATAATTTTGGGAATGTCTAAGTCAAACAGGAAGGTGTGAAGAAGCAGGCGGTGCAGTGTAAGAATTGTGGGAAGAATCATTCTGGTAAGTGTCTTAGTGGTAAGTTTGTGTGCTATAAGTGTTGGCAGAAGGGACATATGTAAGACCCCGAAATTTTTAAATAAAAAGGAATTTCCTTTAATTATTATTTTGAAATAGTAAGGGTTGATTTGATTAATGTGGATAGTTAAGGGTTAAATATGCAAATATTTCAAATTAAGCAAGTGGTTATAAAATATTCATTATCGTCGGGGAATATTTGTTTGGTCGTGGAATATTCAAATCTTGTCGGGGAATATTAAATGTAAGTAGACCATGTGTGAGCCCCATAACGGAAAGTGATTGGATGAAGAAAACGACAAATATAAGTTGTTTTTAAATAAGCAGCAGTAGTTATTACCAAATCTTGTTGGAATACCCTCGGTGGTTAAAACACACTAATACGCGTTGTTGAACAAGCTTTTCGGTGATTGCACCAATTATTGATTCTTACGAAGAAGGCACTACTCAATAATGGTTCTGATAATTCTTATTCGATTATTTTATTGAGTTAATAATTCTTTGCGTTGATATTTTATATTCATTGTTGTTTCAATAATTGTCATTACACAAGTATCTTTCATTATCGAAGCAATAATTCATATTATCTGAATAATATTATTAGATAACATTATTGGCAATGTCTAGAAAGTTCTGTCTAAAGAGAGGTTTGGTCACCTAATCTTGCCGCCTTGATGAAGAAATTCTTATTGGAAAGCCCCTCTTTCTGGGAACCGCACGGTTGTCAATATTGTGATTACGTAATATTATTTGTGAATAATTAATTATTGATTTATATGATGAGGAAAATATTGATTTTATGTGGATATAGATGGAGAAAATTTTAAAATGACAATTGTTGAAAATTAATATTTTATCTTTTACGATAAAATAATTCATTTAAATATATTATTTTAATAATATATTAACGGTGATATTTTTACAACGAATGTGGGATATATGAGTATCTGAGGAAGAAGAGTATTTTTGTTGCAATAAATGTTTAAAACATGTTAAACATGTCGGTGGACCCCATTTATTGATTTGAAATTTGATTATAGCACTGTAAAATCGTCCGTTTGTGGATTTGGCCAATTTCTATTTGGAATTTGGAAAAACTTTCTTACGCAAAGTTGTAGAGAATTGAATTTCCTATAAAAAAATCACGAAATTCAATTTTTCGATGAAAGGGCTATTTATTATGAATTATTGAAGTTCAAGTCTTCAAATAATTAATTTTTGTAAGTTTTAATTATTTATTTGATGAAAAACGTTTTTTATCATTTCTTTTCTAGAAGGTGGCATGTGGGAAATGCTAGGATCTGAATTCTAAGGTTGGGCGTATGAATTTGATATATATATATATATATATATATATTAATTTATTAAATTTTCGCTTTGGTGTTCTAAGCAATTTCCTATAAATAGGTGCTTAGGTTAGAATTGAAAATCACACGTAAGCTCAAGTTTTTCTCTCTATATTATCGGCGTATTCTTGTGAGTATTTTGAGTATACTTTGAGTATTGCTATCTGATTGCAAGTTCCTTCAAAGACTATACCCAGATTCTAGCTAAATCGATCTTTCGAGGTAAGGGATATTATTTTTTGTAATGATATTATTTCTTCAATATCATTATCTTTGAAATGTTGATCCAAGTTTTATCAAATTTGGAACTTTTTCATGTCGGGGTTACTATTCATGGGTTACTATTCATGAGTTACTATTCACGAGTTACTATTCATGAGTTACTATTCACGAGTTACTATTCACGAGTACTATTCATGAAGCGTGAAGATGTTTTTGTGGAATTTCTATCTTTTGGTGTCGGAGTTACTATTCACGTATGCGGCTAAGACTATTCACGATACTCAAGACTATTCACGATACGGCACTATTCATAGAAAAATAAAATTTCTTCTTTTGTCAAAATATCTATTCGGATACTAACTCGATTGTATCCATGTTTTGATCATTCTTGAATTTTACACCACTATGATTATTTTTGAGGTATTTTTGGGCGTGGATAAAACCAAGTACGAATCCTTAATCCTTAATCCTTGTCATTTTGTTTCACTGGATTCGTTTCTTTAAAAATATTTTTCATCATCCTCAGTCTTAAATGATGATATTATTGAATATCTTTGGCCTGTAGTGCAAAGATGAATGATTTCGGAAGAATATCTTTGGCTCGTGAGTGCAAAGATGAGCAGTGTTTAAATGAACATGACCGATCGATGAATATCTTTGGCCTTTAGTGCAAAAGATGAGCAGTGTTGAGATGAACATAACCGATTGATGAATATCTTTGGCTCAGTAGTGCAAAGATGAATATTTGATTTGAGATGAATATTGATTGATGTACTGAGGATAAAATATTGATGATGGACCGTTAAATTCATAGATTATAGTAGAATTCATTCTCTACGTAACTCTTCTATGAATTATTATTTCAGCTGCGAATATTGATCTCGAAACTTGTTGCCTATTGTATTCTATCGATTTTTCCTGTTGAAGACTAACGATAATTTGTTGTGTATTATCTTAGTCATAATATTCTTTCTTGGGCTAGTTGAGCTCACCCTTTTCCTTGTTGTTCCATTTTTATCGGGGAGGCGAGAATATAGCAGTATTTAGCCTGGGGGTATGGAATGAAGGTTTTAGAAAGGATTGTTTAGTAGTCCTCACCATTTTGTAAAATAATGTATCAATAAATGTGATGAGGATTTATTTGAGTATAGATATTGTCTAGAAGATAATATTTGTATTCGGACTCGCTTTTTCTTGTTGTAATAATAAAGTTGTAGTTGTTTCTGTACCATGTATTGACAACTCAGAATGGGTTGGATGGAATGGACCTATTTTGGGGGTGTCACAACATATTTCTCATAACTGCCCCAATCCTAGGATGAATGGTGGGTGTTTTCTGTGTGGATCAACGGAACATAAGGTAAAGGATTATCCGAAAAGGAAAATGGATGTAGGAAGCGTGAATGCGGGGAAAGGCAGCGGAACACTGGCGATAACTGGACCAACTTCAACAAAATCAATCGCAAGAGTCTTCAACATGACGATTCAAGACACCGTAGCAGCCGGGGATGGAACTCCAGGTATTATTCGTATGAATTTTATTTTTGTATATACGATTTTTCTTAAATATAGTAAGTTATGTTATAAATAAATTTTGAAGGAGAAATTTGAGTTCTGTTAGAAATCAAATTTCCGTATAATCAGATAGACAAGTTTTATGTTGAATAGTTGAAGATCAGTTCGATCGAATCTGATCGAGATGTACTTGAAATGACTGTATATGCTATTTGCCCTAGTGTCTATAAGTTTTTAAAGCGGTGATTCCGAGGACGGAATCCTTATAAGGGATGGTGAATGCAAGAACCCAATATTTTTCATATAATTAAATAAGAAATTTTGCATATAATTTTTTTTTATATATAAAGGTAGGAATATGTGCAAAGTAAAGTATATGTATATATGTGATAAATAAAATTTATTTATTTCATGACTAATTGTAAATAATTTCTTTTTAAGAATTATTGATCATTATAGATTATATTCTTATAATTAATTACTTAATTTGTAATAAAAATATTTAGTATTTATTTTCCATGAAAATATGATTATTGTATATATAATATGATTATTAGGATTATTATGATAAGTGATGTAATACTCGAGAATTTCCACGTCTTATTAAATGAATATATTAATATAAATAAATATTTATGTGAATATAAATGTTAATGTTTTGTAAGTTGAATAATTCAAATTGATTCGTATTAGATTAATACGTATTGAGAAGTGTGGAATTGACAATGAGAATTGTGAAATGTCTTGTGTGGTATATTGTGAAATGAGGAAATTCACTAAGTAAGTTAAAAAGAGAATTAGGAAGATTAATCGTGTTTGATCATGTGATTTCATATAGTTAATGAGTACACTCTTAGATTTGTAATATCACTCATGTGGACATTAATTCATGTCGTGTAAAACGAGTATGGCAATGGAGATTGACATTGGCTTGAAGCTAAACCAGTCTTGACAACTTTGTCGAGTACGCCATGTTGCAAATGAGGCCATCTCAAGAAGATAAATGGCAAGCAATTGCCGCCGAGAGTCAATTAGAGAAAAATTAACTTTCTACTTTAGAAATTAAATGGAACAATTATGTGATATGTGTGACATTAATAAACCATGGAATAAAGTAAGTTATGTTCGACGAAGGAATTATTAAGTGAGCCATTAATTAATATTAATTGTTAATGGTTGTGGTAGAATATTGATTAATTGATAGTGGTAATTAATTAATAATATATATGTGATTATTATTGTTAGCAATATGTCTATAAATACAATAAGAATTATATAGATAATTAATGGCTATGGAGATCCATAAATACATTAATCAAGGAAGAATGGATTAATTGATATTGGTGGTAATTAATCAAGGAAATGAATAATTTATTTATTTGACATAAAACAAGTAAGTTATTAATTGAATAAGATTATATCGATCATATGTGCATGTGAGCAATGATTAAAAAAATATAAAATACAACTATATTATATAGTGTAGTGTAACATTTATGTGGCTATATATAGTAACCATATATTAAGGTTTATTAAAACTATATGGTATAAATACATCATGAAAGGTGTATATGACAATATGTATGTGGGTATATATTAAAATAATATACCATGAACATATTGTAAACTATTTTATTAATAAAGTATACCGGTGTGATAAAATGTACAGGTACTATATGTATATTACATTTCCATATTACATGTACTACCTTGAAATATTAAATATGCAAATCATATTGTGACATCCAGTTATAACTAAAGTAGGGTTATTACATGTATACAATAAAACATAAGAATAAGGTTTGTGTATAAGTGTATAGTCTAGTATTACAAGATTGCTGAGTATTTGGGTTGTCCCAAATTTAGTGTCCAAATTGCTCCTTATTTCACATTCACGTGTTTGGCAAAAAGGCTAAGGCCTATTCCTTTTTCTTCTTCCAAGCTCAAGCTAGCAATCTAGATGTCAATGATGAACAAAGGAGTGTGTATAATGATGTAAATCAACTGCCATTTACCAACTCTCTCTTAACCATCATGTAATCTAACATTCTCATTGGTTTAATTTGATGTATATATGCATTGTCTGTGTTTTTATTTCTCTATAAATATCACCCTTCTCCTTCTAATTTCCATTGCTGAGAATTGCTAAGAAGTGGAATTGAAAGCTTAGATAGAGTGTGTGATTGTATACATATCAGTAGAAGAAGTATGAATTACCAAGCTAATTACAAAGGTATAAAATTCTTTCTTGCTCTTCATTTTCAGTTTCTGTTAAATTTCCATTCTTGAATTCTTAAATTCTAAATTAGGTGGAGTTAGATGATAATAAGGATTGGGTAATGGTTGTATAGTTGTTATATAACTATATAAGCATGTTGAAACTGATACATGATTCTTTAGAATCAAAATTGTGAATAATTTCTGTGTTTGGGCTAAAGTTCATCAAAGAAGTAAACATTCGCTTCGCTCGAACCGAAATGGCACAACCGCTGTAAGTAATAACATCGAGGTGCAGGTAGCAATTGCTTGGGCTCTGCTTTTAGTTTCGCTTTCATTAAAAATTACATTAAGTGTGATCAATTATTATAACTTAAACTAGCATGGAAGCATGTGTAATGGGTATATACAAGTATATTAACTTAATAAGAGCATGTTTTACTAGATTAGCATACATGATTAACAAAGTGTGTAGTTTAAATGAATTTAGAACTTTAGAAAGGAACTTGATATGTATGTATACCATGTTTATATGCTGACTTTGCAAGCATATTGGTATGATTTAGAAATGCATGAATAGACCGTTAACTTATGTTTATATGATTCATAAGAAAGCATGAACGTATTGCAATTATTAGTAAGGTTACTAATGAAAATACGAACTTTGAACGAGAATGTTAACATACTATGTTGAGAGTTAGAATCTGACTTTTATGAGCATGTTTGATGGTACTTTTAGACTTGCTAAAGTAGCATACATATATATCTACTAAGTTAAGAGTTGTGAAATCAAGTGAAAACTAAATAAAGCATGTTTTCAAAATAATAACTAGAATAGTTACACATATGTGCTAGAAATACTCACAAGCATGCCTAATATGAGTTATACGACTATCTTGTATGTTTAGAAGGCATACATGATAGACTTTGTGATTTCATGACCTTGAATGGCCTTAACTTGTTGAAATGATCAATTTGGAATTATATTATGAAAGAAGGAACCTAGATTGACTTGAGAGGCATGAAAGGACCTTTAACATGACAAAATATATTATGTATGATTCTTGTGTTCAAGCCGGATAGGAACCACAAGGTCAGAATCGAGTCTTGGCTTGGCGGAGGGTGCAAATGCTTGTGATTCTAAAGCTTAGGCATGGCGCGTATGCTCACATGATCTAGAATCTGAGATCGTGCAATCTGAGTTTGGACAGTTAACTTGTATAATGCCTATATTGCTAAAAGTGGTTTAAAACATGTGATAACCCGTGATTTCGAATAATCTGAATTTCACGAATAATTGTTTTTATTTAATATTAATATTGATTATCAATTTTGTGACAAGTATCTGTGATACGAGTCTCGAGAAGGGGTTAATTTGTGTATTGACTAAAAAAATTAAGAGTAGAGTTGTCCTGAACAGAGAATAAAAACCTAACCCTAGTTACGGATAGGGATTCGATAGAAAATATAATTAAAATAATTATATTAATGAGTACGTGTTTATACTATATGGTATTATTGATCAATGATTGATCGGGTAGGGTACAATATTAGTAAACCCTAAAAAGGGATTAGAAACCATAATATCAAGATTAAAAATCCTAACGCGTAGTTAGGAACCCTAATCGAAAGCTGGGAAACCCTAAATTTTAATTCGGGAATCCTAAACCCTAATTAGGAAACCCTAATCCTAATCAGTAAGCCCTAAAGTGATTAGTAAACTTTAATGTGTTTAGTAATCTGTAATATAATTAGGAAACACTAATTATATTTTAGAAATTTTAATTTTCTATTTTAAAATCCTAATTTAGAAAATCCTAGAAGCTAAGGTTGTAAAACCTAAGGGTTAGAACCTTAGGGTTAAACCCTAAGGGTTTGGACAATTACCTATATGCCATTAAAATTTCATGTTCAAAGTCCAAAATACCCTTTACGTAGATTTTTAGTAAAAAGATTTGCAAAATCTAGTGAGTCATCACTTTGGATAAGACCATGTGCTTAAATTCAATACCTAGTCTAATCTAGATTGCCGCCTTGCATGCTTGGATTCATTGCACCTAATGATTATAAGAGATTAAGAGAGAGAAAGTTACTAAAGTTTGCTAATTTTCTATCTTACTCTCAAAAAACTCTCTCTCTCTCTCACCCATCCTCCGAATTCCCTAAGTAAATCAGTCACTAGATAATCTCCTTGATCACCTAGATCAGTTTTGGAGAGCAAGAATCAAAGATTTAGCAAGAGAAGGTATAACCCTAAACTCAACCTAGATCGTATGCTAAGAAAATATTTGTGTTTATGTGTTTAGATTCATGCTAGATGATATTTTATGATGATCTATGATGATCCATCATAGATCCATAGCATCAAAGTGGGTAAAAATGGAAGTTTTTCAAAACTGCTCAAGAACAGTCATAGTGGTCTGACAAGCAAAAGTCAGAGCCCATATATTCATCCTTGTTCTTGATTTTTAATGTATTATGTTTTGGATCTATAGTATGATATGTGTTCCTTGTACTGCAAGTGAAATCACAGTCATTTGATGTCTACATTTCATGTTATAGTTGGTCAAAACCCGTTGACCGGGCATGACCAGACGAATTCTGGGTAACCCAGAATGCCTTTTTCAGTGTCTGACAACATTTTGTGAGGCCCAGATCTGTCTGATATAATTTTGTTTGATGATGTACTGGTAACCAATTTGTACCTTGTTAGATGGACTATAGATCCTGGCCTTTAGATCCCTTACAACATCAACTGATCGAACTTAGTAAGTGGTCAAACCAGGCCACTTGACACTGACTTGTCGTTTCTGTAAAACCAAGAAACCGGAAGAACATAATTTCTGACAATGTTTGACCGAGCTACATTTGATTAATGTGTTAGCTTTGGACTGAGATAAGGATAGGTTATTGTTCCTTGTCATGTGTACTACCTATTTCGACTATGAGAACAACGAACGAATTACCAGAACACCAAATTAATGGGGCTTGAAAGTGGTACCTCGAGACTGTCTAGGTTTCTGGGTAACCCAGAAAACCTAGATGAACAGGGACTTTGAGGGCTTGGATCTTCATGGTGATGTGTGATATGACTTATATTGTTCTTAATTCTTGTAGAGTTACATAACCACTACAAGATCAAGATTCTAGTGAGCCCAGAAATATGATGAGCACAGAATTAAGGTCAGTCAAACGTAACCCCTTGAGCACTGACTGTCAGTGTTCTTGAGGCTCAAGAACACCAACAATGACGCTTTATGTCGCTATAGCCTTTAGCGACATTTTTAATTATTTTTAATTTACGATTTTAAAATTAATTAAAATAGAAAATAAATTCTAAAAATTACAAAAATGATTTTAAAATTATTTTAAATTATGAAAAATTCATTTTAATAATTTGAGATATTTTTCATTAATATTTATATTTATTTTAATATTAATGATATTTAATTTATTTAATTAGTGTATTAAATAAATTAGAGAAAAATATTTTAATATTATAAAAATCATTTTAAATAAGAATAAAGTATTTAAAAATATTTTGAGTTATAAAATGTAACTTTTAATATTTTTGAGTAATTTTCATTAATAATTTTATATTAATGATAATAGATTTATTTAATTATTATATTAAATAAATGAATTAAAAATAGTTTTATTGATTTAAAAAATCATTTAAAAATGAGAAAAATATTTTAAAAATGTTTTAAGTTATAAGTAATGACTTTTAATATTTTGATAATAATTTCATTAATATTTAAATATTAATAGTGATGATTTAAAATGATTTTAATTATTTTAAAAATTATTTAAATAGAATATTGATTTAAAAATATTTTAAGTTATTAACAATAACTTTAATATTTTGACAAGTATGTCATTAATATTTTAATATTATTAAATATTAATAATAATGGAATTAATTAGTATTTAAATAATTTAAAAATGATTCCAATGTTGGAAAAATTATTATAAATTATAATAATTGTTTATAAATTATTAAAAGCTTCCGAAAAATATTATAAATGGTATATGACTTATCTAAAATAATATTGAAGCTTTGAGACCGAGTTTAAGTGGAAATAAATGTGTAAATTGTCAGATAGGGTGACCAAGACACCAAGATGAGACCAAAGTCCAACTAGACCGAACTAGTTAGACTTGATAAGTGTTTATATAGATATTAAACACTAATGTGGCTATGTGGTAAAGTGTTTAGGAGAATGTCTGACTGTAAATTACAGTATGGTGTGATGTGATTTATTATGCTAATTGTGAGACCAATATTGTTCATATAGGTCTTTCAAACGCAGATAAGTATATTGCGTAGCAGTAATCAACGTAGAAGACAAGTTTCCTAACTCAACCTTGAGTTATATCTGTTTAAATACTATGGTGGTTAATTATTGTTGATTAGACCACGTCCAATAATTTATTGTTGATTATTCGCAGTTAGTGAATGTTTATTAATTCAAATTGAATTAGTGATTCTGAGAATATACTTGTAGAATAACTGTTATTGGGTATTCACATCCGTAGAAGCTATTATTGATTTCAAATAGTACAGTTAAATTCTGTCTATCGTTTAATCGTATTGAAACATGTCTTAGCAAATTGTTTTGGCTAGACGAACATTTGTTAGAACTTGATAGGTTCGAGAAGAGAAGGGAATATAATTCAATTATTACTGATAGATCAATGCCAGTTGTTTCGACTAGATCGAAAAAGGAAACTTAATAGGTTTGAGAAGAGAAGAGAAGAGAAGAGAAGAGAAGTGATTAGATATTAAAATCATTGTATTTCGTTGTTAAATCAAATTATGATTCAAAGACTGAGAAGATTAAAGGGAACATATTTGTCGTATATTAATATTATTATATGCGTTTTGAGTATTATGCATAATATAGGGTATAATGAAGCTGATCACTTTATATACTTGCAGAGGGATATGATTTAATCTTTATGGTCATCTGATACACCTGGGTATATCAAAGTCAAAACTTTAATAGTTACTCGAGAAGAGAAGTTCAAGATCCAACGGATCGCTCAGCATAAATATGGAAAACATTCCGCTTTGTTATTGCATAGAATTGATTCTTGATTATTCATTAGAATATCGTAGAAACTTTGAAAGCGTTGTACTCTTTTATTATCAGATTATTGTGTTGCCTAGAATGCGAGAAGACTTGTTATTGATTAACGAACTGTTCAGCTATTTCAAAGTTCCTCAAACTTTGGTATCATTCTATCAAAATAGATAGTCTAGTATTCTGATGCTTATACATTCATTGTATATCTTAACTTACGGGGCAAGTCTGTTGCTCACCCTAGCTAAATAAAACATTTCAGCTAGGGAAGAAGAGGCCAGCGGGTCCAAGAAGAACAAAGGTAAAGGCAAAATGCTGAAGTAGTTATAATGAACTTTTTATTATGTTGTATTTGTAAACCCTTTTTTGTATATCTAAGGGGTATGTTTGTAATGTTAAGGTTAGATGACCTGGGACTAATGTATTAACAATATCTGTTAATGACTTATGTATTACTATTTTTATATGAATGGGTAGTTAGAGGTTATTATATTGTGAATTGTGAGCACCAAACTCGGGGGTCAGGTAACCCGAATTTGGGGGTGTCACAAAACCTACTGATACATGTATATATGTGACGATTCAGTAATATGACGATGTTTGCCTTGCATAATGAAAGTCCATGGGTAAAAAGGTCTTAACCTTGAACATTATAAATTTACTTATAAAGTAACTAGATACTTGATTTCATGATAAACCTATGAGTTGATTTTGTACCATATGTGCATATTTGAATCATGTCAAACTTGAATAAAGAATATGTTAGCTAATGAGCATCTTGTGCTTATAATACGCTATAAATAGGATTCGAAAGTGTTGATTTATTAACGTGGATAAACTATGCTTAAGGCTAGTATCTTTACTCTTTATAGCTATTTATGCAATAAACATGTGTAAGTAAGTTATTGAATTATATTATGGTTATACAAGCTTTTAAACTTTATTGTTATTAATCATAGTATTCATGCAAGTATCCTAAACTCTTATTTTACTTTATTCAACGGATATCATAAACAAGTTTCCTAACCGTAATCGAATTACATTGTGCAAGTATCTGAACTATCATTTACATAGTACAAGTTCTTGAACTTTATTCGTTCATTGTTTATCAGTACAATATTACTATAAGATTCAGATATATACATTATGTTCGTTAATTTCTAAGTATGGTTATACAAGTGTCCTCACTTGGATAATTATCGTATATGTTGATACATACTTGTTGATTTCCAGTATGTATACTTTAATTAAAAGTCGTCTAAGCTATTTGACTCGGCTATACATAGATTTAAAAATATCGTTGAACATGATAGCACTTTATTAAAATCCAATCGAATTATTTTGGTTCGGATTCCCGACTAAGTATGAACATCCCGAACATGGGAAAACTTTGTGCGCCTAAGGCGGATAAGATGAACGAGAATATCATTATGGTATATAGTATTGATCAATCTGGGGGCATGGATTGATCACCCCCGCGCCTCGTAAGTTATGATGGTTTGCGGATGAAGTTCTATTAAAGCTTTTCAAAAATTGAAAACAAAGTTCATGGTCTGTCGACTGCCTTCCATTTATAGTTAGTACGTTGTTTCAAAATTTGAAATAGAATTGTGAATTTGTTTAGTGTTGCTTTAGTATAATTCACAACCATTTCTTCGTTGTAGAAGTGTCATTCAAAGAAAATATTTAATCCTTTCAGCTAATGTTTATTGTTTGCTATTACTTGCTGGGTACTCAAATGTTCATTCTTGCTTAATTTGAATGTTTTCAGTTAAGTATGATCAACCAGAAGGTTCTGCTAAGAACAAAGGGAAATGAAAGCTAGCAGAATAAACTTTATAGTATCTTATGTAATAGTTAGACTTTATTAAGATGATATTAATTATTATCTATCATGTAATGAAATGTTTGAAGAATCGGCGTGCACAGGATATAGACAACTCTGATATATAAATTAAGTTTAATATTTATGACATTCTTATTATTATTCCGCTCAAAGAATTGGTATCGTGAAGCACTGAATTCGGGTTTCAAGCACCTGAATTTGGGGGCATCACAGAAGGCCTTGAAGAGTTCTTAGTGAACTGGAGTTCCAAGTCTGCTGGACTTGAAGAGTTCTTAGTGAACTAAAGTTCTAAGGCTGTTGACCTTGAAGAAATCTTAGTGATTCAATGATGTAAAAATTTCCTTAGTAGAATCCGTGCTTGTTGAAGCAGAAGAGTGGATTAGGAGCTTGAGTCTCTGAACCACTTAAAATCCTTTGTGTCTTTTACATTTTGTCTTTTACATTATAACTGCTGTAACTGCTATCAACATGATAACTACTTACAACTAAACGAACTCTAGACAAATGATTAACATAACATCTATGAAGGGGAACCTTAACTTATTTCGTTGTGTTTAAAATAATTCCTATGTTTGTTATCTGCTATTTACTCAGTAATGCAAACTAAAATGGAATTTTTTTTGAAATTAAAAAGGATCTATTTAACCCCTTTTTCTAGATCTATTGTGTTCCCACTGGGAACTAACAATTGGTATCAAAGCAGGTTCTCATATTGCATTCTACAAGCTAACGCTTTGAGTTTGATCCGAGGCACAAACCATGGTCTAAACTTAGTTTAGTAATAATCTATTTTTTATGAGCTTACACGTTGGAAATTATGCATACAGGTGAATATGCACATTCACCTAAAGCTTCTCAGATTGGTCGTTTCAAAGTAATTCAGCAACAAGACCAATCCATGTCCAAAGAAAATTAGCAGTCTGCAGACTAGTGATGGAAAGTCAAGAAGGGCATATCAAAAACAAAGAGTCTATCATCCACTTTTCTAAAAGACGAAAGGCCTATACATACAGAGAAATGTCTATTCAAAAGAAGAAAGAAAATCTCGTTCAATATGTACTTGGCTAATCAGTTGGATCCGATCCTTGAGACTCAAGATTATCAAAGAACTAAAGCTGCCAAGACTTTCCTATGTTATCAACTCTAAGACGATGCCTGATTGATCTAAGGTCAAATAGAGCAACAAGCTTTCAGCAATAAACGTAAAGGTACGATTCCTCATTAACTACTTACATGAATATGGTGAGGCATCACCTTATGTACTACAACAATACTTTATCAAGAGACCATACTCTTCCTGAAAAGGGGAAGAGAGAGAGTACATTAAGGTTGGATACTTAATTGTCAAAGAAAAAGAATGGCCTATCAAAATACTTAATCATTCACACACTCATCATGCATCATAAATATCATATCTAAATATGATATATGCATAAATACGATTGTTGATGCTAATTCAAACATATGAGGAATTAGGTTTTTGAGAAAACTAATCTAACAGGACCCAAACAATCATGGGTATCAAAAATAGAAACTTACCTAACCTGCAGGTACTAAGTCTAAACGATCACACAAGGAACACTAAAGCAAATAGATTCGATTACAAGAATTCAACCAGCTTCAAGAGTCATTACCAATCGTAGAGTTCATACTTGCCAACTCATCAGAGCCTGAAGTTGTTGATCAGTCTGAAGAAGTTCTAGATGCAAATGATAAAGATGGTAAAGCTTAGGAAGTCAAATGAAGAAGTGGAATACTTTCAAGAAGATAAGAGATAAGCTTGAAAGATATAACAACCAAGGTAAATGTCTATTAAACACTCCACAAATATCAAGACCACTCCTGTCAAGATCATAGAGATAGGAGCTAACCCAAAATAGAAATGTCCCAGTTAAAGAGTCCCAAAACTCCGTGAATAATGAACCAAATGAAGATCTATAGTCTGTAGTAACGTCTCAAATGTGTACATCGATAACTATATCAACCAACCACTCAAATCGTGGTGTACTCTCGATCGATCTCGTAATCGTAGTATAAGAGCATGATGACACCACGATTACATTATAAACAAATACCAACACCAAAGAATATCCAAAGTTGGTAAGTAAGCTCTCAAGTAGAAAAGACCAATGTGATGTCACTAATGCCACCATTTTATAAAAACTCTTCATCTGATAAGCGCCTCAGGGACAAACCTGACCCTTAGTTCAGTCTAAGATGTTGGCCCTTCCTAAGCTACCTTAATAACCCAGAAAGAATGCTAAGTTATAGCTCATCATAAGAACCAGGCCAGACAATGATCGTAGAGTATGATTAGCAGCAAACTCAACAATCGTAGAACAACCTCGACGATCGTAAACTTCTCGAAAGAAACACTAGCTCAGAGGGAGCTAAGAGCAGATCAATATTTTCCACTCTATTTAAAATTATTGAACCCGACATAACTTGACACGTGTCCCACTATGCAGATCATGTGAAGGGAAGTTAGAAAATATAGTCTGAAAAGGTGTTTTGAAAAGTCACCTTAGAATTTAGTGGTCGAACTCTCTTGGGGCTCATCAAAGGTCAAGCCATGCAACTCCAAGATAAGGATTAGTGCCAAATCAGTCACTGAAGCATCTCTCATAAGACGATTGTTGAGTTAACAAAGAAAATCGTAGAGTCTATAGCTATCTTAACAAGCTACTCTACGTACTGAAGAAGTCAACGGTCAGCCTACGTCAGTAATGCTTATTTTCTTAAAAGGAAATCAAAACTGAAAAACAAATTAGTTTATGGGGAGTTACAGTCTCTTACTAGGTATCGTGCAACTAATTGCTGTTTGACACATCATAGCTTATGCAGAGTAAGAAGAAACTGTCTTAAAGACAAATTCAAAATCTCCAAAGAGTTATCAAAAGCTATCAACTTTCTCTCCCTCTCTTTTTCAAACCCTAAAATCCTCTTCAAGGTCTGAATCCATCAAACCTCGAGCTTCGCCCAAATTGCATTCAACTATCCCTCATAAGATTTCTGAAATTAAATACCCATATACTTCAAAATCTTAAAATGGAATAGTGGCGTGTTATAACTGGAATCCAACTCGGCTTCAAGAAGTTCGAAGGATCAGAAAAGAAGTTCAAGGATATAATTGAGCTTGTAAAGAATTTTGGGTTCTCAGAATGCTTGGAAGCTAACACTCCAGTCTATACCGATCTAGTGAAGTAATTCTACTCAAATGCAATGATAGACTCTGGACTTCTGTCCACAAAGGTCAAAGGAGTAAACCTGAAGATAAAAGCATCAGACATCAACCAATGTCTAGGGTTTCCTAACCAAGGTCTGATAAACCTCGAGGATGATAACATCGAAGAAGGCAAGAAGTTAATGAGCTACAAGAGGAATGTAAATATGAAAGATATGAAGCAGAAAGAGTTTCCTGAAGAGTTTGAATTCCTGGCTGAGATTACGGGAAAATGCATCTTGTGCAAGGACACTGCAGATGATATTGTTAGTGATCTACAACTAAGAGTTATGATTACAATCATCATGAAACAACAGATGAATTTTAGAGCCATTTTAATTGACTGGTTGTCCAAATGGATGGAAAAAGCTGAGATGAAGAAGTCTACAGATAAACCCCTCACAAAAGTTTTTCATGGAAGACTCTTGAGCTTCATACTCAAGAAGAAACTGAAGAGCAAGATAAAGGATAATGAGGGAGAACCACTGAATGTTCATAAAGTGATTTCCCCACAGATGTTTAAAAACTGAAAGAAAATTCCAATGGAAAATAAAAAGCTAATGACATCTGACAACAACAGCAAGGTCTTTGCAAAGAAGAGGAAGGCAAAAGAAATGGAAAGCAAGTTGTCTTAATCTGATGACTCTGTACCTGTAGTAGCCACTCCAGCAAAGAAGAAAACTAAGAATGTGAAGAATACAGAGGTTCCACCAAGCAGTCTCTCCACTGATAAAAAGAGGCATGAAGCAGGAAAAGAAAAAGCATCAATCGCAAAGAACCCTAAAAGGGAGAAAGAGTAACAGATTACTCCAAAGGTCATCCAAGAAGAAAGCAAAGGTGATGAAGAAGTCAATATCAGTTCACCAAAGAAGTCTATCTATTGAAGAGAAGAGAGTAGACTCAAAAGAAGAAAAGAAAACTGAAGACTCTATGAATGAATTCTCAAGTAGTCATTCTGCTGATAAGGAAGTGGTTAAGTCTGAAGAAATTAGATCTCCCACTGCTGAAGTCTCAAGGAGTTCTTTTTCCACTTCAGAGGACTCAAGGTCTGAAGAGTAATCATCTGGTCCTATGGCTGTATCTCAAAGAAGCTCATCTGATGATTCAAGGGCTTAAAAATCTAAAGAAAAAGAAAGGACTGAATCCCAAATAGCTGAATCTCCAAGAAGAAGAAAGAACAAAAGATTGCTTGCTAGATCTGTCTTGAAGAAGAAAGGAGAATCTTCCACTGCAATAATTAAATTAAGTGATGATAAATGTAAGACCCCAAATTTTATGAAATAAAAATATTCAATTTTCTTATAATTATTATTCTATTTAATAAATGGTTAAATTGATAAAGGTATAAAGTTAAGGGTGATATGTGATTTTTTTTTCAAAATAAGCAAGTTGATATGAAATATTCTTTTTGTCGGGGAATATCCGTACGATGACACCATCATTGGCCCCACAATGGAATATGTAAGACCCCAACTTTTATGAATAAAGAATAATTTTCTGGAAATATATTTTTGAATATTATGGTGTGGATTTGATATAATGTTATTGTTGTGGGTAATATTTATAAATTTTTCAAAATAAGCAAGTGGTTATATAATATTCGATTGGTCGGGGAATATTCGTTTTAATAGGGAATATTCGTACGACGGCACAATCATTGGTGGACCCCACAACGAAAGTCTTATCGTAGTTAGAAAACGACAGAATTATCTTTTTATAAAAATAACGGCGAAAGGGTTACCGTAAAACTGTTGAACTACCCGGTAGTAAAAGTACAGTAATACGCGTGGTTGCATAGTAGCACACGGTATTGATTATTGATGCTTACGTGAGAAGTCACTCAGTTATACTCAATTATTGTTGCATCATATCTATTATATTATTGATTCAATTATTGTCACAGTATCATCTGCATAATATTTATTATTATTAAATCAATAATTGAGACGGCAAAGTTATTCATATTATTATTTACAATATTGACAATGTCTAGAAGTTCTGTCAAGGAGAGATTTGGTCACCTAATTGCGCGTCAATAAGGAGAAATCTTAATCGGAAAGCCCCCTCTTTCCTGGGAACGACCTAGTTGTTAAATATTATGAATTATAATATTAATGATGAATAAGTTCGTGTTGATTAAAGATGAAATGGATAGTTCCATTGTGTTGGAATTATTAGTGTTAGTGAAAATCGACATTTATTTCGATAATAATTGATGTTTGGAGGTTATGTTGACCAATCGGGTAATTAACCGGATAAATGAGCAATTAATTGCTATTAATTCACGTGATTATAACAATTAAGTCACATGAATAAACTATTAATTCACATTATTTACTATTAGGGGAGGTGGTGCAAGTTTGATAATACTTGTAAGACTAAATAAAAAATGAAGAAAAAGAGGAAGGTATTATACTGTAATATTTTGAGCTCCAAAATGTGCAATTATCGAAAATATATTTTCCTATAAATAGAATCTCATTCTTCCTTCATTTCTCACCAATTCACTAAAGCTATAAAGCAATTATTATAGAGAGAAATTATAGAGAGAAAGAAGAAGAGAAGTCGGCTACCTCACTATTCCAGTATCCAGTCTTCTTTTGAGGTAAGGGATATTATTATTATGTTAAAGGGTATTATTTCTTTCATATTCATGAAGAGAGCTTCTATTATTCCATTATTTATTATTATGTTGGAATAACCTGTCTATGCAAAGTACCACATACATGGTGAAATTCTTCTGTTATTCCATTCTTTATTATTATGTTGGAATAACCTGTCTATGCGAAGTACCACATACATGGTGAAATTATTTTGTTATTCCATTTTCTATTATTCTATTGGATAACCTATCTGTGCGGTCTATCGCATGCCTGGTGAATTATGTTGTTATTCCATTCTTTATTATTTTGTTGGAATATCCTGTCTGTGCGGATTACGCATGACCTGGTTCCATTCTTTATTATTCATTGGAATATCCCATGCGTGCGCATATTACGCGTGACACGGTTCTATTATTTATTATTCTATTGGGAATAACCTGTCTGTGCGGTCTATTGCATGCCTAGTGAATTCTTTTGTTTTTCCATTCTTTATTATTCTGTTGGAATAACCACTTTATGTGGATTATCGCATGTATGGTGAATGATCCTTCGTATTCATTCCTTATTAAATTGTGAAAATGATCTGTCTACGTGGATTACCGCATGGCGGGTGAAAATCCATTTGCAGTTTCGCATATTCAATTATACTCGTACGAGATATCACTTCTTTTGTACTCGTCATGGAATATCATTTTTTTTGGTATTTTCTTTTACGAGTTACTATTCATGGGTTACTATTTACCCGATTACTATTCACTCTAGTATTATTCACTCGGGTATTCGGGGCACTTTTCGTGTTGGAGTACAATTCATGAGTTACTATTTATGGGTTACTATTCACCCGATTACTATTCACTATAGTATCATTCACTAGGGTATTTTGGACACTTTTTGTGTCAGGGTACTATTCACGGGGTACTATTCCTGAAGTACTATTCACGGGGTACTATTCACCCGAAAAATATATTTCTTTTCTGTCCAAATTATTTTTGGTACATGAATATTATTTGTGAATTTTACTCCACAAAGCAGTATCATGTTGACAATTTGGATATTTTTAAACTCTGGAAAAATTTAAATTCTTTAATATTTATTCTTGATTTCGTTTGATTAATGCTTATATCATTGTCATCATCCTCATGCTTATATTATGATGAAAGTCATCTTTGGCTTAATGCATAGATGGACTGTTGATTATTGGTTTTACGGTTGTATATCTTTGGCTTACATGCAAAGATGGACTGTTGATTATTAATTTTATAATTGTATATCTTTGGCTTACATGCAAAGACGAACTGTTGATTGAAAGCTTTGGCCTGTAGTGCAAAGATGGACATGTGTATGACATGATCATAACCAACTGGTGATAATAACAAATATTCTTGGCCCGTAGTGCATGGATAATTCGATGATGTGATTGGCAGGATCATGAACATTAGTTAACAGTTGAATCTCTTTGACCGTAGTGCACTGACAGACAATTGATTGGTATGATCATAACCATTAGTTTTGTAATTGAATATCTTTGGCCCGTAGTGTAAAGGTCGACAACTGATTGGTATAATCATTGTTATTATATTTGAATATCTTTAGCCTTTGGGGTAAGGATATTGAGTAAACGTTCTATTAAGCCTTTGTGGCAAAGAGAAACTGTTGATTTACATGATTATAAATATGAATTGTGGATTTAATTATAATCGTCGGTGGTTCAGGTGAAGACATGTGATGAAAATTCTTTTTGTCTTGGGTATAATAAAGAACTGTTGATAAGTATTATAAGAATGAAATATTAACGATGGAGTTTTAATCTAGAGGAGATAGTAGACATTATGTTCTACTTGACTTTTCTAATGGATTTCTAATTCCGCTGCAGTTGTTGATATAAAACTTGTTGTCTATTATATTCTATTAGTTGTTATACTGTTGAAGGCTAAGGATAATTTATTCTACATTATCTTATTCATAATATTTCTTACTGGGCTAGTTAAGTTCACCCTTTCTTTCACTATTCTCTTCAGGAAATGAGAATATAGCTGGGACTAGTCGGGAAATGGAGTTTGGTCCGAGATGGTTGTTTTAGCAGTCCTCACTACTTAGTGTGATAATAAGTGTAATGAGGATTGAATTTGAGTTTATATATTGTCTATGAGGCAATATTCATGTAAAAACTCAACTATGTTTTGTCGTATTTTTACATGACAGTTGCATTAAAGAAGTTTGTATTTGATTTATGTACCATGTATTTGGCGACTCAGAATGGGTGATGTATACCTATTTTGGGGGCGTCACAGTTGGTATCAAAGCTAAGGGATATGATCCTGGTTGAGATGTGAGACTAGAACTAGGAGGGGAAAGACGGGTAATTCCTCTCTAGTATGACCTACCTAAGTTATTTGGTATTTAATTGGTCAGTTAGAGTATAGGGATAATATATGGCATGTCAATTAACCCTTATTTTGAAAATATATTCTAGAATGATATCTAAAATACAGGAGATGAGAAATGGGAAAATCATGATAGAGAGGAAATAATCGGGAAGGTACAATCCGAAAAGAAAGCAAGGTATTCTCATCTCTTCTAACTATCAGGTACGTAAATTTTGAGGGTGAAATTTCATAAGGAGGGGAGATTGTGAGACTCCGAATTTTATGAAATGAAAGTTTTCAATTTTTTTATTATTATTCTATTTAGTAAATGGTTAAATTGATAAAAGGTTACAGTTAAGGGTGATATGTGAAATTTTTTCAAAGTAAACAAGTTGTCATAAAATAATCGGTGATAAAAGTATAGTAATACGCATGGTTGCATAGTAGCACACGATATTGATTATTGATGCTTACGTGAGAAGTCACTCAGTTATACTCAATTATTGCTACAATAATTGCTGCATCATATCTCTCATATTATTGATTCAATTATTATCACAATATCATCTGTATAATATGGAATATTATTAAATCAATAATTGAGACGGCAAAGTTATTCATATTATTATTTGCAATATTGACAATGTCTAGAAGTTCTGTTAAGGAGAGGTTTGGTCACCTAATTGCATGCCAATAAGGAGAAATCCTTATTGGAAAGCCCCCTCTTTCCTGGGAATGATCTGGTTGTTAAATATTGCGAGTTATAATATTAATGATGAATAAGTTCGTGTTGATTAAAGATGAAATTGATAGTTCCATTGTGTGGGAATTATTAGTGTTAGTGGAAATCAAACTTTATTTCGATAATAATTAATGTCTGGAGGTTATATTGATTAATCGCTTTGTTCTTATTATCCTTTGGTAATTAACCTGGAAAGGATAAATGAGCAATTAATTGCTATTAATTCACATGCTTATAACTATGTGTTCACATGTGTGTACCATTGATTCACATGATTTACTATTAGGGGAGTTGGTGCAAGATTGATAATACTTGTATGACTAAATTAAAAATGGAGGTATAGATGAAGGTATTATACTGTAATTGTTTTTTTTCACATGATTAGAACTATTGAGTCACATGATTTACTATTAATTCACATGATTTACTATTAAACTCCTTTATTTTAATTAATTATGGAATCCAATTCCATATAAAAAAAATTATTAAAGAAAACACAGTTCTCTTTCCTATTCACAAATAAACTCCTTTATTTTGAATAATATGAAATCTTATTTCATATCTAAATAAACTCTTTTATTTAAGGAAAAGATGATTCTTTTTCCTATTCACAAATAAACTCTTTTATTTTGAATAATATAAAATCTTATTTCATATTTAAATAAACTCCTTTATTTAAGGAAATTAGGATTCTCTTTCCTATTCACAAATAAACTCCTTTATTTTGAATAATATGAAATCCTATTTCATATCTAAATAAACTCCTTTATTTAAGGAAACATATAATCCTATTTCAACTCCAATTAGTTATCATGGAATCCAATTCCAACTCTAATTAGTTAGCATGAAATTTAATTTTAAAATTAAAATAAACTTTATATTTTAAAATTAAAATAAACTTTTTATTTTAAAATTAAAATAAACATTTTATTTTAATTATAAAATAATTAAGAATAATATATATATATATATATATATAGTATATATATATATAACTATTATATATATATATAATATAATAACCAATATATATATATATATATATATTATAAAAAACCATGTGAATCATAAATTCCATCTTGTTCCTTGATTTTTAAAAATAAAAAAATTGGTATATAAAAAAAAATAAAAAGGAATGGAAAGGATATCTAAGTATTATATATACTAGTTTCACTTGTTCCTTCACGTGGCTTCATTATGTGAAAGTGATTCACGAAATATCAAAAAACAATAATGTTCACGTAATCACAGAAGTCACAAAGGATTTTTTTTTTATTTATATTTTATACAATAAAATTATGCCCAATTAAATTGTTCTAAACACATATCAATATACATATCAAATTAAAACAATTAATAATTCACATAAAGGTTTGGCTCGATGCCCTTTATTTAGTTTGTAATATTCAAGAACGCAATCAAATTACATAAAAAAGTGCGGAAACGTGTAAAATCGAGTTTAAAAATTTTACAAACCATATACGGATCACCCTTTATGCACAATTATTAATTAAACGAAAAGATAAAGAATAAAAATCATACCACTTGAAGATCGAGCTTCCTCGGTACAAGTTCACCTCCAAATCCTTTTCGCGTCAACTTGAATCCACGGGTTTGGTTCCTTCTTTTGATCAACATTAGCCACCCAAATGTTTGGCCTCTAAAGGTGATCCACCAAGAAAAATAAAGATTCAAGAAGATGGTGTATTGGCTCAAACCCCTAGTTTTTCCTATCCGTATAGAAAAAGGTAGTACTCTCCAACAATTGGAATAACGTCGTTGTAAAAAGTCAACAACGACACCACCCATAATAAGACTCCTCTTATTTATAGATGTGGGCAACCCACCTTAACAATTAAGGAATTGGTTTTATTTAATTAATTAAATTCTTTTAATTAATTAAGCTCCCCTAATCTTATTAGGGATAATTAATTAAACTCCTTTAACTAATTTTCCCTCCTAATCCTATTAGAAATAAATGAGAGTACTTATATTAAATTAATTCCTAAACTCTTTTAGAAATTAAAATAATAATAATAATTGTAATAATATTAATAAGACTCCTCTTATTAATTTATATTTAATATTTCTAAAATATTAAATAATAAATATTAAAGCTATTTAATTTATTCTATCACCATAGATTAAATTAAATATACTTATATTATTACGATTATGCCATTAACTTCTTTTGTGAATAAATCAATTGTAACAATTCTAATCTTATTTAAATAAATAAATTAAACAATTAATTTATTTAAATAAATAATATTTATTCTACAATAGGGATAAGCCTCCTAAGCGATCAACGACTTTCCGGATAATATAGATTTCAACATTAATCATAAAAGAACCTTTGAGTAAATAGTTAGAAATGAAATTCAATCCTTCCACCATCCAATGTCCCGATTAAATATAAGACATGGAATTACCGTCAAGTCTTATTTTATTTAATTATATGTATTTCGATCCTTAAATGCACACCCCAAATAATGCAAATTAGAAACTCCTTTCTAATTTCATTACATTTGGCCAAGGACTCACTGAGGTTGTCATTTATCGAATCACATAGGACATTTCTCTTCTTTATTAGAAGTGGTAGATTCTTTATTGATCATACATTATCTCCATGCACAACTTATTATACCCAAGCATACCCTTTGATATACCCTAAGGGTCTTAAGGAATAAGTCAAAGTATAACTCATCATACACAAGATACTATGATGATCTCAAGTCCAAGGATCACTTGATTACTATCACTACGGGAATTCCTATTGATGAACAAGTAAAACTCCATTAGGTATTCCTTAGTGAGCCACGTTCGATGAACTTATTCTCTAATAAGCACCTACATACTTGCTTTAGTGTCTTCAATCATCGCCATCCAACGAAGAAGCAAACGACGTGTACCAATCTATCCAGGATTCACTAATCCCCAATTTAGTAATCCAATGATTGGGAACTATTTTAGTTTTAAGCTTTCTAAGAATTTAGATCTCATTAGAATGATCATCATCATTATTCTAAAAGCATTGCTTAAAACTATGGGTTTATCACATATTATAAAACAACATTATGTAGATAATTAAAAGCCTTTAATAAATTAATACTTTTTATTAATAAATGAATAAGATTGTTACAAAGTATATGCTTTATCATCAAAACATGATTGGCTTGTGTGCATACTACTTTCAGATTACTATTAATTCACATGATTTACTATTAGGGGAGGTGGTGCAAGTTTGATAATACTTGCAGGACTAAATTAAAAATGAAGGAAAAGAGGAAGGTATTATACTGTAATATTTTGAGCCCCAAAATGTGCAATTATCGAAACTATATTTTCCTATAAATAGAAGCTCAATCTTCAATCATTTCTCACCAATTCATTAAAGCTATAGAGTAATTATTATAGAGCAAAATTATAGAGAGAAAGAAGAAGAGAAGTCGACTACCTCACTATTCTAGTATCCAGTCTTATTTTGAGGTAAGGGATATTATTATTATAGTAAGGGATATTATTATTATGGTAAGGGGTATTATTTCTTTCGTATTCATGAAGAGAGCTTCTGTTATTCCATTCTTTATTATTATGTTGGAATAACCTGTCTATGCGAAGTACCGCAATATGGTGAAATTCTTCTGTTATTCCATTCTTTATTATTATGTTGGAATAACCTGTGTATGCGAAGTACCGCATATATGGTGAAATTATTCTGTTATTCTATTCTTTATTATTCTCGTTGGAATAACGTCTGCATGCTGATCTATCGCATGCACGGTAAATTATGTTGTTATTCCATTCTTTATTATTACGTTAGAATATCCATGCATGCGAATTACTCATTGACCTAGTTCCATTCTTTATTATTCATTTGGAATATCTCGTCATGCATATTACGTATGACCGGTTCCATTATTTATTATTCGTTGGGAATAACTGTCATGCATGCGGTCTATCGATGCTTCGGTGAATTATTTTGTTATTCCATTCTTTATTATTCTCATTGGAATAACCTTCATCTATGTGGATTATCGCATGCATGGTGAATGATCCTTCAGATTCATTCCTTATTAAATTGTGGAAATGACCGTTTACGTGGATTACCGCATGGCGGGTGAAAATCCATTTACAGTTTCGTATATTGTATTATACTCGTATGAGATATCATTTCTTTTGTACTCGTCATGGAATATCATTTTCTTTGGTATTTTCTTTTACGAGTTACTATTCATGGGTTACTATTCATCTGGTTACTATTCACTCTAGTATTATTCACTCGGGTATTCGGGGCACTTTTTGTGTCGGAGTACTATTCACAGGTTACTATTCACCCAATTACTATTCACTAGTATCATTCACTCGGGTAGTCGGGACATTTTTTGTGTCAGGGTACTATTCATGGGGTACTATTCTTGAAGTACTATTCACGGGGTACTATTTGTAACGCCCTCAAATTCAGGTACTTGAAATCTGAACTCGGTGCTTTACGATACCATTTCTATGAGCGGAATAATACTAATAATAATAACAATAATATGAATAACAAACTTAATTTAAATATGCATCAGAGTCTACTCCCAGGTACGCGACCTTTAAACATTCATTTACATGATAATTAATAGTTATCATTATCTTAATAAAGTCATACTATTACATAGAATACCAAAAATCTTATTTTGTTTGCTTTCCTTTTCCTTTGTTTCTGCATGACCCTTCAGGTTGATCACGATTGGCTGAAAACATTTAAATTAAGCAAGGATGAGCATTTGAGTGCCCAGCAAGTAATAACAATTATAAATATAATTAGCTGAAAGAATTAAATGTTTTCTTTATACATCCCTTCTACAACGATTCAATAGTTGTGAAGTAAGCTGATCCGATAATAATAACATAACAACTCTATCTCCCATTTTTGAAACTACGCATCGACTATAATTTGGGTTTAGGTGACATACTATGAACATTGATTTAGATTTTCGATAAGGTTTAACAGAACTTCATCTGCAAACCGTCATAACTTACAGGCGTTAGGTTGTACTTCCCATGGGCCCTGTATTGATTAATATTACATACAAGAACGATATTATCCTTCACTCTGTCCGTCTTGGGTGCATAAAAGTTTTTCCTTGATCGGGATCTTCATACTTAGTCTGGAATTCGAACCAAAATAATTTGATTGGATATAATAAGGTTTTATAACATTCAACGATATTTCTAAATCTGTGTCTAGCTGGTCAAATAGCTTAGACGGCTTATATATATATATATATATATATATATATATATATATATATATATATATGTTTCAACATGTGTTTAACTATTATAATTATCCAAGTGAGGACACTCAGATAACCATATTTCAAAATTAATCTAATGTAATATATATATGATCGAAGTTATATAATATAATATCATGTTGATAAACAATGATCGGATATAATATATACGACAATAGGGTTAATAATATAGTACAATAATAATATAAATATGAATTTTCTTACTCATGTCCATTGCATAAAGGAAATGCAAATGTAGGATACTTGCCTGGTCTGCTGCTTAAAGTTACGCAACTTAGATTTGTCTTTGATATAGCAACCTATCAGTAATAAGATCATTTTACTGATTAGAATAACATATCATAACACATAATATCGGTTATTCTTTGCCAAGACATAACCTAATCACGTGTCACACATATTCAACAATCATTGAATCACAAACAAACATTAATACAAATCTAAATATCTAAGTTCTGGATCAATTTCGAAACATATCAATTATGCAAGCGACTTTCTTGGGTAATTATCGAGTTTAAGACTCTGTCATGTAATTCCACATCTGTAAGTATCAGTCAAATTGTTTTTAAATGACTTATAATAATTTTTAAAACATTTATTATAATTTATCTTGAATTTTCAAATATCGGAATCTTTATTAAATGATTTAAATATTAAATAATTCTATTATCATTAATATTTAATTAATATTAAACTATTAATGAGACCATTGCCAAAATATTAAAGTTATTTATAATAACTCAAAATATTTTAAAGTAATAATATTACCCTTAAATGATTTTTAAAAGAATTAAAATTATTTTGAAATAATTACCATTAATAGTAAAGTATTAATGTATTATTTATCAAAATATTAAAAGTCATTAATTATAACTTGAATTATTTTTAATTCATTTATATCGCTTTTTAAATAATTTTTAAAGTAATAAAACCATTTTAAAACTATTTATTTAATATAATTATTAAATAATTTAATATCATTAATATTAAATTAATAATCATTAATATTAAATTATTAATGAAATTATCCTTTAAATATTAAAAGTTATATTTTATAACTTAAAATACCTTTAAACACATTATTTTCATTTTAAATGATTTTTATAATATTAAAATCAATTTTAAACTAATTTATTTAATATAATTATTAAATAATTCTAATATTATTAATAGTAAATAATTAATGAAATTTACCTTTAAATATTGAAAGTTCTATTTTATAACTTAGAATATTTTTAAACTATTTATTTTCATTTAAAATAATTTTTCTAATATTAAAATCATTTTTAAACTAATTTATTTAATATAATTATTAAATAAATCTAATATCAATAATATTAAATAATTAATATTTTCATGACAAAATATCAAAAGTTATATTTTATAACTTAAAATATTTTTATAATATTTAAATCATTTTTAAATAATTAATTCTATTTTTCATAATTTATTTAATACATTTATTAAATAAATTTAATTACCATTAATATTAATTAATTAATGAAATTCATCACAAAATATTAAAAGTTACATTTATAACTCAAAAATATTTTAAAACACTTTATTCTTATTTAAAATGATTTTATAACATTAAAATAATTTTTCTCTAATTTATTTAATACACTAATTAAATAAATTAAATATCATTAATATTCAAATAATTATAAATATTAATGAAAATGTCCCAAATAATTAAAAGTTATTTTTCATTATTTAAAATAAATTTTAAAACCATTTTTATAATTTTTAAAATTTATTATCTTTTTTTAATCATTTTTGGAAATTCAAAAAATAAAAATAAAAGAAACCATCGCTATAGGCTATAGCGACACATTTCTGTCGCGATAGGTGTTCTTGAGGCTCAAGAACACTGACAGTCAGTGTTCAAGGCCCTGACTTTGACCATTCGTAGATCTTTAACCATTAGGTTTCGGGCTTGATCTTGGTCGATCTTGCGATAGATTCTAACAAGACTACACGATCTTGCCATAAACAGGTTCACATCATAACACAAATGTAAGATATAATGATTCAAACTACTTGTCAGACACAATCTGGGTTTTTCTGGGTTACCCAGAAACCCAGATTGTCGAGTACATACTTTGAGGCTTAATTCTAATCATGTCTTGTTCATTCAATCTGTGTTATTAAGGTCATAATCGCTAGTACTCATGTCATAGAACATTTATATATTACCATCACAGTTTAACAACAACACAATGATAAGTTATTATTCGGTCAAAGCTCCGTCGAAGGCTCGTTTTATGGTTTCGGGAATTCCGTAAACTCAAGGTCATGGCCGAATGGCCTAGTTTGACCATCTCTTACGATTGCTCCGTTGATTGTTTAAGAGTTATAAGGGTATAGATATAAAGTCCATTTATCAGGCTACACGTTTATTACAACAATAAGAACAAAACATCAACCAGAAGCAAGATCAAAGCCATATGAAATCTTGTCAGGCGTTTCTGGGTAACAATCTGGGTTACCCAGATCAGTTTGGTCATGGCCAGTCAACGACATTTGACCACTAATAACTTGTGATGTACACATGATTTATGCATGAATCCAGTTCCAGATCAAAGATCTCCTAACATACTTCAAATACAAACATTAAAACAACCAAAAACATAAACAGAAAACTATTTACAGCCTCTGACATTCATTGTCAGAACACGAAATAAAATTTTTCCAGATTTTGAAAAACTTCAAATTCGAGCCTCTAGATGTTATGGATCTAACATCTAGCAACCCAGATTACTTAACTAGACTTCATATAACATATTTTAACACTTAAATACCAAATCCAACATAACATACAAGATCAAATTTTTCAGTTTAGGTTTATACCTTTTTTGAATAATTTCTGGATTCTGGGCTAATGATCTATTAAGGGAAGTGGTAGGGCTTGTCTAAGGGACTGATATACTACAACATTTTGTGGGTCTTAGAGAGAGAGGCTCAAGGATGAGAGTGGTGCAATATTAGGCTACCAAATGATTTTTTTTTCCTCTCCAATCTATATATACAAGTGTATGCTACATTTATTGGCTGATCTAGAGCTGGTGTGCTGGAAGTTTTAAGTCAATGGAGTAGTTAGATTAGCTCAACAACTAAAGTGTTGTCCAAAAATACAAGTTATCTATCAATTATGCAAGAGGGGTAAAATTGTCTTTTGGCTTTCTAATTTAATGGCAAAATTGTCATTTGTCTAACCCTTAGGGTTTACCCCTAAGGTTTAGCAAAAAATTGTAGCATTTCTAGTTTAGGGTTTGTAAAATAAAATAATTTTTTTTTTAGTTTCTAAAATTACAAATTAAGGTTTCATAATTAGATTAGGGTTACAAATTACATAAAACATGATAATTAGGTTTAGGTTTTACTAATCATCATTAAGTATGCCAAATTAGCAATTAGGGTTTACACATTGTAATTAGGGTTTCTAATATAAATATTAGGGTTTCTAGAAATTAATATTTCTAAATATTAATTAGGGTTTACCTAATTAATCATAGAATTATATAATACATACATAAATCGTATAACACAGTTATATAATAGTTTCGAACTCATGATTGAGTTTCAAATTAGGGTTTCTAATCTATTAGGGTCCACAAATATTAATTAGGGTTAGTATAGAAAATTAGGGTTTTTTTTTATTACTAATTAGGGTTTTCCATAATTAGCATTAACACTTACAATACAAAATCATATACCACATAACACATGACATTCATAACATAACGTAATTACTTGAAATCTTTAAAGTCTTATTTGACTATCGAATTAGGGTTTATTAAAATACTACTAGAGTTTTCTACTGTTCCACCAAAATTGTTTCACAAATTAATATTACACACAAAGCAAAGACATATTTATAGATTGAGATAAAATAATATTATATTATTATTCTCTTTCCTTATTCCAAAACCATAATTAGGGTTTGGATTCCATATCTAATTTTCTTACATATACATCCCATTATTAATTAAGTTAAATAATTAGCTTAATTAATTTCAAATCAATTCATATAATAAAATAGTTATTATAATTATTCTATAATCATATCATATATTATTTAAATAATATATAATCTTATTTTCATGGAAAATAATTAATAAAAACCTTTCTACTATAAAATTAATTATTATAAGAATATAATTTATAATGTGTAATAATTCTAAAATAAAATTATTTGTAATAATTCATGTAATAATTATATTTTTATTTATCACATAAAATACATACACACATTATCTTGGCACATATTCCCCATATTTATTTTAATAAATATAAAAAAAATTATACGTAAAATTTCTGATTTAATTATATAGAAAATATCGGGTTATTACACTATTCATCCAAAAAATATATTTCTTTTCTGTCCAAATTATTTTTGGTACATGAATATTATTCTTGAATTTTACTCCACAATGCAGTATCATGTTGACAATTTGGATATTTTTAAACTCTGGAAAATTTTAAAGTCTTTAATATTTATCCTTGATTTCGTTTAATTAATGCTTATATCATTGTCATCATCCTCATGCTTATATTGTGATGAAAGTCATCTTTGGCTTACATGCATAGATGGACTGTTGATTATTGGTTTTATGGTTGCATTTCTTTGGCTTACGTGCAAAGATGAACTGTTGATTATTGATTTTATAATTGTATATCTTTGGCTTACGTGCAAAGACGAACTGTTGATTGAAAGCTTTGGCCTGTAGTGCAAAGATGGACAGGTGTATGACATGATCATAACCATTGGTGATAATAACGAATATCCTTGGCCCGTAGTGCATGAATAATTCGATGATGTGATTGGTAGGATCATGACCATTAGTTAACAGTTGAATGTCTTTGGCCGTAGTGCACTGACAGACAATTGATTGGTATGATCATGACCATTAGTTTTGTAGTTGAATATCTTTGGCCCGTAGTGCAAAGGTAGACAACTGATTGGTATGATCATTGTTATTACATTTGAATATCTTTAGCCTTTGGGGTAAGGATATTGAGTAAACGTTCTATTAAGCCTTTGTGGCAAAGAGAAACTGTTGATTTACATGATTATAAATATGAATTATGGATTTAACTATAATCATCGGTGGTTCAGGTGAAGACAGGTGATGAGAATTCTTTTTGTCTTAGGTATAATAAAGAACTGTTGATAAGTATTGCAGGAATGAAATATTAACGATGGAGTTTTAATCTAGAGGAGATAGTAGACATTATGTTCTACTTGACTTTTCTAATGGATTTCTTATTCCGTTGTAGTTGTTGATCTAAAGCTTGTTGTCTATTATATTCTATCAGTTGTTATAATGTTGAAGGCTAAAGATAATTTATTCTGCATTATCTTAGTCATAATATTTCTTACTGGGCTAGTTGAGCTCACCCTTTCTTTCACTGTTCTCTTTAGGAAATGAGAATATAACTGGGACTAGTCGGGAAACAGAGTGATGGTCCGAGATGGTTGTTTTAGCAGTCCTCACTACTTAGTGTGATAATAAGTGTAATGAGGATTGAATTTGAGTTTGTATACTGTTTATGAGGCAATATTCATGTAAAAACTCAACTATGTTTTGTCGTATTTTTACACGACAGTTGTATTAAAGAAGTTTGTATTTAATTTATGTACCATGTATTTGGCGACTCAGAATGGGTGATGTATACATATTTTGGGGGCGTCATAACAGACCTGGAGCTGATGCGTATGAGGAAGAAAGTGCTAGAAGGTGCTATTTCAGAAGCAAGAATCGATGAAGAAGGAATACTTCGAGTCAACTCCAGACTTTGTGTTCCTAACGATTCTGACTTGAAGTATAAAATCATGATGGAGTTGCACAACACACCGTTTGCAATCCATCCTGGGAGTACCAAAATGTATCGTGATCTTCGACATAAATTTTGATGGAGCAATATGAAGAGAGAGATAGCGGGGCTTATCTCAAGGTGTCTAACTTGTCAACGAGTCAAAGCGGAGCATCAAGTGCCAAAAGGTCCATTGCAACCACTTGAAATTTCAGAATTGAAGTGGGAGCACATTACCATGGATTTTGTTACTGGTCTTCCCAAGGTTTCTCAAGGCATAGATGTAATTTGGGTCATTGTTGATAGATTGACCAAGTCTGCTCATTTCCTACTTATACGAGAAACTTATACACTTGAACGTCATGCTCGTATGTACATAAACGAGATTGTAAGACTGCATGGTATGCCAGTATCCATAGTTTCTGATCGAGACCCAAGATTCACTTCAAGATTTTGGGTTAGTTTGCAAAAATCTATGGGCACAGATTTACGATTTAGCTCGGCATATCATCCTCAGACGGACGGGCAGTCGGAGAGGACTATTAAAACTCTTGAAGATCTATTGAGACTCTGTGTCCTTGACTTCAAGGGAAGTTGGGACAAGTTCTTACCATTGGTGGAGTTTTCCTACAACAACAATTATCAAGCAAGTATTGGCATGGCTCCATTTGAAGCGTTGTATGGAAGAAAATGTTGTTCTCCAGTATGCTGGGATGAGGTGGGTGAAACAACGTTGTTGGTACCGGAGTTGGTACGTATGACTACGAAAAAGATTCAAACGATCCGACAACATATAAAAACCTCACAAGATTGACAAAAGAGTTATGCTGATCTTCATAGAAAGGACGTGGAATTCGATATTGGAGATCATGTGTTATTACGTGTTGCTCCATGAAATGGAGTTACGAGATTTGAAAAGAGAGGAAAGCTTAATCCTCGATTCATTGGCCTATTTTTAATCTTCGATCGAGTAGGAACCGTGGCCTATAGACTCGCCTTACCGCCTAGTATGTCTCGTGTTCATAACATTTTTTCACATATCTACGTTACGTAAATATGTGAAAGACCTGAACCACATTATTGAATTAGAACCAGACGAGATAGAAGAAGATTTAACGTATGAAGAGTTACCTATTAAAATCTTGGATAAGAAGGATCATATTCTACGCTCCAAGGTTATACCTCAAGTTAAAGTTTTATGGAGAAACTACGATGTGGAAGAAATGACCTGGGAGTTAGAATCTGAGATGAAGTCAAGATATCCTCACCTCTTTGATATACCAGGTACGTACCCTAATTTCGAGGACGAAATTTTATAAGAAGGGGAGGTTGTAAGACCCCAACTTTTATGAATAAAGAATAATTTTTCGAAAATATTTTTTTGAATTATGGTGTGGATTTGATATAATGTTATAGTTGTGGGTAATATTTACAAATTTTGCAAAGTAAGCAAGTGGTTATATAATATTCGATTGGTGGGGAATATTCGTTTTAACAGGGAATATAAATGACGGCAAGACAATCATTAGTGGACCCACACGGAACCAAGTATGTCGTAGTTAGAAATCGATGTAATTATCTTTTTATAAAAATAAAAATGAAAGGGTTACCATTAAACCGTTGAACTACCCAATAGTAAAAAGTAATAAAGAATACGTGTGGTTGTATAGTAGCACTGCAGATTGATTATTGATGCTTACGTGAGAAGTCACTCGATTATACTCAATTATTGCTACGAAGAATCACGCATCATATCTCTTATATTATTGATTAAATTATTGTCACAAGAGTATCATCGCATAATATTTATTATTATTAAATCAATAATTGAGATGACAAAGTTATTCATATTATTATTTACAATATTGACAATGTCTAGAAGTTCTGTCAAGGAGAGGTTTGGTCACCTAATTGCGCGCCAATAAGGAGAAATCCTTATCGGAAAGCCCCATCTTTCCTGGGAATGACCTGATTGTTAAATATTGTGAATTATAATATTATTGATGAATAAGTTCGTGTTGATTAAAGATGAAATGGATAGTTCCATTGTGTTGAAATTAATAGTGTTAGTGAAAATCGACATTTATTTCGATAATAATTGATGTCTGGAGGTTATGTTGACCAATCGGGTAATTGCTTAGGATAAATGAGCAATTAATTGCTATTAATTCACATGATTATAACTATTCGGTCACATGAATGAACTATTAATTCACATTATTTACTATTAGGGGAGGTGGTGCAAGTTTGATAATACTTGCATGACTAAATAAAAAATGAAAAAAAAGAGGAAGGTATAATACTGTAATATTTGAGCCCCAAAACGTGCAATTATCGAAACTATATTTTCTTATAAATAGAAGCTCATTCTTCCTTCATTTTCTCACCAATTCACTAAAGCTATAGAGCAATTATTATAGAGAGAAATTATAGAGAGAAAGAAGAAGAGAAGTCTACTACCTCACTATTCCAGTATGCAGTCTTCTTCTAAGGTAAGGGGTATTATTCTTTCGTATTCATGAAGAGAGTTATTTTCTTTCAATACTCGTAAGGGTTGTTATTCCATTTTTTATTATTATGTTGGAATAACCTGTCTATGCGAAGTACCGCATACATGGTGAAAATTTGCTATTATTCCATTCTTTATTATTCTGTTGAAATAACCTGTCTATGCGGTCTATCGCATGCCTGGTGAATTCTGTTGTTATTCCATTCTTTATTATTATGTTGGAATATCCTGTCTGTGCGGATTATGCATGACCTGGTTCCATTCTTTATTATTACATTTGAATATCCTATATGCATGCGTAAGTTACGCATGATTTAATTCGGTTCTATGATTTATTATTCTGTTGGAATAACCTGTCTATGTGGATTACCGCATGCATGGTGAATGATCCTTCGTATTCATTCCTTATTAAATTATGGAAATGATCTGTCTACGTGGATTACCGCATGGCGGGTGAAAATTCATTTGCGATTTCGTACATTCTATTATACTCAGTTGGTTAAAGTTTTGGCTTCTATACTCCTTGAAATTAGTGGAATATCCTTGATATTTGTGCTTCATCCAGTATCGTTTCATGGAAATATTCTTCTGAGCATTCTTGAAATTTACTCCATAAAGAAGTATCATGTTGACAATTTGGACGTTATTGATTTCTGGATAAATTAAAATTATAAATCTTTAAAATTTATCCTTGAACTTGTTTTATTGAATTATTATGTCAGTGTCATCATTCTCATGCTTATATTGTGATTAAAGTCATCTTTGGCTTACATGCATAGATGGACTTGGTATGATTATGACCAGGGATTATTCAGTGTAATCATTACCGTAATGTGATTTAATGATGTGGTAAAAGTCCTCATGGACTGTAGTTCATTGATGGATGAGTTGTTAGTATGATTATGACCGAGGATAATTCGGTATAATTATGACCATTGATGATTACATGAATATCCTTGGCCGTGATGCGAGGATGATTCGATTTTATTTTTGTCGAGTCTCAAATGATAAAGTTGATGAAAACTTTTTAAATCATAGAAGATAGTAGATTTTATGCTTTCTTGACTCTTCTAATGGATTACTTATTCTGTTATAGTTAAACTTGTTGTCTATTATATTCTATCAGTTTAACATTGTTGAAGGCTAATGATAATTTATATTGCATTATCTTAGTCATAATATTTCTTACTAGGCTAGTTGAGCTCACCCTTTCTTTCACTATTCTCTTGTGAAATGAGAACGTGGCGGGACTAGTCGGGAACAGAGTGTGGCGGTCCGAGATGATAACATTAGTAGTCCTCACTATTCTGTTAAATAGTGTGACAATAAACGTAATGAGGACTCCATTGAGTGTGGATATTGTCTAGATGACAATATTCTTATTAAAAACTCTTAGATTATGTTTTGTCGTATTTTACACGACTGTTGTATAATTAAGTTGTATTTGAATTTTGTACCATGTATTTGGCGACTCAAGATGGGTGATGTATACATGTTTTGGGGGAGTCAAAGAATAACTGTCGGAGTTAGAAAACGACAGAAATATCTTTTTATAACGGCGAAAGTTTTACCGTTAAACTATTGAAATACCCGGTGGTAAAAGAACAGTAATACGTGTGGTTGCATAGTAGCACACGGTATTGATTATTGATGTTTACGTGAGAAGTCAGTAACGACCCAAAAATTCATACAATTTAATTCTCTACTTCGGTCGTTAATAATACATTCAGCCTCTAATTTTATATCATTAAACGATAATACAACCATTGAAATTTGCGGAATAATTAAAATTTTCTATTACAAACTATCCTCGTTCCCAAAACCTTCAACCTTTACATCTAAATATCTCAGAATCATTTTAATAGTACAATAGTTTACATTCGTAAAACAATATTATAACTCAACATTAATACAATATTCGAAACATTAGACATGGTTTACAAGAATAACAATTTAGCAAGGATATTAAATCTTCATATATCACTTTTGATCCATAACAATCAAGTAGCACATAGCGTTACCTTCAATTCTTGAATCTGCAAAAATGGTTATTTGCAAGAATGAGCTCGACAGCTCAGCAAAATCTAATAGTTTTCATGCATCACATAACATATAATAACATGCTCAACATACAAGAATAATCATAAACAAACATAGCATACATGTTATAGTTCACATAACAACTATAAAGATTGAGTTTCTTACTCAATCAACATTCATAGTTCAATCATCATAGTCATAGATTGACTTTCATATTTCATACTTTTGACATATATAATACATCATACACTAAAATTTTAAAGCAGATCATCATCAAGTTCACATAGCAAAAAGGAATTGAAAGACTTGCCTTTCTAGGCTTTTACCAACACGCTAATACTTTTGCGCCCTTGCACAACCTACACTGTATGTGAGATTGATAATAAATAAAATCAATACTCAATCTCATGGTCAAATTTATTCTAAGACCTTACTTTATCTTATTATCCTTTATAATGTCTTTATAGACATCTAACTATTTTATATGCAACTCGGTTTTATTTTTCATTTTCATCACCACACATGCTAGACTATCACACTTGTAGTTTAATGTGCGTATATCACACCATTTTATTATACCACTTTGGTTTCAAAAATACATATTCAACACATTATTTACATGTTTAATTTTCCTTCATAAATCAAAAATTACCCTTTTCGATTTCTTTCCATTATTATTCTTGTATTATCATCTTTTCATACTTAGATATCCAATATTAGCCATTAGTTAGACACTTTGTATACCAAAGTTTAGAAAACACTATTACTCTTAGGCATTTTATCGAGCACGTTATGTGCACACATTAACTTATTTCAACTCTTAATCTTAAATGGTTAATTATGCATAGAATATGATAACACATATCTATACTCATTACATATGTCAAAAACATATTTTTAATCATCAAAATATATCATCACCCAAAATCTTAATTCAAACAGAATTATAAAACTCATCTTCACAATTTCCTAAACAAAACGTTGTTTTCGTTTTTAACGTAACTCGTTCGTTACATGTCCGTTTTTATTCCTTCTTATATAGAATTAACCCTTACTCAGTGTACTACAACCTCATCTAGGCCTTAAAGTCAGACCCTTATCCATCTAAACCAGATTCTATAATTCGTCAACTAGTCTAGAAAATTTCATTTTCTGGACATCCTTACTAAACAATTTATTTCGGACATGATCCAGTCCATAAAATGGCTCAATCTTTCAAGTCCAGCTAGTAAACTTCCATATCTACAACTTTACAGTTTTAAGTTTCTTCAGATTCAAAACACACGAATTTATATGAATTTTTCAAAGTCGTAAACCGTAATAGTTTTGATTTTCGGGATGATTATTTTCCTTCGGATCAAATTTCTTTACTAAAACAGACATTGCAAGAAATCTACAAAGAGTTTTCATGTGATTCCACTTTCAGAATATAGCTTACTTCCATATCTTCGATTTGATATAGGCTCACTTTCTAACTCATTATACCCAACGAGGTATGAATTTCACAAGATATGTCCACAATTACTAAAAACCTACGAATTTTGTTCTTCAAATTTTCTTTCCATTTCATTTTCTTTCTTGAATCCTCTTGTTTGATTCTTGATAATCCAAGATTAAACCAATACAAACAGATTAAGCATGATCTACTACCCTAGAACATAAATCTACCCAAAAAAAATCAAGGATTAAATAAGAGTTTAGAAGTTACCTTCTTCTAGGTTTTTTTTCTTCTTCTTCTTCTTCTTCTTCTAGCTCATCTCAATTCCTCTATTTCTCTCTATCTCTCTCAATTTCTCAATACAACTTCTACATAACAATTATTTACATTATGAAGAACATAAAAATATAATTAAAACAAGGAATTTAGATTATAACTTTATTAGTATGAATTTAAGAGAGAGATGAAGATGATGATGATGGGGCTTGTTTTGTCTTCTCAAAGCTTTCCCTTCTTCTTCTTTTTCTTCCTCTTCTTCTTCTCCTCCTACAACTCTCTCTAACTCTCTTCTTCTTTCTTTGGTTTGTTTTCTAAAACTAACATACTAACTTGTAGTATATATATATAATATACAATACTAGTAATATATAATATATGTAACTCCTAATAATTATTAGATATACTAATTACTAGTTAATACATAGGTTACACCAATTTGAACTTGAAAAGCCTAAGACCATGTTTGGCAAATACTCATTATTTTAATTAATCAATAGCTTAACATCAATCAATCTCATCAAATTGTCACATAATTATATTTACTTGTTAATTATAATTTTGTGTAGCAATTATCACATAACTCATCTAATTTAATTATCTCAATTAAATTAGAACTATAACATAAAATTATTATATTAATTAAATTAAATACTAAATATTCATTTAATTAATCTGCTACACTTAATTATATTACTCTATAATCAAAATAAAATTTATTTATTTAACTCAATAAATAATTCAATTAAATATTTATATATATTAAAATTAATATATAACATTCTCTTCACATAATTTCACATATTCTACAATATATGACATGCACATACTCACACCCAACATATCTCATAAATAATACTTTTATTTATAAAATTCTCATTTATAATTTTTAAAAATCTGGGATGTCACATCCTTCCCTCCTTATAAGGATTTCATCATCGGAATCACCGAAACCTTACCTTACTCAGGTTTTCCTCAAATCTATTCATTAAATAACTTCAACACATTACCTTAATATAAGTTTTATATTTTCTACTCTCACCATTCTTGATAATAAATTCTTATAAGTTTTATTTCATAATATTTACTTAGACTCAATTATATTTGAGTATTACATATTCTTTGACCCGTTCATTATCTTTCTCTAAGGATAATTATCACATATTATATGATCAAACTCTCGGGACATTACATTCACCCCTTCTTCTAAGAATTTCGTCTTCGATTTTTTTATTTATTAATCTTTATCCATTCAATCTATCAAAGTAGATTTTTACGTCACTACTTCATTCATTCATTGATTTCTATAACCACTTTCTTTCCACAAACATCATTCTACAATTATTAAAATTTTCTATTAAAAGTTTCACATTATTCTTTGGATAACTCACATCCTTCTCACTTCAAAAATTTCTTTTTTCACTTATTCAACATATCCATCATTCAGTATCGCATTTTATGACTTACTTCTTTCTAAGGAATACTTTCCTTTTTCACTTCCATCTTGCAGAATAACAAGAATCCTTCACAATTGTTCAATAATTGGGAAGTAGTATGAATAACTCAGGAATTTAAAAGATTCCAAATCATGCTGAGGGTCACAAGACCATGAACTCTATTCTCTAGGTTTAATTGTTCTTCACCCCCGGTTCTTCATACTTTAAACCCTCTTTGGCAGAATGTTTATCAATCACAAAGACTGAAAACACCCTCCGCAAGTACTCTAGGTGATCAACCTATTGTACATGTATTGTATACAAACATTTCAGCGCAAAGTATAAAACTAAGCGCAACCCCTAATAATAGGGTTGATCATATCAGCTTTTCAATATCTGAATCCGCACCAAAACAATTTGGTTTGGCATAACTTCTCAGGAAACTCTTGAATTTCATGAACATCTTTCAATATTTGTCTAGCTGAATCAAATAGCATAAACCTCTACAACAATTCGGACATCAACCAAAATATACATATACATACATACATACATATGTATTATCATATCTCAAAGAAATCTCAAAAATCTTTTTATGACGTCATGATACCGCACTGTATTTACAGTCCGTAGAGGATTCTGTCATTTGGTGATTTTATCATACTACATCATACCATAGTGGGCTGACGATCCTTAGATCACATCCAACACTAGGTAATACTGCATTGATGACTCCATTGTTTTTATCATCTTTGCACCAGGTTACATGATGCATTAATGATATAAAATACATTTTGATATATTGCAAATCATTTTTGTCTAGCCGAAAAAATTAGCATAGACATACGAATAACAGTATTGTTGTTAAAACTCATTGGTTCCATCATTTGATCCAATGTTTTTTAAGAAAATAGAAGTGTAAACATCAGCACGAAGTCATAAATTTCAAAAGTCTAGCATAGCTAGTGGATTTAGAATACCTATGCTTCCACCATCAACTCCACTTTCTATAATGATCCATTGCTTAAAAGATCTATCTATTCCTATCATCCTCAATACTCCATTCATAACTTAATTATACCCCAGTTCATCAAACTTACCGCACATTGGAAGTTTAGGACTTGCCACAATAATATGAGTTTAAGAACTTATCCTAGTCAGACCATAGGCGTCCATTCGCTGAGGGGTTCAAAACATAACATATTATTATGAGTCACGAACTTACCATATGCATTAGTTTTAAGAACCGCACCTAATCCTAATAATATCTGTCTAATCTTAATAGTTTCTAACTATCAAACATACACATGAGAAAAGAATCACCTTTTCGCCACATATACATAGATAATATGACACCAACATTCCAATGATTATCAATATGATAAACCGAGTGCAAGCACAAAACCCTCACCCATACAAAGATTTGTACAACTCGGCCATCACATGAGTCCTCAATTGAAATCCCACCTAACTCTATCTTACTCTTAACTTGCTTTTCGCTTCGATACTTAATTCCTCAGATCACTTTATCTATAACTCCTCATGAGTTATCTCGTACTTTTTCATAGTACACCATCTTCATAGCATTAAGCTATAATTATTCAAACATTATAGACCATCTTTCTTTTATAACTTAAACAGACCACGTCGTGATCTTATTCTATAATCATCTCTCTTAAAATTCTTTTGTTAACTTGTGATCGTTTTGTTTTACAATCCCCTTTCTTTCCTTTCATTTACGACATTATTCGTTATCTTGGCTATTGGAGTTAGGTAACTCCCATTTCTTATCTACATATCTCTTCAAGATTCTTCTTTGAATCTTCTTGTTTATATAACAATTCCTGCTTTAAGAATTTCCAACTTCATTTGCATTATTCAACATTCCAATCGAGTTCCACATTTTCATCATACGTATCCATTATCTAAACTTGGTACACATCGAGTCTCTAATAGTTTCAATATGGTACGCTGAGTGGTTTCCCACAAACAACCAACAAACTAGGTTCCGAGTTGCTAGTTCGTATATACCTCCGCTCTATGAAGGAATCGTTTAGCCCAGATACCATACATCAACTACGAAAGAGTACCAATTGCACCACTTAGATATAATTCTCTATTCTTAACTTCTTTATCATTCTCTTTTTTTATAGACATTGTCTATTTATTATCACCTTACATCCTTATTATTGGAGTTGGGTAACCCCACATTCATATTTCTTATAACTCTGCGAGAATTTTCTTTGAATCCTTTCACGCAAGTTTTAATCCCTTATTGTTCAAACTCTATTTGAGCTTATTCGTTCCTTATTTTCACCTCTCTTCTCTAAGGTTATAGCCTAAGGTACTCTTACCTAAGGTTTCTAACCTATTGGCTTTGATACCAACCGTAATTTAACCCCAAAATTCATACAATTTAATTCTAATTTCTATTCGTTAATAATACATTCAACCTCTAATTTTATATCATTAAACGATAATACAACCATTAAAATTTGCGGAATAATTAAAATTTTCTATTACAAACTATCCTCGTTCCCAAAACCTTCAACCTTTACATCTAAATATCTCAGAATCATTTTAATAGTACAATAGTTTACATTCGCAAAACAATATTACAACTCAACATTAATACATTATTCGAAATATTAGACATGATTTACAAGAATAACAATTTAGCTAGGATATTAAATCTTCATATATCACTTTTGATCCATAACAATCAAGTAGCACATAGCGTTACCTTCAATTCTTGAATCTGTAAAAATGGTTATTTGCAAGAATGAGCTCGACAGCTCAACAAAATCTAACAGTTTTCATGCATCACGTAACATATGATAACATGCTCAACATACAAGAATAATCATAAATAAACATAGCATACATGTTATAGTTCACATAACAACTATAAAGATTGAGTTCCTTACTCAATCAACATTCATAGTTCAATCATCATAGTCATAGATTGACTTTCATATTTCATACTTTTGACATATATATAATACATCATACACTAAAATTTTAAAGCGAGATCATCATCAAGTTCACATAGCAAAAAAGGAACCGAAAGACTTGCCTTCTGGGTGTTTTACCAACACGCTAATACTTCAAGCGCCCTTGCACAACCTACATCTTGTATGTGAGATTGATAATAAATAAAATCAATACTCAATCTCATGGTCAAATTTATTCTAAGACCTTACTTTATCTTATTATCCTTTATAATGTCTTTATAGACATCTAACTATTTTATATGCAACTCGGTTTTATTTTTCATTTTCATCACCACACATGCTAGACTATCACACTTGTAGTTTAATGTGCGTATATCACACCATTTTATTATACCACTTTGGTTTCAAAAATACATATTCAACACATTATTTACATGTTTAATTTTCCTTCATAAATCAAAAATTACCCTTTTCGATTTCTTTCCATTATTATTCTTGTATTATCATCTTTTCATACTTAGATATCCAATATTAGCCATTAGTTAGACACTTTGTATACCAAAGTTTAGAAAACACTATTACTCTTAGGCATTTTATCGATAGCACGTTATGTGCACACATTAACTTATTTCAACTCTTAATCTTAAATGGTTAATTATGCATAGAATATGATAACACATATCTATACTCATTACATATGTCAAAAACATATTTTTAATCATCAAAATATATCATCACCCAAAATCTTAATTCAAACAGAATTATAAAACTCATCTTCACAATTTCCTAAACAAAACGTTGTTTTCGTTTTTTAACGTAACTCGTTAGATTACATGTCCGCTTTTATTCCTTCTTATATAGAATTAACCCTTACAAAGGTGTACTACAACCTCATCTAGGCCTTAAAGTCAGACCCTTATCCATCTAAACCAGATTCTATAATTCGTCAACTAGTCTAGAAAATTTCATTTTCTGGACATCCTTACTAAATAATTTATTTTGGACATGATCTAATCCATAAAATGGCTCAATCTTGCGAGTCTAGCTAGTAAACTTCCATATCTACTGTAAGACCCCAAAATTATTAATAAATGAAATTTATTTTCCACTATTTATTATTTTGAAATAGTAAGGGTCGATTTGATTAATGTGGATAGTTATGGGTAAAATACGCAAATATTTAGAATAAGCAAGTGGTTATAAAATATTCATTATCGTCGGGGAATATTCGTTTGGTCGTGGAATATTCGTACTGTTGGGGAATATTAAATGACGGCATTTATAGCATCTTTTGTGGGCCCCATAATGGAAAGCGATTGGATGAAGAAAGCGACAAATATAAGTTGTTTATAAATAACTTGGCGTAGTTATTCAAGATTATCTTGTTGGAATACCCGGTGGTTAAAACACACTAATACGCTGCGTTGTTGAGCGAAGAAGAGTACGCAGTATTGCACTAATTATTGATTCTTACGTAAGAAGGCACTACTCAATAATTATTACGATGTAATTCTTATTATCAGTATTTTATTTTATTGATTCAATAATTGCCGCATTGATATTTTATATTCTTTGTTGTTTCAATAAATTGTCATTACACGATTATTTTCCATTATCTGAGCAATAATTTATATTATCTGAATAATATTATTGGATAACATTATTGGCAATGTCTAGAAAGTTACATCTAAGGAGAGGTTTGGTCACTAATTGCTTGCGCCCGATGAAGAGAGATCCTTCTTTGGAAAGCCCCTCTTTCTGAAGGCTGCACGGTCATCAATAATGTGATTTCGTAATATTATTTGTGAATAATTAATTATTGATTTATATGATGAGAAAAATATTGATTTTATGTGGATATAGATGGAGAAAATTTTTAATGTGACAATTGTTGAAAATTAATATTTTATCTTTTTTACGATAAAATAATTCATTTAAATATATTATTTTAATAATATATTAATGGTGATATTTTTACAATGAATATGGGATATATGAATAAATGAGGAGAAAGAGTATTTTGTTGGATTAAATGTTTAACACATGTTTTGTGTGTTGGTGGACCCATTTCTTGATAGAAAATTGATTATAGATGTAAAATCGACTGTTTGTAGATTTGGTCAATTTCATTTGGAATTTGGAAAACTTTCTTACGCAAAGTTGTAGAGAATTGAATTTCCTATAAAATCCCTTGAGATTCGAATTTTCTGATAAAAGGGCTATTTATTATGAATTATTGAAGTTTCGGAGTTCCGAAATAATTGATTTTGGGAGTTTTAATTAATTATTTTGAGAAAAACGTTTTTGGTGAGTTTGTGAACCTCATTTAACATGTGCTATGGTGAAATCAGATTTCAAAGGTGGGCTAAGGAATTTTGTTTATAAATAATATTATTATATTCAATTTTACGCTTTGGTGTTCTAAGCAATTTCTATAAATAGGTGCTTAGGTTAGAATTGAAAATCACACCGTAAATGAAGTTTTTCTCTCTATATTATCGGCGTATTCTTGTGAGTATTTTGAGTATACTTTGAGTATTGCTATACGGTGCAAGTTCAAGTCATAGCCTATATCCAAGGTGTTTCAACTAGAAATCTTGTCTTTCGAGGTAAGGGATGTTATTTTCTTCTCAAATGATATTATTTCTTCAATATCATTATCTTTGAAATATTGGTTGGAACTTTTTATCAAATTTGAAACTTTTTCATGTGATTGTTACTATTCATGAGTTCTTATTCACGAAAGTTACTATTCATGAGTTACTATTCACGATTCTTATTCACGAGTACTATTCATGAAGCGTGAAGATATTTTTTTTGTGAATTTCTATCTTTTGGTGTCGAGATTTTTATTCACGATACTGGCACTATTCACGATATCGAATAATTATTCATTAGAAAAATGAAATTTCTTCTTTTCGTCAAAATATCTATTACGGATACTAGCTTTGATTGTATCCATGTTTTGATCATTCTTGAATTTTACACCACTATGATTATTTTTTAAGGTATTGTTGGACATGGATAAAACAAAGTACGAATCCTTAATCCTTAATCCTTGTCATTTTGTTTCACTTTGGATTCGTTTCTTTAAAAATATTTTCATCATCTTCAAATGATGATATTATGGAATATCTTTGGCTGTAGTGCAAAGATGAATGATTTCTTGATGAATATCTTTGGCCCGTAGTAAAAAAGATGAGCAGTGTTGAGATGAACACGACTATCGAGGCGATTAATATCTTTGGCCGTAGTGCAAAGATGAAGCAGTGTTTAGATGAACATGACTAAGTGATGAATATCTTTGGCTGTAGTGCAAAGATGAATATTTGATTCGGATATATATTGATTGATGTTTACAGGATAAAATATCGACGATGAACTTTTAAATTCATATATAGAAGATAGTAGTTTGCATTCTCTACTTAACTCTTCTAATGAATTATTATTTCATTGCGAATATTAATTTAAAATTTGTTGTCTATTGTATTCTATTTGATTTTTTCCTGTTGAAGACTAACGATAATTTGTTGTATATTATCTTAGTCATAATATTCTTTTCTTGGGCTAGTTGAGCTCACCCTTTTCCTTGTTGTTCCATTTTCTCCTCGGGGAGGCGAGAATGTAGCGAAAGTACTAGTGGGGTATGGAATGAAGGTTCTAGAGAGAGTTGTTTAGTAGTCCTCACCATTTTGTAAAATAATGTATCAATAATTATGATGGAGATTTATTTGCGTGTGGATATTGTCTAGATAGCAATATCGTATTTAAACTCACGATTTATATGTTGTAATAATAAAGTTGTAGTTATTTACGTACCATGTATTTGGCGATTTCGAGAATGGGTTGGATGGAATGGACCTATTTTGGGGCGTCACGGTTGGTATCGAGCCATAAGTAAAGAGCCCCGAGCCTCTCATTTGGTGACTTCTGTTTATGGGGATGCACAAACCCGGACTCTCCGTAGGGGGCCTTGGCTTTTCTTGGTGGCAAACCGATAGTACCATTGTGAGGTGTTGTGGTTGAAGCACCGTGAGGGTCATGATTGGTATCGAGCTTAGGGATATGATCTCTGGCGGAGATCGGGGAATAGAACTAGGAGGGGAGAGACGAGTAAATCCTTCACTAGTGTGTCCTACCTAAGCTTATTTGTTGGTTGGTCATAATATAGGGGTATTATGTGATTTGTTAATTTATTTAATTAACCCTTGTTTTATGATAGTTTTTAAGAATGGCTGCTGAGAACATTAACAATGGAGTGAATGAGATCGTGGAGACACCTCTAATTGCCAACCAGGATAATGTGATGTCAGGCGAAGAATGAATTAGAGAAATCCATGTGGTGAGTGAAGAATTGATAGTTGCACCCGAGATAGTCGCAGAGGTAACAGCTGAGAGTGAGGAAGAAGAGGAAGAAGAGGTACTTGAAGAGAGTTTATTAGAGGTATTTTATAATCAAAATGTAGAATTGCAAAATCGTATTCATGAGTTAGAAGAGCAGGCTGAAGAATTGCAGGCAGTCGTGGAGCAAAAGGATGCAACGATTCAAGCTTATGTTACCCGATATGTGATGCTTGAACAGAAGCACTCTTTGGCAGAGTATAAGATGATAAAGCTGGAATCTGAGCTGAAAGAAGAAATAACTGAACGAGTGAGAATGAGTGATGCATGGGTAAAAGCCGCACGACGCGTTGATATTATGGAAAGAGATATCCAATCTAAAAAGAGAAGATTTAACAATGACGGAAGACGTCGTGCAAGAAGATCAAAGACCAAAGAACAAATTTCTAGGGAAGAGAACGATTGCAGTTAGATGCTAAAGATGCGAGAGGAGGGACATATAAGGTCAAAGCTGTTCAAAGCCTTCCAAGGTATGTTTTAGTTGTGGAAAAGATGGTCACATAGCTCGATTTTGTCTATAGCGAAATCAAGTCCGGTTGAGACGTTGGCACCAGAGGCGGATCTGAAAAAGTCAAAGTCGGCGATTCTTTGGAAGAGCGTTTTTTATGACTTCTCAAAAAGCGAGTAACCCGAACGAAGTTAGCACGGGTTAGTTAATTATAAATTCTTGTAAAGTTTATATCTTTCTAGATACCGGTTCTACCCATTCTTTTATCTCTCTTGCTTGCGCTCAACGTTTGAACTTGACTACGGAGAAATTAGACTTTGATCTATTTATGGAGACTCCGTTAGGAGAAACTTTCATTACATCCGTTGTTTAGAAATCTTGCTTGATTCAGGTTGGCACTATCACATTACCTGTTAACCTTATTTCTATAGAGATATTTGCTTTTGATGTGATTTTAAGGTTAACTACTCATCATGCCGAAATTGATTACTTTCGTAAGGTTGTTAGTTTTCATATTCCTAAGCAACCTGTTATTCGAATTCAAGCAATCAAACCATTATAGTCAAACATTTTCATGTCAAGCCATGAAGTCATTCGTTTATTACGGATGTCAAGTTTTCTTAGTCCATGTTATGGATTTGAATAAAGACACGTCAAATTTGAATAATATTCCTGTTGTTATTGATTTTTCCGACGTATTTCTGAAGAATTTCTTGGTTTACTCCCAAAGATCGATATTAAATTTTGTATCGACTTGAACCCCAGACAAAACTCATTTCTAAAATCTCATATCGAATGGCTCTATTGAACTTGAGGAGTTAAAAATTCAACTATAAATTTGGTACCTAAGCCTTTATCTGGTGACTTCCTTTGTGGAATGCATGCAAGCCGAACTCTCCGTAGGGGATACCATATTAAATGCGATAGTAAAGCGATAGGTGTCATTGTAACGTGTTATCCAAGGTTGGGATATGAGTCACGATTGAGAACAACCTAAGTCGATAATCGAAATACGTTGCTTTCTAGGCTTAGTTGGTTATTATCGGAGATTCGTTGAAGGATATTCTCGAATCGCTATTCCATTAACGCAGCTGACTCGTAGAGATATAAAATTCAAATGGAGCAAGGAATGTGGGAAGAGCTTGAAGAACTCAAGAGGAGACTCATTTCAAAGACATGTTACGACCATGCCATCCGGAAAAGCGAACGTGGTAGGCGGCGTGTTGAGTAGAAGATCGTATACAAGTACGAAAGTACGATATTGTCAAAAACTCATTTCGTATAATTTACAAATAATAGAGATGGAGGTGAAAACTCTAGGTACCCACGTGATGATATACGAGTATAATCGAATTTAATCGATAAAGTTAAAGTCATTTCAAGCTACACCGAGTGATGAATTTGAAGAAGGAGGTGCAAGAAGTTGTTATTTCAAAAGCGAGAATCGGTGAGGTGAGGAAAGCTCAAACCTTCGATTTATTAATCCATTTGAAATTCTCGATTGAATAGGGCGTGGCCTATAGACTCGTTTTACCGCCAAGCATGACGCGTGTTCATAACATTTTTTACGTATCGATGTTACGTAAATATATGGACGACCCGAACCACGTCATTGAGTTAGAACCGGACGAGATAGCCGAAGACTTAACGTACGAGGAGGTACCTATCAAGATCTTGGATAGGAAAGAACATGTCCTATGTACCGAGGTTATACCACAAGTTAAGGTTTTGTGGAGAAACCATGCTATTGAGGAAATGACCTGGGAGTTGGAAACGGAAATGAAAGCGAGGTATTCTCATCTTTTCGAAACACCAGATACGTACGTCAATTTCGAGGACGAAATTTCATAAGGAGGGGAGGTTGTAAGACCCCAAAATTATTAATAAATAAAATTTATTTTCCACTATTTATTATTTTGAAATAGTAAGGGTTGATTTGATTAATGTGGATAGTTATGGGTAAAATACGCAAATATTTAGAATAAGCAAGTGGTTATAAAATATTCATTATCGTCGGGGAATATTCGTTTGGTCGTGGAATATTCGTACTGTCGGGGAATATTAAATGCATTTGACGCTTGATCTTTTGTGGGCCCCATAATGGAAAGCGATTGGATGAAGAAAACGACAAATATAAGTTGTTTATAAATAACTGGCGTAGTTATTACTGAATTATCTTGTTGGAATACCCGGTGGTTAAAAACACACTAATACGCGTTGTTGAGCAAAAGAAGCACGGTATTGCACTAATTATTGATTCTTACGTGAAGGCACTACTCAATAATTGTTACTGATAATTCTTATTCGATATTTTATTTTATTGATTCAATAATTCTTTGCATTGATATTTTATATTATTGTTGTTTCAATAAATTGTCATTACAAAGTATTTTCCATTATCGGAGCAATAATTTATATTATCTGAATAATATTATTGGATAACATTATTGGCAATGTCTAGAAAGTTACATCTAAGGAGAGGTTTGGTCACCTAATTGCGGCGCTTGAGAAGGAGAGATCCTTCTTGGAAAGCCCCTCTTTCCCAGGAGCTGCACGGTTGTCAATAATGTGATTACGTAATATTATTTGTGAATAATTAATTATTGATTTATATGATGAGAAAAATATTGATTTTATGTGGATATAGATGGAGAAAATTTTTAATGTGACAATTGTTGAAAATTAATATTTTATCTTTTACGATAAAATAATTCATTTAAATATATTATTTTAATAATATATTAATGGTGATATTTTACAATGAATATGGGATATATGAATAAATGAGGAGAAAGAGTATTTTGTTGGATTAAATGTTTAACACATGTTTTGTGTGTTGGTGGACCCATTTCTTGTAGAAAATTGATTATAGATCGTAAAATCGACTAGTTTGTAGATTTTGGTCAATTTCATTTGGAATTTGGAAAAACTTTCTTACGCAAAGTTGTAGAGAATTGAATTTCCTATAAAATCTAGCGAGATTCGAATTTTACGATAAAAGGGCTATTTATTATGAATTATTGAAGTTTGGAGTTAGAAATAATTGATTTTGGGAGTTTTAATTAATTATTTTGAGAAAACGTTTTTGGTGAGTTTGTGAACCTCATTTAACATGTGCTATATATTTGAAATCAGATTTCAAAGGTGGGCTAAGGAATTTTGTTTATAAATAATATTATTATATTCAATTTTACGCTTTGGTGTTGTAAGCAATTTCTATAAATAGGGTGCTTAGGTTAGAATTGAAAATCACACCGTAAGCTGAAGTTTTCTCTCTATATTATCGAGCGTATTCTTGTGAGTATTTTGAGTATACTTTGAGTATTGCTATACGGTGCAAGTTCAAGTCATAGCCTATATCCAGGTGTTTGACTAGAAATCTTGTCTTTCGAGGTAAGGGATGTTATTTTCTTCTCAAATGATATTATTTCTTCAATATCATTATCTTTGAAATATTGGTTGGAACTTTTTATCAAATTTGGAACTTTTTCATGTCGGTGTTACTATTCATGAGTTACTATTCACGAAGCGTGAAGATGTTTTTTGTGAAATTTCTATCTTTTAGTGTTGAGTTACTATTCACGTATCTTGGTCTTATTCACGTATACGACTTTATTCACGAATCGACCTTTATTCATCGAAAAATGAAATTTCTTCTTTTCGTCCAAAATATCTATTACGGATACTAGCTTTGATTGTATCCATGTTTTGATCATTCTTGAATTTTACACCACTATGATTATTTTTGAGGTATTGTTGGACATGGATATAACAAAGTACGAATCCTTAATCCTTAATCCTTGTCATTTTGTTTCCTTTGGATTCGTTTCTTTAAAAAATATTTTCATCATCTTCAAATGATGATATTATGGAATATCTTTGGCACAGTAGTGCAAAGATGAATGATTTCTTGATGAATATCTTTGGCCCATAGTGCAAAGATGAGCAGTGTTGAGATGAACATATGACTGATTAATATCTTTGGCCGTAGTGCAAAGATGAGCAGTGTTTAGATGAACATGACCGGTCGATGAATATCTTTGGCTTTGTAGTGCAAAGATGAATATTTGATTCCAGATATATATTGATTGATGTTACAGGGATAAAATATCGACGATGAACTTTTAAATTCATATATAGAAGATAGTAGTTTGCATTCTCTACTTAACTCTTCTAATGAATTATTATTTCCGCTGCGAATATTAATTTAAAATTTGTTGTCTATTGTATTCTATTAGATTTTTCCCTGTTGAAGACTAACGATAATTTGTTGTATATTATCTTAGTCATAATATTCTTTACTGGGCTAGTTGAGCTCACCCTTTTCCTTGTTGTTCCATTTTTCTCCCCAGGAGGCGAGAATGTAGCGAGTACTAGTCGGGGTATGGAATGAAGGTTCTAGAGAGAGTTGTTTAGTAGTCCTCATCATTTTTGTAAAATAATGTATCAATAATTATGATGGGGATTTATTTGCGCGTGGATATTGTCTAGATGGCAATATCTCGTATTTAAACTCACAGTTTATATGTTGTAATAATAAAGTTGTAGTTATTTACGTACCATGTATTTGGCGACTCGAGAATGGGTTGGATGGAATGGACCTATTTTGGGGCGCCACATCTATAACTGCGCAGTTTAAGTTTCTTTGATTCAAAACACACGAATTTATATGAATTTTTCAAAGTCGAGAAACCGTAACAGCTTTTGATTTTCGGGATGATTATTTTCCTTTGAACCCGACCTTATTAAAAGCAGACATTGCAAGAAATCTACAAAGAGTTTTCATGTGATTCCACTTTTCGAATATAGCTTACTTCCATATTTTCGATTTGATATAGGCTCACTTTCTAACTCATTATACCCAAAGAGGTATGAATTTCACAAGATATGTCCACAATTACTAAAAAACCACTTAATTTTGTTCTTCAAATTTTCTTTCCATTTCATTTTCTTTCTTGAATCCTCTTGTTTGATTCTTGATAATCCAAGATTAAACCAATACAAACAGATTAAGCATGATCTACTACCCTAGAACATAAATCTACCCAAAAAAAATCAAGGATTAAATAAGAGTTTAGAAGTTACCTTTTTCTAGTTTTTTTTTTCTTCTTCTTCTAGCTCATCTCAATTCCTCTATTTCTCTCTATCTCTCTCAATTTCTCAATACAACTTCTACATAACAATTATCTACATTATGAAGAACATAAAAATATAATTAAAACAAGGAATTTAGATTATAACTTTATTAGTATGAATTTAAGAGAGAGATGGAGATGATGATGATGGGGCTTGTTTTGTCTTCTCAAAGCTTTCCCTTCTTCTTCTTTTTCTTCCTCTTCTTCTTCTCCTCCTACAACTCTCTCTAACTCTCTTCTTCTTTCTTTGGTTTGTTTTCTAAAACTAACATACTAACTTGTAGTATATACATATAATATACAATACTAGTAATATATAATATATGTAACTCCTAATAATTATTAGATATACTAATTACTAGTTAATACATAGGTTACACCAATTTGAACTTGAAAAGCCTAAGACCATGTTTGGCAAATACTCATTATTTTAATTAATCAATAGCTTAACATCAATAAATCTCATCAAATTGTCACATAATTATATTTACTTGTTAATTATAATTTTGTGTAGCAATCATCACATAACTCATCTAATTTAATTATCTCAATTAAATTAGAACTCATCTAGTTTGTTATGAGGTATTTGTTATAAGTTTGGCTTATTATTCCATGAGGAGATGTGCTAATTTTTCAGACTGTTGGTTGAAGTTATAATAGTAAATCAATATGGATCGTTGGTTTAAAGTTTTAATAGTAAATCAGTTTGGACCGTTGCTGAAAGACCCCAACTTTTATGAATAAAATTTATTTTTCCTCGAAATATATTTTTGAATATTATGGTGTGGATTTGATATAATGTTATAGTTGTGGGTATTATTTACAAATTTTGTATAGTAAGTAAGTGGTTATATAATAGTCGATTGGTCGGGGAATATTCGTTTTAACAAGGAATATTTGCACGACGACGCAATCATTGGTGGACCCCACAACAGAAGTTTGTTGTAGTTAGAAAATGACAGAATTATCTTTTTATAAAAATAACGGCGAAAGTTTTACAGTTAAACTGTTGAACTACCTGGTGGTAAAAGTACAGTAATACGCGTGGTTGCATAGTTGCACACGATATTGATTATTGATGCTTACGTGAGAAGTCACTCAATTATACTCAATTATTGTTACAGTAGTTGCTGCATAATATGTCTCATATTATTGATTCAATTATTGTCACAATATCATCTGCATAATATCTTATATTATTAAATCAATAATTGAGACGACAAAGTTATTCATATTATTATTTGCAATACTGACAATGTCTAGAAAGTTCTGTCAAGGAGAGGTTTGGTCACCTAATTGCGCGCCAATAGGGAGAAATCCTTATCGGAAAGCCCCCTCTTTCCTAGAAATGATCTGGTTGTTAAATATTGTGAGTTATAATATTAATGATGAATAAGTTCGTATTGATTAAAGATGAAATTGATATTTCCATTGTGTTGGGATTATTATTGTTAGTGGAAATCGACATCTATTCCGATAATAATTGATGTCTGGAGGTTATATTGACAAATCGGGTAATTAATCGAATAAATGAGCAATTAATTGCTATTAATTCACATGATTATAACTATTTGTTCACATATGTGTACTATTGATTCATATGCATATACTATTAGGGGAGGTGGTGCAAGATTGATAATACTTGCATGACTAAATTAAAAATGGAGGTATAGATGAAGGTACTATACTGTAATTAATTTTTTCACATGATTATACTATTTATTCACATGATTGTACTATTGATTCACATGATGTACTATTAGGGGAGGTGGTGCAAGTTTGATAATACTTGCAGGACTAAATTAAAAATGAAAGAAAAGATGAAGGTATTAAACTGTAATATTTCGAGCCCCAAAACGTGCAATTATCGAAACTATGTTTTCCTATAAATAGAAGCTCATTCTTGTTTCATTCTCACCAATTCACTAAGACTCACAAGAGCAATTATAGAAAGAGAAGCTATAGAGAGAAAGTAGAAGAGAAGTCTGCTACCTCATTATTCTAGTATCCAATCTTCTTTTGAGGTAAGGGATATTATTTTTTAAGTACTCATAGGAATAATATTGTCTTCCATGCAACATGAAGGTGGAAACACTGGAAACTCTCGGACGGTCACCGCTAAATAGTTCAAGGAGCTGGGACCACTAGAGTTTATTGGAGAGCCAAAACCACTTAAGCCGGAGACGTGGATAAAGTAGATCACCAAGATATTTGATGTCTTGGGATGCTCTGAGGAGCAAAAGGTTCCCTTTGCCACCTTTATATTGCGAGGAGAGACAGATTACTGGTGGGAATTGGTAAAGCATACTCAACTTGTCGCACTAAAGATGTCTTGGGAGATATTCCAAGAACTGTTCAATGACAAGTACTTTTCTGAAAGTATTAGTCACATGAAGGAGGTATAGTTCATCAAGCTGGAGCAGAACAATATGAACCTATCATAGTACGAAGCTAAGTTTGCCGAGTTGTCCCGGTTTGCATCCTACTTGGTTGATAATGAGGAGAGAATGACGCGGATGTTTCTAAGAGGTTTGAAACCCGAGATACGTCAATACTTAATTTCTCACAAACTGTGTTTGTATTCAGATGTTGTAAATAGGGCTCAGTTATTGGAGCGCGATAACAAGTCAACCTAACAAAGAGAAAGCAGCCAACAAAATGATAATACTAGTGGTAACAGTCATCGAAGTGGTGATAACAAACGTGGAGGGAATCAACATGCCAAAAATGGTAACCACTTCGGTGGAGATCATGGCCAAGATAATAGAAGTGGAAATTTCAACAAGAGGAGATTCAACAATGATGGAAAGACGTCATCACTAGCACCTGTTGTTAAGGAAGGGGAACGACAACCAATTGTATATTACAAATACGGAGGGGAGGGACATATCGGTCCAAACTGTACGTAGCAATCCAAAGCGTGTTATAATTGCGGAAGAGAAGGTCACCTTACCCGATTTTGTCGTGCACTGAAGTCAAGTCCAGCTGGGATGGAGGCATCAAAGGTCGTACCTAGACAAGACAAAACCGGTAGTTCAAGGGAGAGCGTTTATCATAATCTCCCAAAATGCGAGGAATTCGAACGAGGTGATCACGAGTAAGCTAATCATAAACTCTAGCGAAGTCTATACCTTATTTGATACCGGTTCTACCCATTCTTTTATTTCTCCTACTTGCACTCAACATTTAAATTTAACTCCGGAGAAATTAGACTTTGACTTATCTGTTGAAACTCCATTGGGAGAAACCTTCATTACATCCACTGTTTATAAGTCTTGTTTGATTCAAATCGGTAACCGCACGTTACCTGTCAATCTTATCTCCTTAAAAATCCTTGCGTTTGACATGATTCTAGGGATTGATTGGTTAACTACTCATCATGCTAAAATTGATTGTTTTCGTAAGGTTGTTAGCTTTCATATCCCTAATCAACCTATTATGCGAATTCAAGCGACCAAACCATTAAAATCAATCACGGTCATCTCAAGCCATAAAGCTATTCGTTTATTGAAAAACGGATGTTAAGCTTATTAGAGTTTATGCCCTAGAGGCCAATTATTTGATATAATTGCTTAACGTTTTGATATTATATTTGATTGAATAAATGAATGATTTTATTATGGTTTTATTTACTGCGTTATATAAATGTAACATAATAAAAATCCTTATAATATTGATACAAATTATATAGTTTCAAGTATGTGACTTGAACATGAGATTATATAATTACAATTAGTATCATTATTCTTAAATGTCCCTAGTCGAGTATCATTGTTGATGGGACAACAATGATGCATTAAGACTAGTATGTGGATTGACTGATGAGCAAATCTCATTGGTCATAAATATATGAGATATTAAGTCAATGTATAGGTACATGTTAGAGAACTATGTCTTTGGACGGACCCAAACATGAGAATTCTATGGAGCATTATGCGAAGTGTCATTAGCAATTCTCATGGTAGTGACAATGATGTAATGGTTGTGACGACCCGGAAATTCGGATAAATCACGAATTTAGGTTTAAAGAATTAGTTATTAATAAAAGGAATTTTATTAATATTATTATGTGCCATGTGTTTATTAATCGATTCTATAACCTAGGATGATTATCAATCGGGAGGATCTGGCTAGGAGCTAGTTTGAGCGAATAAGAATTTTAAGCATTTAAAACGAAAGTTTTTCTGGAAAAGACGAAATAGGCACTATTCATCCGTTTCTGCTCGGAGATTTATTTTGAAATTCCGAGAAGTTATAGATTATGTTTAATTTTGAGACGTGATGGAATATTTAATAATATTTTAGTTATGGCAAAAACGAAGTTTTCACCTGCTGACTCAAAACCTAAGGGTTAGGAAAAGTGAGTTTCGATAATTTTATGATCACGTATAATCATTAGGGTTATTATGCGTGAGAAATACGAGGATAATACTAGTTATTATATGTGTATAGTAAGAAGATTAGTACGACGTATAATACGAATATCGTACGAACTATATACAAAGAAAATACAAGAATATGAGAATGAGATGCGTAGAATACGATAAGTCTTAATGAACTTTGAGTTCATGGACTTTGTAGAATCTAATTGGACTTGGATTATGTCAAGCCCAACGCTTTGTGAAATCAAGCCGAGGATGGGCCTGATAAGAATTAAGGTTAAGGCCCAAACCAAGAAAAAGAACCATGGATCGAATCGATGGGTAAAACCTGATGGGGCAACCCATGGGGTGTGACCCATGGGCATAATAAGTGACTACTTGGCCACCAAGTAAGGGTGGTGGCCAAGTAAACTAATGGTGGCTAAGTTGTGGGAGGAGGTGGGGGCAAAATGACTAAAATGCCCTTAGCTTTGGAAATCTATAAATAGTAAGCTTATTTAATTTGTTTTGAGATTTTGAAAAATCCCACACTTGAGAGAGAGAGAGAGAGAGAGAGAGCTCGGATGAAGAGGAGAAGGAAGTGCGTGAGCATGAATGATCGGATTTAAAGTGTTCGTGAAATAGAAAAGCTTGCAAATCGCCGGCTTTATCTAGCGGGAGAAAAATAAGAAGAAGATGTAATCTAAAACCTAGCTTCTAATAGATTTTCTTTAAGTTTTCTATGTTAAAACATAACTTAATAAAGATAAGAAGTAGATAAGGTTAGAGATGATTTCATATGGTTGAAATCATGAGAAAAGAAGAAATAATAAATTAGAAGTTTAGTTTGTAAATTTCTTAAGAAAGTATAAGATTCGTAGCGAATTTAAACGATCCGAGTGGATTATATGAATAAGTAGGTTAGATAAGTAAGGAATAATGTTCTATAACATCAAATTCCAATTAAAAGTGAAATCATAATCCAAAATATCAATTAAAATGAAGAACGAACGAAGAACACGCGAAGAACGTTGTTGATGGACAAATTTAAAACCATCGTAGGATAATTGTTGTTGATGGACAAGTTTAAAACCATCGCGTATAAGTTAATTACTTATTTCTTGGTTAGGAATGGTAGAAACGTTCATGAAGAACGGATTAAAACTTAGCTATAACGAAGTTATGGAGAAAATTTCCTAAAAGACGAACGAGAATTAGAATGTTAGTAAATGAACCCGAACGTGTAGGGTTTCATAAGAAAGTAAGAAAACATAGAAAATGTGAGTCGTGGACTCAAGAAGAAATGAGTTCCGAGTTCAGATGACCGAATTACGGACAATAAACGAAGAGCGTTAAAAACATAAAATGAACAAAGGGTGAAGATCAAGCCAATCGAATGGCACGTTAACGGATTCAGAACAAATTTTAGACCGAGGGGTATTGAAGTATGTAAAATAAGGAAGAGAATGGCTTTGGAACGACCTCGTTCCGAGTTATAACGAAGGAGTTATGAGATCGGGAAGTGAGCATCTCAAAGAATTTATTTAACACTTAGAAAATTTTTAGGGTTTTGTCTGCCATAGCCGCCTTGACAGATATGGGAAGTGGTGCTTGCAGTATGAAGCTTGGCCATAATCTTCTAGAGAGTGGCAGTAGTGAGAGATAACAAAACCGGGAAGAGAGGAGAGAGAGGAGAGGAGAGAGGTAGGCAGCGAGAGAAAAGGAAGAACGCGGCGATGCGTGATGCGGAAGTGCAGGCAATGCCCAGAAATGAGATTTTAAATGCTCAATTACTAGGGGATGTGCAAGAAAGAAATATGAACATATAGTTCACCTAAAATAACACTTAAGAAAATGACTTAAACCTTTATTAAAGGTTGAATGTAAAGATTAAACGAGATTAAATAACAAAGAATATAAATCACAAGTTACGTAACCGATGTCCGGGGACCGTAGTCGGGATGAATGAACGTAAGGAATTGCTATGGTTGTGATTCCTTAGACGTTGAGTGACGAGGGTAATGAATAACATTTTGATGTTATATCATAATAATAAGAGATAAGTGTGAAGCGTATAGATATTTGTGAACGCAACGTTATTTACGATGAACGATCGGTCTTAGCATACAACAATTGGTATGGCTTGAAACTAAGAAGCGAGTAATGAACATGGGGTTCATGTAATGGATAATGAAAGTATTAAATAAGATAAGAATATAAATCATCCAAGATGATGAACGTTTTGAGTAAGACATCTCCGTATGTCATAAAGCCGTAAACTGGTAAAGGAAGTTAGTCGCGTATACTCATATTACAAGAACGCAAACCCTAAGAAGTAAAGTTAAGTAAACCAATGCGTAAGTTCAATATATGACTAATTGGTGTTTATGTTTTCTCCATATGTGTGATATAGGAATTGAAATGAGCAGTTCAGCGTAAGCTGTAGCTGGGCGTGAGGCAAGTTTCCTAACTTCATTCATATTACATGAATGCTAGTTTCTTAAACTTCTCAGATGTTGTACTTGAGAAGTTACATCATATCTTGAATGTGTGATATTTGTACAAGGTGTTAGAATGTATGAGGCCTTGAACCACAATTTGAACACTTGATTGTTTCTATGATATGAATTGTTACGTGATTGAAACATTCAATACAAGTATGTTCATTTATACATGAACCGTTATTGTTAAGTTTGTGCTAATGATTATAGCAGACAGGATGTGTATGAAAAAGGTAGAGGGATGAAAGTATTTCAAAGTAAAAATAATTGATGTTTTAAGATGATAGGAATCGAGACTATTCCTATTATTCAAGCTGCTTCATAACCTTTGTTCGGTTATAGAAGTTCTAAAGAAATGTTTTAATTCTGAAGTTGTTTGTTCAATTGTTATGGCTTGCTGGGCAATTGAATGCTCACACTTTCTTTAAATGAAAAACAATTTTCAGCGAACAAGGTTAGAAGAACTTAAGGATCCCGTAAAGATCAAGCTGACGGTATCCAGATGTAGTCCCATTCAGAAGGTGAATGAGCGAGAAGATCAAGTGAAGACTTATAATGTAGAAAGATCAAGTTGAAGTGAAGTTGAGAAGAAAGGTAGGCTAAAATTTTGAGGACGAAATTCTGTGAAGAAGGGGTGAATGTGATGACCCGGGTAAGGGTGTGGTTTTAAGAAATTCCGAGGACGGAATTTTTATAAGGAGGGAAGAATATGACAACCCAGAAATTCGGATCGTCCATAATTTAGGTTTAAAGAATTAGTTATTAATAAAAGGAATTTTTATTAATATTATTATGTGCTATGTGTTTATTAATCGTTCTATAACCTAGGATGATTATTAATCGGGAGGATCCTGGCTACGAGCTAGTTTGAGCGAATAAGAATTTCAAGACGAAAACTAAAGTTTTTCGGGAAAAGACAAAATAGGCACTTTTCATCCGTTTCTACTCGGAGATTTATTTTGAAATTTCGAGAAGTTATAGATTATGTTTAATTTTGAGACGTGATGGAATATTTAATAATATTTCAGTTATGGCAAAAATGAGGTTTTTGCCTGCGGACTCAAAACCTAAGGGTTAGGAAAAGTGAGTTCCGATAATTTTATGATCACGTATAATCATTAGGGTTAGTATGCGTGAGAAATACGAGGATAATACTAGTTATTATATGAGTATAGTAAGAAGATTAGTACGACGTATAATCGAATATCGCATCGAACTATATATACAAAGAAAATACGATAATACGAGAATGAGATGTGTAGAATACGATAAGTCTTAATGAACTTTGAGTTCATGGACTTTGTAGAATCTAATTGGACTTGGATTATGTCAAGCCCAACGCTTTGTGAAATCAAGCCCAGTATGGGCCTAATAAGAATTAGGGTTAAGGCCCAAACCAAGAAAAGAAACCGTGGATCGAACCGATGGGTAAACGGATGGGTAAAACCAATGGGGCAACCCATGGGGTGACCCATGGGCATGTTGGAAGGCTACTTGGCCACCAAGTAAGGGTGGTGGCCAAGTAAACTTGGTGGCTAAGTTGTGGGAGGAGGTGGGAATAGTAAGGAGGTGGGGGCGAAATGACTAAAATGCCCTTAGCTTTGGAAATGTATAAATAGTAAGCTTATTTAATTTGTTTTGAGATTTTGAAAAATCCCACACTTGAGAGAGAGAGAGAGAGAGAGAGAGAGCTCAGATGAAGAGGAGAAGGAAGTGCGTGAGCATGAATGATCGGATTGAAAGTGTTCGTGAAATAGAAAAGCTTGCAAATCGCCGGCTTTGTCTAGCGGGAGAAAAATAAGAAGAAGAGGTAATCTAAAACGTAGCTTCTAATAGATTTTCTTTAAGTTTTCTATGTTAAAACATAACTTAATAAAGATAAGAAGTAGATAAGGTTAGAGATGATTTCATATGGTTGAAATCATGAGAAAAGAAGAAATAATAAATTAGAAGTTTAGTTTGTAAATTTCTTAAGAAAGTATAAGATTCATAGCAAATTTGAACGATCCGAGTGGATTATATGAATAAGTAGGTTAAATAAGTAAGGAATAATGTTCTATAACATCAAATTCCCATAAAAAGTGGAATCGTAATCCAAAATATCGATTAAAATGAAGAACAAACGAAGAACACGAAGAACACGCGAAGAACACGAAGAACGTTGTTGATGGACAAATTTAAAACCATCGTAGGATAATTGTTGTTGATGAACAAGTTTAAAACCATCGCGTATAAGTTAGTTTCTTATTTCTTGGTTAGGAACGGTAGAAACGTTCATGAAGAACGGATTAAAACTTAGCTATAACGAAGTTATGGCAAAAATTTCGTAAAAGACGAACGAGAATTAGAAAGTTAGTAAATGAACCTAAACGTGTAGGGTTTCATAAGAAAGTAAGAAAACATAGAAAATGTGAGTCGTGGACTCAAGAATGAACGAGTTCTGAGTTTGGATGACCGAATTGCGGACGAACAAACGAAGAGCGTTAAAAACATAAAATGAACAAAGGGTGAAGATCAAGCCAATCGAATGGCACGTTAATGGATTCAGAACAAAGTTCTAACCGAGGGGTATTGAAGTACGTAAGATAAGGAAGAGAATGGCTTTGAAACGACCTCGTTACGAGTTATAATGAAGGAGTTATGAGATCGGGAAGTGGCGTCTCAAAGAATTTATTTAACACTAGAAAAATTTTTATGTTTTTTGTCTAAGCATGGCAGCAGACAGATTGTAGGAAGTGGGCGCAGCAGCGAAGCTCGGGCATAATCTTCGGAGAGTGGTCTTTTGCGATGAGAGATAACAAAAACTTGGCACCCATGGCAGCTTTGACGAGGAAGAGAGAGAGAGAAGTAGGTCGTCCGCAGCCATGACGAGAGAAAAAGGAAGGGCGCGGCGCATGGCCTTGTGGTGCATGGCAATGCCCAGAAATGAGATTTTAAATGCTCAATTACTAGGGGATGTGCAAGAAAGAAATATGAACATATAGTTCACCTAAAATAACACTTAAGCAAATGACTTAAACCTTTATTAAAGGTTGAACGTAAAGATTAAACGAGATTAAATAACAAAGGATATAAATCACGAGTTACGTAACCGATGTTCGGGGACCGTAGTCGGGATGAATGAACGTAAGGAATTGCTATGGTTGTGATTCCTTAGACGTTGAGTGACGAGGGTAATGAATAACATTTCGATGTTATATCATGATAATGAGAGATAAGTGTGAAAGCGATATAGGCGTTGTGAACGCAACTTGACGTTATTTGCGATGAATGAACGATCGGTCTTAGCATACAACAATTGGTATGGCTTGAAACTAAGAGAACGAGTAATGAACACGGGGTTCATGTAATGAATAATGAAAGTATTAAATAAGATAAGAATATAAATCCTCCAAGAAGATGAACGTTTTGAGTAAGACATCTCAGTATATGTTATAAAAGCCGTAAACTGGTAAAGGAAGTTAGTCGCGTAAACTCATATTACAAGAACGCAAACCCTAAGAAGTAAAGTTAAGTAAACCAATGCGTCGATTCAATATATGACTAATTGGTGTTTATATTTTCTCCATATGTGTGATATAGGAATTGAAATAAGCGATTCAGTACAAAAGAAGTCATGAAATGGGCGTGAGGCAAGTTTCTAACTTCATTCATATTACATGAATGTTAGTTTCTTAAACTTCTCGGATGTTGTACTTGAGAAGTTACATACATGTGCTTGAATGTGTGATATTTGTACAAGGTGTTAGAATGTATGAGGCCTTGAGCCACAATTTGAACACTTGCCGGTGTTTCTATGATATGAATTGTTACGTGATTGAAATGTTTCAATACAAGTATGTTACATTTATACATGAACCGTTATTGTTAAGTCTGTGCTAATGATTCTAGCCAAGAACGGGATGGGTATGAAAAAGGTAGAGGGATGAAAGTATTTCAAAGTGAAAATAATTGATGTTTTAAGATGATAGGAATCGAGACTATTCCTATTATTCAAGTCGCTTCATAACCTTTGTTCGGTTATAGAAGTTCTAAAGAAATGTTTTAATTCGAAGTTATTTGTTCAACTATTATGACTTCTTTGGGCAATTGAATGCTCACACTTGCTTTAAATGAAAACAATTTTCAAATAACAAGGTTAGAAGAACTTAAGGATCCCGTAAAGATCAAGTCGACGGTATCCGGATGCGAGTACCATCTCAAAAGGTGAATGGCGAGAAGATCAAGTGAAGACTTGTAATACAGAAAGATAAAACTGAACTATAGACTAGTTTAATGAACTATTATATATCCTTGGTGGCGGATAAAAGTCACTCTTGTAAGATGAAATAAATAATGTAATTATCATTATTTGTAATAAAAGAGGTCAAGGGTTCGAACACGTGATTTGAGAGTGTATGTCGTTATATTGCATTATATAATGATGTATGTTTGATGAATGATGTACTCGTGACGTACGAAATTCGGGTGTGAAGATAGACCGGATTTCGGGGCGTTACAATGGTCCTCTGACCTAAAATCACTTTCTACATGGGAATTTATGTAGTTTGATATCATCAAATGTCAGCTTTAATAGGGTGGACTATAAAGGTGATTATTGGGTACATCATGAATCATGTGAGGAATATGAGTGATCTAGATGGAATTTAACCATCCTATATATTAGGGGTGATATCCATAGGCCTCTTGATTGAGTAGGACTATGAAATGCATGGCCATACACAAATAGTGATTTGTTCCATATAGTCTACTCATTGATCAAGAAAAACTCAGATTAAATTATGAAGAGTATGACACATTCCATGACTCGAGTTTAATCTAGGATATTAAGGTTAAAAGGATTAAATTACATTGAAACATTGGTCACGAAAAGGTTGCATCGAATCATTGATCTTATTATTACTTGGGTAGCGGTGATGCATTACTAGATGCCACTCACCATTTATAATTTTATAATATGATTTTAAAATTATTGCCAACGTAATAATAACCTACAGGGTCACACACATAGAATGTAATTAAGAAGGGAATTAATTTAAATTGTAAAGATTTAAGTATATCAATATGATTGATAATATTTAAATTAATAGGATAATTTATATATAGGTATATTAATTAAGTAAGACTTAATTAAGATATTTATATAAATTCAGATTTTATGTTAATGAGATTAGGGTTTTGATTAATTCTAATTTACTGCTATATATATGATATATCAACGTATTAGGGAAGTTAATCATAACCTAAAACCCTAGCCGCTCTTAGAGAGAGACTAGAGAAAACAATTTCGAAAATCCTCATCCTTGGTGGCTAGTACCGCAGTTCCTTTTTACTGAAGATCGTACGACGGTTCGCGAGGCGTTCGTGTGGATACCACAGAGATGCTGTTCCGTTGGAGATTCGACCGCATCGTTTTAGCTTTCATAATCGGTATAATATCTAAACCACTGAATTAATTTCTGTTTCGCATGGATCCTATTTTAGGTTTCGGAAATTGCTTTGATTATTTTATATTTTTGCTACGTTTTTTTATGCTGAAAATCCTACAAAGCTTTCTTAGCTCATGTCACAGATTTAAACAAAAATATGTCAAATTTGAATGATATTTCTATTGTTAATAAATTTCTTGATGTATTCCCCAAAGAACTTCCTGGCCTACCCCCGGAGCGTGAAATCGAGTTTGGTATCGACCTTGAACCTGGTACAAAACCTATTTCCAAAGCCCCATATCGAATGACTCCTATTGAACTTCAGGAGTTAAAAACTCAACTGCAGGAATTATTAGACATCGGTTTCATTCGACCTAGTACGTCTCCTTGGGGTGCTCTTGTTCTATTCGTGAAGAAGAAAGATGGAAGTATGCGACTTTGTATTGATTATCGGGAGTTGAATCATGTCACCATCAAAAACAGGTACCTGTTGCCTCGCATTGATGACCTGTTTGAACAGTTGTAAGGTGCCAAATTCTTTTCAAAGATCGATCTTCATTCTGGGTATCATCAGTTGAAAATTAAAACAGAGGACATTCCAAAAACTGCTTTCAGAACTCGGTACGGGCATTACAAATTCTTAGTCATGTCTTTTGGATTGACTAATGCTCTTGCTGCCTTCATGGATATGATGAACCGAGTATTCAAGGAATATTTGGATCACTTTGTGGTCGTCTTTATTGATGACATCCTCATTTACACCAAAAGTCGTGAAGATCATGAGCAACACCTGAGGCTGATACTCCAAAAGCTTTGTGAAAACAAGTTATATGCCAAGTTGAATAAATGTGAGTTCTGGCTTGAGGAAGTAGCATTCCTTGGGCATGTAATATCAGATCACGTAATATCTGTTGACCCGAAAAAGATTGAAGCAATTCAAAGTTGGGAGCAACCTAAGTCAGTGACCGAAGTACGTAGCTTTCTCTGCTTAGCTGGTTATTATCGAAGGTTCGTGGAAGGATTTTCTCGAATCGCTACTCCATTAACTTAGTTGACTCGAAAAGATACAAAATTTGGTTGGAGCGAGGAATGTGAGAAGAATTTTTAAGAACTCATGAGGAGGCTCATTTCAGCACCTGTTTTGACAATACCAGCTGGTTCAGAGGGATTTGTCATATACAGCGATGCTTCAGGCAAGGGTTTAGGATGTGTTCTCATGTAACATGAGAAAGTAGCCTATGCCTCACGACAACTCAAAGATATGAGAGGAATTATCCTCCTCATGATCTAGAGTTGGCAACTGTCATTTTTGCGCTTAAGATTTAGAGGCATTACCTATATGGAGAGAAGGTGGAGATCTATACGGTTCATAAAAGCCTCAAATATTTCTTCACTCAAAAGGAACTCAACATGCGGCAACGACGATGGCTTGAGCTATTGAAAGATTACGATCATACCATTCAATACCATCCTGGAAAAGCGAACGTAGTAGGCGGCGCATTGAGTAGAAGAAGACCCATTTGCGCAAGTACGAGTGCGATATTGCCAACGCAAAGGCCCATTTTGTATGACTTACAAAGGATGGAGATAGAGTTAAAGACTCCAGGGACCCATGTGATGATGGCGAATATACGAGTAGAACCGACTTTAATCGATAAAGTTAAAGCTGCTCAAGCTACAAACCTGGAGTTGATGCGTATGAGGAAGAAAGTGCAAGAAGGTGCTATTTCAGAAGCAAGAATCGATGAAGAAGGAATACTTTGAGTAAACTCCAGACTTTATGTTCCTAACGATTCTGACTTGAAGTATAAAATCATGATGGAGGCGAACAACACACTATTTGTAATCAATCCTGGGAGTACCAAAATGTATCGTGACCTTCGACATACATTTTGGTGGAGCAATATGAAGAGAGAAATAGCGGGGTTTATCTCAAGGTGTCTAACTTGTCAACGAGTCAAGGCAGAACATCAAGTTCCAAAAGGTCCATTACAACCACTTAAAATTCTAGAATGGAAGTGGGAGCACATTACCATGGATTTCGTTACTGGTCTTCCCAAGGTTTCTCAAGGCATAGATGCGGTTTGGGTCATTGTTGATAGATTGACCAAGTCTGCTCATTTCTTACCAATACGAAAAACTTATACACTTGAACGTCTTGTTCTTATGTACATAAACGAGATTGTAAGATTGTATAGTATGCCAGTATCCATAGTTTCTGATCGAGACCCAAGATTCACTTCACGATTTTGGGTTAGTTTATAAAAAGCTATGGGCACGGATTTACGATTTAGTTCAGCATATCATCCTCAAACGGACGGGCAGTTGGAGAGGACTATTCAAACTCTTAAAGATTTATTAAGACTCTATGTCCTTGACTTCAAAGGAAGTTGGGACAAGTTCTTACCATTGGTGGAGTTTTTCTATAACAACAGTTATCAAGCAAGTATTGACATGGCTCCATTTGAGGCGTTGTATGGAAGAAAGTGTCGTTCTCTAGTATATTGGGATGAGGTGGGTGAAGCAACTTTGTTGGGACCAGAGTTGGTACGTATGATTACGAAAAAGATTCAAACGATCCGACAACGTATAAAAACCTCACAAGATCGACAAAAGGGTTATGCTGATCTTCATCGAAAGGACGTGGAATTCAATATTGGAGATCATGTGTTGTTACGTGTTGCTCCATGGAAAGCAGTTGCGAGATTTGGAAAGAGAGGAAAGCTCAATCCTCGATTAATTAGCCCATTTTTAATCCTTGATCGAGTAGGAACTGTGGCTTATAGACTCGCCTTACCGCCAAGTATGTATCATGTTCATAACATTTTTCACATATCTATGTTATGTAATTATGTGAAAGACCTGAACCACATTATTGAATTAGAACCGGACGAGATAACAGAAGATTTAACGTATGAAGAGGTACTTGTTAAAATCTTGGATAAGAAGGATCATATTCTATGCTCCAAGGTTATACCTCAAGTCAAAGTTTTGTGGAGAAACCACGATGTTGAGGAAATGACCTAGGAGTTAGAATTTGAAATAAAGTCAAGGTATCCTCACCTCTTCGATATACCAGGTACGCACCCTAATTTCGAGGACGAAATTTCATAAGAAGGGGAGGTTGTAAGACCCCAACTATTATGAATAAAGATTAATTTTTCTCGAAATATATTTTTGAATATTATGGTGTGGATTTGATATAATGTTATAGTTGTGAGTATTATTTACAAATTTTTCAAAGTAAACAAGTGGTTATATAATATTCGATTGGCCAGGGAATATTCGTTTTAACAGGGAATATTCGTACGATGACACAATCATTGGTGGACTCCACAACGGAAGTTTGTCATAGTTAGAAAAGCGTAAATTATCTTTTATAAAAATAATGGCGAAAGTTTTACCGTTAAGCTGTTGAACTACACGGTGGTAAAAAAATGCGATGTCTGGCGTGGTTGCATAGTAGCACACAGTATTGATTATTGATGCTTACGTGAGAAGTCACTCGGTTATACTCAATTATTGCTACAATGGTTGCTGCATAATATCTCTCATATTATTGATTCAATTATTGTCACAATATCATCTGCATAATATCTTATATTATTAAATCAATAATTGAGACGACAAAGTTATTCATATTATTATTTGCAATATTGACAATGTCTAGAAAGTTACATCGAGGAGAGGTTTGGTCACCTAATTGCGGCGCTGATAAGGAGAAATCCTTATCGGAAGCCCCTCTTTCACGGGGAATGATTTGGTTGTTAAATATTGTGAGTTATAATATTAATGATGAATAAGTTCGTGTTGATTAAAGATGAAATTGATATTTCCATTGTGTTGGGATTATTATTGTTAGTGTAAATCGACATCTATTCCGATAATAATTAATGTCTGGAGGTTATATTAACCAATCGGGTAATTAATCAGATAAATGAGAAATTAATTTCTATTAATTCACATGCTTATAACTATTTGTTCATATGTGTGTACTATTGATTCACATGCATGTAATATTAAGGGAGGTGGTGCAAGATTGATAATACTTGAATGACTAAATTAAAAATGGAGGTATAGATGAAGGTACTATACTGTAATTAATTTTTTCACATGATTATACTATTTATTCACATGATGTACTATTAGGGGAGGTGGTGGAAGTTTAATAATACTTGCAGGACTAAATTAAAAATGAAAGAAAAGATGAAGGTATTATACTGTAATATTTTGAGCACCAAAACCTGCAATTATCAAAACTATGTTTTCTTATAAATAGAAGCTCATTCTTCTTTCATTCTCACCAATTCACTAAGACTCACAAGAGCAATTATAGAAAGAGAAGCTATAGAGAGAGAAGCTTTAGAGAGAAAGTAGAAGAGAAGTCTGCTACCTAACTATTCCAGTATCCAGTCTTCTTCTGAGGTAAGGGATATTATTTTTTCAGTATTCTTAGGAATAATATTGTCTTCCATACTCTGTTGTATGTGAGTAATATTATTTCATCTCGTATTCCTGATTATACCCTCATTTTGTTAAAGTATTGCTTCTATACTCCATGAAATTAGTAGAATATCCTTGAAATTTGCGTTTCATCTAGTATCGTTTCACAAGGATTTTTTCTGCACATTCTTGTTAAATTTTAAGCTTTTCATACCGGAGTACTATCCATGAGTAGTATTAATTTTTATGGTACTATTCACAAAGTTCTATTCACAGGGTACTATTCACAAAGTACTATTCACGGGTACTATTCGCAAAGTACTATTCATGAGTACTATTCACGGGGTACTATTCACTCGGGTACTATTCACCCGAGAAATTATTCATGATAAAAATTGATTTCTTTGTTGTCCAAATTATTTTTGATACAATATTATTCTTGAATTTTACTCCACAAAGCAGTATCATGTTGACAATTTGGACATTATTGGATTCTGGATAAATTAAGTTATAATCTTTAAAAATTTATCATTTGCTTTCTTTTAATTGAATTCTTATATCATTGTCATCATCCTCATGCTTATATTATGATAAAAGTCATATGTGGCTTACGTGCATATATGTACTATTGATTGGTATGATTATGATCAGGGATTATTCGGTATAATTATGACCGTAATGTTATAAATGATGTGGTAAAAATCCTCATTGGCATGTAGTGCATTGATGGACAGTTGTTGGTATGATTATGACCAGGAATTATTCGGTATAATAATGACCATTGATGATTACATGAATATCCTTGGCTCGTAGTGCAGGGATGATTTGATGATGTGGTTTATTTATTAAGTTGAGTCTCAGCGATGAAATTGATGATAAACTTTTTAAATCATAGAAGATAGTAGATATCATGCTCTACTTGACTCTTCTAATGGATTGCTTGTTCCGCTGCAGGTAAACTTGATGTTTATTATATTTTATCAGTTTAACATTATTGAAGGCTAACGATAATTTATTCTGCATTATCTTAGTCATAATATTTCTTACTGGCTAGTTGAGCTCACCCTTTTGCTTTCATTGTTCTCTTCAGGAAATAAGAACGTAGCTTGGACTAGTCGGGGAATGGAGTGACGGTCCAGATGTTTGCATTAGTAGTCCACACTATTCAGTGAAATAGTGTGATAATAATTGTAATGAGGACTTTATTTGAGTTTGGATACTCTCTACGAGACATTATCCGTTTTGAAAATCTCGGCTACGTTTTGTCGTACTGTATAAAAGAAGTTTGTTTTTAAATTATGTACCATGTATTTGGCGACTCAGAATGGGTGATGTATACCTATTTTGGGGGCGTCACAGTTGCTTTAAGTTTTAATAGTAAATCAATATGGACCATCCGTTTAAAAGTAAATTAATCTGGGCCGTTCATGAATTAGTTACTATTCAGTCCTTTTTTCTATAAATAGAAGCTCATTCCTTCAGTACTTCTTACGAATTCACTAAAAATCTAGAGAAAGAAAATATAGAGAGCAAGAAGAAGAGTATTTTGCTACAACCCTACTTCAGTATTCAATCTTATATTAAGGTAAGGGGTGTTATTTATTTCATATTTGCTTACTATATTATTTTTCTTATTCGTAAAGAATATTATCTTCGTTCACTATTCGTAAAGGGTGTTATTTATTTTGTATTCGTAAGAGGTATTATTTCTTTCTTAATCATGAAGAGAGTTATTTTCTTTCAATACTCGTAAGGGTTGTTATTCCATTCTTTATTATTCGGTGGGAATAACCTGTCTATGCGGACTGCCGCATACATGGTGAAATCTTTTGTTATTCCATTCTTTATTATTACGTGGGGAATAACTTTTCTCTCACTACGGACTATTGCCTTTGTGGCGCCCCCAAAATAGGTATACAACACCCATTTCGAGTCGCCAAATACATGGTACAGAAACAACTACAACTTTATTAATACAATTGTCGTGCAAAATACGACAACAAATAAACTGTGAGTTTAAATTCAAATATTGTCATCTAGACAATATCCACACTCAAATAAGTCCTCATTACAATTATTGATATACTATTTTACACAATAGTGATGACTACTAAAACAACTTCTAGAACCATCATTCCACACCCCGACTAGTACTCGCTACATTCTCGCCCCCTGAGAAGAAAAATGGAACAAAAAGGAAAAGGGTGAGCTCAACTAGCCCAGTAAAGAACATTATGACTAAGATAATATAGAACAAATTATCGTTAGTCCTCAACAGGGAAAAATCTAATACAATACAATAGACAACCAATTTTAAATCAATATTCGCAGCGAAAATAATAACTCATTAGAAGAGTTAAGTAGAGAATGAAATCTACTATCTTCTATATATGAATTTAAAAGTTCATCGTCAATATTTTATCCCTGTAACATCAATCAATATATATAGCTGGAATCAAATATTCATCTTTGCACTACAGGCCAAAGATATTCATCAGATGGTCATGTTCATCTAAACACCTGTTCATCTTTGCACTATGGGCCAAAGATATTCATCAGAAAATCATTCATCTTTGCACTACATGCCAAAGATATTCAGTTATATCATCATTTAGGATTGAGGATGATGAAAAATATTTTAAAGGAAATGAATCCAGTGAAACAAAAGAACAAATATTATGTGACGCCCCCAAAATTAGGTATACGTCACCCATCTTGGGTCGCCACTTACATGGTACATAAATCCAAATACAAACTTAATTATACATCTGTCGTGTAACATACGACAATACATAAACTAAGAGTTCTAATAGGAATATTGTCATTTAGACAATATCCATACTCAAGGAGTCCTCATTACAATTATTATCACACTATTTCATAGAATAGTGAAGACTACTAATGCTATCCTCTGGACCATTGCTCCGTTCCCCGACTCGTCCCAGCTATGTTCTCATTTCCTGAAAAGAACAGTGAAAGAAAGGGTGAGCTCAACTAGCCCAGTAAGAAATATTATGACTAAGATAATGCAGAATAAATTATCAATAGTCTTCAACAATGTTAAAGCGATAAAATACATGATAAACAACCGGTTTAAGCTGCGAATGAATATGCAATCCATTAAAAGAGTCAAGTAGAGAATAAAGTCTACTATCTTTTAGGTTTTAAAAGGTTTTCATCAATTTTATCATTTGAGACTCAAATTTTAATAAATAAACCACCACATCTAATCATCCCGTATGCCATGGTCAAGGATTTTCATCAAATTATCAATGGTCATGACTATACCGAATCACCCCCTGGTCATAATCATACCAAAAACTATCCATCATCAACATTGCATTACAGACCCTTTGAGGACTTTTGTCACATCATTTATATCAAGCCATGATTATACCGAATGATCCTCGGTCATAATCATACTAAGTTCATCTATGCACGTAAGCCAAAGATAACATAATATAACATGAGGATGATGACAATGACATAATAATTGATAAAACAAGTTCAAGAATTATTTAATCCATGAATTATTAACGTCCAAATTGTCAACATGATCTTGTTTTTGTAGAGTAAAATTCAAGAATGATCGGAAGAATATTTCCATGAAAAGATCTTTGGATGAAACGCAAATATCCGGGATATTCTACTAATTTCATAGAGTATAGAAGTCAAAGTTTTAACTTATTTGGGTATAATAAAGAATGGAATAACAAAAGAAATCACCATGCATGCGGTACTTAGCATGAGGCAAAGTTATTCAATAGAATAATAATAACGAACCAGTCGTGAAATTGAAATTCTGCAAGCAGGATGATCCAACAGAATAATAAATCTTGAATAATAAACAATGGAACCGAGTTAAGGTGTAAACACACGCGAGGATATTCCAATGAATAATAAATGCGGAATAATAAACAATGGAACCGAGGTCGATTGTAAAACACACACAGACGAGGATATTCCAGCAGAATAATAAAGAATTGAATAACAGAAGAAGATCACCAAGTATAGGGGATTCCGCGTATACAGGTTATTCCAACAGAATAAATAAGAATGGAATAACATAAGGATTTCACCAAGTATAGGGTACGCCGCATATCAAAAGTTATGTATAGGGTATACCACTTTTACAGGTTATTCCAACAGAATAATAATGAATGGAATAACAGAAGTTCTCTTCATGAATAAGAAAGAATAACACCCCTTACGGGTACAACAAATAATACCCCTTACGGGTACAACAAATAATACCCCTTACCGTAAAAGACACTGGATATCAAAGTAGTGAAGTACCAGAATACTCTTCTTCTTTCTCTCTATAGATTTTCTCTCTATAGCTTCTCTCTATAATTTCTCTCTCTAGAGTTTCAGTGAATTCGTAAGAAAATAATGAAGGAATGAGCTTCTATTTATAGGAAAATAGAATGCATAGTAATTAATCCATGAACGGTCCAAATTGATTTACTTTAATCGACGGTCCATATTTAAAGCAAAATCTTTTAAATAAAATATAATATATTCTATTTATATAAAAACATTTTACTATGCAAACACTATGCAACACTATGCAAAAAAACACTATGCAACACTATGCATAATAAAATATAATATATTATATTTATAGAATAACTTTAATAAAGTATTACATTTTATATATAAAAGATGTTTCGTTTTCTTACGTTAATAATACTGAATAAAACAAAACGTCATTATCGCTATAATAATTCATATTATTAATCGACAATAATGGAATCAAACCGAGTGACTTCTCACATAAGCATCAATAATCAATACCGTGTGCTACTATGCAACCACACTACATCATATTCTTGTACTTTTACTATCGAGTAGTTCAACAATGATCAGCAGTAAAACTTCCGCCGTTATTTCAATAAAATATTTTTGTCGTTCTCAATCCGGCAATAATTACGCTAGGGTCCACCAATGATTGAGTAGTTATACGAATATTTCCTGCTAAAGCCGAATATTCCCCGATCAATCAAATATAATATCACCACTTGCATACTTTGCAAAATTTATAAATACTACCCACAACTATAATATTATCTCAAATTCACACCATAATATTAAAAAATTATTTCGACAAAATTTAAATCTTTATTGATAAAATCTGGGGTCTCACATATTAAGGATTCGTACTTTAAACAATCCAAGTTCAAAAATACTTCATAAATAATCATAGTGGAGTAAAATTCAAGAATGAAGATCAAAACATGGATATAATCAAAGCTAGTATCCATAATAGATATCTTGGACAAAAAAAAAATTAATTTTTCTGTGAATAGTGCCGTATTCGTGAATAGTGCCGTATACGTGAATAATGCCGTATACGTGAATAGTAACCCCGACACTAAAAGACATGAATTTCACAAGAAAAATCTTACCAATATTCCGGCATAATGATATTGAAAGAAATAATATCTTTTATAAAAAAAAATAACATCCCTTACCTCGAAAAGACAGTACTTCTGACTGGAATACTGGATATAGTGCTTAAGGAACTTGCACCGTATAGCAACACTCAAAGTACCAAAATACTCAAAAAAATACGCTCGATATTATGGAGAGAGAAAACTTTAGTTTCTGGTGTGATTTTCAATTCTAACCTAAACACCCTATTTATAGGAAAATACTTAGAACACCAAAGTAGAAAATTTAATAAAATATTAATATATTTATAAAATTTTCACGCCCACCTTAGAAATCTGATTTCAACTCATTTACCACACATGTGGGGCCCACCAATAATGAAAAAACCGTTTTTCTTTTAAAAAAATATTTAAAACTTCAAAAATCAATTATTGCGGAACTTCAATAATTCATAATAAATAGCCCTTTTATCAGAAAAATTCAAATCTTATGTCCATTCCATAGGAAACTCAATTCTCTACAACTTTTTGGTTAAAGTTTATCCAAATTCCAAACAGAAATTGACCGAAATCCACATACGGACGATTTTACAGGATATAATCAAATTTCAGTCAAGAACTGGGGTCCACAAACTTGAAAAATATATTTTAAATATTTTTAGTAACAAAAATACTCTTCCTTCTTATTTACTCATATATTTTACATTCATTGTAAAAATATCACCATTATTATATTATTATAATATAATAATATATTTAATTGAATTATTTTATCAGAGAAGACAAAATATCAATTTTCAACAATTGTCACATTAAAAATTTTCTCCATCTATATCCACATAAAATGAATATTTTCCTTATCATATAAATCAATAATTAATTATTCATAAATAATATTACAGAATCACAATCATCGTGACAACGGTAGTTCCAGGAAAGATGAAGCTTTCCAATAAGAATTTCTCCTTACTGGCGCATAATTAGGTGACCAAACCTCTCCTTAGACAGAACTTTCAAGACATTGCCAAAATTACTATCTAATAATATTATTCAAAAAATATGAATTATTGATTTGATAATGAAAAATACTGTGTAGTGACAATTATTGAAACAACAATAATATAAAATATCAACGTAGCAATTATTGAATCAATAAAATAAAATATAGAACAGTAATTACTGTAATAATTATTAAGTAATGCCTTCTTACGTAAGAATCAATAATTGGTGCAATACGTAATGTCATCTTGTGCACCAACGCGTATTCTTCGTGTTTTAACCACCGGGTATTCCAACGGTGATACTTGTGAATAACTACGCCGTTTTTATAAATAACTTATACTTGTCGTTTTCTTCATCCAATCGCTTTTTAGTTATGGGGCCCACACAAAATTGCTTGCGCCAAATGCATTTAATATTTCTCGACGTGATAAGAATATTCCACGACCAAACGAATATTCGAGATAATAATGAATATTTTATAACCACTTGCTTATTTGAAATATTTTCGCATTTTACCCATAACTAACCACATTAATCAATTCAACCCTTACTATTTCAAAATAATAAATAGAGAAATTCAATTTCATTTATAATAAGTTGGGGTCTTACAACCTCCCCTCCTTATGAAATTTTATACTCGAAATTGACGTACGTACCTGGTGTTTCGAAAAGGTGAGGATACTTCCCTTTCATTTTCGTTTCCAACTCCCAGGTCATTTCCTCAATAGCATAGTTCCTCCACAAAACTTTGACTTGTAGTATGACCTTTGTGCGTAGGACATGCTCCTTTCTATCCAAGATCTTAATAGGTACCTCCTCATACGTTAAGTCTTCAGCTATCTCGTCTAGTTCTAACTCAATAACGTGGTTCGGGTCTTTCACATATTTATGAAGCACGGATATATGAAAAACATTATGAACACGAGACATACTTGGAGGTAACGCGAGTCTATAGGCCACATTTCCTACTCGGTCAAGAATCTGAAATGGACCAATAAATTGTGGATTGAGCTTTCTTCTCTTCTGGAATCTTGTAACTCCCTTCCAGGGAGCAATACGTAATAATACATGATCCCCAATATCAAATTCCACGTCCTTTCGATGAAGATCCGCATAACTCTTTTGTCGATCCTGTGCCGTTTGTATACATTGTCGGATCATTTGGATCTTCTCTGTAGTCATTTGTACCAACTCTGGTCCCAACAACATTGCTTCTCCCACCTCATCCGAGCATACACGAGAGCGATACTTTCATCCATATAATGCTTCGAATGGAGCCACACCTATACTTTCCTGGTAACTGTTGTTGTAGGAAAATTCCACCAATGGTAAATACTTATCCTAACTCCCTTTGAAGTCTAGGACACAGAGTATTAATAGATCTTCAAGAGTTTGAATAGTCCACTATGATTGTCCGTCCGTCTGAGGATGGTATGCTGAACTAAATCGTAATTCCGTGCCCATAGCTTTTTGTAAGCTAACCCAAAATTGTGAAGTGAATCTTGGGTCACGATCCGAAACTATGGATACTGGCATGCCATGCAATATCACAATCTCATTTACGTACATACTAGCAACACATTCAAGGGAATAAGTCTCCCGTATAGGCAAGAAATGGGCAGACTTGGTTAATCTATCAACAATACCCCAAATCGCATCTATGCCTTGAGAAACCTTGGGAAGACCCGTAACGAAATCTATAGGAATGTGTTCCCACTTCCATTTCGGAATCTCAAGTGGTTGCAATGGACCCTTTTTCACTTGATGCTCCGCCTTTACACGTTGACAAGTTAAACACCTCGAGATAAACTTTGCGATCTCTCTCTTCATATTGTTCCACCAAAATGTATGTCGAAGATAACGATACATTTTGGTACTTCTAGGATGGATTGCAAACGGTTTATTGTGTTCCTCCATCATGATCTTGTATTTCAAATCAGAGTCGTTAGGAACACAAAGTCTGGAGTGGACTCGAAGTATTCCTTCTTCATCGATTCTTGCTTCTAGAATAGCACCTTCTTGTACTTTCTTCTTCATATGCATCAGCTTCGGATCTGTGGCTTGAGGAACTTTAACTTTATCGATTAAGGTTGGTTCTATGTGCATACTTGACATCATCGCATGGGTCCCCGGAGTCTTGAATTCTATCTTCAACTTTTGTAAATCACACAAAATGGGCCTTTGTGTTGACATCATCGCACTCGTTCTTGCATAAGATCTCTACTTAATGCGTTAGCTACCACGTTTACTTTTCAAGGATGGTATTGAATGGTATGGTCATAGTCTTTCAACAACTCGAACCAACGTCGTTGTCGCATATTGAGTTCTTTTTGGGTGAAGAAATATTTGAGACTTTTATGGTCTGAATATATCTCCACTTTCTCCCCATATAAATAGTGCCTCCGGATCTTTAAGCGCTAAAAAGCATTGCCGCTGACTCCAGATCATGAGTAGGATAATTCCTCTCATATTCTTTAAGTTGTCGCGAGGCATAGGCTATGACTTTCCCATGTTTCATGAGAACACATCCTAACCCTTTGCCTGAAGCATCACTGTAGATAACAAATCCATCTGAACCAGACGGTATTGTCAGAACAGGTGCCAAAATGAGTCTCCTCTTAAGCTCTTGGAAACTCTTTTCGTATTCCTCGCTCCATATGAATTTTGTATCTTTACGAGTCAGCTGAGTTAACAGAGTAGTGATTCGAGAAAATTCTTCCACGAATCTCCGATAATAACCAGCTAAGCCCAAAAAGCTACGTACTTCGATCACCGACTTCGGTTGCTCCCAACTTTTTATTGCTTCAATCTTCTCCAGGTCAAAAGATACTCCATGTTTTGACACCGCGTGCCCAAGGAATGCTACTTCCTCAAGCCAGAACTCGCATTTCTTCAGCTTGGCATATAGCTTGTTATCACAAAGCCTTTGCAGTACCAGCTTCAAATGGTGCTCATGATCTTCATGATTTTTGGAATAGATGAGGATGTCATCAATAAAGACGACAACAAACTGATCCAAATATTCTTTGAACACACGGTTCATCATATCCATGAAAGCAGCAGGAGTATTAGTCAATCTAAAAGACATAACTAAGAATTCATAATGCCCGTACCGAGTTTTGAAAGCAGTCTTTAGAATATCCTCAGTTCTAATCTTCAGCTAATGATATCCAGAATAAAGATCGATCTTTGAAAATAATTGCACTCATTGTAACTGGTCAAACAGGTCATCAATATGAGGTAGCGGATACCTATTCTTGATGGTGACATGGTTCAATTCTCGATAGTCAATTCAAAGTCGCATAATCCCGTGTTTCTTCTTTACAAATAAAATAGAAGCACCCCAAGGAGATGTACTAGGACGAATGAAACCGATGTCCAACAACTCCTGTAGTTGGACCTTTAACTCCTGAAGTTCAATAGAGCCATTCGATATGGGGTTTTAGAAATGGGCTTTGTACCGGGTTCAAGGTCGATAAAGAATTCAACTTCACGTTTTGGGGTAGGCCGGGAAGTTCTTCAGAAATCGTCAAAGAAATTCACTAACAATAGAAATATTATTCAAATCGGCGTGTTTTTGTTTCAAGTCCGTGACATGGGCTAAGAAAGCTTGACATCCTTTTTTCAATAAACGAATAGCTTTATGGCTTGATATGAAAGTGATTGACTTTAGAGGCTTGGTTGCTTGAATTCGCATAACAGGTTGGTTAGGAATATGAAAACTAACAACCTTACGAAAATAATAAATTTTAGCACGATGAGTGGTTAACCAATCAATCCCTAAAATCACATCAAATGCAAGTATTTTCAACGAAATAAGATCGGCATGTAGTGTGATGGTACCAACTTGAATCAAGCAAGATTTATAAACAGTAGATGTAATGAAAGTTTCTCCTAACGGAGTCTCAACAGATAAGTCAAAGTTTAATTTCTCAAGAGTCAAGTTTAAACGTTGAGCACAAGCAGGAGAGATAAAAGAATGGGTAGAACCTATATCTAGTAAGGTATAAACTTCGCAAGAGTTTATGATTAGCTTACATGTGATCACCTTGTTCAGGTTCCTCGCATTTTGACCGATCCACGACAAAGCGCTCTTCCGAGGAACCGTGACTTTGACTTTATGGGGATGACCTTTTGAGTCACCATCTCCATTAGACTTTAGTTTAGCTACTGATACAATCTCGGCGATATGTCCTTCCTTTCCACAATTATAGCATACCTTGAAGCTGTTGTGGGCGGTTTGAAAATGATATGTCCCTCTTTTTCGCATTTATAGCATCTGACCGATGGTCGTTCTCCTCCTTAGAACTAGTTCTTTCTTTGGTCTTTGGCGTATTCACATTGTCATTGTTGAATCTCCTCTTTTTAAAATCTCCCCCCGACTCGCTTCTTCTATTTTTATGGCCACGATTACCACCAGAGTGGTTACCGCTTTTGTCCGTATTTTTCTTTCCCCGCTGGTTATCGTTGCTCGATGATTCTGCATCACTTGGATATGACCACAGGTTGTGGTCCCTCGGTTGAACGTACTCGTTATCTCGCTCTAATAATTGAGCCTTGTTGACAACATCTGAATATAGAGAAAATTTATGAGAAATGAGGTACTGATGTATGTCGGGTTTCAAACCTCTCAGAAACATACGCATCATACGTTCCACATTCTCCACCAAATGAGGTGTAAACCTGGATAACTCCGCGAACTTCGCCTCGTACTAGGACACCGTCATGTTGTTTTGTTCCAGCCTAATAAACTCTACCTCCTTCATATGGCGAATACTTTCAGGAAAGTACTTGTCATTGAAAAGTTTCTAAAATGTTTCCCAAGACATCTTTGAGTGCGGCGTCTTTGGAGTACGCTTTGAGAGACTCCACGGTGATACGCTTCGCCACGGAACATAAAGGTGGCGAATGGAACCTTCTGTTCCTCTGTGCATCCCAAGACATCGAATATCTTGGTAATTTGTTTAACCCACGTTTTCGCCTTGATCGGATCCGACTTTCCTGTAAATTATGGTGGTCCCAACTCTTTAAACTGCTTGGCTGTGACAAGTCGCGCATTGCTATCATTTCCACCCGTATTTTGTGCACGAGTCTCCCTCGTCTGATTTTGCATGAACTATAAAAAGCTTCTAAACATCCCATCATTCATCATTTGTTCGGTAGTGTTGTTTACAGGAGGAATATTGTCTTCCTGTTGCACGTTCCCCTCGGTGGTGATTAAAGGTGTCTCCACGGTCTCATTCACTCCACTGTTAATATTCTAAGCTGCCATTCTCAAATACTATCATAAAACAAGAGTTAATTAAAGAAATTAACATGCCACACAATATCCTTATTATGACCGACCAACAAATAAGCTTAGGTAGGACACACTAGCGAAGGATTTACTCGTCTCTCCCATCCTAGTATTATTCCCCGATCTCCGCCAGAGACCATATCCCTAAGCTCTGATACCAGCTGTGACGTCCCCAAAATAGGTATACAACACCCATTTTGAGTCACCAAATACATGGTACAGAAATAACTACAACTTTATTAATACAATTGTCGTGCAAAATACGACAACAAATAAACTGTGAGTTTAAATACAAATATTGTCATCTAGACAATATCCACATTCAAATATGTCTTTATTACAATTATTGATACACTATTTTACAAAATAGTGAGGACTACTAAAACAACTTCTAGAACCATCATTCCACACCCCGACTAGTACTCGCTACATTCTCGCCTCCTGAGAAGAAAAATGGAACAAAAAGGAAAATGGTGAGCTCAACTAGCCCAGTAAAGAACATTATGACTAAGATAATATAGAACAAATTATCGTCAGTCCTCAACAGAGAAAAATCTAATAGAATACAATAGACAACCAGTTTTAAATCAATATTCGCAGCGGAAATAATAATTCATTAGAAGAGTTAAGTAGAGAATGAAATCAATTATCTTCTATATATGAATTTAAAAGTTCATCGTCAATATTTTATCCATGTAACATCAATCAATATATATAGCTGGAATCAAATATTCATCTTTGCACTACAGGCTAAAGATATTCATCAGTTGGTCATGTTCATCTAAACACCTGTTCATCTTTGCACTACGGGCCAAATATATTGCTAAAAAAATTATTCATCTTTGCACTACATGCCAAAGATATTCAGTTATATCATCATTTAGGACTGAGGATGATGAAAAATATTTTAAAGAAAACGAATCTAGTGAAACAAAAGAACAAATATTAAGGATTCGTACTTTAAACAATCCAAGTTCAAAAATACTTCATAAATAATCATAGTGGAGTTAAATTCAAGAATGAAGATCAAAACATGGATACAATCAAAGCTAGTATCCATAATAGATATCTTGGACAAAAAACGAAAATTTAATTTTTCTGTGAATAGTGCTGTATTCGTGAATAGTGCCGTATACGTGAATAGTAACCCCAACACTAAAAGACAAGAATTTAACAAGAAAAATCTTACTAATATTTTGGCATAATGATATTGAAAGAAATAATATCATTTATAAAAAAAATAACATCCCTTACCTAGAAAAGACAGTACTTACGATTTGGAATCTGGATATAGTCTTTGAAGGAACTTGCACTTAGTATAGCAACACTCAAAGTACCAAAATACTCACAAAAATACGCTCGATATTATAGAGAGAGAAAACTTTAGTTTCTGGTGTGATTTTCAATTCTAACCTAAGCACCCTATATATAGGAAAATGCTTAGAACACCAAAGCAGAAAATTTAATAAAATATTAATATATTTATAAAATTTTCATGTCCACCTTAGAAATCTGATTTCAGCTCATTTACCACACATGTGGGGCCCACCAATAATGAAAAAAGCGTTTTTCTTTTAAAAAATATTTAAAACTTCAAAAATCAATTATTCCGGAACTTCAATAATTCATAATAAATAGCCCTTTTATCAGAAAAATTCGAATCTTATGTCCATTCCATAGGAAATTCAATTCTCTACAACTTTGCAGTTTTAAGTTTTTCGAAATTCCAAACAGAAATTGACCGAAATCCACATACGGACGATTTTACAAGCTATAATCAAATTTCATTCAAGAACTGGGGTCCACAAACATGAAAAACATGTTTTAAATATTTTTAGTAACAAAAATATTCTTCCTCCTCATTTACTCATATATCCAACATTCATTGTAAAAATATCACCATTATTATATTATTATAATATAATAATATATTTAATTGAATTATTTTATCAGAAAAGATAAAATATCAATTTTCAACAATTGTCACATTAAAAAATTTCTCCATCTATATCCACATAAAATGAATATTTTCCTTATCATATAAATCAATAATTAATTATTCACAAATAATATTACAAAATCACAATAATCGACAACAGTAGTTTCCGGAAAGAGGGGCTTTCGAAGAAGGATTTCTCTTTCTTGTGCATGATTAGGTGACCAAACCTCTCCTTAGACAGAACTTTCTAGACATTACCAAAATTGCTATCTAATAATATCATTCAAATAATATGAATTATTGATTTGATAATAGAAAATACTGTGTAGTGACAATTATTGAAACAACAATAATATAAAATATCAACGTAGCAATTATTGAATTAATAAAATAAAATATTGAACAGTAATTACTGTAACAATTTTTGAGTAGTGCCTTCTTACGAAAGAATTAATAATTGGTGCAATACTGTGTGCTACTATGCAACAACGCATATTATTGTCTTTTAACCACCGGGTATTCCAACAGTATTAACGGTAACAACTACGCCGTTATTTATAAATAACTTATACTTGTCGTTTTATTCATCCAATCGCTTTTCGTTATGGGACCCACACAAAGTTGTGCCGTCGTACGAATATTCCCCGACAGTAAGAATATTCCACGACCAAACGAATATTCCCGACAATAATGTATATTTTATAACCACTTGTTTATTTGAAATTTTTTCGCATTTTACCCATAACTAACCACATTAATCAATTCAACCCTTACTATTTCAAAATAATAAATAGAGAAATTCAATTTCATTTATAATACGTTGGGCTCTTACAACCGCATGCATGGTGAAATCTTTTGTTATTCCATTCTTTATTATTCTATGGTAATAACTTGTCTTCGCGGACTATCGCATGCCTAACCCTTCGTATTCAATTGTTATTAAATTTTGAAAATGATCTGTCTACGCGGACTACGACATGACAGGTGAAAATCCATTTGCAGCTTCGTATATTATTTCGTTTCATATTCTTAAATCTAAACTTACTATGGTAAGTATTGCTTCTATAATTCAAGAAATTAGTGGAATATCCTTGAGTTTTGCGCTTCATCCAGTATCGTTTCATTGGAATATTGATCTGAACTTTCTTATTAAATATCAATATTTTCACCCGGGGTACTATTCACGGGTTACTATTCATTCGGTTATTATTCACTCAAATATTATTCACCTGATGATTTGGGGTACTTTTCATACCGAGTTACTATTCACAGGTTACTATTCACTTGAGTACTAATCACTCAGGTATTCGGGGCATTTTTTTCATGTCGGGGCACTATTCATGGGGTACTATTCCCAAAGTACTATTCACGGGGTACTATTCATGACAAAAAAGATTTCTTTTCTGTCCAAGATGATTTTTGATACATGAATATTATTCTTGAATTTTACTCCACAAAGTAGTATCATGTTGACAATTTGAATATTTTTAAACTCTGGATAAATTTAAAGTCTTTAATATTTATCCTTGATCTCGTTTGATTGTATTCTTATATCATTGTCATCATCCTCATGTTTATATTGTGATAAAGGTCATCTGTGGCTTACATGCATAGATGGACTATTGATTGGTATGATTATGACCATGGATTATTCGGTATAATCATGACCGTAATGTTACAAATGATGTAGTAAAAGCCCTCATTGGCTCGTAGTGCATTGATGGACAGTTGTTGGTATGATCATGACCATTGATGATTACATGAATATCCTTGGCCCGTAGTGCATGGATGATTAGATGATGTGGTTTATTTATTAAGCTGAGTCTCAACGATAAAGTTGATGAAAAACTTTTTAAATCATAGAAGATAGTAGATATCATGCTCTACTTGACTCTTCTAATGGATTGCTTGTTCCGCTGCAGTTAAACTTGATGTTTATTGTATTTTATCAGTTTAACACTGTTGAAGGCTAACGATAATTTATTTTGCATTATCTTAGTCATAATATTTCTTACTGGGCTAGTTGAGCTCACCCTTTTATTTTCATTGTTCTCTTCAGGAAATGAGAACGTAGCCGGGACTAGTCGGGGAATAGAGTGACGATCCGAGATGGTGGCTATAGTAGTCCTCACTATTTTATAAAATAGTGTGATAATAAATGTAATGAGGACTTCATTTGAGTTTGAATACTTTCTATGAGACAATATTCGTGCAAAATCTCAAAGCTACGTTGTTGTCGTATTGTATAAAAGAAGTTTATATTTGATTTATATACCATGTATTTGGCGACTCAGAATGGGTGATGTATACCTATTTTGGGGGCGTCACAATAAGTCTGAATCCAAGGGAGAAAATGCTAAAGGTACTGAAGAAGGTACAAGTGATGAAAATCAGCAAGAAGGATTCACTAATGAATCAGATGAAATGATCAAAAATGATTCAAGCTCAAAGTCAGAAAGTGAAAAGATGGAGATAGATTCTAGCTCTGCAGATCAGGAATCAGCAGACTACCTTGTTCTCTCTCCAGCAAGAGTTCGTCGAAGATTAGTGGTGGAAGTCTTTGATGAACCACCAGAAAGATGGATAAACCATGGAAAAGAACAACTGATCTCCTAATGAAATTGTTCTACCCATGGATGCCCTGGCTAAAGGCATATACTGGTAAAGATGGAAGTTACTTCAGCTGGTGTTACTCATATTTTCCAAACTTGGAGCTGGTGTCTCAAAACTTTCCAAGAGTAAAGAAGTTTGCAACAAATCTGATCAAAGACCATTCTCATTTCAAGGTCTATCGTTATGCTGATAACCACTACATTCCCTATGATTGTAGAGTAGTTTCAGATGGCAGAAGGATTATATCCAAGAATATGATCGTAGATCCATTCACTCTACCATTGAATATGATCAAGCTCAAATTGAGAAGCTCTACTCTGTTCAAGGAGAATTTTCTGATATTCCCTTGTTCTCCAATAGTGATTGGCACTCAACGATCTATCAGATTCTCACTACATTCAAAAAACTGTCCAAGAATGAAAATCGTGGAGTCCAATCTGGTGTTCAGCAGAAGTCTGCTCAACCAATTGACCAAACTCCTAAAGAGCAAGAGTTACTGAAGAATTCTGACGAGTTGCTTGAGAAGATATCTCTCATTGCTGCAAAAACAAAGATGTTGTCAGAAGAAGGAGATAGTGTGCTTCAAAATAGACTCCAAGCCACAATATCAGATATATCTCTCAAACTCAAAGAGAGAGATCAAATCTATTTGAAGTTCATCAATGATCAGAAGGAAGAAGCTCTGCAAGCCCAGAAGGACAATACAGATCAAATCATAGAATTATCCTTGGTTGACCCAATAGACCCCAAAGAAAAACGAGAAGATTACTATCATATTCTTTCCAATGGTGAGTCTTCTCTTGACATATAACTATCTCCACTGTCTGCAATTGAAAATTATATTTCAACCAAATTCCAAGATTATATAAGTAGTGTTCGTAGATATACTCAACAAGTGGATATGCACAACCCTGTCTTATGATGACACGAGGTTGTATGTCATTAGGCATCTTGTATGATAGTGGCAAAACACCCTTCCAAAGTTGGGTTTGCCTCACCCTATTTGATTCACCAAATATAACTACTAAATGATGTATAAAATACAACACACTTTTCTATACTGTTTAGGGAGAACCTTCACAGCTAGAGATCACCGTTCTATCCCCCTGTTATCCCCGCTCGACCCAGCTACACTCTTATTACCTGAAAGGAATTGTGAAGCAAAAGGGTGAGCACAACTAGCCCAGTAAAGAATATCATGACTAAAGATAATTAAATTATCCATAACATTCGTCAGTAATGAATCAGAGATTTAGAATATATGGTAGATGATAAAACTTTTCAACCATAGTTACAGCGGAATGAGCAATCCATTAGAAGTGTCAAGTAGAACATAATGTCTACTATCTCCTCTAGATTAAAAGTCCATCGTTAATATTTCATTCCTGTAACATTAATCAACAGTTCCTGACCAAAATCATGTGAATAACTCATAATCATAATTATGGTTCTAAATTCCTCTTCGCACCCAGGACGAAGATAATTTTCATCACCTGTCTTTACCTAAAACATCAAATATCATGGTTATACCAAATCACAATTCCTGTTCATACTTATACTAATAAATTCATCTTTGCACTCACGGCCCAAAGATATTCATTATGATTCTTCTTTTGCACTACCGGGCCAAAGACATGCAACTGTATTTTAGAAGATTCAAGTAGAGCATGATATCTACTTCTACGAATTAAAAGTTTATTATCAATATTTTATCGCTGAGACTTAGCACAATAAATAATCCACATCACCGAATTTTCCATGCACTACAGGCCAAGGATATTCGTTAGTATCACATCCATGAATTATCCATGCACTATGGCCAAGGATATTCGTTATTATCACATCCATGAATTAATATTTCATTGCTGAGACTCAGCTCAATAATTAATCCACATCATCGAATCATCCCTGCACTACGGGCCAAGGATATTCTTTAGTATCACAACCACGAATTATCTATGCAGTACGGGCCAAAGATAATCGTGTTTTCATCAACGGTCATGATCATGCCATAAAATAATTCATCTTTTCACACTTAGCTGAAGAGAATCTATGGCCATAATCATACCAAAAACTGTCCATCAATGCACTACGGGCCAATGAGGACTTTTACCACATCATTTGTAACATTATGGTCATGATTATACCGAATAATCCCTAGTCATAATCATACCAAGTCCATCTATGCACTACAGGCCACAGATGACTTTCAACAGAATATAAACATGAGGATGTTGACAATGATATAAGAATTCAATATAACAAGTTCAAGGATAAATTTTTAAAGATTTATAATTTAATTTATCCAGAAATCAATAACGTCCAAATTGTCAACATAATACTTCTTTGTGGAGTAAAATTCAAGAATAATGATCAAAACATGGATACAATCAAAGCTAGTAACAAAAATAGACATCTGGGACAAAGAAGAGAAAATTTCATTTTTTTGTGAATAGTGTCGTATTTATGAATAGTGTCGTACACGTTAGTAACCCTGACACAAAAAGACAAGAATTTCACAAGAAAAATCTTCCCAATATTCCGGCATAATGATATTGAAAGAAATTATATCATTTATAAAAAAATAACATCCATTACCTCAAAAGAGCAGTATTTCTGACTGGAATATCGTATGTAAAGCCGAAGGAAACTTACACTGAATAGCAACTCTCAAAGTATCTAAATACTCACAAAATATGCTCGATAATATAGAGAGAGAAATTTTATGTTTCCGGTGTGATTTTCAATTATAACCTAAGCACCCTATTTATAGGAAAATGCTTAGAACACCAAAGCAGGAAAATTTAATAAAATATTAATATAATTATTTTAAATTCCTAAGCCCACTTTGAATAACTGAACTCAGCACATTTGCAATACTAGTGGGGCCCACAAATATAATAAAAACATTTTTCTTAAAAAAATAATTAAAACTTCAAAAATCAATTATTTCAAAAATTCGGAACTTCAATAATTCATAATAAATAGCTATTTTATCAGAAAAATTCAAATCTTATGTCCATTCCATAGGAAATTCAATTCTCTACAACTTTGTAAGTTTATGTTTTTCCAAATTCCAAGTAGAAATTAATGAAATCCACATACGAGCGATTTTTTCACAGGTATAATCAAATTTCATCAAGAAATGGGGTCCACCAACACACAAAACATGTGTCAAACCTTTTTGTAACAAAATACTCTTCCTCCTCATTTATTCATATATCACACATTCATTGTAAAATATCACAATTATTATATTATTAAAATATAATAATATATTTAAATGAATTATTTTATCAAAAAGATAAAATATCAATTTTCAACAATTGTCACATTAAAAATTTTCTCCATCTATAGCCACATAAAATGAATATTTTCCTTATCATATAAATCAATAATTATTTATTCATAAATAATATTATGTAATCACAATATGCATAAACCAGTAGTTCCTGTGAAAGAGGGGCTTTCAATAAGGATTTCTCCTTCTTGGCGTGCAATTAGGTGACCAAACCTCTCCTTGTATGTAACTTTCTAGACATTGCCAATAATGCTATCTAATAATATTATTCAAATAATATGAATTATTGATCCGATAATGGAAAATAATAATGCGGTGATAATTATTGAAACAACAATAATATAAAATATCAACGTAGCAATTATTGAATCAATAAAATAAAATATTGAGCAAGAATTACCGTAACAATTATCGAGTAGTGCCTTTTACGTAAGAATCAATACTTGGTGCAATATCGCGTGCTACTATGCAACACCGCCAGACATCTTGTATTTTAACCAATGTATTCCAACAGTGTTAATTCAGTAATAACTACTGTAGATTATTTATAAAAACTCATACTTGCTGCGTTTTTCATCCGACAATTTTCCGTTATGGGGCCCATAAAAGGTCGCAAGTAATCGTCGCATTTAATATTCCCGAAGCGGGAAGAATATTCCACGACCAAACAAATATTCCCCGACAACAATGAGTATTTTATAACCACTTTTTTATTTTGTAAACTTTACATATATCACCCTTAACTTTAAACTTTTATGAATTTAACTATTTACTAAATAGAAAAGTTGAATACTTTCATTTCATAAAATTCGGGGTCTTACAACAAATGTCCAATAGCTTTGCCAAATGATTCATGACAAAAAAGGGGAGAAAAAGAGGTATTCAAGAAAAAGCAAGGAGAGAAGAATGAAGACTGAAACAAAGAAGAAGAAGAAGCAGGTCAACATAGCAGCAATTGTATTATCATCTGAGGGGGAGCCAAAGAAATATCTGAAGAGCAAAGTAGAAGACAAAGAAGAAAAACATGCATCTAAGTCAAAGCATCATGAAAATGAAGAAATGCATCTCAGGGGGAGCAGGAACCAGGAGATCAAGAAGAAATGAAGTCACCATCCCAAGGGGAGCAGGAGTAAGAAGATCAAGCAGATGAGTAGCAAGGACAGAGGGAATCCAGGAGACACACATGAAGAATAAGATACATCTCTATATGTAATAGTTAACTCTGGATCCAGAATTTAGGTTTATTATTCAGATGTAATCAAATGCTTTTTAATATATCATTCATATTACTCACTGTAGTAATCTGAAGAACTCAACGTATCTTAAGATTCATTCATCTCATACATATGCACTTATTATTTTTGTCATAATCAAATAGGGGGAGATTGTTAGGAATAAGCATATAAATGATATTCCTATTTATATAAGATTTGATTATGATCTTAATGAACAAATATGCAAATATGTCTGCATTAAAATAAGTTGTAAAGTCCTTGAATAAATAATAGGAATATATGTACAAGGACTTAGATTGAAATGGTCAAATATGTTAGGTTGATTCTACATGAACAAAATAGCTTGTAAAGTCTTTAAAAAGAATATGGTGTACAAGGACTAAAGATAGAAAGATCAAACTTGTTAGGTTGATCTTATATGATGTAATAGATAACACTGCTTGATTGTAGAGTACTACACAAGCCTTAGAAGTCTGCCAGGAGAAACAAAGTATTCAGAGACTATCAAGGCAGAATCGTAGAGCGTCGAGCTAGCTGAGGGATTGTAGAAGCCAAGGCAGAATCGTAGAGTATCGAGAAAATGGCTATAGATCGTAGTCTACCTTGGAGGGCCTCACTCAGTATCGTAGAGTTGGTCCAAGTGTCTGCCAAGCCAAGCCAAGGATCGTAGACCACACTTGAAGTCGTAGAGTCTATTGATCATACCAGTGGCAAAAATCGTAGTCGAGCAAGATCAGACAAGAACAACAAGAGTTAAGATATAAATCGTAGTCTGATGTATAATCTACACTCTGAGTAGTAGTGTATGCAGAACCAAAGCTAGATCTTAGTTTGCAGAACAAAGTCTTTGACAAAGCCTATCAGTGCTCACAAAACCAAGGTAGAATCGTAGTGTTAACACGATTCTCAACACATGAGCACTCCCAAAGCATCCAAAGAATGAAGCCTCTGGACAGAACTATAGAGATGCTGTGTCGCCCCCAAAATAGGTATACATCACCTATTCTGAATCGTCAAATACATGGTACAGAATACAAATACAACTTAATTATACAACTGTCGTGTAAAGTACGACAAAACATAAGCTGTGAGTTTTAATACAAATATTGTCATCTAGACAATATACAAACTCAAATTCAATATTACTACATTTATTTTCCACTATTTCACTTAATAGTGAAGACTACTTATGCTATCATCTGGTCCGTCACTCCGTTCCCTGACTAGTCCCTGCTATGTTCTCATTTCCTGAAGAGAACAATAAAAGTAAAAGGGTGAGCTCAACTAGCCCAGTAGGAAATATTATGACTAAGATAATGAAGAATATATTATCGTTAGCCTTCAACATTGTTAAACTGATACAATATAACAACCATCAAGTTTAACTGTAGCGGAACAAGCAATCCATTAAAAGAGTCAAGTAGAGAATAAAATCTACTATCTTTTATGATTTAGAAGGTTTTTCATCACTTTTATCACTGGGACTGAACTTAATAAATAATCCACATCATCGAATCACCCCTGCACTACGGCCAAGGATATTCTTTAGTATCACGACCACAATTATCCATGCACTACGGGCCAAGAATATTTGTGTATTCAATAATGGTCATGATCATGCCAACAACTGTCCATCAATGCACTACGAGCCAATGAGGACTTTTACCACATCATTTGTAATATTACGGTCATGATTACACCGAATAATCCCTGGTCATAATCATACGAAGTCCATCTATGCACTACAGGCCACAGATAACTTTCTACAAAATATAAACATGAGGATGATGACAATGATATAAGAATTCAATAAAACAAGTTCAAGAATTAATTTTTCCAGGAACCAATAATGTCCAAATTGTCAACATGATATTTCTTTGTGGAGTAAAATTCAAGAATGCTCGGAAGAATATTTACATGAAAAGATCTTTGGATGAAGTTTAAATATCAAGGATATTCCACTAATTTCATGGATTATAGAAGTCAAAACTTTAACCAACCGAGTATAATAAAGAATGGAATAACAAAAGAAATCACCAAGCATGTGATAGATCGCACACGCAGTTATTCCAATGAAAAATAAATAATGAGAATCAGTCCCACAGAAAACGCATGCAGATGTGATATTCCAATGTAATAAAAAGACGGAATCGGGTCCGGCAGTAAAACGCATGCATACCACGATATTCCAATGTAATAATAAAGACGGAATCAGTCCAGGCGTAAAATGCATGTAAAAGATATTCCAATGAGAATAATAAAGATTTTAACCAGTCCCGTGAGAACGCATGTGCACAGGATGCTCAAACAGAATAATAAAGAATGGAATAATGTAAGAATTTCACCAAGTATAGGGTATTCGCAGATACAAAAGTTATTCCAATGGAATAATAAAGAATGGAATAACAGAAGTTCTCTTCATGGATAAGAAAGAAATAATACTCCCTACCTTAGAAAAACTAGATACTAGAATAGTGAGGTAGCAGACTTCTCTTCTTCTTTCTATAATTTATCTCTATAATAATCGCTCTAAAGCTTTTGTGAATTGGTGAGAAATGAAGGAAGAATGAGCTTCTATTTATAGAAAAAAATAGTTTCGATAATTGCACGTTTTGGGGCTCAAAAAATTACAGTACAATACCTCCAATTTTTCCTCTATTTTTAATTTAGTCATGAAAGTATTATCAAACTTGCACCACCTCCCTTAATAGTAAATAATGTGATTCAATAGTAAATTATGTGAATCAATAGTTCTAGACATGTGAAAATATAAATTACAGTATAGTACCTCCATCTATACCTCCATTTTTAACTTAGTCATGCAAGTATTATCAATCTTGCACCAACTCCCCTAATAGTAACAAGAATGTGAAACAATAGTATACACATGTGAACAAATAGTTATAATCATGTGAAATAATAGCAATCAATTGCTCATTTATCCGGTTAAATACCCGATTGGTGAATATAACCTCCAGACATCAATTATTATCGAAATAATTATCGATTTTCACTAACACAAATAATTCCAACACATTGAAACCATTTTTATGAAATTTTGAAGTTTGATTTTTCCCGAAAAAGTCAACTGTTGACTTTTTGACCAAATAGTGAATTCCAAAAAATTTTGTGTTTATAGACTATTTTTACTAATTTCATCGTTCCGGACTCAAATATCACGTCCGCGTCTCCAAATTCAACTCCGAACACAACTTCAATTTTAATAACATTCATCATTAATATTATAACTCACAATAAGGTCGTTCCCAGGAAAGAGGGGGCTTTCCCATAAGGATTTCTCCCTATTGGCGCGCAATTAGGTGACCAAACCTCTCCTTGACAGAACTTCTAGACATTGTAAATATTGCAATTTAATAATATGAATAACTTTGTCGTCTCAATTATTGATTTAATAAAATAACATATTATGCAGATGGTACTATGACAATAATCGAATCAATAATATGAGAGATATGATGCAGTAATTACTGTAGCAATAATTGAGTATAAATGAGTGACTTCTCGCGTAAGCATCAATAATCAATACCGTGTGCTACTATGCAACCACGCCAGACATCGTATTTTACTACTAAGGGTAGTTCAACAGTTAACGGTAAAACTTTCATCGTTATTTTCATAAAGTATTGTTGTCGTTTTCTCAATCCGACAATAATTCCGTTGTGGGGGTCCACCAATGATTGTGCCATTGTACGAATATTCCCTGTTAAAACGAATATTCTCCGACCAATCGAATATTATATAACAACTTGCGTACTTTGCAAAATTTGTAAATATTACCCATAACTATAACATTATATCAAATCCACACCATAATATTCAAAAATATATTTCGAGAAAATTTAATATTTATTCAAAAAGTTGGGGTCTTACAACCTCCCATTCTTATAAAATTTCGTCCTCAAAATTAGGGTGCGTACCTGGTATGTCGAAGTGGTAAGGATATCTTGATTTCATCTCAGATTCTAACTCCCAGGTCATTTCTTCCGCATCGTGGTTTCTCCATAAAACTTTGACTTGAGGTATAACCTTAGAGCGTAGAATATGATCCTTTTTATCCAAGATTTTAACAGGTAACTCTTCATACGTTAAATCTTCCTCTATCTCGTCTGGTTCTAATTCAATAATGTGGTTCGGGTCTTTCACATATTTACGTAACATAGATATGTGAAAAACGTTATGAACATGAGACATACTTGGCGGTAAAGCGAGTCTATACGCCACAGTTCCTACTCGACCGATGATTAAAAATGGGCCAATGAATCGAGAGTTGAGCTTTCCTCTCTTTCCACATCTTGTAACTCCTTTCCATGGAGCAACACATAACAACACATGATCTCCAATATCGAATTCTACGTCCTTTCGATGAAGATCAGCATAACTCTTTTGTCGATCTTGTGAGGTTTTTATACGTTGTTGGATCGTTTGTATCTTTTCCGTAGTCATACGTACCAACTCCGGTCCTAACAACGTTGCTTCACCCACCTCATCCTAACATATTGGAGAACGACACTTTCTTCCATACAACGCCTCAAATGGAGCCATGCCAATACTTGTTTGATAACTGTTGTTGTAGGAAAACACAACCAATGGTAGGAACTTATCCCAACTTCCCTTGAAGTCAAGGACACAGAGTCTTAATAGATCTTCAAGAGTTTGAATGGTCCTCTCCATCGCCCCGTCTCGTCTCGAGGATGATATGTCGAGCTAAATCAGAATCCGCGCCCATAGCTTTTTGCAAACTAACCCAAAATCTTGAAGTGAATCTTGGGTCTCGATCAAAAACTATGGATCCGCATACCATGCGATCTTACAATCTTATTTATGTACGCATCTGAGCAAGACGCTCAAGTGTATAAGTTTCTCGTATAGGTAGGAAATGAGCAGACTTAGTCAATCTATCAACAATGACCCAAATTGCATCTATGCCTTGAGAAACCTTAGGAAGACCAGTAACGAAATCCATAGTAATGTGTTCCCACTTCCATTCTGGAATTTCAAGTGGTTGCAATGGACCTTTTGGTACTTGATGCTCCGCCTTGACTCGTTGATAAGTTAAACACCTTGAGATAAACTCTGCTATCTCTCTCTTCATATTGCTCCACCAAAATGTATGTCGAAGATCACGATACATTTTGGTACTCCCGGGATGGATTGCAAATGCTGTGTTATGCGCCTCCATCATGATTTTATACTTTAAATCAGGGTCGTTAGGAACACAAAGTCTGGAGTTGACTCGAAGTATTCCTTCCTCATCGATTCTTGCTTCCGGCATAGCACCTTCTTGCACTTTCTTCTTCATACGCATTAGCTCTAGGTCTGTAGCTTGAGCAACTTAAACTTTATCGATTAAAGTCGGATCTACTCGTATGTTTGCCATCATCATGTGGGTCCCTGGAGTCTTTAACTCTATCTCCATCCTTTGCAAGTCATACAAAATGGGCCTTTGCGTTGACAATATCGCACTCGTACTTGCATATGATCTTCTACTCAACGCGTCACCTACCACGCTCTTTTCGAGATTGTATTGGATGGTATGATCATAATCTTTCAACAATTCAAGCCAACGTCGTTGTCGCATGTTGAGTTCCTTTTGAGTGAAGAAATATTTGAGGCTTTTATGATCCGTAAAGATTTCCACTTTCTCCCCATACAAGTAATGCCTCAAAATTTTAAGTGCGAAAACGACAGTTGCCAACTCTAGATCATGAGTAGGATAATTCCTCTCATATTCTCTGAGTTTCCGTGAGGCATAGGCTATGACTTTCCCATGTTACATGAGAACACATCCTAACCCTTTGCCCGAAGCATCACTGTAGATGACAAATCCCTCTGAGCCAGATGGTATTTATCGAACAGTCTTGAAATGAGTCTCCTATTGAGTTCTTGAAAACTCTTCTCACATTCCACGCTCCAACCGAATTTTGTATCTTTTCGAGTCAGCTGAGTTAATGGAGTAGCTATTCGAGAAAACCCTTCTACGAATCTCCGATAATAACCAGCTAAGCCGAGAAAGCTACGTACTTCGGTCACTGATTTAGGTTGCTCCCAGCTTTGAATTGCTTCAATTTTTGCCGGGTCAACAGATATCCCATGATTTGATATCACGTGCCCAAGGAATGCAACTTCCTCAAGCCAGAACTCGCATTTCTTCAACTTGGCATATAGCTTATTTTCACGAAGCTTTTGGAGTATCAGCCTCAAGTGTTGCTCATGATCTTCACGGCTTTTGGAATATATGAGGATGTCGTCAATAAAGACGACCACAAAATGATCCAAATATTCCTTGAATACTCGGTTCATTATATCCATGAAGGCAGCAGGAGCATTAGTCAATCCAAAGGACATGACTAGGAATTCATAATGCCCGCTTGTAGTTCCGAAAGCCGTCTTTGGAATGTCATCAGTTCTAATCTTCAATTGATGATATCCTGAACGAAGATCAATCTTTGAAAAGAATTTGGCGCCTTGCAACTAGTCAAACAGGTCATCAATATGTGGCAATGGGTACCTATTTTTGATGGTGACATGATTCAACTCCCGATAATCAATACAAAGTCGCATACTCCCATCTTTCTTCTTCACGAATAGAACAGGAGCACCCCAAGGAGACGTACTAGGACGAATGAAAACGATGTCTAACAATTCCTGCAATTGGGTCTTTAACTCCTGAAGTTCAAAAGGAGCCATTCGATATGGAGCTTTGGAAATGGGATTTGTACCGGGTTCAATGTCGATGCAAAATTCAATTTCACGCTCTGGGGGTAGGCCAGGAAGTTCTTCAGGGAATATGTCATGAAATTTATTAACAACAGAAATATCATTCAAAATTGACGTATTTTTGTTTAAATCCTCGACATGAGCTAAGAAAGTTTGACATCCATTTTTCATTAAACGAATAGCTTTATGGCTTGAGATGACCGTGATTGATTTTAATGGTTTGGTCGCTTGAATTCGCATAATAGGTTTATTAGGAATATGAAAGCTAACAACCTTACAAAAATAATCAATTTTAGCATGAGGAGTAGTTAACCAATCAATCCCTAGAATCACGGCAAATGCAAGTATTTTTAAGGAGATAAGATCGACAAGTAACGTGCGGTTACCGATTTGCATCAAAGAAGACTTATAAACAGTGGATGTAATGAAGGTTTCTCCTAATGGAGTTTCAACAGATAAGTCAAAGTCTAATTTCTCCGGAGTCAAATTTAAATGTTGAGCGCAAGTAGGAGAAATAAAAGAATGGGTAGAACCGGTATCAAATAAAGTATAGACTTCACTAGAGTTTATGATAAGCTTATCCGTGATAACCTCGTTCGGGTTCCTTGCTTTCGGGAGGTCACAACAAACGCCTCCCTTGCACCATCGGCTTTGACTTTTCCGGGACTACTTTTGGTGCCTCCATCCTAGTTGAACTTGTCTTCTGTGAACGACAAAATCGAGCTAAGTGACCTTCCTTCCATAATTATAACATGCTTTTGATGGCATCGCGCAGCTTTTGGTGATGTGTCCCTCCTCCGCATTTGAAGCATATGATAGGTGGTTGTTCTCCTTCCTTGACAACGGGTGTTGGTGCTGACGTCTTTCCATCATTGTTGAATCTCTTCTTCTTGAAATGTCCATTCTTATTGTCTTGGCTATGATTACCACCAAAGTGGTTACCATTTCTGGCATGTTGATTCCCTCCACACTTGTTGTCACCATTTCGATGACTGTTACCACTGGTATTTTCATGCTGCCGGCTGCTTTCCCTTGGTTGCATTGACTCGTTACCGCACTCCAATAACTGAGCCCTATTTACAATATTTGAGTACAAACACAGTTTATGAGAAATAAGATATTGACGTATCTCCGGTTTCAAACCTCTTAAAATTATTCGCATCATTCGCTCCTCATTATTGACCAAATGGGATGCAAACCGGGATAACTCCGCAAATTTAGCCTCGTATTGCGACACGATCATATTATTTTGTTCCAACTTGATAAACTTCACCTCCTTCATGTGACGAATACTTTCGGGAAAGTACTTGTCGTTGAATAGCTCTTGAAACTTCTCCAAAGACATCTTGACTGCGTCAGGCTGGGTACGTTTTACAGATTCCCACCAGTAATCTGCCTCTTCACGCAAAATGAAGGTGGCGAATGGAACCTTTTGCTCCTCGGAGCATCCCAAGACATCAAATATCTTGGTGATCTGCTTTATACATGCTTCAGCCTTAAGTGGTTTTGGCTCTCCAATAAACTCCGGTGGTCCTAGGTCCTTGAACTACTTAGTGGTAACCGTCCGAGAGTTTCCAGTGTTTCCACCTACATTTTGGACCAGAGCCGCTCTCGCCTGATGTTGCATGAATTGCATAAAGCCTCTGAACATTCCATCGTTCATCATTTGGTTAGTGTTGTTGTTTGCATGAGGATTGTCGCCTTCTTGATGCACATTATTCGATTGTTGATCTGTGGAGACTCAACGGTTTCTTGTGCTCCATTGCTATTCTCAATATTCTCGGATGCCATTTTCAAATACTACCACAAAACAAGGGTTAATTGACATGCAACATATTATCCATATACTCTGACCAACCAATTAAATACCAAATAAACTTAGGTAGGTCATACTAGCGAAGGAATTCCCCGTCTCTTCCCTACTAGTTCTAGTCTCACATCTTAGCCAGGGATCATATCCCTAAGCTTTGATACCAACTGTGACGCCCTCAAAATAGGTATACATCACCTATTCTGAATCGTCAAATATATGGTACAGAATACAAATACAACTTAATTATACAACTGTCGTGTAAAGTACGACAAAACATAAGTTGTGAGTTTTAATACAAATATTGTCATCTAGACAATATACAAACTCAAATTCAATATTACTACATTTATTTTCCACTATTTCACTGAATAGTGAGGACTACTAATGGTATCATTTGGTCCGTCACTCCGTTCCCTGACTAGTCCCTGCTACGTTCTCATTTCCTGAAGAGAACAATAAAAGTAAAAGGGTGAGCTCAACTAGCCCAGTAGGAAATATTATGACTAAGATAATGCAGAATATATTATCGTTAGCCTTCAATAGTGTTAAACTGATATAATATAACAACCATCAAGTTTAACTGCAGCGGAACAAGCAATCCATTAAAAAAGTCAAGTAGAGAATAAAATCTACTATCTTTTATGATTTAGAAGGTTTTTCATCACTTTTATCATTTGGGACTCAAATTTTTAATAAATAATCCACATCATCGAATCACCCCCGCACTACTACTGACCAAGGATATTCTTTAGTATCACGACCACAATTATCCATGCACTATGGGCCAAGAATATTTGTGTATTCAATAATGGTCATGATCATGCCAACAACTGTCTATCAATGCACTACGGGCCAATGAGGACTTTTACCACATCATTTGTAAGATTACGGTCATGATTACACCGAATAATCCCTGGTCATAATCATACCAAGTCCATCTACGCACTCAAAAGCCATGATGACTTTCAACAAAATATAAACACGATGATGATGACAATGATATAAGAATTCAATAAAACAAGTTCAAGAATTAATTTCTCCAGGAACCAATAACGTCCAAATTGTCAACATGATATTTCTTTGTGGAGTAAAATTCAAGAATGCTCGAAAAAATATTTACATGAAAAGATACTGGATGAAGCGCAAATATCAAGGATATTCCACTAATTTCATGGATTATAGAAGTCAAAACTTTAACCAACTGAGTATAATAAAGAATGGAATAACAAAAGAAATCACAAAGCATGCGATAGACCACACATGCAGGTTATTCCAACAGAATAATAAATAACAGAATCAGGTCCGGCGTAAAAGCGCATGATGCATGGGATATTCCAAATGAATAATAAAGACAGAATCAGTCCCGCCAGAAACGCATGCGAGATAGGATATTCAACGAGAATAATAAAGACGGAACCAGTCCATTGTAGAACCATGCAGATATGATATTCCAACAGTAATAATAAAGAATGGAATAATGTAAGAATTTCACCAAGTATAGGGTAGCTTCGCGATACTGAGTTATTCCAATGTAATAATAAAGAATGGAATAACAGAAGTTCTCTTCATGGATAAGAAAGAAATAATACTCCCTACCTTAGAAACACTGGATACTGGAATAGTGATGTAGCAGACTTCTCTTCTTCTTTCTATAATTTCTCTCTATAATAATCGTTTTAAAGCTTTTGTGAATTGGTGAGAAATGAAGGAAGAATGAGCTTCAATTTATAGAAAAATATAGTTTCAATAATTGCACGTTTTGGGGCTCAAAAAATTACAGTACAATACCTCCAACTTTTCCTTTATTTTTAATTTAGACATGGAAGTATTATCAAACTTGCACTACCTCCCCTAATAGTAAATAATGTGATTCAATAGTAAATTATGTGAATCAATAGTTCTAGACATGTGAAAATACAAATTACAGTATAGTACCTCCATCTATACCTCCATTTTTAACTTAGTCATGCAAGTATTATCAATTTTGCACCAACTCCCCTAATAGTAACAAGAATGTGAAACAATAGTATACACATGTGAACAAATAGTTATAATCATGTGAAATAATAGCAATCAATTGCTCATTTATCCGGTTAAATACCCGATTGGTCAATATAACCTCCAGACATCAATTATTATCTAAATAATTGTCGATTTTCACTAACACAAATAATTCCAACACAATGAAACCATTTTTATCAAAAATATAAATTTTGAAATTTTGAAGTTTGACTTGTCCTGAAAAAGTCAACTGTTGACTTTTGACCAAATAGTGAATTCTGGAAAATTTTGTGTTTATTGACTATTTTTACTAATTTCATCGTTCCGGACTCAAATATCACGTCTGTGTCTCCAAATTAAACTCCGAACACAACTTCAATTTTAATAACATTCATCATTAATATTATAACTCACAATATTTATCAACCAGGTCGTTCCCAGGAAATGGGGGGCTTTCCAATAAGGATTTCTCCCTATTGGCGCACAATTAGGTGAGTGAACTAGATGCCCACCAGATTGTATATATTAAAGTTATATATATTAAATTATATAATAACTGTTCAAGATATACTTTCCAGGGGAATCACATGATTAGTATTATATATATAATTTTTTAATAACTTTATTATTAAAATAAAATATTTATTTTAATCTTAAAATAAAAGGTTTATTTTAATTTTAAAATTAGATTTCATGCTAACTAATTAGAGTTGAAATTGGATTCCATGATAACTAATTGGATTTGAAAAAGGATTCTATGTTTCCTTAAATAAAAGAGTTTATTTAGATATGAAATAAGTTTTCATATTATTCAAAATAAAGGAGTTTATTTGTGAATAGAAAAGAGAATCAAGTATTTCTTTAAATAACTGAGTTTATTTAGATATGAAATAAGATTTCATATTATTCAAAATAAAGGAGTTTATTTGTGAATTGGAAAGGGAATCCGTATTTTCTTAAATAAAGGAGTTTATTTAGATATGGAATAAGATTTTATATTATTCAAAATAAAGGAGTTTATTTGTGAATAGGAAAGTGAATCTGTGTTTCCATTAATAAAGGAGTTTTTTATTTGGAATTGGATTCCATAATTAATTAAAATAAATGAGTTTATTTTGATTAAAGAATTTGATTAAAATAAAATAGTTTATTTTATTCAAAATTGGATAAATTAAAATAAAAGAGGTTTATTTTGATTTAAATTTGGATTAAAATAAAGGAATTTATTTTAATTCAAAATTAGATTTTATGCTAACTATTTTTTCCCATTAAATGATATCAATATATATATATATATATATATTGAATGTTTATTATTCATAAGATGAATTGATTTATTGATGCATAGGCCGATGTGTATGATAATAAATAGGATTGATTATGGACTATCGACCAATGTGATTGGATTTTATTTTAGTTGGATGCATGAATGTATGAGTTTTATTAAATGGGGTCTGCGAACCTCGTCTTCTCTAATTTTTTCTTAATGTAAATTTTATCTCCCTCCTGTGTATTTTCTCTTGACTGCTGATCAAAGTTTCTATTTATTTTAAATAGTTTTGTAATAGGAATAGTTAGAATTATTTTGAAGAATTGGAGATCAAGGAGTAAGGAGCGCTTGAAGACCCGTTTGTAATGGAGCCCAGGTTTAAATGAAATAGTTATATTTATATTTAATTCTTGCACCCTAGGTTTGACCTCTTGTTCACTTGGTGGCTCTAGTGAACCAAACTAGAATAAAGTCCATAATCAATCTGGGTAGAATATAGTATTCTATATGTGCATTTTTAAACTATATATATATATATATATATATATATGCATGCGCGCTAAACAAGATGAGACAAATTAATAACAAAACCCTAAAATAAATTATATTAAGTTGTAACGTTCAAAGATATTTGGAATATCGAACGTCGCCTTCTAACATGGTAAAACAATAGAGTATTAAATATTTAATATGAGTTTGTTGTGCACACACAAGGTAAGTATTAAATATTTAAGATGTTTTATCACATTTAATGCGTATAAATAGACTGAACAATGTTGTTTTGTTGTGCACACACAAGGACAATATTTTTCTTTTGAATATATGGAGTGCTAGGTATGACTTAACTTAGATCATTTTAGTTCGGATGTGCACACACTTGACCATTATGATCTAAGAGGCAAAATACAAGGAGTTGCATAGTTGATGCAATTGACAAGAGTTGTCTACCTATTTATTTATATATAGTTTGTTGTTCACACAATGCTATATACTTTTGAAATGGGATCCTTATTCTCACTAGCATATCTGTAATTAGATATCACCAAACTATATAAATTGAGGGTAATATAGTTTGAAGAAAATAGTGGGAGGTACCAATTTAAAACATGACCTAAATTATTTTGGTAATTAGTAAAAGAATGCATGATATAATGTTGTTAAATTACAAATTCATTTATAGAATTTTACAATGTCTAAAATTACTATCACTGCATAGCATATTAGATGCTAAATTAATCGGACCAAATTAAACAGATTGGTAAAAGAATTTGAGAATAGTTCTTACAGCTGAAAAGCTATCTTATGTCCTTAATACATCTATCCCTGCAATGGTTGAAGATAATGCGTCTAAGAAAGAGATTGCTACTTTTAGAAAGTGGCAAGATGATGTAAAGTTGGCTCAATGCATCATGCTCGCATCCATGAGTAACGAGCTTAAGCGTCAGCATGAAACTATGGATGCTCTTACTATATTCCTGCACATCAAGTAGTTGATGGTGAAGAAAGTAGGACTGATAGATACCAGATATCTAAGGAGCTCTTCCGATCTAGAATGACCGATAACATTATAGTACAGATAAAAGTCCTTAACATAATCAATTTGATTAATTGATTAGGACAACGAGTTTTGACATGGATGGAGAGTTGAGCCAAGATTTGATCTTAAACTCACTCCCGGACTCCTTTCACAATTGTTGTGAATTTTTCATATGAACAAGCTAGATATCAGCTTCGCTGATTTGCTTAACATGTTGAAAAATGTTGAGAGTCACTTTTCAACCAAGTAAGACCAAGTCTTCTTTGGTAGAGAAAAAGGATCTTCCAAAAAAGAAGAACGATTCAAAGAAGGTATATAGAAAGGCAAAAACAAAGGATAATAAGAACAAAACTGATACGGCTAGCAAAGGAGTTTGCTTCCACTGCAATAAGCTTGGACACTGGAAATGAAACTGCGAGAAGTATCTTGTAGAGGATAACCAGAAGAAGCTTAGTGAAGCTTCGGTTACAAATATTGTTTTTTATTCATGATTAAAATAAAATTTTCTTTAAGTTAAGGTTCTACTTAGGTATTGGATACCGACTTTGGTTATCATAAATATAGATTTATGAAGGGACCAAGCAGAAGTAGAATACTAAACAAAGATAAGTAATCGTATGTGTGGGAAATGAAGCAAAAGTTGCTACATTAGCTATAGGAACTTATTGTTTAGAATTGTCTACGGGAAAGTCTATTAAGTCAATAAGTTATTATTGTATTTGAGTTCTCGTTAGAAACATTATTTCCATTTTGTTGTTGGACAATGAATTTTTGGTACTATATTTAAGAACAATTGTTGTTCTATTTATAATAATAATGTTTTTATAGAACTGGAATATTACTTAATGGATTTTGTGTACTTGACTTACATGAAAAATTATTTTGCAAATTGAACAAACTAGTATAAGAAAAGGAGATGATCATTCAAAGAGTTGAATGTGTGTATTTTCTGAAATACAAGTGTGAATTATTTGAAAGGTTCAAAAAATTCAGAAGTGAAACAAATTGGCAAAGTATTAGGATTCTTTGATCTGATCAAGGAATAAATACTTGTGCAATAAGTTTATAGATCATCTCAAATATTTTTCTCATAATGGACGCCTCCTGGTATGCAATAATTGATTGATGTATCTGAAAAGAAAAATTGTACCTTATTGGACATGGTACGGTCCATAACGATTTTACCGACATTCTAGTATCTTTCTGCGGTCATGCCCTAGAAATGGTTGCATATCTACGAAAAAGTTAACCTCAAAATCTGACCCCAAGACTCCATAAAATTTATGGACAAGGAGGATTCATAATCTTAAGTATGTTAAGATAAGGGGTTGTCCAGCTTATGTGAAGAGGTTTCAAAGGATAAACTTGAGACAAGATTTGACAAGTACAGATTTTTGAGACATCCTAAAGTAAGTTTAAGGTATATGTTCTATAATCCTACTTAGCAAAATGTGTTTGTTGCGAAACACGCTGCCTTCTAAGATAAATGTGTTTATCATTGAAGGGGCTAGTCTCCAATAATAGAATCTTGAAGAGTTCAAGAACCACAAAACACTATAAGTCTAATAAGAGGAACATGTAGATAGACCTATTGTACCATAACCGAATTGTAAATCTAGAATAGTATCGAAGATACCTGAGAGGTATGGATTCATCATAGATAATGATGATGAGGTACGCATCATAGAAGATGATGATCTAGTTACATACGACGAGGTAAGAGTTGTAGACACTCAGAGAAATGGATTGAAGCAAGCTTCTCAAAAATGGAACATTCATTTTGATAAGATAATCAAAAGAGTTTGATTTTATCAAAAACAAAAATGAACCTAATGTGTATAAAAGGGTCAGTTGGAGAGTCATGATATTCCTAGTATTATATGTTGATATACTACGGATAAGGAATAACATATCAATGCTATAATCAGTAAAGATTAAGTTGTCTAAACATTCCTCCATGAATGATTTGGGAAGAGTATCATAATTGGAGATATAAATCTATATAGATAGATTTATGAGGATGCTCGACTTAACCCAAGGAATGTATATTCATTTGGTGCTAAAGTCATTTAGCATGGCAAACTCCAAGAGATGTCTCATGTTGATGAGTCACGGAGTGTATCTCTCTTAATAGTCCCCATAGACTCCTGAAAAGAGAGATTGCATGAGTGAGAATTATGTATACAATGAAATATACGAGACCTGATGTTGATCGGTCACATTCTGGAGAAGATCATTGTAAGACAGTGAAAAACATCTTAAAATACTTAACTGGCACTAAGGATGTGATTAAAATTTATGGTGGGTCTAAATTAAAACTAGAGGGCTTAATAGACTCATGTTTTTCAAACAGACCAAGACGACAGAAAATCCACTTTTAAGGTAAAGCGTTACCTTAAACGGCGGTGCAGTGAATTGGAAATGTTTCAAACAGCAAAGAGTTGCTGGTTTAGTGATAAAGAAAAAGTATATAGCTATAAATGAAGCTGCAAGTTGATTGTTTGGATGAAAATTTTATTACAGAACAAGGAATAGTTCCTAAGTCTCATCGTGGATCTAAACATGTGTTTTGGAACGTTCATTTGATTATAGGAATCATAGAAAGATGGGAAATCACTATAGAGATAGTGGAATCTCAATAACAACATTACATATCCATTAACTAAAGCTTATCCAACAGCAGGATAATTGTCACTAAGAGAAGAAGGGTATGAGATACCATGACGATTGACTTTAGTGCAAGTGTAACTGTAACACAGTGACGCCCCCAAAATAGGTATACATCACCTATTCTGACTCGCTAAATACATGGTACAAAATTCAGATACAAACTTAAATGTACAACATGAGCTGTGAGTTTTAATACAATCATTGTCTTCTAGACAGTACACAAACATAAAATAAGTCCTCAATACATTTATTATCACACTATTTCACAAAATAGTGAGGACTACTAATACTATCATCTGGTCCATCACTCCATTCCCCGACTCGTCCCAGCTATATTCTCATTTCCTGAAGAGAACAGTGAAAGAAAGGGTGAGCTCAACTAGCCCAGTAAGAGATATTATGACTAAGATAATGCAGAATAAATTATCATTAGTCTACAACAATGTTAAACTGATAAAATACAATAGACATCAAGTTTAACTGCAGCGGGACTAGCAATCCATTAAAAGAGTCAAGTAAAGAATAAAATCTACTATCATTTATGATTTAAAAGGTTTTTCATCACTTTTATCACGAGACTCAAATTTTAATAAATAATCCACATCATCGAATCACCCCCGCACTACTGCCAAGGATATTCTTTAGTATCACGACCACAAATTATCCATGCACTACACGGCCAAGGACATTCATGTATTCATCAATGGTCATGATCATGCCAACAATCGTCCATCAATGCACTACGGGCCAATGAGAACTTTTACCACATCATTTGTAACATTACGGTCATGATTTAATTGAATAATCCTTGGTCATAATCATACCAAGTCCATCTATACTACTGCCACGGATGATTTTCAAAAAATATAAACATGAGGATGATGACAATGATATAAGAATTCAATAAAACAAGTTCACGAATTAATTTGTCCAGGAACTATTAACGTCCAAATTGTCAACATGATACTTCTTTGTAGAGTAAAATTCAAGAATGCTCAGAAGAATATTTCCATGAAAAGATACTGGATGAAGCGCAAATATCAAGGATATTCCACTAATTTCATGGAGTATAGAAGTCAAAACTTTAACCAACTGAGTATAATAAGGAATGGAATAACAAAAGAAATCACCAAGCATGCGGTAGACGACACAAGCAGGTTATTCCAACAGAATAATAAAGATAGAACCAGGTCCGACGTAAAATGCATAGATAGGATATTCCAACAGAATAATAAAGACGGAACCAGGTCCAGCGTAAAACGCACAGAAAGGATATTCCAACAGAATAATAAATAACGGAACCAGGTCATGTGTAAAGCACAAACAGGATGTTCCAACAGAATAATAAAGAATGGAATAACAGAAGAATTTCACCATGTATGCGGCACTTCGCATAGACAGGTTATTCCAACATAATAATAAAGAATGAAATAACAAAAGTTCTCTCCAAGAAGACGAAAGAAAGAAATAATACCCCTTACCTTAAAAAGAAACTGGATACTAGAGTAGAGAGGTAACATGCTTCTATTCTTCTTTCTCTCTAAAATTTCTCTCTATAATAACTGCTCTATAGCTTGAGTGAATTGGTGAAGAATGATGAAGAATGAGCTTCTATTTATAGAAAATATATTTTCAATAATTGCACATTTTAGGGCTCAAAAAATTACAGTACAATACCTCCAACTTTTTTTTTATTTTTAATTTAGTCATGCAAGTATTATCAAAATTGCACCACCTCCCCTAATAGTAAATAATGTGAATCAATAGTTCTAGACATGTGAAAATACGAATTACAGTATAGTACCTCCATCTATACCTCTATTTTTAACTTAGTCATGCAAGTATTATAAATATTGCACCAACTGCCTTAATAGTAACAAGAATGTGAAACAATAGTATACACATGTGAACAAATAGTTATAATCATGTGAAATAATAGCAATTAATTGCTCATTTATCCGGTTAAATATCCGATTGGTCAATATAACCTCCAGACATCAATTTTTATCGAAATAAATGTCAATTTTCACTAACATAAATAATTCAAACACAATGAAACTATTTTTATCAATAATATAAATTTTGAAATTTCAAAGTTTGACTTTTCCTGAAAAAGTTAACTGTTGACTTTTTGACCAAATAGTAAAAATCAAAAATTTTGTGTTTATAGTCTAATTGTACTAATTTCATCGTTCCGGACTCAAATATCACGTCCGCGTCTCCAAATTCAACTCCGAGCACAACTTCAATTTTAATAACATTCATCATTAATATTATAATTCACAATATTTATCAACTAGGTCGCTCCTCCGGAAGAGGGGCTTTCAATAAGGATTTCCTATCATTGGTAGCGCAATTAGGTGACTAAACCTCTCCTTGATGTAACTTCTAGACATTGTAAATATTGCAATTTAATAATATGAATAACTTTATCGTCTCAATTATTGATTTAATAAAATAACATATTATGCGATGATGATCTTGTGACAATAATCGAATCAATAATATGAGAGATATGATGCAACGAATTATCGTGTAGTAATAATTGAGTATAACTGAGTGACTTCTCACGTAAGCATCAATAATCAATACCGTGTGCTACTACACAACCACGCGTATTACTGTATTTTTACTACCGAGTAGTTTAACAATATTAACGGTAAAACTTCCGCCATTATTTTCATAAAAAATATTTTTGTCATTTTCTAACTACGACAGTACTTCCGTTGTGGGGTCCACCAATGATTATGCCGTCATACGAATATTCCCCGACAAAAAGAATATTCTCCGGCCAAATGAATATTATATAACAACTTGCATACTTTGCAAAATTTATAAATACTACCCACAACTACAACATTATAACAAATTTAATCCATAATATTCAAAAATGATAATTATAGAAAAATCATCTTTATTCATGAAAGTTGGGGTCTTACAACCTCCCATTCTTATGAAATTTTGCCCTCGAAATTAGGGTACGTACCTGGTATGTCGAATAGGTGATGATATTTTGACTTCATCTTAGATTCTAACTCCCTAGTCATTTCTTCCACGTCGTGGTTTCTCCACAAAACTTTGACTTGAGGTATAACCTTGGAGCGTAGAATATGATCCTTCTTATCCAAGATTTTAACAGGTAACTCTTCATACGGTAAATCTTCCTCTATCACGTCCGGTTCTAATTTAATAATATGGTTCGGGTCTTCCACATATTTACGTAACATGTATATATGAAAAACGTTATGAACACAAGACATACTTGGCAGTAAAGCGAGTCTATACGCCACAGTTCCTACTCGATCGAGGATTAAAAATGGGCTAATGAATCAAGGATTGAGCTTTCCTCTCTTTCTAAATCTCGTAACTCCTTTCCATGGATCAACACGTAATAACACATGATCTCCAATATCGAATTTCACGTCCTTTCGATGAAGATCAACATAACTCTTTTGTCGATCTTGTGAGGTTTTTATACGTTGTCGAATTGTTTGAATCTTTTCCGTAGTCATACGTACCAAATCTGGTCCCAACAACATTGCTTCACCCACCTCATCCCAATATACTAGAGAACGACACTTTCTTCCATGCAACGCCTCGAATGGAGCCATGCCAATACTTGCTTGATAACTGTTGTTGTGGGAAAACTCCACCAATGGTAAGAACTTGTCCCAACTTCCCTTAAAGTCAAGGACACAGAGTCTTATTAAATCTTCAAGAGTTTGAATAGTCCTCTCTGATTGTCCGTCCAAATCCGAGGATGATATCTTTGAACTAAATCGTAAATCTGTGCCCATAGCTTTTTGCAAACTAACCCAAAATCTTGAAGTGAATCTTGGGTCTCGATTAGAAACTATGGATAATGGCATACCATGTAATCTTACAATCTCGTTTATATACATACTAGCAAGACGTTCAAGTGTATAAGTTTCTCGTATCGGTAAGAAATGAGCAGACTTGGTTAATCTATCAACAATGACCCAAATCGCATCTATGCCTTGAGAAACCTTGGGGGAAGACCAGTAACGAAATCCATGGTAATGTGCTCCCACTTCCATTCTGGAATTTCAAGTGGTTGCAATGGACCTTTTGGCACTTGATGCTCCGCCTTAACTCGTTGACAAGTTAGACACCTTGAGATAAACCCCGCTATCTCTCTCTTCAGATTGCTCCACCAAAGTCTTGTGCGCCTCCATCATGATTTTATACTTTAACTCAAGGTCGTTAGGAACATAAAGTCTGGAGTTGACTCGAAGTATTCCTTCTTCATCGATTCTTGCTTCTGGCATAGTACCTTCTTGCACTTTCTTTCTCATACGCATTAGCTCCAGGTCTGTAGCTTGAGCAACTTTAACCTTATCGATTAAAGTCGGTTCTACTCGTATATTTGCCATCATCACGTGGGTCCCTGGAGTCTTTATCTCTATCTCCATCCTTTGTAAGTCATACAAAATGGGCCTTTACGTTGACAATATTGCACTCGTACCCGCATATGATCTTCTACTTAATGCGTTAGCTACCACGTTCGCTTTTCCAGGATGTTATTGGATGGTATGATCATAATCTTTCAACAGTTCAAGCCAACGTCGTTGTCGCATGTTAAGTTCCTTTTGAGTGAAGAAATATTTGAGGCTTTTATGATCCGTACAGATCTCCACTTTCTCCCCATACAAGTAATGCCTCCAAATCTTTTTAGTGCAAAATGATCGCCGCTAACTCTAGATCATGAGTAGGATAATTCCTCTCATATTCTTTGAGTTGTCGTGAGGCATAGGCTATGACTTTCCCATGTTGCATGAGAACACAACCTAACCCTTTGCCTGAAGCATCACTGTAGATGACAAATCCCTCCGATCCGGATGGTATTATCGTAAGCAGTCTTTGAAATGAGTCTCCTTTTGAGTTCTTGAAAACTCTTCTCACATTCCTCACTCCAACCGAATTTTGTATCTTTCCGAGTCAGCTGAGTTAATGGAGTAGCGATTTGAGAAAATCCTTCCACGAATCTCCGATAATAACCAGCTAAACCGAGAAAGCTACGCATTACTTGGTCATCGATTTGGGTTGCTCGACTTTGAATAACTTCAATCTTTGCTGGGTCAACAGATGTTCCATGACTTGATACTACGTGCCCAAGGAATGCTACTTCCTCAAGCTAGAACTCACATTTCTTCAACTTGGTATAAAGCTTATATTCACAAAGCTTTTGAAGTATCAGCCTCAAGTGTTGCTCATGATCTTCATGGCTTTTGGAATAAATTAGGATGCCATCAATAAAGACGACCACAAAGTGATCCAAATATTCCTTGAATACTCGGTTCATCATATCCATGAAGGCAGCAGGAGCATTAGTCAATCCAAAAGACATGACTAGGAATTCATAATGCCCGTACCGAGTTCTGAAAGCCGTCTTTGGAATGTCATCAGTTCTAATCTTCAACTGGTGATATCCGGAACGAAGATCAATCTTTGAAAAGAATTTGGCGCCTTGCAACTGGTCAAATAGGTCATCAATACGTGGCAATGGTAGGTCATCAATACGTGGCAATGGGTACATATTTTTGATGGTGACATGATTCAACTCCCGATAATTAATACAAAGTCGCATACTCCCATCTTTCTTTTTCACGAATAGAACAGGAGCACCCCAAGGAGAAGTACTAGGACGAATAAAGCTAATATCTAACAATTCCTGTAGTTGGGTCTTTAACTCCTGAAGTTCAATAGGAGCCATTCGATATGGGGCTTTGGAAATGGGTTTTGTACCGGGTTTAAGGTCGATACAAAATTTAATTTCATGCTCTGGGGGTAGGCCATGAAGTTCTTGAGGAATACGTCGGAAATTCATTAACAATAGAAATATCATTCAAAAGCGGCGTATTTTTATTTAGATCTGTGACATGAGCTAAGAAAGCTTGACATCCGTTTTTCAATAAACGAATAGCTTTATGGCTTGAGATGATAGTGATTGATTTTAATGGTTTGGTTGCTTGAATTCGCATAATAGGTTGGTTAGGAATATGAAAGCTAACAACCTTACGAAAATAATTAATTTTTGCATGATGAGTAGTTAACCAATCAATCCCTAGAATTACGTCAAATGAAAGTATTTTCAATGAAATAAGAACGACAGGTAATGTGAGGGTACCGATTTGAACTAAACAAGACTTATAAACAGTGGATGTAATGAAGGTTTCTCCCAATGGAGTTTCAACAAATAAGTCAAAGTCCAATTTCTCCGGAGTCAAATTTAAACGTTGAGCGCAAGTAGGAGAAATAAAAGAATGGGTAGAACTGGTATCAAATAAGGTATATACTTCGTTAGAGTTTATGATAAGCTTACCCGTGATGACCTCGTTCGGGTTCCTTACTTTTTAGGAGGTCACAACAAATGCTCTCCCTTGCACTACCCGCTTTGACTTTTCTGGGACGGCCTTTGGTGCCTCTATCCTAGCTGAACTTGTCTTCGGTGAATGATAAAATCGGGCTAGGTGACCATCTCTTCCACAATTATAACATGCTTTGGACGGCATCGCGCAGTTTGGACTGATGTGTCCCTCCCCTCCACATTTGAAGCATATAATAGGTGGTCGTTCTCCTTCCTTCACAACAGGTGTTGGTGCTGACCTCTTTCCATCATTGTTGAATCTTCTCTTCTTGAAATGTCCATTCTTATAGCTTTGGCCCTGATTACCACCGAAGTGGTTACCATTTCTGGCATGTTGATTCCCTCTACGCTTGTTGTCACCGCTTCGATGACTGCTCTCACTAGTATTATCATTTTGTCGGCTGCTCTCTTTTGGTTGGGTTGACTCGTTATCGCGTTCTAATAACTGAGCCCTATTAACAACATCTGAATACAAACATAGTTTATGAGAGATAAGATATTGACATATCTTGGGTTTCAAACCTCTTAGAAACATTCGCATCATTCTCTCCTCATTATCAACCAAATGGGACGCAAACCGGGACAGCTCGACAAACTTGGCTTCGTACTGCGACACGGTCATGTTGTTTTGCTCCAGTTTAATGAACTCTACCTCTTTCATGTGACGAATACTTTTGGGAAAGTACTTGTCATTGAACAGTTCTTGAAACTTATCCCAAGACATCTTTAGTGCGGCAGGTTGGGTACGCTTTACAGATTCCCACCAGTAATCTGCCTCTGCCCACAACATAAAGGTGGCGAAGGGAACCTTTTGCTCCTCAGAGCAACACAAGACATCAAATCTCTTGTTGATCTGTTTTATCCACGTCTCTGCCTTAAGAGGTTTTGGCTCTCCAAAAAACTCCGGTGGTCCCATCTCCTTGAACTGTTTGGCGGTGACCGTCTGAGAGTTGCCAGTGTTTCCACCTGCATTTTGGACAGGAGCCGCTCTCGCCTGATGTTACATAAATTGCATGAAGCCTCGGAACATTCCATCATTCATCATTTGGTCAGTGTTGTTGTTTGCATGAGGATTATCGCCTTCCTGATGCACATTGTCCTGGTTATTGATTTGTGGAGACTTAATGGTCTCCTGTGCTCCATTGATGTTCTCAACATTTTCGGATGCCATTTTCAAATACTGTCACAAAACAAGAGTTAATTATCATATCACATATTATCCCTATACTCTGACCGACCAATTAAATACCAAATAAACTTAGGTAGGTCATACTAGCGAAGGAATTCCCCGTCTCTCCCCTCCTAGTTCTTGTCTCACATCTTAGCCAGGGATCATATCCCTAAGCTTTGATACCAACTGTGACGCCCCCAAAATAGGTATACATCACCTATTCTGAGTCGCCAAATACATGGTACAAAATTCAGATACAAACTTAAATATACAACATGAGCTGTGAATTTTAATACAATCATTGTCTTCTAGACAGTACACAAACTCAAAATAAGTCCTCAATACATTTATTATCACACTATTTCACAGAATAGTGAGGACTACTAATACTATCATCTAGACCATCACTCCGTTCCCCGACTCGTTCTAGCTATATTCTCATTTCCTATAAAGAACACTGAAAGAAAGGGTGAGCTCAATTAGCCCAATAAGAGATATTATGACTAAGATAATGCAGAATAAATTATCATTAGTCTACAACATTGTTAAATTGATAAAATACAATAGACATCAAGTTTAACTGCAGCGGGACAAGTAATCCATTAAAAGAGTCAAGTAGAGAATAAAATCTACTACTACCTTTGTCCCACAATAAGTGTTTTTTTAGGCTTAATATTGTTTTCCCAAAATAAGTGATGTGTTAGAACTTCAATACATTTTTTACAATATTTTTTTATATATGCCCTTATGCAACCAATGGTATTTATTAGGTTCCAACCAATGGTATTCCTCCATTACTTACAATAATTAAATGACACTCATTAACTCTTCAACTCTAAAGAAAGTATATTAAGGGTGTTTTTGTCATTTTAACTTGTGTATTGGTATGTGTGATTTAAGCTAAAAAAGCACTTATTATGGGACGGAGGTAGTATCTTTTATGATTTAAAAGGTTTTTCATCACTTTTATCGTTGAGACTCTGCTTAATAAATAATCCACATCATCGAATCCCCCCTGCACTATGACCAAGGATATTCTTTAGTATCACGACCACAAATTATCCATGCACTACGGGCCAAGGACATTCGTGTATTCATCAATGGTCATGATCATGCCAACAACTGTCCATCAATGTACTACGGGCCAATGAGGACTCTTACCACATCTTTTGTAACATTACGGTCATGATTACACCGAATAATTCCTAGTCATAATTATACCAAGTCCATCTATGCACTACAGGCCACAGATGACTTTCAAAATAAATATAAACATGAGGATGATGACAATGATATAAGAATTCAATAAAATAAGTTCACGAATTAATTTGTCCAGGAACTATTAACGTCCAAATTGTCTACATGATATTTCTTTGTAGAGTAAAATTCAAGAATGCTCAGAAGAATATTTCCATGAAAAGATACTGGATGAAGCGCAAATATCAAGGATATTCCACTAATTTCATGGAGTATAGAAGTTAAAAATTTAACCAACTGAGTATAATAAAGAATGGAATAACAAAAGAAATCACCAAGCATGCGGTAGACGGCACAAGCAGGTTATTCAAATAGAATAATAAAGATGGAAACAGGTCCGACGTAAAACCCACAGACAGGATATTCCTGTTAGATTTGTAATATTCAAGAACGCAATCAAATTGCACAAATTAAGCGGAAGCGAGATAAATCAGAGTTTAAAAATTTTACAAACCATATACTTGGATCACCCTTTATGCACAATTATTAATTAAACGAAAAAGATGAATAAGAAACATACCCTTGAAGATCCGAGCTTCCTCAGGTACAAGTTCACCTCCAATCCTTTTCGCGTTCAACTTGAATCCACCGGGTTTGGTTCCTTCCTTTGATCAACGTTAGCCACCCAAATGTTTGGCCTCTAGAGGTGATCCACCAAGGAAAAAGAATTTTCAAGAAGAAGGGGTATTGGCTCAAACCCTAGTTTTTCCTATCTGTATAAAAAAAGGGGGCGTACTCTCCCAACCATTGGAATTACATATGTTGTAAATGTCAACAACCACTTCACCCATAATAAGACTCCTCTTATTTATAGATGTGGGCAACCCACCTTAACAATTAAGGAATTGAGATTTATTTAATTAATTAAATTCTTTTAATTAATTAAGCTCCCTAATCTTATTAGGGATAATTAATTAAACTCATTTAACTAATTTTCCTTCCTAATCCAATTAGGAATAAATGAGAGTACTTATATTAAATTAATTCCTAAACTCTTTTAGAAATTAAAATAATAATAATTGTAATAATATTAATAAGACTCCTCTTATTAATTTATATTTAATATTTCTAAAATATTAAATAATAAATATTAAGCTATTTAATTTATTTTATCACCATAGATTAAATTAAATATACATAACATATTATTATGATTATGCCATTAACTTCTTAAATAATTATTCTTCCTTTTATGGTGTGACCCTTTAGGTTCTCCATATTAAATAGGTTGTGAATAAATCAATTAGAACAATTCTAATCTTATTTAAATAAATAAATTAAACAATTAATTTATTTAAATAAATAATATTTATTCTACAATAGGGATAAGCCTCCCTAGCGATCAACGACTTTCCGGATAATATAGATTTCAACATTAATCATTAAAGAACCTTTTGAGTAAATAGTTACCGCACAATTCAATCCTTCCACCATACAATGTCCCAATTAAATATAAGACATGGAATTCTTTGTCAAGTCTTATTTTATTTAATTATATGTATTTCGACTCTTAAATGCACAACACCAAATAATGCAAATTAGAAACTCCTTTCTAATTTCATTCCGCATTGCCAAGGACTCTTTGGGTTGTCATTTATCGAATCACATAGGACATTTCTCTCTTTAATAAGTGGTAGATTCTTTATTGATCATACATTATCTCCATGTACAACTTATTATACCCAAGCATACCCTTTGATATACCCTAAGGGTCTTAAGGAATAAGTCAAAGTATAACTCATCATACACAAGATACTATGATGATCTCAAGTCCAAGGATCACTTGTACTACTATCTTCACAGAATTCCTATTGACATGTGCAAGTAAAACTCCATTAGGTATTCCTTAGCGAGCCACGTTCAGTGAACTTATTCTCTAATAAGCACCTACATACTTTCTTTAGTGTCTCCACACAAATGATCATGAGATCAATCATCTTCATCCAATGAGCAAGCAACGTATGTACCAATCTATCCGGATTCACTAATCCCCAATTTAGTAATCCAATGATTGGGAACTATTTTAGTTTTAAGCTTTCTAAGAATTTAGATCTCATTAGAATGATCATCATCATTATTCTAAAAGCATTGCTTAAAACTATGGGTTTATCACATATTATAAAACAGCATCATGTAGATAATTAAAAGCCTTTAATAAATTAATACTTTTTATTAATAAATGAATAAGATTGTTACAAAGTATATGCTTTATCATCAAACATGATTGGCTTGTGTGCATACTACTTTCAATCTCCCACTTGCACTAAAGTCAATCATCATGGTATCTCATACTCTTCTTCTCTAAGTGATGATTATCCTGCTGTTGGATAAGCTTTAGTTAATTGATATGTAATGTTGTTCATGAGAGTCCACTATCTGTATAGTGATTTCCATCTTTCAATGATTCTAATAATCAAATGAAAGTGCCACAACACATGTTTAGATCCAAGATGAGACTTAGGAACTATTCCTAGTTACAGTAATGAACTTTTAATCCAAACAATCAACTTGCGACTTCATTTATAGCTATATACTTTGTCTTTATCACTAAACCAAAGAACTCTTTCTTTGTTTGGAACCTTTCAATTCATTTTGCACCACCTGTTCAAGATAACGCTTTACCTTAAAGTGGATTTTTACGTCATCTTAGTGCATACGAAAAAACTTGAGTCGTTAAGCCCTCTAGTTTTAATTTAGACCCACCATGAATATGATCACATCCTTAGTGCTTGGGTTAAGCACTTTAAGATGTTTTTCACCGACTCATAGTGAACTTCTCCATAATACGTCGATCAACATCAGTCTCGTACATTTCATTGCATGCATGATTGTCACTCATGCGACCTCTCTTTTCAGGAGTCTGTGGGGACTATTAAGAGAGATACACTCCATAGCTCATCGACATGAGACATCTCTTGGAGTTTGCCATGCTAAACGACTTTAGCATCAAATGAATATACGTTCCTTGGGTTAAGTCGAGCATCCTGTTATATCTATCTATATAGATTTTATCCCCAATTAAGATACTCTTCCAAATCATTCATGGAGGAATGTTTAGACAACTTTATCTTTACTGATTATAGCATTGGTATGTCATTCATTATCCGTAGTATATCAACATATAGTACTAGGAATGTCACGATGCTCCCACTGACCCTTTTGTACACACTAGGTTCATTCTTATTTTTGATAAAATCAAACTCTTTTGATTGCCTCATCAAAACGAATGTTCCATATTTGAGAAACTTGCTTCAATCCATTTCTCTGAGTGTCTACAACACTTACCTCATCGTATGTGTACCTCATCATCATCATCTATGATGAATCCATACCTCCCAGGTATCTTCGGTACTATTCCAGAATTACGATTCAGTTGTGGTATAATAGGTCTATCTACAGGTTCCTCTTATTTAACTTATAGTATTTTGTGGTTCTTGAACTCTTCAAGATCTATTATCCTTCCACTAGCCCCTTCAATGATAAACACCTTTATCTTAGAAGGAAGCGTGTTTCGCAATAAACACCTTTTGCTAAGTAGAATTATAGAACATTTACCCTAAACTTACTTTAGGATGTCCCACAAATCTGTACTTGTCAAATTTTGTCCCAAGCTTATCCTTTGAAACCTTTTCACATAAGTTGGACAACCCCTTATCTTAACATACTTAAGATTAGAATCCTCCCCTATCCATAACATTTATGGAGTCTTAAATGTAATTTTGAGGTTACCTTATTGTGAGATATGCGACCATTTCTAGGACATGACCCTGAGAGGGATCTTTGAAATGTCGGTAAAATCATTATGGACCGCACCATGTCCAACAAGGTACGATTTTTCCATTCAAATACATCAATCAATTATTGCGTATCAGGAGGCATCCATTATGAGAAAACCATTTAAGATGATCTAGAAACTTATTTCACAAGTATTTATTCCTTGATCTAATCAAAGAATCTTAATACATTGTCAATTTGTTTCACTTCTGAATTCTTTGAACCTTTCAAATAATTCATACTTGTATTCAAATTCAAATACACACATTCAACTCTTTGAATGATCATCTCCTTTTCTTATACTAATTTGTTCAATATGCAAAATTATTTTCATGTAAGTCAAGTATACAAAATTTATTAAGTAATATTCCGATTCTATACAAAACATTATTATTATGAATAGAACAACAATTGTTCTTAATTATAATACCAAAGATTTCATTGTCCAACAATAAAATGGAAATAATATTTTTAACAAGAACTGGAATACAATAACAACTTATTGACTTAATAGATTTGCCCGTAGGCATTGCTAAACTATAAGTTTCTATGGCTAATATGGCAACCTTTGCTACATTTTCCGCACATAGGATTACTTATATTTGTTTAGCTTTCTACTTCTGTTTGGTCCCTTCATAAATCTATATTTATGATAACCAAAGTCGGTATCCAATACCCAAGTAGAACCTTGACTTAAAGAAAATTTTATTTTAAATCATGAACAAATTTGTATTTATAACCGAAACTTCACTAAGCTTCTTTGGTTAGCCTCTGCAAGATACTTCTCGCAGTTTCTTTCCAGTGTCCAGGCTTATTGCAGTGGAAGCAAGCTCCTTTGCTATCCGTATCAGTTTTGTTCTTATTATCCTTTGTTTATGCCTTTCTATTTACCTTCTTTGAATCGTTCTTCTTTTCAGAAGATCCTTTAGCCCCTACCAGTAAGACTTGATCTTTCTTGGTTTGGAAAGTGACTCTCAACATTTTTCAATATGTTAAGCAAATCAGCGAGGCTGATATCTAGCTTGTTCATATGAAAAATTCACAACAATTGTGAAAGGAGTCCGAGAGTGAGTGCAAGATCAAATCTTGGCTAAACTCTCCATCCATGACAAAACCAGTTGTCCTAATTGATCAATCAAATTGATTATGTTAAGAACTTTTTATGCATACTATAGTGCCATTGGCCATTCTAGATCGGAAGAGCTCCTTAGATATCTCGATATCTATCACCCCACTTTCCTCACCATCAACTACTTGATGTGCGGGAATATAGTAGGAGCATCCATAGTTTCATCTTGACGACGCCAAGCTCGTTACTCATAGATGCGAAGAGCATGATGCATTGAGCCAACTGTTCATCATCTTGCCACTTTTTAAAAGTAGCAATGTCTTCCTCGAGGCATTATTCGCAACTATCATGAGGATAGACGTATTAAGGACATAAGATAACTTTTCACTATGAGAACTATTCTCAAATTCCTTAACCAATCCGTTTAATTGATTTCGATTAATTTAGCATCTAATATGCTTTCGTAGTGATAGTAATTTTAGAGACATTGTAAAATTTCGTAAATGAATTTGTAATTAACAACATTTTAACATACATTCTTTTATTAATTACCAAAATAATTTAGGTCTTGTTTTAAATTGGTATCTCCCACTATTTTCTTCAAACTATATTACCTTCACTTATATATAGTTCGGCAAAATCTAATTAAAGATTTGCTAGTGAGAATAAGGATCCCATTTCAAATGTATATAGCCTTGTGGTGACACAACAAACTATATATAAATAAATAGGTAGACAACTTTTGTCAATTACATCAACTATGCAACTCCTTTTCTTTTGCCTCTTAGATTATTTTGATCAAGTGGTGGCACATCCGAATCAAAATTATCCAAGTTAAGTCCGACCTAGCACTCCATATATATTCAAAAAGAAAATATCATCCTTGTGGTGACACAACAAAACAATATTGTTCAATTTTCTTTATAAGCATCAAATGTGATAAATTAACATCTTAAATACTTAATACTTGCCTTGTGGTGACACAACAAACTCATATTAAATATTTAATACTCTATTAATTTTATCATGCTAGAAGGCGACGTTCGATATTCCAAATATCTTTGAACGCTTAGGACTTAATAAAAAAATTTGAGGGGTTTGTTATTAATTTGTCTCATCTTGTTTAGCGCACATGCACATATATATATAAAATACGCGTCATATTAATTAACATGCGAAGCATGTTTGCATAATATATAATATATATAGTATAAGCATGCACATATATAATACTATATTCTACCCGGATTGATTATGGACTTTTATTCTAGTTTGGTTCACTAGAGCCACCAAGTGAACCAAAAGGTCAAACCCTAGGGGTGCAAGAAATAATATTTAAATATAACTATTACATTTAAACCCGGGCTCCATTACAAACGGGTCTTCAAGCGCTCCTTGCTCCTTGATCTCCAATTTTTCAAAATTAATTCTAACTATTCCTATTACAAAATAATTTAAAATAAATAGAAACCTTGATCAAATGATCGAGGGAAGTACATAGGAGGAGTTAGAATTTACATTAAGAAAAAATTAGAGAAGACGAGGCTGCAGACCCATTTAATAAAACCCATACATTCATGCATCCAACTAAAATAAAATCCAATCATATTGGTCAATAGTCCATAATCAATCCCATTTATTATCATACACATCACCATATGTATCAATAAATAACATTCATCTTATGAATAATAAACATTTAATATATATATTGATATCATTTAATGGTGATTTAGTTAGTATAAAATCTAATTTTGAATCAAAATAAACACCTTTATTTTAATCCAAATTTAAATCAAAATAAAACTATTTTATTTTAATTTATCCAATTTTGAATAAAACAAACTATTTTATTTTAATCAAAATTTTTAATCAAAATAAACTCCTTTATTTTAATTAATTATGGAATCCAATTCCATGTAAAAAAAAATAAACTCCTTTATTAAAGGAAACATGATTCTCTTTCCTATTCATAAATAAACTCCTTTATTTTGAATAATATGAAATCATATTTCATATTTAAATAAACTCCTTTATTTAAGGAAATTAGGATTCTCTTTCCTATTCACAAATAAACTCTTTTATTTTGAATAATATGAAATCTTATTTCATATCTAAATAAACTCCTTTATTTAAGGAAATTAGGATTCTATTTCAACTCCAATTAGTTATCATGGAATCCAATTCCAACTCTAATTAGTTAGCATGAAATTTAATTTTAAAATTAAAATAAACTCTTTTATTTTAATATTAAAATAAACCTTTTATTTTAAGATTAAAATAAACTTTTTTTTATTTTTAATTATAAAATTATTACTAATATATATATATAATATTATATTACGTTAATATAATATATATTATATAACATGAATCCTTGATCTTGAATCCCTTGATTTCCGTTACTTTTTAACATGGTTGCCCCTTGTCATTTGGTAACCGTATGACAAGGAAGATCACATCAGCCCTTGAAAAAAAAAATCCACCCGAAATTGTAACGTGATTCACGTGAATTATGATCACCTGTTATGTGTGTGTGTGTTATATTAATAAGCATGAAGCTCCTCTTTTCACACGGAATTCACTTAAGTATCACATGATTTCTAGGTGATAATATATATATAATAACCATTATGTATATATATATTTTACCGAGGCAATAAAAATAATGGACTATCGAATTTGCGAAATCCTTTTTTTTTTTTTTTTTTTTAATAAATTTTATACAATAAAATTATGCCCAATAAAATTGTTCTAAACACATATCAATATACATATCAAATTTGAACAATTAATAATTTGCATAAAGGTTTGGCTCTGATGCCACTGATAGATTTGTAATATTCAAGAACGCAATCAAATTACACAAATTAAGCGGAAGCGAGATAAATCAGAGTTTAAAAATTTTACAAACCATATACCCGGATCACCCTTTATGCACAATTATTAATTAAACGAAAAAGATGAATAAGAAACATACCCTTGAAGATCCGAGCTTCCTCAAGTACAAGTTCACCTCCAATCCTTTTCGCGTTCAACTTGAATCCACCGGGTTTGGTTCCTTCCTTTGATCAACGTTAGCCACCCAAATGTTTGGCCTCTAGAGGTGATCCACCAAGGAAAAAGAATTTTCAAGAAGAAGAGGTATTGGCTCAAACCCTAGTTTTTCCTATCTGTATAGAAAAAGGGGGCGTACTCTCCCAACCATTGGAATTACATATGTTGTAAAAGTCAACAACCACTTCACCCATAATAAGACTCCTCTTATTTATAGATGTGGGCAACCCACCTTAACAATTAAGAAATTGAGATTTATTTAATTAATTAAATTCTTTTAATTAATTAAGCTCCCTAATCTTATTAGGGATAATTAATTAAACTCCTTTAACTAATTTTCCTTCCTAATCCAATTAGGAATAATTGAGAGTACTTATATTAAATTAATTCCTAAACTCTTTTAGAAATTAAAATAATAATAATTGTAATAATATTAATAAGACTCCTCTTATTAATTTATATTTAATATTTCTAAAATATTAAATAATAAATATTAAGTTATTTAATTTATTTTATCACCATAGATTAAATTAAATATACATAACATATTATTACGATTATGCCATTAACTTCTTAAATAATTATTCTTCCTTTTATGGTGTGACCCTTTAGGTTCTCCATATTAAACAGGTTGTGAATAAATCAATTAGAACAATTTTAATCTTATTTAAATAAATAAATTAAACAATTAATTTATTTAAATAAATAATATTTATTCTACAATGATAGGGATAAGCCTCCCCTAGCGATCAACGACTTTCCAGATAATATAGATTTCAACATTAATCATTAAAGAACCTTTTGAGTAAATAGTTACAAGTACAATTCAATCCTTCCACCATACAATGTCCCAATTAAATATAAGACATGGAATTATTGTCAAGTCTTATTTTATTTAATTATATGTATTTCGACTCTTAAATGCATAACTCCAAATAATGCAAATTAGAAACTCCTTTCTAATTTCATTACGCCTTAACCAAGGACTCTTGGGTTGTCATTTATCGAATCACATAGGACATTTCTCTTCTTTTAATAAGTGGTAGATTCTTTATTGATCATACATTATCTCCATATATACAACTTATTATACCCAAGCATACCCTTTGATATACCCCTAAGGGTCTTAAGGAATAAGTCAAAGTATAACTCATCATACACAAGATACTATGATGATCTCAAGTCCAAGGATCACTTGTACTACTATCACTACAGGAATTCCTATTGACAGGCAAGTAAAACTCCATTAGGTATTCCTTAGCGAGCCACGTTCAATGAACTTATTCTCTAATAAGCACCTACATACTTTCTTTAGTGTCTCCACACAAATGATCATGAGATCAATCATCCTCATCCAATGAGCAAGCAACGTATGTACCAATCTATCCGGATTCACTAATCCCCAATTTAGTAATCCAATGATTGGGAACTATTTTAGTTTTAAGCTTTCTAAGAATTTAGATCTCATTAGAATGATCATCATCATTATTCTAAAAGCATTGCTTAAAACTATGGGTTTATCACATATTATAAAATAACATCATGTAGATAATTAAAAGCCTTTAATAAATTAATACTTTTTATAAATAAATGAATAAGATTGTTACAAAGTATATGCTTTATCATCAAACATGATTGGCTTGTGTGCATACTACTTTCAATTCCAACAGAATAATAAAGACGAAACCAGGTCCAGCGTAAAATGCATAGACAGGATATTTGAATAGATTAATAAAGACGGAACCAGGTTCATCGTAAAACGCACAGATAGGATATTCCAACAGAATAATAAATAACGGAACCAGGTCATTCGTAAAGCATAGAGAGGATGTTCCAACAAAATAATAAAGAATGAAATAACAGAAGAATTTCACCATGTATGCGGCACTTCACATAGACAGGTTATTCCAATATAATAATAAAGAATGGAATAATAGAAGTTCTCTTCAAGAAGACGAAAGAAAGAAATAATAACCCTTACTTTAGAAAGAAACTGGATACTGGAGGAGAGAGGTAGCAGGCTTCTATTATTCTCTCTCTAAAATTTCTCTCTATAATAACTGCTCTATAGCTTGAGTGAATTGGTGAAGAATGATGAAGAATGAGCTTCTATTTATAGAAAAATATAGTTTCAATAATTGCACGTTTTGGGGCTCGAAAAATTACAGTACAATACCTCCAACTTTTCCTTTATTTTTAATTTAGTCATGCAAGTATTATCAAACTTTCACCACCTCCCCTAATAGTAAATAATGTGATTCAATAGTAAATTCTGTGAATCAATAGTTATAGACATGTGAAAATATGAATTATAGTATAGTACCTCCATCTATACCTCCATTTTTAACTTAGTCATGCAAGTATTATCAATCTTGCACCAACTCCCCTAATAGTAACAAGAATGTGAAACAATAGTATACACATGTGAACAAATAGTTATAATTATGTGAAATAATAGCAATTAATTGTTTCATTTATCCTAAGTTAAATTTCCGATGGTCAATATAACCTCCGGACATCAATTTTATCGAAATAAATGTCAATTTTCACTAACACAAATAATTCCAACACAATGAAACCATTTTTATCAAAAATATAAATTTTGAAATTTCAAAGTTTGACTTTTCCCAAAAAAGTCAACTGTTGACTTTTTGACCAAATAGTAAAAACCGGAAAATTTTGTGTGTATAGTCTATTTTTACTAATTTCATCGTTCCGGACTCAAATATCACGTCCGCGTCTCCAAATTCAACTCCGAGCACAACTTCAATTTTAATAACATTCATCATTAATATTATAACTCACAATATTTATCAACCGTGTCGTCTCCTGTGAAAGAAGGGCTTTCAATAAGGATTTCTCCCCTATGGCGCATGCAATTAGGTGACCAAACCTCTCATCGACAGAACTTCTAGACATTGTAAATATTACAATTTAATAATATGAATAACTTTATTGTCTCAATTATTGATTTAATAAAATAACATATTATGCAGATGATACTGTGACAATAATCGAATCAATAATATGAGAGATATGATGCAGTAATTACTGTAGCAATAATTGAGTATATAACTGAGTGACTTCTAATGTAAGCATCAATAATCAATACCGTGTGCTACTTATGCAACCACGCCAGACATCGTACTTTTACTACCGAGTAGTTCAACAAAGATTAATCAGTAAAACTTCCACCATTATTTTCATAAAATATTTTTTTTGCTTTTCTAACTACGACATTACTTCCGTCATGGGGTCTACCAATGATTATGCCGTATTTAATATTCCCCGACAAAAAAAAATATTCCCCGCCAAATGAATATTATATAACAACTTGCATACTTTGCAAAATTTATAAATACTACCCACAACTATAACATTATAAAAAATTCATTCCATAATATTCAAAAATGATAGTTCAGAGAAAAATTATCTTTATTCATAAAAAGAACACTTTATAAACACTTTTCAAAAATTATCAAAAATCACATCTGAAAATAATTACAATCCTACAAAAAATTAACAATAATGATAATTTCAACAATTCAAAACACAATAAATAATTAAATCAACATACTAATGAATTAATTTTAAATATTAACTTTTCATTCGCTTATTACACAAAATAATTATAAACGTAAGTACATTTGAAAAAAATTATTTTGTGTAACTATAAATGTAAGTACATTTGAAAAATTAAAGAAGAAGTTAAAACTAATTATTACGTAAATATAATTTTGGGTATTACATTGCTTACCTGTGTACGATTTATCTGATTCTTCCGTGATAATCCATTAATTTTGATTTGTTCATTTCGCTTTTCGTTTAGAAATTTGTTATTGTTTCACATAATTGTTCCTTCTTAAATTCGTGAGAATGTTTCGTTTAGGCATTAGTATTTGAAACTAGTATTTTTACTCTTCGTCTAGTATGTCATGGTTATTATTTATTTCATTTTGTAGAAAGTACATGTTAATATTTTGGAGACTTTTGTGTTGATATTTCGCTTCAGCTTTTAATACGTATATGTTAAAACCCCTTTGTTGGTCGCATGTGTTTTGACATTATATTTTGTTAGAATACCATAGAGTATACCGAAAGCTATAACCACCGTGGGGGTACCACGTATACGTCCTCTTCTCACCGAGGTACGACACCTTCCGTGCATGTGGTGATCACCCACCACATCTCCATTTTGTGCTCCAGCCGAGTTGGCCATTTGGTATTTTGTTGGAGGCGATGGGTCGAATTCCTAGTTTTCTGCTCGCTTTTTTTCTAATAAGTGGTGATGTTTCAGGCAAAACACGCCTTTCCGATTTTTTGCACATATCCCGATCAAGGCAGCTCGATGTGTGATCGCTCGGTGGTATTATTCGACTCGGCTCTCGGGCAAGGTATATTACTATTTGTTTTGAGCTCAGTATGAAATAACACCCATCCATTTGATTCAGCCTATCATTTTGTTATGTTAGTTTTGTTCGTACAGTTTAGTTCATTTAATTGTGTTAGTTATTTCGTTTCATCATTTTTTTATTATATATCCGTACTGGGCATATGGCTCATGCTGTATTTTTCTTTCGGTAGGTAATCAGGGGGGATCAAGGGGAAGTGTGATGAGAGCTCCCTTCATTCCAATGGTTTAGAAATATTCTGTTTAGGTTTGATATGTCAGTTTATTTAGCATTGTAATAATTATTTTAGATTGTGGTTTGAGCCAGTGTGGCATTTATTATGGTTTGTCTTATGAGATTTAATTATTATGAGATTATTCTTTTGTGCTTTAGAGCCTTGTGATATTTGTTAGTTCTGTTGTGTTGTGCGTAACCTCTCTTTCTATTTTAGAAAGGGGGTGTTACAGTAACGACCCCAAAATTCAAACAATTTAATTATAAACTTTGGTCATTAATAACACATCTACCTTTCGATTTTACATCATTATTCGACGTTAAACTTTATATAATGCAGAATAATTTAAACTTTTATGTCTTCTTACTTTAATTCCCCGAATCAAAACCTTTATCATCTACATGTCTTTGAATCAATCTTATTTTATGATTCACTTTATCACTGTTATTATATAAAATTTTATATTTCAATCCGATAACCTTTACATATCAGATAACTCTAACATTAGCTTTACAACTTAATATAAAACTATACGTCATAAAACATTTAGTACATCTCATGAATCTTAATCATGGTATAAAAACTTTAGCTAAAATTAATCTTTGTGTATTATTTCTGATCCACGTCATTCAAGTAGCACATAGTGTTACCTTCAATCCTTAACCTGCAAAAATGGTTATTTGCAAGGTTGAGCTCGATAGCCAAGCAAAATCTAACAGTTTTCATGTGACGCCCCCAAAACAGGTATACATCACCCATCTTGAGTCGCTAGATACATGGTACATAAATTCAAATATAACTTAATTATACAACAGTCGTGTAAAATACGACAAAACAATGCTAAGAGTTTAAACAAGAATATTGTCATCGACTTGGTATGATTATGACCAGAGATCATTCGGTATAATAATGACCGTAATGTTACAAATGATGTGGTAAAAGTCCTCATTGGCCTGTAGTGCATTGATGGACAGTTGTTGGCATGATCATGACCATTAATGAATACACAAATATCCTTGGCCCGTAGTGCATGGATAATTTGTGGTCGGATACTAACGAATATCCTTGGGTCAGAAAAGTGGGGTGATTCAATGATGTGGATTATTTATTGTCGAGTCTCGCCGATAAAAGTGATGAAAAACCTTTTAAATCATAGAAGATAGTAGATTTTATTCTCTACTTGACACTTCTAATGGATTGCTTGTTCCGCTGCAGTTAAATTTGATGGTTGTTATATTGTATCAGTTTAACACTGTTGTAGGCTAACGATAATTTATTCTGCATTATCTTAGTCATAATATTTCTTACTGAGCTAGTTGAGCTCACCCTTTTGCTTTCATTATTCTCTTCAGGAAATGAGAACGTAGTCGAGACTAGTCGGGGAATGGAGTGACAGTCTAGATGATAGCATTAGTAGTCCACACTATTCTGTTAAATAGTGTGACAATAAAAGTAATGATGACTCCATTGAGTGTGGATATTGTTTAGATGACAATATTCTTATTAAAACTCTTAGATTATGTTTTGTGGTATTTTACACGACTATTGTATAATTAAGTTATATTTGAATTTTGTACCATGTATCTGGCGACTCAAGATGGGTGATGTATACCTATTTTGGGGGCGTCACATTTGGTATCAAAGCTTAGGGATATGATCCCTGGCTGAGATGTGAGATAAGAACTAGGAGGGTAGAGACGGGGAATTCTTTCGCTAGTATGACCTACTTAAGTTTATTTGGTATTTAATTGGTCGGTCAGAGTATATGGATAATATGTGATATGTTAATTAACCCTTATTTTGTGCAGTATTTGAAAATGACATCCGAGAATGTTGAGAATAACAATGGAGCACAGGAGACCGTTGAGTCACCACATATCAATAATCAAGATAATGTGCATCAGGAAGGCGACAACCCTCATGCAAATAACAACACTGACCAAATGATGAACGATGGAATTTTAGAGGCTTTATGCAATTCATGCAACATCAGGCGAGAACGGCTCCTGCCCAAAATGCAGGTGGAAACACTGACAACTCTCGGACGGTCACCGCTAAAAAGTTCAAGGAACTGGGACCACCGGAGTTTTTTAGAGAGCCAAAACCACTTAAGGCGGAGACATGGATAAAACAGATCTGCAAGATATTTGATGTCTTGGGATGATCCGAGGAGCAAAAGGTTCCATTTGCCACCTTCATATTGCGAGCAGAGGCAGATTACTGGTGGGAATCTGTAAAGCGTACTCAACCTACCGCACTGAAGATAACTTGGGAGAAGTTCCAAGAATTGTTCAACGACAAGTACTTTCTTGAAAGTATTCGTCACATGAAAGAGGTAGAGTTTGTAAGACCCCAAATTTTATAAAATAAAATTATTCAATTTTCCTATTTAGTAAATGGTTAAATTGATAAAAAAAATTAAAGTTAAGGGTGATATATATAAAATTTTCAAAATACGCAAGTGGTTATAAAATACTCATTTCTGTTAGGGAATATTCGTTTGGTCGTGGAATATTCTTGTTGTCGAGAATATTAAACGACAAATGTAAAATAACCATTTATGAGCCCCATATGTAATAACCGCCTGATGAAGAAAATGACAAGTTTGAGTTTTTATAAATAACAACGTAGTAGTTACCAATTAATAATCGTTGGAATATCCGGTGGTTAAAATACATTAATACGTGTGGGTTGCACAAGAGATACCATTATTGCACAAGATTTTGAATTATTGATCCTTACGTAAAGAAGACACTACTCAATAATTGTTACTGGTAATTCTCGCTCAATATTTTATTTTATTGGTTCAATAATTGTGCGTTGATATTTTATATTATTGTTGTTTCAATAATTGTCACTGCATAGTATTTCCCATTATCAGATCAATAATTTATATTATTTAGATAATATTATTAGATAACATTATTGGCAATGTCTAGAAAGTTCTGTCAAGGAGAGGTTTGGTCATCTAATTACGCGCTAATAAGGAGAAATCCTTATTGGAAAGCCCCATCTTTCTTGGGAACGGTCTGGTTGTCATAATTGTGATTCTGTAATATTATTTGTGAATAATTAATTATTGATTTATATGATAAGGAAATATTTATTTGATGTGGATATAAATGATGGATTTATTTATTTTATGTGGTTATAATTGAAGGATTTAATGTTGAGGTGTTTTATCAGTATCTTTGTCGGAATGGAGGTATTAAAAAAATCAAATCAGTATTTTTACGATATATTGCGTGAGTTATAATTTTTAATCCAACCGTTGGATCATTGTGATTTTTGGATATGTTATACATATATAAGTTAAGTATATATCCACAAATTTTAAACCGTTAAAAATGAATGTATGATTTGTTATGAATTGTAAGAGGTGACTGATTCGGAAATTAGGTTTATAAATGATTTTAGTGGAAAATTCTAAAATTTAGTGGGCCCCACTTGTGGTTGGTGAAGAAATGTGCTGAAATTCTAATTCAAATGTGGTGGGTGGCAATAGTAGCAGGTAAAGCCATCAGGTAGCAAGTCAAGTCTGCTTCGGCGTGTTAACATTTTCCTATAAATAGAGGGCTAAGTTAGAATTGAAAATCACACCAGAAATATAAGCTTTCTCTCTTTCTCTCTCTATATTATCAATCGTATTTTGTGAGTATTTAGATACTTTAAGAGTTTCTATTCAGTGCAAGGTTCCTTCGGCTTTACATTTCGGTCAGAAATACTGCTCTTTTGAGGTAAGAGATTTTAAGGGTTATTATGTTTCTTCAGTTTCGTAATTTTTCTGATCTTCAAAAATTCTGGAAAAATTTGAAATGATAATTTGATTAGTTTTATTGATTGTGCCCAAAAATGGCGATTTTTGGATGTATAGATTAGGAGTTATGGATTTTATGAGAAAAGACTATTTTAAAAGTAAACCCTTATAACTCCTTGTGGTTAACTCAAAAATTGGTGAAATTTTTATTGGGAGTACATCTATATAACATCGGTATATTTTGTAAATTTCGGAATTTTTGGATAAAAGTACAATTTATGATAAATGTCTAAATATTCGGCAGTTTTGGCCATGTGAAAAATAGTAAATGAATTTTAAAAATTTCGAGAAAAATATATGTTCAATATGAGACTATATTATGCTAAATCCCAGAAAAGAAATATTTTTGGAACTGATTTAATATTTTTCATAAAAATGGACTAGTTATGAGTAAATGAATTAAATATGTTATGTGAAGTAAGAAAAGTAGAAAATATGATTTTATGGCTTGAGAATCCTATATAAGGTATATGCAGATTTTTGGTGAGGGTTTTGGTTATTGGTGATGAAATCTTATGAGTTTGGCATTTTAGGATGATTAAATGCATTAATTAGTAAAGTGTAAATAATTAAAATAAATTGTTTATAAGTTTAAGAAATGATTAAAATATTGTGGTACTATTAATAATATTAGATTATGAGATTATTAAGTGATTTATAATATTTGGATTAAGGTGTTATGAAATTATTGATTTATGAATCTTACTCTTGAAATTAAATGTAGTTGTTGGTCATATTGTTTTTATATATTATCATATATAATATTTTTATAATCTCAATGATGAAATTTCTCTTTGACTTAAGTGTAAAGATGGGTAGATTATTGGTATGATCGTGACTATGGTTTCTCTTTGGCCAATAGTGCAAAGATGAATTGTTGACTAATATGATCATGACCATTGGATTTACAATTGAATATTGTTAGCTTAAGTGCAAAGGTGAATTGATCAACATGATTATAATTATTGTTTAGATAAATTCTGAAATGATTTTATATTTCTTTGAGATATTAATATCTTTGGCCCGTAGTGCAAAGATGACATGTTGTTGAATATCTTTGGCCTGTAGTGTAAAGATGAAGTGTTGATGAATATCTTTGGCCCGTAGTGCAAAAGATGATTGTTGTTGAATATCTTTGCCCGTAGTGCAAAGATGACATGTTGCTGAATATCTTTCGTATGTAGTGCAAAGATGAACTGTTAATGAATATCTTTGGCCCGTAGTGCAAAGATGAACTTATTAGTATGATTATGAACAGGAACTGTGATTTGGTATAACCATGATCTTTGATATTTCAGGTAAAGACAGGTGATGTAAATTATCTTCGTCTTGGATGAGAAAAGGAATTTGAAACCACAAATATGATTATGAGTTATTCATATGATTGTGGACAGGAACTGTTGATTGATGTTACAGGGATAAAACATTGTTGGTGGACTTTTAACATAGAAAAGATAATAGACATTATGGTCTATTTGACTCTTTTAGTGGATTGTTCGTTCCGCTGCAACTATGGTTGAAAAGTTTTATCATCTACCATATATTCTAAATCTCTGATTTATTACTGATAAAGGCTATTGATAATTTAATTATCTTTAGTCATGATATTCTTTACTAAGCTAGTTGTGCTCACCCTTTTGCTTCACAATTCCTTTCAGGTAATAAGAGTGTAGTCGGGTCGATGGGATAACAGGAAATAAGCGGTGGTCTATAATCGCTGAGGTTCTCCTAAATAGTATGAAAATAATTTTATTGAGAACTTTTGATAAATGTGTCGTATTGTATACGTCATTTGATATTTAATTTTGGTGAACCGAATAGGGTGAGGCGAACCCAACTTTGGAAGGGTGTTTTGTCACTATTATACAAGATGTCTAATGACATACAATCTCGTGTTATCATAAGAAAGGGTTGTGCACATCCACTTGTTGAGTATATTTACGAGCACTACCTATATGATCTTGGAGTTGGGTTGAAACATAACGTTCAATTGCAGACGGTGGAGATAGTTATATGTCAAGAGAAGACTCACCATTGGAAGGAACATGATAGGAATCTTCTCATTTTTCTTTGGAGTCTATTAGATCAACCAAGGATAATTCTCTGGACATATGATATCTACCATAACTTAGATTCATGGCCTCCTATGTACGAAGGTTTCCTTGAGCACTTCCCAAAGATTTTAATTTCTAAAACAGTTCTAAATTGTACCTTTATGTAAGGTATCACTATGAGGTGCTGTCCATAGTTGGGACATGAGTCACAGTTGGTATTAAAACTCACAGTATATGTGTTGTTGTATTTTGCACGATAATTGTAGTAATAGAGTTGTAGTTATTTTTTGTACCATGTATTTGGAGACTCTAAATAGGTTGGATGGATTGGACCTATTTTGGGGGCGTCACAGAGTTCATGTCACCATCAAAAATAGGTACCCATTACCTCGCATTGATGACCTGTTTGACTAATTACAAGGAGCCAAATTCTTTTCAAAGATTGATCTTCGTTCCAGATATCATCAGTTGAAGATTAAAACTGATGACATTCCAAAGACTGCTTTCAAAACTCGGTATGGGCATTATGAATTCCTAGTCATGTCTTCTGGATTGACTAATGCTCCTGCTGCCTTCATGGACATGATGGACCGAGTATTGAAGGAATATTTGGATCACTTTGTGGTCGTCTTTATTGATGACATCCTCATATACTCCAAAAGCCGTGAAGACCATGAGCAACACTTGAGGTTGATACTTCAAAAGCTTCGCGAAAAAAAGTTTATGCCAAGTTGAAGAAATACGAGTTCTAGCTTAAGGAAGTTGCATTCCTTGCGTACGTGATATCAAATCATGGAATATCTATTGACCCAGCAAAAATTGAAGCAATTCAAAGATGGGAGCAACCAAAATCAGCGACTGAAGTACGTAGCTTTCTCGGCTTAGCTGGTTATTATCGGAGATTCGTGGAAGGAGTTTCTCGAATTGCTACTCCATTAACTCAGCTGACTCGAAAAGATACAAAGCTCAGTTGGAGCGAGGAATGTGAGAAGAGTTTTCAAGAACTCAAGAGAAGACTCATTGCAGCACCTGTTCTGATAATACCATCTGGCTCGGTGGGATTTGTCATCTATAGTGATGCTTCAGGCAAAGGGTTAGGATGTGTTCTCATGCAACATGGGAAAGTCATAGCCTATGCCTCACGACAACTCAAAGAATATGAGAGGAATTATCCTACTCATGATCTAGAGTTGGCAGTAGTCATTTTTGCACTAAAGATTTGGAGGCATTACCTGTATGGAGAGAAGGTGGAGATCTATACGGATCATAAAAGCCTCAAATATTTCTTCACTTAAAAGGAACTCAATATGCGACAACGATGATGGCTTGAGTTGTTGAAAGATTATGATCATACCATCCAATACCATCCTGGAAAAGCAAACGTAGTAGCTGACGTATTGAGTAGAAGATCATATGCGGGCACGAGTGCATTATTGTCAACGCAAAGGCCCATTGTGTATGATTTGGAAAGGATGAAAATAAAGTTAAAGACTCCAGGGACCCATATGATGATGGCGAATATACGAGTAGAACCGACTTTAATTGATAAAGTTAAAATTTGCCAAATACTGAGCTGGTAGCATTGCGTATGAGGAAGAAAGTACAAGAAGGCGTTATTCCGGAAGCAAGAATCGACGAAGAAGGAATATTTTGAGTCAACTCCAGACTTTGTGTTCCTAACGATTCTGACTTGAAGTATAAAATCATGATGGAGGCACACAACACACCATTTGCAATCCATTCTGGGAGTACCAAAATGTATCATGATCTTTGACATACATTTTGGTGGAGCAATATGAAGAGAGAGATAGCGGGATTTATCTCAAGGTGTCTAACTTGTCAACGAGTCAAGGCGGAGCATCAAGTGCCAAAAGGTCCATTGCAACCACTTGAAATTCCAAAATGGAAGTGGGAAAACATTACCATGGATTTTGTTACTGGTCTTCCCAAGGTTTCTCAAGGTATAGATGCGATTTGGGTCATTGTTGATAGATTGACCAAGTCTGCTCATTTATTACCGATACAAGAAACTTATACACTTGAACGTCTTACTAGTATGTACATAAACGAGATCGTAAGATTGCATGGTATACCAGTATCCATAGTTTTTGATCGAGACCCAAGATTCACTTCACGATTTTGGGTTAGTTTGCAAAAAGCTATGGGCACGAATTTATGATTTAGTTTGGCATATCATCCTCAAACGGATGGGTAGTCGGAAAGGACTATTCAAGCTCTTGAAGATTTATTAAGACTCTGTGTCCTTGACTTTAAGGGAAGTTGGGACAAGTTTTTACCATTAGTGGAGTTTTCCTACAACAATAGTTATCAAGCAAGTATTGGCATGTCTCCATTTGAGGCATTGTATGGAAGAAAGTGTTGTTCTCCAGTATGCTGGGATGAGGTGGGTGAAGCAACGTTGTTGGGACTGGATTTAGTATGTATGACTACGAAAAAGATTCAAATGATCCGACAACATATAAAAACCTCACAAGATCGACAAAAGAGTTATGCTGATCTTCATCGAAAGGACGTGGAATTCGATATTGGAGATCATGTGTTGTTACGTGTTGCTCCATGGAAAGGAGTTACGAGATTTGGAAAGAGAGGAAAGCTCAATCCTCGATTCATTGGCCCATTTTTAATCCTCGAACGAGTAAGAACTGTTGCCTATAGACTCGCTTTACCTCCAAGTATGTCTCGTGTTCATAATTTTTTTAACATATCTATGTTACGTAAATATGTGAAAGACCTAAACCACATTATTGATTTAGAACCGGACGAAATAGCGAAATATTTAACGTATGAAGAGGTTCCTGTTAAAATCTTGGATAAGAAGGATCATATTCTACGCTCCAAGGTTACACCTCAAGTCAAAGTTTTGTGGAGAAACTACGATGTGGAGGAAATGACCTGGGAGTTAGAATTTGAGATGAAGTCAAGATATCCTCACCTCTTCGATATACCAGGTACGTACCCTAATTTCGAGGATGAAATTTCATAAGAAGGGGAGGTTGTAAGACCCTAACTTTTATGAATAAAGTATATTTTCTCAAAATATATTTTTGTATAATATTATGTGGATTTGATATAATGTTATAGTTGTGGGTAATATTTACAAATTTTGCAAAGTAAGCAAGTGATTATATAATATTCGATTGGTCAGGGAATATTTGTTTTAACAGGGAATATTCGTACAATGGCACAATCATTGGTGGACCCCATAACGGAAGTATTGTCGTAGTTAGAAAATGACAAAATTATCTTTTTATAAAAATAAAGGCGGAAGTTTTACCGTTAAAACTGTTGAACTACCCGGTAGTAAAAGTACAGTAATACGCGTGGTTGCATAGTATCACACGATATTGGTTATTGATGCTTACGTGAGAAGTCTTTCAATTATTGCTACAGTAATTGCTGCATCATATCTCTCATATTATTGATTCAATTATTGTCACAGTATCATCTGCATTTTATATTATTAAATTAATAATTGAGATGACAAAGTTATTCATATTATTAAATTGCAATATTTACAATGTCTAAAAGTTCTGTCAAGGAGAGGTTTGGTCATCTAATTGCACGCCAATAAGGAGAAATCCTTATCAGAAAGCCCCCTTTTTCCTGGGAACGACCTGGTTGTTAAATATTGTGAGTTATAATATTAATGATGAATAAGTTCGTGTTGATTAAAGATGAAATTGATAGTTCTATTGTGCTGGAATTATTAGTGTTAGTGGAAATCGACATTTATTTCTGTATTAATGGATGTCTGGAAGTTATACTGACCAGTCGGGTAATTAATCGGATAAATGAGCAATTAATTGCTATTAATTCACATGATTATAACTATTTGTTCACATGTGTGTACTATTGATTCACATTCTTGTTACTATTAGGGGAGTTGGTGCAAGATTGATAATACTTGCATGACTAAGTTAAAAATGGAGGTATAGATGGAGGTACTATATTGTAATTCATATTTTCACATGTCTAGAACTATTGATTCACATGATTTACTATTGATTCACATGATTTACTATTAGGGGAGGTGGTGAAAGTTTGATAATACTTGCAGGACTAAATTAAAAATAAAAGAAAAGAGGAAGGAATTATACTATAATATTCTGAGCCCCAAAACGTACAATTATCGAAACTATATTTTCCTATAAATAGAAGCTCATTTCTTCATTATTCTTCACCAATTCACTCAAGCTATAGAGCAATTACTATAGAGAGAAATTATAGAGAGAAAGAAGAAGAGAAGTCTGCTACCTTACTATTCCAATATCCAGTTCTTTCTAAGGTAAGGGGTATTATTTTTTTCGTCTTCTTGAAGAGAGCTATTGTTATTCCATCCCTTATTATTCTGTTGGAATAACCTGTATACGTGAACTACCGTATACATGGTGAAATTTTTCTGTTATTCCATACTTTATTATTATGTTGGAATAACCTGTCTATGCGAAGTACCGCATACATGGTGAAATTCTTTTGTTATTCCATTATTTATTATTATTCGTTGAACATCCCGTCTCATGCGTAGACACGTATTTGACTGGTTCCATTATTTATTATTCTGTTGGAATATCCTATCTGTGCGTTTACGCATGACCTGGTTCCATTATTTATTATTCTGTTAGAATAACCTGTCTGTTCAGTCTATCACATGCCTGGTGAATTCTTTTGTTATTCCATTCTTTATTATACTCAGTTGGTTAAAGTTTTGGCTTCCATACTCCATGAAATTAGTGGAATATCTTTGATATTTGCGCTTCATCCAGTATCTTTTCAAGGAAATATTCTTTTGAGCATTCTTGAACTTTACTCTATAAAGAAGTATCATGTTGACAATGTGGACATTATTGATTTCTCGATAAATTAGATTATAAATCTTTAAAAATTTATTCTTGAACTTGTTTTATTGAATTTCTATATCATTGTCATCATCCTCATGTTTTATATTCATTGAAAGTCATCCGTATTCGTAGTGCATAGATGGACTTGGTATGATTATGACCAAGGATCATTCGGTATAATCATGACCGTAATGTTACAAATGATGTGGTAAAAGTCTTCATTGGCCCGTAGTGC